>OZ057408.1:34163281-34547427 GCA_964056735.1 Allodiplogaster pararmata | reverse complement strand
TATAATGATCAGGGGTCTTATTATGATGATCAGGGGTCTTCTTATAATGATCAAGGGTCTTTTTATAATGATCAGGGGTCTTATTATAATGATCAGGAGTCTTATTACAATGATCAGGGGTCTTATTATAATGATCAAGGGTCTTATTATAATGATCAGGGGTCTTATTATGATGATCAGGGGTCTTCTTATAATGATCAAGGGTCTTTTTATAATGATCAGGGGTCTTATTATAATGATCAGGGGTCTTATTATAATGATCAGGGGTCTTATTATAATGATCAGGGGTCTTATTATAATGATCAGGGGTCTTATTATAATGATCAGGGGTCTTATTATAATGATCAGGGGTCTTAGTATAATGATCAGGGGTCTTGTTATAATGATCAGGGGTCTTATTATAATGATCGGTCAGGACTACACCACGGTTACGTAAAAAGAAAAGTTTGGTGAAAATAACCAGTTTGACCCTTATTCTAAACTAATCTCACAATAAGGATTCTGAACAAACGCATCTACAAGGGAAGACACAGGTATAGGTTTAAATTCCACAATTCTCTTCCGTCTACTTACTACATAAACTTGAATTTTTATCAAATCGCGACTGATATGAACCCTCAGTCTTTTTAAGGAGCTTTTACTAGCACTTTCAATCAATTCTTTCAAAGATATTCATACAATCGATTCCTTTAAATATGTCTGTGCAAATACTTTGGTTTATTTCCATACATAGGTCACAAGGTCACGAGGTCAGTTCACGATACGTAGGTCACGAGGTCAGTTCACGATATGTAGGTCACGAGGTCAGGTCACGATACGTAGGTCACGAGGTCAGGTCACGATACGTAGGTCACGATACGTAGGTCACGAGGTCAGGTCACGATACGTAGGTCACGAGCCAATATTCCAATGGAATTTTGTAATTTTGTGATGACCTATAGTAAATTTAACTAGATAAAATATAACTTCGAAGCTTTGAGAAAAAAAAAACGTACAGAAGTCACGACGAATTCCTTCATTTGAAAATACAGGAGAACTTCAAGCATAAGCCGATCACATCCATGAGAATCTGAAGAATAATACTTAGAAACTGGCTTCAAACAAAAAACTTTTATAAAAAAATTAACAAAAAAAAACCTTTAAAAATGAAAAATTATAACTCAAAAACCCCTGTCCTTCATATAAAAAAACGTGTATTTCGTGTTTTATCAATCACTTTTTTGTTAAAAATAATATTTCAAACGCCTTTTGTCACAATAGAACTCCCAAAAAATTAAAACCTTCTTAGACATTATAAATTCTCTTTAATCAAGATCCTCGAAAGCCAATAGAATTGATCTACCTGCGGTATTTCTCTCTCCCTGAGAATACATTGCATCGACAAAGGGATTGGAGTCAGTTGCGATATTCACCAGACGGAAGTGATCAACGCTCATCATCTTCTCGAAGAGCAAAGCTGCCACATCTGAAGTGTCATCCAGGGCGTTTCTTAGCACCCGCACAACTTTTTTCGAGCGCATAGATTTTTAAAATTTCAGAGTTCAACATTCAATTTTTCCAATGATTTGGAATTTTACTACGAAAAATCCGAGAAAAAATTTTCCAAGCGCATAGATTTCAATGTTTTTCGGGGTTGATGGAGAGCGCATAGATTGTTTTTACCCGCAGTGCGGGTGAAAGAATCATCCTGGTGTCATCAGACTTTGCTCGGGATGTACCTCATGGAGCGTTAGAATTCAACTTTTCACTTTGCAAAGTAATTTTCTGCAAAGTGATCCCGTTGAACGCTCCAATGTCTGAAAAGAAACATGGACTACGGTAAAAAGAAAGAACACATGCATTCTAAGACAAAGAGAAGATTTTTCTGTAAAAATTACGTCCAACAGTAAAAGTTATTATAAAAGTAATACCGCAGTCCATTTTTCTTTTTACGGTAATTCGTGGTGAGACATTGGAGCGTTCAATGGGATCACTTTGCAGAAAATTACTTTGCAGAAAGAAAAGTTGAATTCTAACGCTCCATTTCTTATGGGAAAACAGATAGTGCATTCAACGCTGTTAGCAAAGTCTCATTCTATGTTCACTGCCGTCCCTGATTTCGTCTGATTACTGGCTTCTTCGAGATGCTTCACTCATGCTACACACTAACAGTAACCCAGCATGCAGCCACTGGTTCTACCAGGATGTGTCTTTCCCGTATCTCAGAGGAGCGCGTACCCTGTCGGGAGGCGGGAAAAAAGCGCGAGCAACATTATATCCCTAGCTTCTTTGAAAAGTGCCTAGATTTGAACAAAGGTTTCACCTGCAGAGCAGGTAGCATAAAACACCCCTAAAATATCTTACATTCAAACTCCACTGACTAATAGACGGCCTTGACACGGGCATAGCACGTGACCCGGTGCACAGCAACTCGAAGGAACTGCACATCTTGCGAATCAGTCCAAACAAGGTCTGCAGGTAGGCCTTGGATGTGAAGCGGATGATTTCCGGCGAATCCATACATGTGAAGACCGCGTCCAGAATGCATCTTTAACCAACATAATCATAAACAACAAACTGCTTCAAGCCTCTTGCTGGGAGCTTCCATCAGATGCTGGATCAACCTTGAACTATCAAGAAAAATTCATCACGAAGGCTAAAACAAATGGAGAGGAATTTGAATGAAAATGAAAGAGGACGGAAGAAGAAGATAGAGTAGATCATTTCCGGCGCCGACATGAATGTTCCAACAGAGCTAGTCCAGATATTATTTACCCCTGTTTAAACACCCCAATTTTTGAGAGTTCAGTAACTGCTCCTACCACGATATATCTGTATCTTATTCATGGAAGAAGCACATTCTCTACCGTTCAACCAGTGAGAGCGCGACGAGGATTACTAAGTCTTACTTCGCTGCATCTTATGCCACCGAGTAACTTTTCTCGAGTAACTTCAAAGTTCCCTGGTCTCTTTCAATCACACTTTTCTGGTCTACAAAAAAATAAAGTTTAAGACCTCAATTAAAGACACTTAGAAACATTTTTTTTAGCAAATTAAGAGGTTTGGATATCACCAATAAACTCCACCAAACTCACTTGACAATGTTCCTCGTTGTCTCGGTCCCTCTCCACAAACTTCGTACCGCGCCTTCTCGTATTCTCTGTTAAACAATGAATAGTCTTCAATAATCCGTGTGTGCAATGGACAATACAACGCCAAATGAAGCAGTCCAATACCTCCCTTTGCCCTCACCTCACCCCTGCCACGATAAAGAAATTAAATAATGACAACTGGAATACTCAATACAAAATAATACAGCAGTTTTACACAGAGTTGCGCCTGGTACCTAGCACCTACTCAAGTAGCCAAGTAACTACTCGTCTGGTACCTACTCAAGTAGCCAAGTACCTACTCGTCTGGTACCTACTCAAGTAGCCAAGTATTTACTCGTCTGGTACCTACTCAAGTAGCCAAGTAACTACTCGTCTGGTACCTACTCAAGTAGCCAAGACTCAAGAAGTCAAGCCCTACCAAATGTTAAGGGCCTCATTTCCAACAAAAGAAAGACTTTTACTCAAAATCCCATTCTCGCTCAACTAAAATCCCTCTTCAAATGCTCAGTTACACAGTTTTAAGGCAGTGACGCCTGGTAGAGAAGACAAATTGATCAAACCACCGCACGGAAAAAAGCTAGTCACCGGGGGGACTCGAACCCATGCAACCACCTCTCCTCTATCCGGGAGCGAGCGTGTTAACCATTACACCACGGTGACACATTGCTATTCCGTGCGATAGTGCTTATTGACATAACACTCATCTCCTCCGACGTGTCAACAGAATGCAGATGGACACCGATCAACAGACTCAACTCAGACCACCTCCCCATCATCATCGAAGTAGATCTTCAACCGTCTAACATATCGAATGAGAAGTGCTTCATGAACTACAACAAAGCAAATTGGAGCGGTTTCGAGAAGGAGATAAACAAAAGAATTGGTGATTTTCCTTTCACAGGAAAAACCAATGAAATGCACGATTTCCTGGTACGAGTCATTCTTGCAGCGTCGAAGAACAACATCCCTAAAGGCAGAAAGCTCAACTACACTCCCAACCTTAGCGAAAAAGCGAAAGCCCTGATTAAACAAAGAGACTACATGAAGACCAATGATCCTCTGAATCCTGATCTCCCTACAATCATGGCCGAAATCACAACTCAAATTCGCAAGGATAAGCAAAAAGCCTGGGAGGAATACGTAAATGGACTTCGACATAATGAACCAACCAATCGGCTATGGAAAACTATCAAAGCAATTGATGGCTGAGGACACAACCGATCTCACAATGTCATCATTCAAAACGGAAAACAACTATCTTCCCTGGAAGCTGCAAACGCCTTTGCCAAAAACCTGGCCAAACAAGCCCCTAAAACACCGGACAAAACAAATCGACAGACAACCCGATGGATAAAAGGGTTTTCCAGAGAAGACATTCCCGTTTTTTCGATTGATGACGTTGAAAAAGCTTGCAAAGCAACCAGAGGCTCGAAGGCAATCGACAGCGAAGGTATCTGCCCTCTCATGATCAAAAACGCAGGAAGCTCATTCAAAAGATGCTTGGCCTTTCTCTACAACAGCACTCTCCAATCCGGTATCATACCACATGCTTGGAAAACAGCCAGAGTTATTATGCTGCCAAAGATAGGAAAGGACCCGTCGACGATTAAAGGATATCGCCCAATCTCAATCCTATCTCCCATTGCCAAACTTTTCGAAAGAAGCCTACTCCCTCTCATCGCAGATGGGATCGAATTGGCCAAATGGCAACACGGATTTACAAAAGGCAAGTCCACAACATCAGCTCTCCTGGAAATAACTGGCCAGATCACTGAAGGTTTCAACCAAAAAGCTCCCCCTAAGAGAACGATAATGGTTGCTTTAAACATGACCTCGGCGTACGATCTAGTCCACATCCCGACACTGCAGAAAATTGGCAGAGACCAATATTCCCAGAGGCGTCGTGAGATGGTTGTCTAACTATCTTCGGGGAAGATCCGTGAGTGTGACCTTCCAAAACACGACTAGCAGCTATTTCACCAGTCGGGCTGGCGTTCCACAGGGCGGTGTGCTAAGCCCCATTCTCTTCAATGTCTACCTAAACAATCTCCCAGTACCCACGGGAAGCACGCAAATTGTTGCATATTCGGACGACATCTCAATAATGTCATCGAGTGCAAAGATCAACGAATGCGAGGACAAAATGAATGAGTACCTCCCCAGATTAGTTAATGAACTGGACAACCTAAAGATGCAGATTTCCAAAGAAAAATCTTCGGTGACCCTCTTCACAACATGCACAGCGGAATGCAACAAAAAACCTGAAATCAAACTCAGTGGCGATCTTCTCCCAATCACCAAAACACCAAAGATCTTGGGTGTGGTTTTGGACCAATTAGGAACCTTCCGACACCACGCAGAGGCCATCAGAACGAAGGCTTCTAAACGCCTCAACATCATCAGAGCATTAGCAGGCAGAAGATGGGGTCAGAGTCCGACAACACTCATCGCGACATATAAAGCAACGACGAGATCCATCATCAACTACGCAGCACCCGTATACACCCCACCACTCGCAAACACGCACTGGACATGACTACTGACCAACATGCCAAAACAAAGCAATCAGGGCAGCCACGGGTAACCTTCAAATGGCCGGAACACAGCACCTCGCTCTCGAATCCAAACTCCTGCCAGTAAAGGAGCACAATGAGCTGCTGACCAACCAATACCTAGCCAAGGCCAGAATGCAAGAGGATCACCCATCGCATAACCTCACCCTCCGACAACGACCACCAAAAGCCATCCGCGGACACGTGATGAACATGGACCTCAGTCTGGGGGATAGTGACTGTAAGACAACTCTTAGAAATCTGCACACAGAAGCCGTTAGGAAATTTCTTAGAAACTGTGAACCAAACACAGTCCTAGGATTCAAACCACCCATGGTCCATAAGTCTACTAGGTTACTTGACAGGGAACAACAGGTTACCCTATCGCAACTTAAAAGTGGTTACTCGAGCACGTTAAATAGTTACCTTCATAGGATAGGTGCCACTGATTCTCCTCTCTGTCCTTTATGTAGAGAGGTAGATCATACTAGTGTACACTTGTTTAACTGCCGTTGTAACCCCACTAGACTTAAACCGCTAGACCTATGGTATAGACCTGTCGATGTTGCAGATTTCTTAGCCCAATGAATGTTATTTCTAATTGCCAGTCTAAATAGTTATTTGCTGTTCTTGCTGTTGTCTGTGTAGGTTGGATTGTTGAATAATATGGATGGAAGGATGAAATCAGTTATTGAAAAAAAAAGCCAGAGCCCAAAACCAAAAAAAAACGAAAAGAAAAAAGGCAAAAAAAGTGAATGAGAGATAGAGAGAGAAAGAGAGAAGTGAGTGAGTGTGACTGTGTGCTTGAGCTTTTACCGAGAGCTCGTGGACCCCCTTTCAACGTCAAAGGAACCGCACGGGCAACAATCATCATCATCATCATAGTGCTTATTAAAGGCTCAATTGCCTCGTTCTCTTAGTCACGCATGCTCATGAAGCGAAAGTGTCGTGAATGGAGAGCATAACTCCAGATTTCACAATTAAGACAGAAGAGAGGTCGAAGATGGATGATAAATCTTCAAATGCTCAGTTACACAGTTTTAAGGCAGTGACGAATGGTAGAGAAGACAAATTGATCAAACCACCGCACGGAAAAAAGCTAGTCACCGGGGGGACTCGAACCCATGCAACCATCTCTCCTCTATTCGGGAGCGAGCGTGTTAACCATTACACCACGGTGACACATTGCTAATCCGTGCGATAGTGCTTATTAAAGGCTCAATTGCCTCGTTCTCTTAGTCACGCATGCTCATGAAGCGAAAGTGTCGTGAATGGAGAGCATAACTCCAGATTTCACAATTAAGACAGAAGAGAGGTCGAAGATGGTTTTCAATTAAGACAGAAGAGAGGTCGAAACTTTTTTCCGTGCGGTGGTTTGATCAATTAAAATCCCTCTATCTTGCTGCCCGAATGTCTATGAAGAGGCGTTTTCCGCTTCGGCAGACCCTAGTGTCTTTTTCAAACCCACACTTACCAACTCGCCGCCCTTCGTCGGGACACTCACGCTCACAGTGCATATGTCCAGGAACATCTCAATCACTTTCGAGCGCATGTTGGGCCAGTCCAGATCCGTGTTTTCTTCCGCTTCTTAATCTTTTACACTTTGACCTTGTTCGATAAGTCACTTTCACACAGCGTTCCGTCATTTTGCCGAGGCTAAAAGTGGTCGTTTTTTCTCACTTCAAGAATAATTCGCTTTTGAATTGATCATCATTTCGTTAAAAAAATTGGAACGGAGACGGTGAAACCAATTCTCTCCAGTGCCCTAAACTTTCCGAAATTTCTATCGCTGATTTTTGGTAGGGAAAAAGAAGAGTTTCATCGACAAGCTACCTATAAAAAACAAGATAATTTAGCCAAATTTCAACTCAAATCATCTTTCAAATAATAATCACTGCACACCATCACTTGTACTGTTCTCACCCTGTCAGTGCTGTAATGTTAACCTTATTAGATGACTTGAATGATGCATGGAAATAAAAATAGTATACTTCGTTAAAAGGAGGGCGATGCCGGACTGGCCTAAGCATGCCACCGGATAACACATCAGCCGATACTCCCCTATACCCTATATTTTAATGGCGAGTCGAGGCGCCAGTAAAATAGCCTCTTGCCCTTCTCCGGTTAACGAGTGGTTCTTGCGAAGAGGATCGGCGACTGCGGTGCGAGTGTAGACGGAGAAAATTTCTCCGGACTCAAAAGGATCCTCACCAACCTATACCAAAGGAGTCCCCTCGACAGGACCTATGGGCAAACAACAACAACAACATGGAAAGAAAATAATGCAAAGTCTACAAGGTTTTGAGTGAATAGAAAGTATTGACCAACCTTCGCATTCATTACTTTCAGTAGCATCTTTAGACTGAAAACAAAAGGAAGATCAATAACTTATTTATTTATTTATTATTATTTATTTATTACATGTTGTTCATATAATTTTTTTGTTCATATCATATAGTTCATATAGCATTATTCAAGGCTCCTGCTCGGAATAGCGGAGATTAAAGCATTCCTCATGAAAGCAAATGATCTATGATACCTAAGAACTATATCGTCTTCTAAGAACCCTATATTTACCTGAGATCTTCAAAAACAAATTTCAATCCAACAACAGCTTACAGGTTGACACAACAAACTTAATTTTTAGAGATGAAAACATCTTTCAGAAAATCAGAATTATCAAACAAGACTCACAATTAATCAGTAATTATTTTTGAGAATCCACCTATCCGAGCGCAAGACCCAGAACAATGCGAGCGATTAAAAGTAAGGCAGAGTTAATGGGTTATTTGAAAAAATAAAGAATCTGAAGAGTCTTGAATGTTCAAATAGATAGTTTCGCATTATTCAAGGCTCCTGCTCGGAATAGCGGAGATTAAAGCATTCCTCATGAAAGCAAATGATCTATGATACCTAAGAACTATATCGTCTTCTAAGAACCCTATATTTACCTGAGAACACTATCTATACCTAAGAAACATATCGTAACCTAAGAACCCTATCGATACCTAAGAACCCTATCTTTACTTGAGAACCCTATCGATACCTTATCGCGACCTAAGAACAATATAGTCACCTAAGAACCCTATCGCGATCTAAGAACTATATCGTCACCTAAGAACCGTATATTTACCTGAGAACCCTATCGATACCTGAGAACCATATCGTCACCTAAGAACACTATCGATACCTAAAAACCCTATTTTTACTTGAGAACCCTATCGATACCTAAGAACCCTATCGCGACCTAAGAACTATATTGTCACCTACGAACCGTATATTCACCTGACAACCCTATCGATACCTATGAACTATATCCTCACCTAAGAACCCTATCGATACCTAAGAACCCTATACTTACTTGAGAACCCTATCGTTACCTAAGAAACATATCGTCACCTAAGAACTCTAAAGGAACCTAAGAACCCTATCGATACCTAAGAACCCCATAGATACCTAAGAACCTTATCGTCACCTAAGAACACTATCGATACCTAAGAACTATATCGTCACCTAAGAACCCTATCGCGACCTAAGAACTATATTGCCACCTAAGAACCGTATATTCACCTGATAACCCTATCGATACCTGAGAAATATATCGTCACCTAAGAACCCTATCGATACCTAAGAACCCTATCTTTACTTGAGAACCCTATCGATACCTAAGAACAATATAGTCACCTAAGAACCCTATCGCGATCTAAGAACTATATCGTCACCTAAGAACCGTATATTTACCTGAGAACCCTATCGATACCTAAGAACTGTATCGTCACCTAAGAACCCTATCGATACCTAAGAACCCTATATTTACCTGAGAACCCTATCGATACCTGAGAACCATATCGTCACCTAAGAACACTATCGATACCTAAAAACCCTATTTTTACTTGAGAACCCTATCGATACCTAAGAACCCTTTCGCGACCTAAGAACTATATTGTCACCTAAGAACCGTATACTCACCTGACAACCCTATCGATACCTATGAACTATATCCTCACCTAAGAACCCTATCGATACCTAAGAACCCTATACTTACTTGAGAACCCTATCGTTACCTAAGAAACATATCGTCACCTAAGAACTCTAAAGGAACCTAAGAACCCTATCGATACCTAAGAACCCCATAGATACCTAAGAACCTTATCGTCACCTAAGAACACTATCGATACCTAAGAACTATATCGTCACCTAAGAACCCTATCGATACCAAAGAACCCTATACTTACTTGAGAACCCTATCGATACCTAAGAACCATATCGATTAAAATATATGTTCTCTAAAAAATTGTAAACACTAACCTTTGTTTTCTTAGCTGCGCGTTTTATAGGTGTTTTAGTCTCGCCATCTTCCTGTAAATAAACCACATTTTATCATTTACTTTTTTCAGCTCTCTTCTTTTGCTAACTTTTTAAACAAAAAATCGTTTGAAATTTTAAAATATTCTTTTCAAATTTGATTGAAACCAATCAAACATGGGCGGGACTAACGTTCGCTTCATCGTTCAGGTGCCTGTTCAACTTTCCGCGCTTGACTCTCTTCACCGCCGTGTTCTTGCGGCGCACTCTCAAATATAAAAAAAAACACCATCTCTAAAAGAAACTTACTGATTTTGATTAGAAGAACTGAGTTGTTAGTTCAAAATACAAGCATCCGACGACATTTTCATAAAATCAAATAACTTTTTTTATTAGAACTTTCAATTTCAATTATTTTACACATTGACGCCTTATTCTCATGATGACGCGGAAACTGTGAAATAATATAAAATGGAATAATACATGAATCTGTTCTACATCTCAGAGGAAGCAAGTTCAAGATGGTTAAGGTTTGATGTATACATTATCTTTTGCCTACTTTACTGCGAAGAGTAACAAGTTAGACCTCACACCAAATAGATCCACTCAAACCAAGGATATTTAGTCATGTTGACAGTGCTCTTGCACTCTCTGTTTCTCACAACCCACAAAAAAAGCGTGTGATGCAGACGATGAGAGCATTTCTATGACTACCTTTCTTGGTTAGCGCATAGATTAGCACATAACGAACACACTTGCAGTGACCTGGAGTACAACAACTAACTTCATGGGAAAAAACCTGTGTCTATTTTCGGGAGAAGGTGTATCCTGCCACGAAACAAGAATACCCGCCGAGAAGAAGATCATGAATTCAATTTGTCTCGAGACCTAACCTATGCGAGTGTAGAGGGAAAAAAATCCCCCGGACTCAAAATATCCTCAACAAACTATCCCAAAGGACTCCTCTCGACAGGACCTATGGGCAAACAAAAATAACAAAAAAAGGACTAACCTATGCATGACTTCCTTCTCGAAGGATACCGTGAGCTTCTTTATCAAATACATCGACATCAGAAGAACTGTCGACATCTCTGCGAGTGCCATACGCACCTCAAGTGCAACAACATCAAACCAATTTTTGAATTTGCTAAATTCAAGTAGTCACAACAACAAAACTTTTGTGCTGATAAATAATTTCTAAACAACTTTTTAATTCTCGCGTTCTAAAACATTTCTCATGCAATTCATGTTTTTTCTCAGGAGAAACTTTTTTTCTTGATTTTTTCTCCGATTAAGTTATGCATATATGTATTCAGTAATTGAGAAGTAACCTGAACAGCTATTTTCACGTCTAAATGCTCGCGTCGAAAATGATCTACACTCTCCTTCCATTCTACTTTCCTTTTTATTGCTTTTAGCCTTACCCTATCACTTTTCTAAATAACTAGCTCGTCGCGTACAAACACCTTCTCGACCCTTCTCATTAATGCCTCTATGTAGAGCTGCTTCGATCGCCATAATAACTGATTTGAATATGATAAAATAACTTCTTTAGAAGATGACACAGTCACCGCTTTCTGTATGCCATCGATCATCTCCGGCTTCATATGATAGTAACCTTAATCCAATCAATAACTTTCAGTTCGCCGTCTTTCTCTCTCTCTCTCTTTCTTTCTCTCTCTCTTCTCTCTCACCGTAGACTTTGAGGGGGCGATGAGAAAAGGATAAAGTCATACAAACGGAGAAAAGTATCACATTGATGTTCCTGAGAGCGCGCAGAATTATGCATAGATTCTACCAGAATTATGCACAGATTTTACCAAAATTATGCACAGATTTTACCAGAATTATGCACAGATTTCACCAGAATTATGCATAGACTTTACCAGTGCAGGTAAGAAAATTATCCTGTTTAGCTAAATGGAATACAAACTTCCAAGTTGAGATAAGGAAAAATGCAATACTCATCACAATCGTTTCAAAACTACTATTTCTCTTGAATAAAACTAAATTCTTTTTTTTGTCCATTCAACAGAAAAATATTTTCATTGAGGTTATTCAGAAAAAAATGACCACCAGGGGTTTTTTTAGTTAGCAAGAGAAAGGTACAGACGCCCGCCAAACGCGGAAAATAATTTTCCACATAAGGGTCCCCGTCATGATAAAAAACAGAGACCGCGAAATTTTTTTGTTGTTGTTTTACATAAGGGTCCCTTTAAGGATTTGGAAAAAAAAGTTCGCCGACAGAAAGTCTGACATGACTATTTAACCCCTGTTCACAACTCGATTCGATCGATAATCAAAAACGAACCATTCATGACAGCATCCAGCAGTCTAGATCGCACTTCCCAGTTGGTCGGGATAGAGGTGCCAGCCCTTCAAAACATGACTTGATTACATTTTCTCTTTGTGTTGCTTGCTTCACAGAGGGTTTTCTTACTGGCAGCTTTGTTAGATTTCCCTTTCTATTCCCATTAGGGTTTTGTTCAAACTTATTTGAAATATTCGTTTTCTCTTTGTTTTCTTCAATCTGTTCAATGTTTCCTCTGTTTGTACACGCAAAAGCACTCTCAATCTTTCTTTGTCTTTTTTTGCTCTTTTTTGATCTACAATACCTTTTTTGGAGCGGACATTACGTAACTCTGCGGATTATGGGATACAAAATGACTAACATTGTGATGAATGGATGAATGAATGAGTAAACAAGAAGTAAAACCTGATCATAGTGAAGAATGCGTCGAAACCCTGCTTGAGTGCCTGCCACTCTCCCGCCAAAATAGCCGTTTCATACACTGCAAATTTTATACAACCAGTACAAGTGACTTTTGTTTCACCCTAATGTTCACCTAAGAACCAATGTGTTTCTCGCACCCGCACTGCGGGTTGAACCTTTGCGCTACCCAAGAGAGTTTTGCAGTGTTTTTATTTGCGAAAACATAATTAAACATAACGACATCACGTTTTTTTTCCAAATTGCTTGAACGTCTTGTTCTAACCTAAAATTTGCACAATTAGTGGGAGAGATATAACGTAAGAGACATGAGTAGCGATGTATTTTTTTCTTTCTCCGAGAGAGTACAAAAAATTGTACAAATTTTAGGTTAGAAAAAGACGTTCACGCAATTGGAGAAAAAAACGGGATGTCGTTATGTTTTCACAAATAAAAACACTGCATTAGTGATGTAAAATATCTAATTGTCTGCATCCTCTAATTCACATGACACGTTCTCGCGCTCTCTCAAAGGCCCGCCATTCCCTAATGAGTAGTCTTCTTGATATACACACTCTTTTGGCGGGTCGGAAGAAACAGCCTGCAAGTGACTTCTGTTTCACCCTAAGATTTTCCTTCCCCCCTCCCGAAATCCAGAGTGTTTTTCCCACCCGAACTGCAGGTTGAAAAAATCTATGCGCTTTCCAAAAACCACGAAAAACATTGAAATCTCTGCGCTTGGAAATTTTTTTCTCGGATTTTTCGTAGGGAAAGTCCAAATCATTGGAAAAAAAAGTTGAACTCTGAAATTTTAAAAATCTATGCGCTCGAAAAAGTTGTGCAGGTGCTAAGAAACTCCCTCCCGAGATCCCCCGAACCTTCGAGAGCTGCCATGACTTCTTCTTCCTCCAGTAGTCTACTTACGTAGTACTGGCCCGACCTCGCCATCATCAGATCGTCGTCATGGGAGGGAATCACGAATCTGCAACACGAGAGACGATGTGAAATCAGTAAACAGGGTGTGGTTGATGTTGTTCTTGCCGGCAAGCAGCCCGCATTGAAGACTTTTGGTTATGAACACTCTCTTTAATGAGAGAAGTTCTCGTGTTCTTCGGACGAGACGAGTCCGGAGAAGGGTTTTGATGTCCTTTGCAGTCCTGAGACTGTCATGCTGCACCTTGTGAAGGCGGACATCGTTGTAGCAACCAGTATACAGGGTGTATTTGTCAACCGCAGAGTGTATAAAACCTATGAGCAATCTTTTAAAAAAATCTAGCTTCAAGAAATTACTTTTTAAATGATATTCTCTATTTTCATCGCTCTTTTTTAGTCTCTTTCCAAACTCTGTCGTTCAGTCGTAAAAAAGTTTCTTTGAACTAGTCACTTTTTAGCGTTGGTAAGCCGCACAGTGAAGACAAATCGAAAGCTCAGCCTATAAAATCCCTCGTTTTACGTTTTGCGCATGCGGTTTTTTTTTAAACGGAGGGGAAACTTCAAAACTCTTTTTCAAAAGCTACTCAACCGCATTCAATCTTTCAGAACTAATTCATTTAACTATCAATTGAACTATTTTTCAAATTCATTTTTACAACCTTTTTCCTAAATAATTTTGATAGACCGCTGAAACGCTTCCTCTGAAAATTCCTCAGAAAAAGATCAAAAAAGAAAAGAAAAGTTGAGAGTCCCTGTATTTTGTTGTTGCAGACTTTAGAGACGTCTCTACCTGATCGGCACACCAAAACTAATTTTGCTCATCACTGGCACACCAAAACTAATTTTGCTCATCACCGGCACACCAAAACTAATTTTGCTCATGACCGGCACACCAAAACTAATTTTGCTCATGACCGGCACACCAAAACTAATTTTGCTCATCACAATTCCTGCCTTTTTTATCTAAGTGAGTAAATTAGGTTAGATTAAATTTTTTTTATTTTTCAATTTTTGAGGGAACTGAATATAAGCTGACTCACTCTTCAACTTCTCCACTGTGAAAGTGATCCTCTGGGCCCATTGATTGGTTGAGTTTCTTACGCTCTGCCTAAACATCAAACCGTTACTTGATACATACAAAGAGTGCGATTATCGAAACTTATGCAATCAAGAGCAGGGGTTAAATAGGAATGTCAGACCTTCTGTCGGCGGGCCTCTGTTTTTCCAAATCATAAAGGGGGCCCTTATGTGTAAAACTTTTTTTTCGCGGGCCTCTGTTTTTTTAATCATAAGGGGGGAGACCATTATATGGAAAAAGTTTTTTTTCCGCTTTCGGCGGGCGTCTGTACTTTTTTCTTGCACACTAAAAAAAACCTGATTAAGAGAGAGAGAAAGAGAGAACCGAGAGAGAAAGATAATAATGTATTTATAGAAAGAGAGAGAAAAGCATAGGTAAAATAGGTCTCGATTTTTCAATAGTTCGATAGCTAAAGTAGGTTAAAAGTTTCACTTTTAACTTTACGAAACCGGTTGAGGCTGATTTATGGCTAATGAAACGCTCTATTTATGTAGAGGAATGGAGTCTTTTTTTTTAATTTTAGCTGTGAAAACTCTGACACATTCATTGCGAGCGAGGGAGAGAAACGGTAAGTCAGGCACCCTAGAAATTCTTTTGCGACCTATGGGGAAGAGAGAAAGAGAGAGAGATAGGGAGAAGGAGAGAGGTACAAAGATAAAGATAGTCTATTTATAGTGAACGGAAGAATGCGATAGAAACAGAGAATTCAGACCAACAGCTTCTCTGAAAAAACAGATAAATGTCACTTGTAGTTCGTGATTGTGAGTTTGAGTGTGTTACTCCCAAAAAGGTGGTTTGTCCCCCCCCCAGATCCCGACGCGTACTGCGAGCTCCTCCTGTATCCGCTGCCGCGCCCTCTTCTGTGTCTCGGGAGATTTGCCGCGTTTGTTCCGCGTCGCAGATGAACCACTCTCAAAGCACTCACCTTTCACAACCTTCATACCACATTGTTCGCCAAAACCGACTAGTTAATCTAACGAGGGCGATGCCGGACCGGCCTAGGCATGTGTAAATAAGAGTATTCCCTACACCTCGTTGATCTCAAGCAACGGATTTTTATACCGAGCAGAGGAGCGGATTGTTCGCATAAACTTGTGCAAAACTCGTGTGGTGTGACGGGAACCGAACCCGTGACCTTTCGCGTTCCGGGCGAATGTTCTCCCCACTTAGCTACACACGCACACATGATGATGCACATTTTAAGGCCCATAAAACGCATGCCAACGGATTAAAATAAACTAGCACACTCCTTAAACCTTTATAAAAGAAGTCAAGGTGCAAGCGAGAAACCGTTTCACAATTTTTCAGTCAACGAATGGGCCCCTCTAAAGGGAATGCTGACTGCGGTGCGCGGGTACTCAGAGGTAATTTTTTCGAACTCAAAAGGGTCCTTAGTACCGAAAAACCGAAAAAAAACCTCCTTGCCGAAAAAAAACCCTCTAAGAGACGCACATATCAAAGACTCTCAAACTCCGCTGCTAGTACGAAAATCCTAACTTCATATGCTTTATATACCACGGATTTCCCCTTCAACGTAGAAACCCTACAAAACAAAAACACACTTGTTTCAAGCAAAATCAAGGAACCTTTCTTTCAGGCGATTCATCACCGTCCTCATCGGTGCCACTCTCCAGATGCCCTCTCCCGTCCTCATCGGTGCCACTCTCCAGATGCCCTGTCCTCTCTTCTTCCTCCTCTTCTTCTTCTGATTCATCCTCTCGTCGACACACCTTTCTGAAATACAAAACTAAAAGTTCTCAACCTTTAAACACGTACATCTTCATCGTCAAAGAATAACATGCTCAGGGTTACCACAGGGGTTAAATAGTTACCGGACCAGCAGTTGTTATTGTTTAACCATAGGTCCTGTTGAGGGGAATCCTTTGGGATATGTTGGTAACCGGACAAGCTATGTTTGAGAATACATCTTCGCGCCGAAAATGATCTACATTCTCTTCTTTTCCGTTCTATTTCAATTCCACTCTACTTCTTATTTAACTCTTTTTGCCTCTCCCCATCCCTTTTCCAACTCGCTCGGCGCATACAAACATGCCATTGACCGGTCTCATTTAACGCCTGGTTACCACTAACCTGGTTGCCAGAGTGAAGTTTGAAAATGGGAGAAAATTTGGAAAGAGAAAAGTAAGCAACTGTGGCGTTTCACAGAAAAGAATTGCAGAATGGCTTAGTATTTCAACATCTTGTTGGAAATTTTGCAAGAAGGGGACGTTTTCTGGCTTGAAGACGATTGAAGAGTAATGGGGTGATAGTGCAAAAGCAATATCAACTGTTGATATTCGAACTATGATGGTTCTGCGTGAATCAAGCGCCTGAGGCAGTTTGCAGAACTGCCACCATCACGACGCCACTGTCCTTTTATCTCCAAACACAATCAATTGGGGCAAACTCTCTAATTCCGTTCATCGAAAGTCATACACCGGTTCCGTTTGTCTCCGATCTCCAACTTACTTCACTATGCCCTTTTCCCGGCCCCTATTACCTTGCTACTGGGCGTTCTTGCCCCTTCCGCTTTCTGATTGCTGATTCCGGCGTATCTTTGCCGTGCGATTTGCGCCTTCCTTCCATCACTCCAGCTTTTCGAAAATTCCTTCTTGAAAGAGGTTCTGTGGTTATTGTTTATTGCTCGCATGGCTTTCTTTTGCGGTGAAGAAAGGATTTAGAATTCTCTCATCTCTCTACAGCCTTTCCCTTATATTTTGTTTCCAAAATGATTTTCAAAGGCTTTTTCCAAAGTTTTTGAGATGTTCTGATCTTTCTATGCAACGGTGTCATTCTATCACTGACCATGTCAAAGTGTTGTCACGCTGACAGGGGTTTCGAAATGCGATAAAACCAGTTCAAGTAGAAAACAATTGACGATAACGCTCTCTTTTACAGAAAATCCATCAATTTAACTTCTTTATTCTTCAAAAACTTCAAGCTCGCCATGTGCGAACAGTAATAAACATAAAAAATCTTCTTTTTTTTTCTAAATTCAAACCGCACTTTGGAATATCTCAAAACTGGTTGAACAAGACAATGATGAACGATTTACTTTTCCTGTGATTTCTTATCGAAGCTTTTGCTTGAGATAAATATTTTCATGTAGCATTGATGTTCTACTGCGCGAAAAATTTATTGACTTTAGCTGAGTAACCCGTGATTGTACACAGTTTAGAATGACTTAACAAGGCCATTATTGGTTCAAGTATTTCTTGCAAATCGCATTCCAAGTTGAGAGAATTTTTTTTGAATCTTTGCTCGGAGCGGTTTCTTACGAAAAATTCGAAACTTAATACCTTATTCACAACTAATGCAGAGACCGGTGAAAAACCTCCTCAGATCCCCCTCCCTCAATGTTGTTGAACGAGTAAGCCCAAAAAACATAATCGCATACACATGTCCACCAGCTGAGTTCCAGCTGGACAGAGTCACATAACCCATTATATCTCCAACTATAGCTTAAAGTGTCACACTTGAAGTGCGTAAGACTCCACAAGTACGCCTTCACCCTGCTTCTGCGTAAGCTTCTGCTTCACTCTTCCTGACGCATCCCTCCATGCAATGGGCATGAAGGGTGTATTATGGAATATAATCAGTTCCATCACTTCCGGCACGAAATTCGCTTCTTCAGGACTCGAAAGAGATTTACAAATTTGGCCTTCTCCGATAAGAACGAGTCCTCCAGCTAGCAAGCGGTCATGCGGTAGGGAAGAGAACATAGGAGAGGAGGGGTTGAGACACCGATTGAAGGCTTCTTGCACTGCTGTCACCGGCAAAACCTCTTTGGACCTGCAAATCTGTAAACATTAGAACAATGCGAGGATGCTTCGAAACATTATCCTATTTTCGTATTATGATTAAAAAAAAAGAAGGTGTAGCTATTGCTTCGCGAAAGCTGAGGCGCTAGGATTAAAGGAGAAGGTAGGTAACATAGAAAAGTGAAGAGAGAGAGAGAGAGAGAGAGAGAGAGAGAGAGAGAGAGAGAGAGAGAGAGAGAGAGAGAAAGCTAGGGAAGTGAGAGAGAGTTAGAACGGAACAGCGAGAGAGGTGAAGACAGAGCCAAAAGTTAGAAAGAAAAAGAGATAGAGTGAGAAAGAGAGAGGGAGCATAGCTTACTAATTTATGTTGAAAATTTCTTTTTCCGGCTGCTGACCGTGCAAACCTGGCGACCGACAAAAAAAGGGGAGGGAAAGAAGAAATCAACAAAATTTTTGGTCTTTTCCGGAGTCAATCAATCTTTTGTTTTGCGTAGCACGGCCGGAGTGTAGCACGGCCGGAGTGTAGCACGGCCGGAGTGTAGCACGGCCGGAGTGCAATATTCGACATTTTGTTCACTTACGAACGTTTAGTTTTTCAAAAATTTCATTTTCTGTTATATTTTCTTCACCATAAAAATTTTTCTGCGGGACCGGGAGAAATTAAACAATTTTGATGAGCTATGAGAGAGAGAAAGACATTGAACAAAGAGACATAGAGATAGAGAGTATAACAGATATATATATATAGGTACTATTAATTACTTGCAATCTCTTATTGTAAATTCCAAATAAAAGTTTTTATAGAATGAATTATTCTTTAAAAAAGGCTTCTCAATTTGAAATGATGACTATTTTAAAGAATAACTCATTCCAAAAACTACTTTCCCTCACATTTCTCCCACTGCCCTCCCGATTTCCTTCGCCAATCCGCATCTAATTAATGCTTCTCCACACCCTGAGACTGAAACAGCCACACTACGCAGCCGTCCCTCTTCTCTCTCCTAAAATATTATTGATCGATTGGATGAATAAACACATGAAATATTGAATGATTCAATAAGTGAAAGCAGAGACGAAGAAAAACAGTGATAATAAAACTAGACTAAACATCATTCGTGCTATAATTAAGTTTATTCTCCTAATTTTAAAATCCATTCAAAATCAATTATGTTGATAGTATTCATCTGTATGACCTAGCTCCTAGTTTCTTTTCTTTCCAGATGCAATCCGTTCCTTTATATTTAGTCACTCAGATCTACAAGCTGCTTTCGCGGATGTGGGGAGGGTTTCAAAAGAAAGCCTTTAGGTAGATGTAGTACCTAATGTAGTATCAATTAATATCAATATATTAGATGTAGTACCTAATGTAGTATCAATTAATATCAATATATTAGATGTAGTACCTAATGTAGTATTCAATTAATATCAATATAATATATGTAGTACCTAATGTAGTATCAACTAATATCAATATATTAGATGTAGTACCTAATGTAGTATCAATTAATATCAATATATTAGATGTAGTACCTAATGTAGTATCAATTAATATCAATATATTAGATGTAGTACCTAATTTAGTATCAATATATTAGATGTAGTACCTAATGTAGTATCAATTAATATCAATATATTAGATGTAGTACCTAATGTAGAATCAATTAATATCAATATATTAGATGTAGTACCTAATTTAGTATGAATTAATATCAATATATTAGATGTAGTACCTAATGTAGTATCAATTAATATCAATATATTAGATGTAGTACCTAATTTAGTATTAATTAATATCAATATATTAGATGTAGTACCTAATGTAGTATCAATTAATATCAATATATTAGATGTAGTACCTAATTTAGTATCAATATATTAGATGTAGTACCTAATGTAGTATCAATTAATATCAATATATTAGATGTAGTACCTAATGTAGAATCAATTAATATCAATATATTAGATGTAGTACCTAATTTAGTATGAATTAATATCAATATATTAGATGTAGTACCTAATGTAGTATCAATTAATATCAATATATTAGATGTAGTACCTAATTTAGTATCAATATATTAGATGTAGTACCTAATGTAGTATCAATTAATATCAATATATTAGATGTAGTACCTAATGTAGAATCAATTAATATCAATATATTAGATGTAGTACCTAATTTAGTATGAATTAATATCAATATATTAGATGTAGTACCTAATGTAGTATCAATTAATATCAATATATTAGATGTAGTACCTAATTTAGTATTAATTAATATCAATATATTAGATGTAGTACCTAATGTAGTATCAATTAATATCAATATATTAGATGTAGTACCTAATGTAGTATCAATCAATTAGATGTAGTATCGATTCTTGAGCACAGTTTCTTCGACGCGAAGACGCGCGTTGGCTGTTGAACTCCATTTTTTTCAGACTTGAAAGGATCCTCATCTAACTTTTCCCCAAATTCTCCTAAACACGACTTCTAGGCAAACAACAACATGGTTCCTGAGCGAAATGAATAAGACCTACCGTACTCAGGGGAAAGGTCTCCGCCCAACATCCCGCACCGAAGTGTATTGAGTGACCGAGCCGGCCTTCTCTCTTCAAGACTATCCCGCCAGAGGAAACTGTCGCAAGAGCATTGCCAATTCCCTGAACCAATTCTCCTAAAAAACAAATGAAATCTAATAAATAAAAGAAAATATTTTCAATCTCCCGAATTATTTAAGTCAAGTTCCTTATAACATGTTCTTTATGCTTAAGACGTCAAGCAAACTGACCTACCAATTCTATCTGAACGGCTCCAACAGTGTCCATTGGTGGCCTCGTAGTATCAGATAAATCATCTGAAATGTTTTTCTAATCAACTCTTCGAGCTCAGATAAGTAGATCTAAAACATATACAAAAGCTTCAAAAAATTATTTATGAGCTTCAAGAAATTGTTTTCGGGTGCAAAATTTCGCGTTGCAAAACTTAATGGCACAGAGTTGCACAACCTAAAAGACCGCAATGTCCCAACAATATTGTTAAATCTTTTGTATCCACATTCATCCTAATGATGCATTAGGACAAAAACAGTTGTTTTAAAAAAAATTTTTTAAAAAATAAATTGTAACCGCAGAAATAAGCATCAAAAAGACTAGTTCTGAGAAAACGGCATATTTTGAAGAGGCCAACTATGTAGGTACGAAGAAAGCTAGAGAATGTCATATAAAGAGACAGTTCATATCACTAGTTTTTTTTAAATTGCGCCAAAAGTGGCTTTAAAATTTCATTCGCAGTTCGGGTTAGAGAAACTTCTTTTCTATACGATGTTTTCATGATCGAAAAAAAACTATTTAAAAAAACCCCTGCCTGATGTTTTATAGCCCAAATCATCAGATTTTCTCTCAGTTTTCTTTTTCTGCTGCTCCCAAATGCGTCGACTTCGTTCAGAGATCAACTCATTTGGGTCGCAAAGTGGAAAGCCTGGAAAATTATTGATTTTTAAGCGGTGACTGACATTTTCCCTACCTAATCAGAGGGTTTTATAGTCAGCAAAAAACCGCGAAAAACGCTAATATGTCTGGAAAGAGAGCCTTCGAAGGCTTGTTTCATAGAAAAAACGGTTTTTCCTGTTAGGTTACGAATAAAAACAGATAACCGTCAAAGTTATAAACAAAGTATTGCAGCAGACGATAGGACTTATACATCAAACATTTATAAAATCTTCTTTTTGAAAAACTCGAATGAAAAACTCTCAAAACAAGCTCCAACCTCTTAGCTCCGCCCATTTCTCTGCCCCTTGCCCTACTAAAACCATAGGCTGTACGAGCCCTATGGCTTCCTCTTCTTCACATTCCATAAGTGCACCAGCTACCAAGCAAGGATGAGCAAGTCGAGACACCCCACCGATTCCGCCGAATCTGCACTCTGATTTTACGATAAAATTTTAGGGTATTTCCAGGGTAATGTGAAACTGCTCGGATAGTGAAGCTCTGATAGTTAAAACGCTATACTGTATCAGGCTAATTTTATCTCAAGTCCTTATTTTTTTCAGAATGTATTATTCCAGAATGTACATATTTCTTGTTTGAAAAATATCTCAGAACAACACATGAGTTTTTCGCACTTACTATATTTTCTTCAATTTTAGAGCTGTCTCTCTCTTCCTCTCTTTCTGTCTCTCTCCATCTTTGTCTCTCTCTCTTTCTCTCTATCTCTCTGTGTGTATCTCTCTCTTTCTTCCTCAGACACATTTGAACCCTCTGTGTCTCCCTTATTCCTTATTTTTCTCTCTTCATATATTGATTTTCATAAACTCAATCGAATCAACAAGAAAGTCTCTATAGTTTACACTGCGGGTGTAATCTATGCGCGTAACCAAAAAACCGTAACCAAAAAATTTTCATAAACTCAATCGAATCAACAAGAAAGTCTCTATAGTTTACACTGCGGGTGTAATCTATGCGCGTAACCAAAAAACCAGTGATCAGAAGTTTCTGTGCGCATGCGTTTCTTTACACGTTCTCGTTCTCCGTGCTAATTCTCCCGTTCCCTCATAAAAAGTCTTTCTGATATACACGATTTTGTCGGCGGGTCGTTGGTTAGAAACAGCCAAGATATCATTCTATATGGTTAGTTTCACCCGAGGTTCCAATTGACATTTCAAAATGAGGATTAGAAAATTACGAACGAAATCAGAACACAACCTCATTCCTATGCTGCTCATCACAGCCGCTTCACACTCTACCGTACCCTCTCTGTTTAGATTCGATCCTCGGCCGCAGTTGAACACTCCCGACTTCTCCATATTCTGGAGCATTCACTCTAAGTTTTCACACGCCAATGTATCACTGGGAAATAAGGTCAACTTAGCGGATCAGTCACTTTCTTTGGTGAAGTCAATGAGTTGGTAACAAATGGTGATATTTGGGAATGGTGAAAACGGCGTTATGATCTCTAACCCACGAAAATGCGCCATAAGCGACTGGTGAAGTAAGCGAATTAATTCGGAAAACTCACTGCGATTGCTTCCAGCGCACCCGCGAGCTTCGCTTCTTTCAGGGCTTTTCCACAAGCGAGATGAAGGGATTGGGAAGAAGAGAAGGCTACACCGCCGTGAACAGCTACTATTCTAAAAATTGTTTCTTTTAAATCATGGTTTTTGAGAATACGCGATTCGAAATATCATCTCTTATGTTTAGTATTCAAGTCTAACGAAAGTTTTCATTTCAGTTTTTTGTCCAAAATGAATTATCGAAAAGTGCTCACCACGAAGTTTGAAGACAGTGACGCGCACACTCACTGTCTCCTTTAAACTTACAGTTCCCCCTAATTTCTCCCTAAGATACTTTTTTGAAGGCTCTCAAAACTGCATTCAGCCATTACTGTAATCATTTGCGGGCACTAACCAGGGGTTAAATGGAGCCACCCAATTTGGGTTAACATGAATCCGCCGCTCAAAGTTTGGAGGAAAAAAGAAGAGGGGATGAAGGGTAAGAAAAGAGAGTGAGATTTTTGTCAAAAGTGTGTGTACATGTATCCGCCGACGGGTCCGATCCGGTCACTATTTAAGCCCTGGTACTAACATGTCTTCCTTCATCAGGACTGCGGCTTTTCTGATAACTTCTCTTCCAGTGCTTGTTTTGAGAAACGATGCTTCACCAGAATTCTATTTTCCTCGTCGATGATGAGTGGCACGTCGTATTTGAACTTCTGAAAACTCTATTTTTATATGAACACTATCCAAAGACCGAATTTGGCCTTTTTGTAGTAGTGAAGCGATTGTTTCCTGTAATAGAGAAACGACTGGGCTCGTTTATTTGCCAGAACCTAGGTTTTGAGTGTGGGATGAGATATCTTCCATTATGTTTCGATGCATCTGCCTTTTTTAACAGCCTCCAGAGAAGTGTGAGCGAAAACGGGTTTGTTTTGGAGGTTGAACTCCTCTTCGACTTGGAACGATCTTTCTGATGAACATTTGCGAGACACGGTCCATCAATTCCAGCTCCATCTCAGGCATGTTGTGAGAGAAAGAGGAGGTCAAATCGAATAATTTTTCATAATTGTCACTAAACCTGTATGCAGTGAATATTTTTATACTATAGACTTGATTCGCATGCTTTTTCTTTAGAAAACAAATGGTTAATAACCACCGTTCCATACTTTAGCAGCAACCCGTACTTTTATTATTTATTTGAAGTATAGGTAACCTATGGAGTTTAGAAATCTACTACATTGTGTTTCTGCAACTAGTACTGTGGCTAAAATGTTTGAGCAGATATATGTGCTCTCGCAAAACGCTAATGAAACCTATTCTTTGTTAGTATGACATAATCATCGGACAATCGGTATGGTGATGTATGCCTAAAAATTCAAAGAAATAGGTCCTTCTTAGCTGACCTCCCGATCTCTCTCAGGTAGCATGCGGATATTCACTGTTTCCACCGTCAGATCCTTCTTCGCATTTTCGAGATACAACCGGAGGCTCTTCTCAAATCGCCCACACAACGAACACGAGTCGGATATTATCAACCGCAGAGACGACGACTCATGTGAAGAAACTGGAATTTGCAGTGGAAAGAGCGATCAGGGAAAAAACAAAGGTACAGCCGGCATAATTCAAGAGTTTGGAAATTGTGTGACCAAATTCGAGTCTAACCAACCGTTCATGGCAACCTCTCTCAAGTTTAGATTTGTATAAGTTTCCAGTTTAGGAGCAGATTAAGAGATAAACATCGTGGTTATTAAATGATGAGTCTACAGCTTCATCATCGTATGCGAAAGTCCTGATGAAAATATGTACAAGCAACTTTACAGTTAATGATTGGCACACTGCCAAACAATGCAATACGTGCGTATTTTAAACAAATTTATCTTCTGCTAAAAAAGATTGGTTTTTATAATCGTTCATTTTCGTATTATTCGTCATAGAGTGTTGTTTTTTTTAATGTAGAGATGTGTGTAGATAGACTTTCCGACATGGCACTTTTTCGGTTCATCGGGTTTTCGCGTCGCGGTTCCCTTCGCGTTTTATTTTTACATCAAAAAGTTATTTTTACATTAAAAAACGCTTAGGCTTAGTAAAAGTTTACGATAACGAGGCCGTACGGCTTAGCTAACGAGGCCGTACGGCTTAGCTAACGAGGCCGTACGGCGCGAAGGGGGCCGCGACGCGACCGCGACGCGAAAACCCGATGAACCGAAAAAGTACCTCCGACATCAAAAACGAAAAGTTTCCGAAAAAAAACAAAAAAATTTAGTAAACAATTTTAAAGTTTCAATTTTATATGAAGCTCTTTATGAATCGCCGAAAGAGATCCAAATCACTAAAATCGCTTTATTATGAAGAAAGTTATGCTTGCCCGAATAAACTAAAGAACAGCCGAAAAATGGTAGCAGTACAACTCGCACCGCGACATTTCGCACAACATTTCACACCTGAATTTCGAAATATTGCAATATTTTCGTTACTCTTAAATCTCTGATCAGGCTTACTTAAGTTCGTGTTAACGCGGCCGCACGGCTTAGTGCGAGACCGTGTGGTACAACCAGCCGAATAATTACATAATTACAGCTTGAAAAATATTCCGAAACTTCGCGTGCGAAATGTTGTGATGCGAAGTGTCGCGGTGCGAAATGTCATGGAACCCCTAGAAATAGTAAAAAGGAATAAATAGTTATCAAGGAAGTTTTATTCCGTTCAAAAAGTTCTTTGGCGCAACAGTCCGTATCAAAAACCTGGAAAAAAGAAAACTAATAAAAAATATTGAATTCGAAAAGTTCAAAAAAAGAAAAGGTTGTTTTTTACTTAGGGGGAGCGCTTTACTTTGGAGGGTTTAAATTACTTTTTATTGATTATTTTTACATCAAAAACGCTTAGGCTTAGGAAAAAGTTTACGCTAAAGAGGCCGTACGGCTTAGGCGAATGAGACCGCATAAGAAAATTTACATTTTTTGTTGTTGTATTTTTTTACATTTTTTGAACGCACCGAAACCCCCCCCCCCGAAGTAAAATTGTTCCAAAGAAAAAAGAAGATAAATTACATGAAAAAGGTGACCATTCTTAAAAATTATTTAATCTGCAATCGTTTTATAAGAGTAGATCAATGTCTTCGTTCTAAATCCACCATATTGAAGCTGAATGATCTTAGAAGTGATTTTTTTTCGGATGAAAAAAGCAAACGAATGGTACGCGAAACTATCACCATGAAACTACTTGAAACTATTCGCTGCTTCAGATGTGATCAAGAGAAAACATTATTTAAGCTTGCTTTATTTCACTGACATCTTGAAGACAGTTGAACCACACGAAACAATCTCCGCATCAGACTTTGACCATGCCCAAGTTGAAGTTCTGAGAAAAAGACATTTTGAGAATGAAAGTTTAATTCTTCTAATTTTAGTTTCAAAATAACTTTCAAGTTTGCATTTTCTCAGTCCGCAGTTTGTTGTTTAGAAAGTGCCAAAAGATTGTCCATCATGTCACTTTTTCCACAAGAAGAATCATTCTGTGTCTGTACTTAAAAGTCTCTTTTTGGGATTAAGGGTCGGTTACTTGCACTGTCGTGTCTCTGAAACGAAAATCACTCTGAACCGCTTACCATTCTTGCTTTTCTGACAGTCATTGTCGTAAAAAAAACTCCAAAACAGAAAAATTTTTATTATTGAAGATTTTCTGTGATATTTATGTCAGGTTGTAAGGTACCTTATGTCTCACACTAGATTGTTCTTTCAATTAGAAGCTTGTACCACAAATTCAATGGGGAAGTCGTCAATTGAGATAGTCATGAGTGAAGCCTGCTTGATAGGTCAGAATTCTTTGATATTGTCCTTCCCTAGCCCCAATACCTCAAAGTCGGTGGGAAGGTGTAAACTCACTCAGCCCTACTACCGTGTTGTCGGACAAGGCAATGAGAAGCTGGAGAAGATTGCTCGCTCATCTTTCCTCTCGTAGTGAAAACTATTTAAAAAAATAAAAAAGAAGAAAAGAAAAAAACTGACCTGAGAATCAGTCCGAGGGCTGTATTCAGAGATCTAAGATGAACTCAGGGGCCGTATTCAGAGATCTAATATGAACTCAGGGGCCGTATTCAGAGATCTAAGATGAACTCAGGGGCCGTATTCAGAGATCTAAGATGAACTCAGGGGCCGTATTCAGAGATCTAAGATGAACTCAGGGGCCGTATTCAGAGATCTAAGATGAACTCAGGGGCCGTATTCAGAGATCTAAGATGAACTCAGGGGCCGTATTCAGAGATCTAAGATGAACTCAGGGGCCGTATTCAGAGATCTAAGATGAACTCAGGGCACACCCCGTCACACAATGGAGGAAGGAGGAACTAAGTTTGCACGCAATTTTTATTACTTCAAACGATCCCGCCTTAAAGTAGCTAAAAAGGCGGCGGATTTGAAAATAATTTTAAAACACGCTGCGCGTGCGCACGTGCGTGTGCGTGCGAGCGCGCACGAGCGCGCTTTTCAAAAAAAAAATCGATAAGGGCCGTTTTTTCACTTTTTTGTTTGCGATTCGCAATGCATATGCATATGCATTGGGCAAGTACCATTTTATGCTGGTTAAATGTAACTTTAAGCGTAGTGAGTTAGACAGAGAGATAAAGAGAGCGAGAGACAACACTGACCAGTTAGACAGAGAGAAAAAGAGAGAGAACACACTAACCAGAGAGAGTGCAGGCGAGTAGAGCATACATGAATTGACATGAATTCTCTCACCCTCGAAAGAGTACCAGAGTGCGTCTTACGTGCGCGACTGCGTCTCGCGTGCGTGCCTGCGCATCCTTATCAAAATTTTGCGTGCTGGCCTAGTCTATCGAAAGTGGTCGTCTGACGGGTGGTGTCAGGGGCCGTATTCAGAGATCTAAGATGAACTCAGGGGCAGTATTCAGAGATCTAAGATGAACTCAGGGGCCGTATTCAGAGATCTAAGATGAACTCAGAGGCCGTATTCAGAGATCTAAGATGAACTCAGGGGTAAATTTTACCCTAGTATATTGTAGACCTAAGTGCAACTCATGGAGCGTTAGAATTCAACTTTTCACTTTGGAAATTAATTTTCTGCAAAGTGATCCCGTTGAACGCTCCAATGTCTCAACACGAATTACCGTGAAAAGAAAAATGGACTACGGTAAAAAGAAAAAAACACATACATTGTAAGACAAAGCGACGATTTTTCGGCCATTACGCCGTGCACAGCGAACACAGCGTGCACGGCGTGCTTTAGTAATGGCCGATTTTTCTGTAAAATTCATAAAAAATTACGTCCAACAGTGATACCGCAGTCCATTTTCTTTTTACGGTAATTCGTGGTGAGACATTGGAGCGTTCAACGGGATCACTTGGCAGAAAATTACTTTGCACAGTGAAAAGTTGAATTCTAACGCTCCATCAGTTCTGTATTCAGAGACAACACGGGTGAGAGCGTCTCAGCTTTCCAACTAAACTTTAGTATAAAGTTTACCCTAAAGTCTTCTCTCTGAATTCCATTTTGGCGAAACTACAACTTAGTATAAAGTTTACCATAAATTTTACTATAATTTTTTGTCTCTGAATACGGCCTCGAATCTACTATTTATAGAGAGAGCTTATAAGTTTGTTACTTGTAAAGCGTGAAGCACCTTTGAATCTTCCGTTCGTTCCCCGTTCTAATTTGGAACACAAAAAATAAGTATGGAAATGGACACATATAATTTTTAATTTAATACTATTCATACTTGTTCATACTTATATGTCTTGTATTACCATTCACTTCTAGTCATAATTTTTTAACTTTATAAGTATGAATAGGGATCCATGACACTTTGTTACACGACAGTTTTTTACAGGACACTTTGTAACAGGGGCTTTAGTTTTAGTGTGTTTTAACTACTGTATTTTTTGACAAATGTAGTCATTGAATCGAGAAAGAGTCAAAAAGTGAGAAATTTTTTCATGCGCTATTTTTCCTAAGCCGTACGGAATCGTCAGCATACATTTTAACTGAGCCTAAGCGAAAAAATCTGTGAAGAGTGTGTAACGAACTGTCGTGTAACAAAGTGTCTTGTGAAAAACTGTCGCGATGCCATGAATAGTCATACTTTCAAATGTATATCTGTCATTTTCCATATTTTTTTTGTTGTGTGAAACGTAGATTGTATTCATTCGCTAACTACTGAAAGTGTCAAATTCAGCTATTTTCCCAAGATGATATTCCGAATAGGTAATTGTTTACTTTTAGTTTACATAAAGATTTTCCAGAGGATTACATAAATTTTCGTTTCAAATGCTTCCTACATACAAAAAAGTAAGTATGAAAGTATGCTGAAAGCGCATACATTAAAAGTATGAATTTTTACTCAAAAAGTATGCTAAAAGCGTCTAAAAGAGATTGTATGAAAGTATGTTAAGAAACTCATGAATAAATGTATGCAATAGCATAGAATGAAAGTATTCTATTGTCACATGAGCATGAAGTTGTTCGAAATTTATTACTGTACGCTTAAAAATAAATTTGAAAAGAAATCACTGTTCCCAAAATAGTTTCTTCTTTTCTAAAAATTTTGATCTCAGTTTCTGAATAGCTTTATTATTTTGATTTTTAACTTGTTTCATGTTTTCTTTTTCGGCGCCTGTACAGTAGGTGAGTCGATTGGCGGTTGGTGAGTCTAATAGCTTTTTTGTCTTAACAAAAAAACGTTTCGTAAATTTTCATCAGTCCTTACAGACCGTACCACCTAAGCTCAAGCGGTCTCGCCTAGCGTGAAGGTTTACCTAATCTTGAGCTTCATTCAAGGAATGAAAAAAGTGCCAATCGACTCACCAACCACCTCTTAAAGGAGTTGGTTCGGTTTCATAGCCCTTTGTTGTAGAAGCATTGATAGTCCGTGTATATTTTGAGCTCTCAGCATGAAATGTCTCAAAACAAAAGTCCAAATGAAGATAGTTTTTGTGTGAACATATTTACAATATTAGCGAAATGTAGTGAGCCGACAAATGACAATGGAAGCTTCAAGAGGACGGGGTTGGTGAAGTGACCATTTATAGGATATGGTCTGTTCGGTGACATAGATAATAAAAATTAAACAGTAAAAAGACTCAGTAGCTTCTTATATGTATAGCCTCTGAATTCTAATATCGCCTTGATTATTGATAAAGAAGCATATTCGAAGAATCAAATTTCAGGTAAATCTCTTGCCTCTCTGTGTAGAGACTTAAAATCAGTGAGCGTTTACAGTGATATATAATAGGCACATACACACAAAAAATAAGTATGGAAAATGGCATATATACATTTGAAAGTATAACTATTCATACGTATAATCTATTACTATCCATACTTATAGTATGAAAGTATGACTATTTATACTTCATAAGTCATACTTTCAAATGTATATGTGTCAATTTCCATACTAATTTTTTGTGTGTACTATGTAAGTCAGTTACCTAACATTGACTTGATACAAATATAAATTACAAACCTTTACATCTCAAAGGTTTGTCTTGCCAACAGTGATCTTTGTTCAAATTTTTTTACATTCGGCGCCGTCTAGCGTTATTACATATATATAGATACAATTTTTTAAAATCTACATCTTTCGATGCATGCGTAAATATGTACATGTAAATTATCATTTATTCAATTCATTTGTCAAACTCTAAAACAATAAAAGGATTTCGAGTGTTTCTGAGAGTGTACTGGAGGTTCATGAAAACCAACTAGACCGGAATTCAGGATCGGCATGGACTCCGGAAATTTTCGACTCCGCAGCTGATTCTTTGTGATATTCTGGTGCTCGGAATGATGAAGGTACATCTTGGAACCACGTTTGGACCGGTGCCAGAAAAAGCGCTTTCTGGGCTGCCTCTGCATGTTTTAGACTTGAACATGAGAGCAGAAGAAGGACTGCGAGAACGAGCTGCATGTCTGCTACTGACCAACTATTCTCTACGTTCCTGAAACATATGAGTCTAAATAAGTAATAAAATGCGAAAATAAACACAGCTTTTATCACAACATAATATGATTAGGTACATATTTATTTGAGAATAAATCAGTCGCACTTTTTTACTTCGTGTGGGTACTAAAACACGGCCTACTTGTTCTCTTTCTTTTCTTTTCCTTTCTTTTTAAATTATCTTTATAAATTTTGGGGAAAGGAAAGGGGGAGGGGGAGGGGGTTTACCTAAGCAGGGAAGGGAGGGGGGGCCCTAAAGGGGGAAGGGGGGAGGAAGAGGGCCCTACCTAAGCAAGGGGGGTAGGGGCCCTAGGGGGGAGGGGGGGAGGAAAAGGGGGCCTAAAGGGGGGAAGGGGGGCCCTAAGGAGAAAGGGGGGAAGGGCGTTTTCATGAATAAAATCTCTTCCTGAGACATTGCGCGCTACGCGCGGAGGCCGTGTTTTAGTACCCACACGAAGTGAAAAAAAGTGCCAAATCAGTTTCAAAGTCATCTAATTTCGCTAGCTTGAGCTAGAAACAGTCACCGATTGTGACTTTTTGTAACATCGCTTCAACAAATGATAAAAAGTTAATGGAACCCAAATGGACGCTTCTGAAGTAGACAAAACATACCATTTTACTGGGTTTACGTGTTCCTTTGTGCACATGGATTATTAAAAGAGCGTGTGTTGTCGAATTGAAGTGAGGAAGGTGGCAGTACTAACTCATACAAGCGCCCCAGGTGAATTGAAGTGAGGAAGGTGGCAGTACTAACTCATACAAGCGCCCCAGGTGAATTGAAGTGAGGAAGGTGGCAGTACTAACTCATACAAGCGCACCAGGTGAATTGAAGTGAGGAAGGTGGCAGTACTAACTCATACAAGCGCCCCAGGTGAATTGAAGTGAGGAAGGTGGCAGTACTAACTCATACAAGCGCCCCAGGTGAATTGAAGTGAGGAAGGTGGCAGTACTAACTCATACACGCGCCCCATGTGAATTGAAGTGAGGAAGGTGGCAGTACTAACTCATACAAGCGCCCCAGGAGAATTGAAGTGAGGAAGGTGGCAGTACTAACTCATACAAGCGCCCCAGGTGAATTGAAGTGAGGAAGGTGGCAGTACTAACTCATACAAGCGCCCCAGGTGAATTGAAGTGAGGAAGGTGGCAGTACTAACTCATTGAAGTGAGGAAGGTGGCAGTACTAACTCATTGAAGTGAGGAAGGTGGCAGTACTAACTCATTGAAGTGAGGAAGGTGGCAGTACTAACTCATACAAGCGCCCCAGGTGAGTTGAAGTGAGGAAGGTGGCAGTACTAACTCATACAAGCGCCCCAGGTGAGTTGAAGTGAGGAAGGTGGCAGTACTAACTCATACAAGCGCCCCAGGTGAAGTGAAGTGAGCAAGGTGGCAGTACTAACTCATACAAGCGCCCCAGGTGAATTGAAGTGAGCAAGGTGGCAGTACTAACTCATACAAGCGCCCCAGGTGAATTGAAGTGAGGAAGGTGGCAGTACTAACTCATACAAGCGCCCCAGGTGAATTGAAGTGAGGAAGGCTGCAGTACTAACTCATACAAGCGCCCCAGGTGAATTGAAGTGAGGAAGGTGGCAGTACTAACTCATACAAGCGCCCCAGGTGAATTGAAGTGAGGAAGGTGGCAGTACTAACTCATTGAAGTGAGGAAAGTGGCAGTACTAACTCATTGAAGTGAGGAAGGTGGCAGTACTAACTCATTGAAGTGAGGAACGTGGCAGTACTAACTCATTGAAGTGAGGAAGGTGGCAGTACTAACTCATTGAAGTGAGGAAGGTGGCAGTACTAACTCATTGAAGTGAGGAAGGTGGCAGTACTAACTCATACAAGCGCCCCAGGTGAATTGAAGTGAGGAAGGTGGCAGTACTAACTCATACAAGCGCCCCAGGTGAATTGAAGTGAGGAAGGTGGCAGTACTAACTCATACAAGCGCCCCAGGTGAATTGAAGTGAGGAAGGTGGCAGTACTAACTCATACAAGCGCCCCAGGTGAATTGAGGTGAGGAAGGTGGCAGTACTAACTCATACAAGCGCCCCAGGTGAATTGAAGTGAGGAAGGTGGCAGTACTAACTCATACAAGCGCCCCAGGTGAATTGAAGTGAGGAAGGTGGCAGTACTAACTCATTGAAGTGAGGAAGGTGGCAGTACTAACTCATTGAAGTGAGGAAGGTGGCAGTACTAACTCATTGAAGTGAGGAACGTGGCAGTACTAACTCATTGAAGTGAGGAAGGTGGCAGTACTAACTCATTGAAGTGAGGAAGGTGGCAGTACTAACTCATTGAAGTGAGGAAGGTGGCAGTACTAACTCATTGAAGTGAGGAAGGTGGCAGTACTAACTCATACAAGCGCCCCAGGTGAATTGAAGTGAGGAAGGTGGCAGTACTAACTCATTGAAGTGAGGAAGGTGGCAGTACTAACTCATTGAAGTGAGGAAGGTGGCAGTACTAACTCATTGAAGTGAGGAAGGTGGCAGTACTAACTCATTGAAGTGAGGAAGGTGGCAGTACTAACTCATTGAAGTGAGGAAGGTGGCAGTACTAACTCATTGAAGTGAGGAAGATGGCAGTACTAACTCATTGAAGTGAGGAAGGTGGCAGTACTAACTCATTGAAGTGAGGAAGGTGGCAGTACTAACTCATTGAAGTGAGGAAGGTGGCCGTACTAACTCATACAAGCACCCCAGGTGAATTGAAGTGAGGAAGGTGGCAGTACTAACTCATTGAAGTGAGGAAGGTGGCAGTACTAACTCATTGAAGTGAGGAAGGTGGCAGTACTAACTCATACAAGCGCCCCAGGTGAATTGAAGTGAGGAAGGTGGCAGTACTAACTCATTGAAGTGAGAAAGGTGGCAGTACTAACTCATTGAAGTGAGGAAGGTGGCAGTACTAACTCATTAAAGTGAGGAAGGTGGCAGTACTAACTCATTGAAGTGAGGAAGGTGGCAGTACTAACTCATTGAAGTGAGGAAGGTGGCAGTACTAACTCATACAAGCGCCCCAGGTGAATTGAAGTGAGGAAGGTGGCAGTACTAACTCATTGAAGTGAGGAAGGTGGCAGTACTAACTCATTGAAGTGAGGAAGGTGGCAGTACTAACTCATTGAAGTGAGGAAGGTGGCAGTACTAACTCATTGAAGTGAGGAAGGTGGCAGTACTAACTCATACAAGCGCCCCAGGTGAAGTGAAGTGAGGAAGGTGGCAGTACTAACTCATACAAGCGCCCCAGGTGAATTGAAGTGAGCAAGGTGGCAGTACTAACTCATACAAGCGCCCCAGATGAATTGAAGTGAGGAAGGTGGCAGTACTAACTCATACAAGCGCCCCAGGTGAATTGAAGTGAGGAAGGTGGCAGTACTAACTCATACAAGCGCCCCAGGTGAATTGAAGTGAGGAAGGTGGCAGTACTAACTCATACAAGCGCCCCAGGTGAATTTAAGTGAGGAAGGTGGCAGTACTACTACTAACTCATTGAAGTGAGGAAGGTGAACTCATTGAAGTGAGGAAGGTGGCAGTACTAACTCATTGAAGTGAGGAAGGTGGCAGTACTAACTCATTGAAGTGAGGAACGTGGCAGTACTAATTCATTGAAGTGAGGAAGGCGGCAGTACTAACTCATTGAAGTGAGGAAGGTGGCAGTACTAACTCATTGAAGTGAGGAAGGTGGCAGTACTAACTCATACAAGCGCCCCAGGTGAATTGAAGTGAGGAAGGTGGCAGTACTAACTCATACAAGCGCCCCAGGTGAATTGAAGTGAGGAAGGTGGCAGTACTAACTCATACAAGCGCCCCAGGTGAATTGAAGTGAGGAAGGTGGCAGTACTAACTCATACAAGCGCCCCAGGTGAATTGAGGTGAGGAAAGTGGCAGTACTAACTCATACAAGCGCCCCAGGTGAATTGAAGTGAGGAAGGTGGCAGTACTAACTCATACAAGCGCCCCAGGTGAATTGAAGTGAGGAAGGTGGCAGTACTAACTCATTGAAGTGAGGAAGGTGGCAGTACTAACTCATTGAAGTGAGGAAGGTGGCAGTACTAACTCATTGAAGTGAGGAACGTGGCAGTACTAACTCATTGAAGTGAGGAAGGTGGCAGTACTAACTCATTGAAGTGAGGAAGGTGGCAGTACTAACTCATTGAAGTGAGGAAGGTGGCAGTACTAACTCATTGAAGTGAGGAAGATGGCAGTACTAACTCATACAAGCGCCCCAGGTGAATTGAAGTGAGGAAGGTGGCAGTACTAACTCATTGAAGTGAGGAAGGTGGCAGTACTAACTCATTGAAGTGAGGAAGGTGGCAGTACTAACTCATTGAAGTGAGGAAGGTGGCAGTACTAACTCATTGAAGTGAGGAAGGTGGCAGTACTAACTCATTGAAGTGAGGAAGGTGGCAGTACTAACTCATTGAAGTGAGGAAGATGGCAGTACTAACTCATTGAAGTGAGGAAGGTGGCAGTACTAACTCATTGAAGTGAGGAAGGTGGCAGTACTAACTCATTGAAGTGAGGAAGGTGGCCGTACTAACTCATACAAGCACCCCAGGTGAATTGAAGTGAGGAAGGTGGCAGTACTAACTCATTGAAGTGAGGAAGGTGGCAGTACTAACTCATTGAAGTGAGGAAGGTGGCAGTACTAACTCATACAAGCGCCCCAGGTGAATTGAAGTGAGGAAGGTGGCAGTACTAACTCATTGAAGTGAGGAAGGTGGCAGTACTAACTCATTGAAGTGAGGAAGGTGGCAGTACTAACTCATTAAAGTGAGGAAGGTGGCAGTACTAACTCATTGAAGTGAGGAAGGTGGCAGTACTAACTCATTGAAGTGAGGAAGGTGGCAGTACTAACTCATACAAGCGCCCCAGGTGAATTGAAGTGAGGAAGGTGGCAGTACTAACTCATTGAAGTGAGGAAGGTGGCAGTACTAACTCATTGAAGTGAGGAAGGTGGCAGTACTAACTCATTGAAGTGAGGAAGGTGGCAGTACTAACTCATTGAAGTGAGGAAGGTGGCAGTACTAACTCATACAAGCGCCCCAGGTGAATTGAAGTGAGGAAGGTGGCAGTACTAACTCATTGAAGTGAGGAAGGTGGCAGTACTAACTCATTGAAGTGAGGAAGGTGGCAGTACTAACTCATTGAAGTGAGGAAGGTGGCAGTACTAACTCATTGAAGTGAGGAAGGTGGAGGTACTAACTCATACAAGCGCCCCAGGTGAATTGAAGTGAGGAAGGTGGCAGTACTAACTCATTGAAGTGAGGAAGGTGGCAGTACTAACTCATTGAAGTGAGGAAGGTGGCAGTACTAACTCATTGAAGTGAGGAAGGTGGCAGTACTAACTCATACAAGCGCCCCAGGTGAATTGAAGTGAGGAAGGTGGCAGTACTAACTCATTGAAGTGAGGAAGGTGGCAGTACTAACTCATTGAAGTGAGGAAGGTGGCAGTACTAACTCATTGAAGTGAGGAAGGTGGCAGTACTAACTCATACAAGCGCCCCAGGTGAATTGAAGTGAGGAAGGTGGCAGTACTAACTCATTGAAGTGAGGAAGGTGGCAGTACTAACTCATTGAAGTGAGGAAGGTGGCAGTACTAACTCATTGAAGTGAGGAAGGTGGCAGTACTAACTCATACAAGCGCCCCAGGTGAATTGAAGTGAGGAAAGTGGCAGTACTAACTCATTGAAGTGAGGAAGGTGGTAGTACTAACTCATTGAAGTGAGAAGGTGGCAGTACTAACTCATTGAAGTGAGGAAGGTGGCAGTACTAACTCATACAAGCGCCCCAGGTGAATTGAAGTGAGGAAGGTGGCAGTACTAACTCATTGAAGTGAGGAAGGTGGCAGTACTAACTCATTGAAGTGAGGAAGGTGGCAGTACTAACTCATTGAAGTGAGGAAGGTGGCAGTACTAACTCATACAAGCGCCCCAGGTGAATTGAAGTGAGGGAAGGTGGCAGTACTAACTCATTGAAGTGAGGAAGGTGGCAGTACTAACTCATTGAAGTGAGGAAGGTGGCAGTACTAACTCATTGAAGTGAGGAAGGTGGCAGTACTAACTCATTGAAGTGAGGAAGGTGGCAGTACTAACTCATACAAGCGCCCCAGGTGAATTGAAGTGAGGAAGGTGGCAGTACTAACTCATACAAGCGCCCCAGGTGAATTGAAGTGAGGAAGGTGGCAGTACTAACTCATACAAGCGCCCCAGGTGAATTGAAGTGAGGAAGGTGGCAGTACTAACTCATACAAGCGCCCCAGGTGAATTGAAGTGAGGAAGGTGGCAGTACTAACTCATACAAGCGCCCCAGGTGAATTGAAGTGAGGAAGGTGGCAGTACTAACTCATACAAGCGCCCCAGGTGAATTGAAGTGAGGAAGGTGGCAGTACTAACTCATACAAGCGCCCCGGGTGAATTGAAGTGAGGAAGGTGGCAGTACTAACTCATACAAGCGCCCCAGGTGAATTGAAGTGAGGAAGGTGGCAGTACTAACTCATACAAGCGCCCCAGGTGAATTGAAGTGAGGAAGGTGGCAGTACTAACTCATACAAGCGCCCCAGGTGAATTGAAGTGAGGAAGGTGGCAGTACTAACTCATACAAGCGCCCCAGGTGAATTGAAGTGAGGAAGGTGGCAGTACTAACTCATACAAGCGTCCCAGGTGAATTGAAGTGAGGAAGGTGGCAGTACTAACTCATACAAGCGCCCCAGGTGAATTGAAGTGAGGAAGGTGGCAGTACTAACTCATACAAGCGCCCCAGGTGAATTGAAGTGAGGAAGGTGGCAGTACTAACTCATACAAGCGCCCCAGGTGAATTGAAGTGAGGAAGGTGGCAGTACTAACTCATACAAGCGCCCCAGGTGTTATGGCATTGATTCCTAAACGAACAGGACTATGCGTCATCAAAATATAGGAATCGTAAGGAGCATATAAAAATTACCCCCACATGATGTTCTAAAAGAAGAAAGTTGCTCGAGAAAGGCAGTGTCTTACCTGTTCGTTAACTCGCAAGAGCAGTTTCGGTTCCGCCAACTCGTTCACTCGTTCGTTTCTTATCACTCTAATTGTAAGTACAGCACACCCTACTCATTCTCGAATAAAACTTTTAACTTGAGCCCATGTCTCCTCTTTTTCTATCTCTCTCTCTCTCTCTCACACTCTCTCTCCCCCTCTCTCTTTCTTTCTTTCTCTCTCTCTCTCCCTCTCTTTCTTTCTCTTCTCTACATCTTCGCTCTCTCTATATCTCTCTCACTCTTTCTTTCTCTCTCTCTCCCCTCTCTCGTTCTCCTTTTCGCAGATCTCTCCCTCTTTTTCTTTCTCTTCTCTGCATCTTCACTCTCTTTTTGTTTCTCTCTCTCTCTCTGCTTTTCTGTCTCTCTAAATGGTTCTGTCTGTCTTCCTCGCTCTTCTCGATATACTTTTTGATTTCTCTAAATACTCAGAAGCCATGCATCGATCTCTCTCTCTTTCTCTCTTTCTCTTTCTCTTTCTCTTTCTCTCTCTCTCTCTCTCTCTCTCTCTCTCTCTCTCTCTCTCTCTCTCTCTCTCTCAGCTCTTTGCATTCTCAGACCCTTATCCCTCTTTCTCTATTTTTAATCAACTCTTTAGGCTTTTAAATTTCTTACTTTTCTAAACAATACACAAACACTCTATTTTGAAGAGTTGCTTTCTTGTTTCCTCTGGTTCTCTCTTTAAAACCCGGCTATATAAACGCAAGTTACCTTGTTGAACCGTTGTTATCCAGTCTTGGAAATACTTACTTACAATATTCACTCTGTCCGCTATCATATTCGAATTCTCGCTCGAGTTTTTTTTTATTTTTTGTTTTTTACAAACAGGCACCAGCAGGGAAAAATCTAACCCGTTAGAATCTCTACTTTTCGCTCTCGAAAGTAGTTCAACACCAAAAACGGTTCGAAAGGCAAAAAATTTGTCGCCTTTTTAGAAAATGTACTTCTCCGACTCTAGGATTTGCCCTCTTTTTAACACAAAAAACTTTTGATGTTTTAACAAGCGTACGGTATTGATTTCTTTGATTAATTAATTTTTTTATACTTGTGCTGCTCAAATCAGAGAAAAAGAATTTTTTTAAATACTCGCCTTTTACAAAAAGCTTATATGTTCGCCAGCACGAGTAGGAAAACATCTAACGCGTTAGAATCTCCACTTTCGGTTCCTAACAGTAGTTCAACATCAAAAATTGTTCGAAAGGGTAAAAATTTGTCGCCTTTTTAGAAAATGTACTTCTCCGACTCTAGGATTTGCCCTCTTTTTAACACAAAAAACTTTTGATGTTTTAACAAGCGTACGGTATTGATTTCTTTGATTAATTAATTTTTTTATACTTGTGCTGCTCAAATCAGAGAAAAAGAGTTTTTTTTTAATACTCGCCTTTTACAAAAAGCTTATATGTTCGCCAGCACGAGTAGGAAAACATCTAACGCGTTAGAATCTCCACTTTCGGTTCCTAACAGTAGTTCAACATCAATCTCCACTTTCGGTTCCTAACAGTAGTTCAACATCAATCTCCACTTTCGGTTCCTAACAGCAGTTCAACATCAATCTCCACTTTCGGTTCCTCACAGTAGTTCAACATCAATCTCCACTTTCGGTTCCTAACAGTAGTTCAACATCAATCTCCACTTTCGGTTCCTAACAGTAGTTCAACATCAATCTCCATTTTCGGTTCCTAACAGTAGTTCAACATCATTCTCCACTTTCGGTTCCTAACAGTAGTTCAACATCAATCTCCACTTTCGGTTCCTAACAGTAGTTCAACATCAAAAATTGTTCGAAAGGGTAAAAATTTGTCGCCTTTTTAGAAAATGTACTTCTCCGACAGTAGGATTCGCCCTTTTTTTAACAAAATAAAAAACTTTTGAAGTTTTAACAAGCGTGTTGCGTTTTTTTTCCTGTTGAATGTATTTTTTATTCTTGTGCTGCTCAAATCAGAAGAATAGAGTTTTTTTTTAAAACTCGCCTTAAGAATGGGAGAATTCTCAACCCACACGGCCTCTTACATTGCGATAATTTTCTCGTCGGCGGCCGTCTTCATCTGTTTGAAGAGTGTGCCGCAACTCGCCAACAAGGTCAACCAGATCTCGTCTGATGTTCACCGAGAGATGGCCGAGTTCAAGGCACTCGAGCAATTCGCGAGGTGAGCATTGAGACTTATCGACTGAAAACAAGGGTATTATTACAAAAGAGCTTCTAAATATCCGATGCACATTGTAGAGCGGCAGTATGTACAAAAAATATGTAAAATGATTGAACACTATCGCACGGAATAGCAATGTGTCGCCGTGGTGTAGTGGTAACACGCGCACCCGGTTTGAGTCAAAGATGATTGGGTTTGATCTAGCCCAGTGGAATAGCTTTTTTTCTGTGCGATAGTTCAATCATTTGTCATCTTCACCAGGCGTCACTGCATTTAAACTGTGTAACTTAGTATTTGAAGAATAGATATGTAGTTGTCAACAGATTATGAAGTATTTACGGCTTGGACATTCTTGCTTCAAGTTTGCTTCAATTTTATACATACTCCAAGAAAATGAATAAATAGAGACTCTTTCAAGCAAAAATGCAGGAAATAAATGCATTCAAAGTTCGGCAAATTCAAATTCAGTGTATGCAAAACAGTAATGTTATAGTAACGATTTATGTTACAGTAATGTTAATGTTACAGTAATGTTACAGTAACGTTACAGTAATACAGTAACTAGTAATGTTCTTTCAATCGAGGCGAAGTTCTGAATTTTGGATGAAGAAGTAATCGAAGACGAGTGTTTTGGATGGAGAAAGTTTCACAACTCATTCGTGTTATGAAACTTTTAGCTTCAAACACGCCATGAAGTTTCTTCACTACCTGGAAGTTAATTTTCTCAGGCAACAGCAGAAGTCCGCCGTCGGTGCGGGAATTCCACGCAGACGCGAAAGCCGACAAGCATACGGAGTGTGCAATTGCGACGTCAATCGTGCCTGTCCTGCTGGACCTCCAGGTTGGTCTAGTCAATCTCCACAACTATTGAGTAATTGACCGTTGCTGCGTTTTTTGCTTACTTTTTTAAATTTCAATTAACAAAGCTTCGCTCGTTTCGCCTAGTCCCCACTTATAGCAAGAAAATGCGAAAAAGCTGTAGTTTGAGTTCTATTTTTTTGATGTAACAGCAGAGCTTAGCGTTAAAAAAACGCTAGGATTGGTCAAGTTCATTCGAGAACTTCCGGAACTAACCCTAATACTACGACTTAGGTAATCATCTTGTACCTTTTTTTAAATAAATTTTTAGGTGCTCCCGGATCTCCGGGTCAGGATGGCGCACCAGGTGAGCCTGGCCCTGCGGGAGATCCTGGTCTAGCAGGCAATCAACCCGCTGTCTGCATGGATCACTCGGCGCAGTGCAGAGTTTGCCCCAACGGACCTCCAGGTGAGCTAATTTTCTCTCTCGATAACCAAGCAGAAAAAGAAGTTTTTGTTGATCTCATAATGAAGAATAATTTTTAAACGCACCACGTGTACATACCAGTATCTTATCCTCGTATTTATCAGTCTTGCCGATAAACCAGAATAATACTTAAATTGTTGGTTCTTGGAGTATAAAAAGGTTAGGATTGGGTTTGAAAAAATTTGGGTTTGAAATAGATCAAAAACTTCAATTCTATTTTTTTTAAACAGAAATACCTTTTAAAAAATTTATACACATATTCGTTCTTTCAGGACAACCTGGTCCACCTGGCGGTCCCGGTCAACCAGGATCCGTGGGACCTCTGGGCAGTCCTGGCAACCCTGGCCAGCCCGGCTTTCCCGGCAACCCAGGTTTCCCCGGACAGCCGGGAAATTCCGGCCCACCTGGCAAGAACGGCAATCCCGGCCAATTCGGGCAACCTGGCGCACGTGGAGGTAAGGGTACACCTGGTCGTCCCGGTCCTAAGGGCCCCCCGGGACCTCGTGGTATGCCTTCTCAACAAGGACCTCCCGGCAACAACGGTCGCCCTGGGCAACCAGGCAACCAAGGACAAATGGGTCAGCCTGGGCCGAATGGACCTCCCGGTCAACCTGGCCAGCCAGGCCAACCAGGCGGACCAGGAACGGACTCGCTTTACTGCCCCTGCCCCGAGAGAAGAAAGGCTTAAGACGTGTTGGGTTAATCGAACTATATTGGAAACATATGTAACTCGAAATGGAATTTCTTCTAATTTAAAGGTTCTTCTAATTATAACTTTGAACGTATGAATGAATTTAATAAAGAAGTGGAATTGATTTAAAAACTTTCCGATAAATTTTTCTTCCAAGAAATAGGTTAACATTGGCTTCTGAATGGTTATTGACATCTGGTAAAAACGATTGGTTATTGACATCTGGTAAAAACGATTGGTTATTGACATCTGGTAAAAACGATTGGTTATTGACATCTGGTAAAAACGATTGCTGTAAGATTATCAAAGATCGATAAAGTTGATAGAGCACATGAACAATACAAGAAAAGTTCACGAAAAGCTACTGTGAGCAGACAAGAAATGTTTTTTTTAAATTGGAAGTCCTTGATTCACAGTAAAATCAACAAAAGTCCTGTTTTAAAAGAATCGGCGTAATAATAAAACTTATTTTAAAAAAAAACAAAATGGGAACAAAATACTTATAAACCGAATATGCATATGATATAAATGAGATTTTTGATTATTTGACCTCAAAGCGAAGAACATGAAGTGCCATTATTATAACTGTTTTTAATCGCTAAAATTTCTATGTAAGAAAATAATTATAAACCAAACGATACGGCTCTAGACTCCAAAAATCATGCTTAAAGAATGAAGAGGAGAATCAGATAAGTGAAATAATTATACTGGTAACAGTATATAAAACAAAAACTTTTTTGTGCTATGATGATCAGCGATTAGGCAGGTCCTCCCGAAATAGTGAGTTCACTTGCTGTACTGATCATGAAAGGATGGGCATGACACATGTGTATTGATCGGCCCAGGGGGCATTAATTGATCGGCATAGAGGGCAATCAAAAAGAGAAAGGATTTTCTTTAACACCAAAGCGTTTTCCGAACGTGAGAAGAGAGAGCACGTTGATTCCTGTTGATGTTCTAGAAGGTATTGTAGAAAAGAATTAATGCCCCCTGGGCCGATCAATACACATGTGTCATGCCCATCCTTTCATGATCAGTACAGCAAGTGAACTCACTATTTCGGGAAGACACATTGAGCTTTTCTCGTCAATTTTGGCAGAATTGACAGGAAAACGCGGTTCTCTCAAATATTTTTTCATTAAATAGTACGTGCACACGGGCCCAGAAAGAATTTGATATTCAGTAATTCGTGGACTATCATGAAATTCTTGATAAAGCTTCCGAATCAGTGCCTTTCATTTTTAGTTTTTTTAAAATATTTTTCCGACAATTTTCGAAAAAAAAACTTTTTTCGAAAATTCGAAAAACAAAATAGTCAAAAAAAAAACTTTTTTCGAAAATTCGAAAAAAAAGTAGTCGGAAAATTTTTTTTTCTCAAAAATTTGAAAAACCAAAATGTTGAAAAAAAATTTTTTTTGTAGTTCAGCAAAAAGGTCCAACAAAAGTTTTTTTTGTAGTGTCGAAAAAAGTTTCGAGAGCAAACCAAAAAAAACCGAAAAAAAGGGCCCAAAATAGAGTTCTTGCGGTGATTTTGGTGTTGCCTGCCTGGCACATGTTTCAGTGTTTTTACAAACAGAGTTTCAGCGCTTGCGTGCTAATAATTAAGTGAACCGATCGAACCGATCCCGGTATTCTCGGAAAAAGAGAAGAAATTTTCATTCAGATAAAACAAAAATCGAAAAAAAGTTTGAAAGTTTTTTTTTAATTCAAAATCGAATAAAAATTCGAAATTTTTTGGTTTTTAAAATTTAAAAAAAAGCTCGAAAAAATTTTTTTCGGTTTTTTTTAACGCCCACTTCTGTTCCGAATAGTAACACGTGTTTGGTGCTCTTGGTTGAACTCTTTTGTTCGCACAATGAAACAGTGGAAAATGATTGTTTAATGTGACGACATATTCTGATGAATTCTAACAGCTCATCAAACTAAGACCCTAAGTCGGAGCGTATATATATATATATTTTATCTACATCTTTCGATGCAATAACACACAAATTTAATTACAATTGAAAATGAGGAATGAATAGATCAGCTAGACAATTGTCAAATACGATAACAAAAGCGATACATAATTTGACTTTAATATAGCGAATTGAACGGGGAAAAAAAAGGAAAAAAAACAAACAAACAAACCTATATATGTAGAACAATTTGAACGACAAAAAAAAAAAGAAATTTAGTTCTGAATTCATGACGAGAGAAGAGTAGATAGAACACCACTTTTTAATTGGGATTTAAAATATTTCAGGTTCATACTATTAATCAAGTTTCGAGGTAGTTTGCTGAAAAGGCAAGATATTCGCATTCCATAAGAGTTGTTTCTAGCTGTATTCTTGCTACCCTGAACTAATAAGCCATTTGTATTAGTTCGTGTTGGAATAGTCTCTTTGAAAAATCGCTTTTTATCTATTATAGACAGTCCATGGAAGATCTTGAAACCCATAACTAAGTCAGAAAATATCCTCCTCTTGGAAAGAGAAACGAATCCAAGGCGGGCAAGTCGATTGGGGTAAGAAGGAAGAGACCTCGTATTAACTTCATTTGCGAAACATCGATGATAAACTATGCGAGTGAATTTCCTCAAAACTTTCTCTATATCATCACAATCTCTTCCATAGTATGTATTCCATATATTCGAAGCATAGTCCAAGTGCGGCATTACGTAAGTTTTAAAGCACTTGACCAGTATACCAGGATCATTAACAGTTACCGCACGGAGCATATCATACATTGCTTTGGATGCCTTTTTAACTCGGTCTGCTACAGCCTCTTTCCTACGCAAAGAAGAAACTATTTGTATGCCCAGGTCACGTATCTGAGATACACATGAAATGGAAACATTATTTATACTGTATGAGGAATATAAAGATCGACCTCCAATGTGAATATGGAGAGACTTGGATGGAGAAAGAGATAGTTGGTTAACTAAACACCAATCGAATACGGAATCTAATACTGATTCGTATGTATGTATGTATATGTTTGAGTTTTTATTACGCGGAGTCTTTCAAAATATTACGTTAAAATGGTAAAAGGGGGAGTGGATGACAGAGTAATTGAGGAGCAGAAGCGAGAAGAGAACTGTAGAGGTCATTGGCGGTTTCCAATGGGAGTTACTAGAAGGTTTTTAATGGGGGAAGTTCGGGAAGAGAAGTTCGAAGGGGAGAGTGAAGAGTGGCGAGTCATTCATAACATGGCAACCGCTCAGGAGGACTATCAAAGGGAAGAATGTGATACAGGGTGCGGTTAAAGTATGGAACGGTGGTTATTAAACATTTGTTTTTAGAAAAAGCAAGAAAATCAAGTCTTTAGTATAAAGATATTTATTGCATACAGGTTTAATAACAACAACAACAAGACAAATTATTTGATTCGGCCTGCTCTTTCTCTTACAACATGCCTGAGAAGTGTCTCTGTTCATCTTCTCTCATGAGAAATCATTCAAAGTAGAAGAAGATTTCAACCCCCAAAACAAACGCGTTCTTGCTTACACTTCTCTAGATGCCGATAAAAAAGGCAGATGCATCAACACCCTGTTCAGGTTATGGTGTGGGAAGCAATTTGCTCCTCAGGCAAGTGTCCCTTGTTCTTCGTTGAAGAAATTGTCATGGATCGAGATCTGTACACGTAAAAATTCTTGAAAAATGTATTGAAGCCCTGGGCAGATGCTCATTTCAAAGGATAGAAGTATGTCTTCCAGCAAAACGGAGCTCCTTCTCACACTGCCAAGTTCACTCAAGATTGGTGCGCAGCAAACCTCCCGGCCTCTTTGACAAAGTCCGAATGGCCGCTTCCTCTCCCGACCTGAATCCGCTGGACTACTCTGTTTGGGGATATTTACAGTATAAGGTCTGCGCTACAACTCCTTGAAATTTGAATGTTCTCAAGGCCCGCCTGACCAAAGAATGGAACAACCTAATTTTTATTAAACCTGTATGCAGTAAATATTTTTCTACTAAAGACTTGATTTGCCTGCTTTTTCTAAAAACACATGTTTAATAAAACCGTTCCGTAGTTTGGCCGCACCCTATATTTTAAGAATAATAATAATAAAAGTAGAACAGGCTTCACAGTTAAACTTGTATTGTTATGTTTGAACTTCTACCCAGTCGTCTCTATCTAAACGTCACATAAGCGTCACATCAAAGCTACCGGAAACTCGTTGCTTTTTTGTGAATGAACATTTGCGGTTAAGGTTTGTTGTTTCAAATGAATAACTTGTTCGATTGTGATGTTTCCCAGATTTAAGTTGGTCGATTCCTTCATACTAACAACAAAATTTCTGAAAAAATTTTGTTCCTGAAACAGAGGAAGGTGAGAAATGGTATACGATCTCAACAGTTTTAAGCGGAGAGGCAGGTAAGAAGGTTGCATGGTCGTGATTCAAACCGAGGGTCGAAAGGTTAAGATGTGCAAGCTCGAGCTGAGATGAGAGAGAAAAAAAGGTAAACTGGAAGAGAGAAACAGAAAGAGACAGAGAGGGAGAGAAAAAAGAGAGAGAAACAGAGAGAAAGAGAGAAAGAGAGAGAGAAAAAAGAGAGAATTGAGTGGGGAAAAACAATGCCAATAATATAAATAAACAAACTTCCGAAGAACAGAAATAGAAGCTCTGAAACTTCCGAAGAAGTTGCGAATAGTGGTTAGGTGATTGAAATGTAACACAAGAATAGGAAGTAGATCGGAAGGAGAAACAGGAGGAGAACAATAACTGGATGTATAAGGAAGGTAGAAAAGTATAAAAGCAAGCAAGTGCTAGTTCAGAGTTCCTTGGAATCTTCGGGCTCGTCCAAACCTTTCCCTATCAAAGGCCTATACTTTAAAACTCTTTCAATAAAAATTCTAAGACTTTTGATTTTTCCAAGAAAGAGATCACAATATAGATTATATGAGATCACAAAGAGAAGAAAAACTAGTTAACCAGTTAACTAGTTTTTTTGTAACCAGTTAAGAAACTAGTTAACCAGTTAACTAGTTTTTCTTCTCTCCGTGAATTCCCTTCTTTGTTTCTAAAAATCGGTACTGATACTTTCAATACGGACTATCTTTGTTATTATTATCATTTAGAAAGAAAAAATGTGTTGCTGTCCAGAAAACTTTTCCCCCTAGTTTTCTAAAAAGTTATTTGAAAATTGGTTTTTTTAAAAACTAATGAATAAGTCCGGCGATCCAGTTCAACATAGAAATATATAGTTAATCATCTCACGTTTGATTAAAGAAAAAATAAGATTACATTTTATTTAAAGTCAGTGTAGCTTCCCTTGAGTTTAGAATCTGAGTATTGGTAAATTGTTACTTCGAGTTGAAGTATTGATAAATTCTTCAATATATTAGTTTTCAATGTTATGCCCTGTTGTGATCACGGCTTAGCATCATATATTCTATATTCATTCTCCCCTTCACTCGTCCTCCTGAGCGGCTGCCAGGAAATAATTTTCTCCCCTCATAATCATCCTACCCTTTTTTCATTATCCAGAGCGGCTCTTAAGCGTTGAATATCTCCACTCTTTTTTCCGTCCTCGAATTTCTTCAAAGAATCATTGAATTGCGCTTCTATTTATCCTCCCCTGAAATCCTATGTCGTCTTCCTGACCTGTTCGATTATTTTAACGCGATGTTGTAAAAACAGTGCGTAATAAAAACTTCAAACTAGTAATGCGGGTTTTTTTAGTATATACCTGCTAGAGTATATACCTGCTAGAGTATATACCTGCTAGAGTATATACCTGCTAGAGGTCGAACTTCAGAGCTCCACTAGTTTCGAATACTTACAAAAACTCGATAAAAGTAGCATATGACGAGGGTTCCAATTTATGTTATTCTATGTATATTTGAACCGATAAAATAATCAATTTCCAACTCAGTTTTCGCAGAATTTGTAAAAATGGAAGCGAAGTTATGCTAAATGTGCTCCCATTTTTTATAAGGAAGGTGCTCTAGCTTGGAAACAAGAGGTTTTTCAGAGTTCACTCCCAATTTTTAATACCAGTTTAACTTCGCTTCTATCTTTACAAATTCTGTGAGAAAATCAGTTGAAAATTGATTACTTGATCGGTTCGAGTACGCTTTTAAAAAAACTGTAATAGTATGACAACCAATCCTCTTCAATTATTCAGTTCATGAAACATTCTGAGGACCACTTTCCTGGTTTAAAACAAAAGAATTCTTCATAACCAGCATGCCATTTCTTCCAGCTTTCTATTACTGGCCATTGGTCGAAACTGGAAGAGAGAATCCCGGAAGGCAATTGGAGAAGTCGAATGTGTTGGCTAGAACAAAGGGAGGTACTCTAGCATGAAAACAAGAGGTTCTTCACAGTTCCTGTGTTTATAGACAAAAGAACCGGACAAATAGAGCGAGAGAAGCGAGGTAGGTCAGAGAGGGGTCAGTAGCAAAAGAGCGAAAGTTAGTGAGAAAATACAGAAGTCAGGAATAGAGAGAGAGCGAAAGAGAGAGAGAGAGAAAGAGAAAGAAAGTAGTAGAGGAAAGTAATAACGATAGAGGAAGACGAGAAAGAGCGATTGAAAGAGTGATAGCGAGATGAAGTCTAGAGAAGAGGTTAGAAGAGACTGTCAATGCAAGCAAGAAAGAGAGTGAGAAAGAAGGTCAAAGCTAGCTAGAAAACAGTGAAACAACAAGCTTCTCCAATTGCTGTCTAATGACAACTATTGGCCCGCCTCTTTGCAACACCTCAATGAACCTCATTCTACACCTTTGTGTTCTATCTTCCCCTTTTCTATTATACAATATGTATTATATATGAATTATTGGTCACTTCCCTTCCCTCTCATTTTCAATGGTGAATTTTGTCTTTCTCTGTTTCTTGGACCTTCTTCTATGTAAATTGCAGTAAAACTCTTCCTTGTCTTTCTTACAATTTTTTCCTTGCTCCTACTCTCTCTGTCTTTCATATCTCTTGCATCACTTTCTCTATCATTCTCTCACTTCGCTTTCTCTATGTTTCTCTCATTAGTCTTCATATATTCTCTCTCTGACACTGTCGCTCTCTCTCTATCTATATAACTCTCTCTCTCTCTCTCTCTCTCTCTCTCTCTCTCTCTCTCTCTCTGTGTGTGTGTTTCTTTCTGTCTCTACTGGTTTTTCCGGCCTTCTTACTGTTCCTGAACCTATTCTTATTTCTGATCTCTACCTAATACACAATTCTCGTCATCTGTCACACCTCTCATTGCACCGAGTAGGTCAAGCCAAACCGTTTGCTGTTCGTTTGGTTCCTTCCTCTAGATTAAAAACTCCGTCGATTACTTGCAACGTTCTACACTGCATATTGACTATTGAAAATTTCTCTGGGTACTTATCGATAGGCCACACCGAGAAAGCACATGGGTGTGGTTGAGCTTAGGCGAAACATACTATCACACTAAATTACGTTTTAAACTATTTTAATATTGTGCGATTTTCTTTAAAAAATTTGAATTAATATTTTCGTTTTTTGAGTAATTCTGTGACTAACTTACTAAGATTTGTCGTTGCTACTACATATTCGATGTCGTTTTAGAAGTTAGAAGTTATGGTGCCTAAAGTACTAAGCGGTTAAAAATTATGCTTATGTCGATGTCGCGTTCGTTCTCTGTTCGCATCATATGGTTCAATAAAATGCGAATTCTTACGCAGTCACTTTCACTGCTTGAAACCCTTTTAGCAATGACAATTCTTATTATCACATAGTTCACCTGCCCAAGTCGATAAAACGTATGACTACCGTTCGTACTAGGGGCACCTTGTAAAATCACAAGCGAGTCGGAAGGGATGGTTAAAGAAGGAGAGAGACTCAGCAGTATAATAGGTTTAGACTCTAAGAACTCTCAAACTCGAACTTCATTACGACATGACTTAGATTTTAATTATTATATGCCTCTCAGTGAACAAATCGTTTTTTATCTTTTTTAAATTCCTCGCATAGTATCGTCAATGTTAAATATAGATTTCAGTTGATTGTGATAAAGTAGATCTCAGCTTCCAGTCTCAGCGTACTAGGAGCACCTTGTAAAATCACAAGCGAGTCGGAGGGGATGGTTAAAGAAGGAGAGAGACGTGGTTTATTCGTGGCAGATTATTTCCATTGAGATAAAGAAAAAATAGTTTCAGCGTAGACTGTAAGTTCACTATTTCTCGATTTACTGGTAATTTTATTTGAGTTACACGCGCATAAATAGATTTTTTTTAAAAATCTTCGACCTTATTGCATTGTACCTTTCAGATTGCATGTCGCGGAAGTTCTTGCTGGTTTTCTGCTGCACGAATGCCTTCGGATGGAAGTTCGACGAGTGGGAGATGCAAGAAGCTTGGCCTCGGGCACGCGATATCATAAGAAGGCAGATGCTTGCCGCACAGGTTGGGCACATAATCTTTAAAACCAGACTCAGCTTCTGCCTTTCAAAAAAAACAGTAAAAAAAACAATGTATTGATTCCATTGAAACCAAGTCAAAGGAGGGCCATGCTGTACCGGCCTGGGCATGCCGCTATATGAAATTCAATTATTCCAGTGAATCACAATATAGTTCGTCAGACGCCGGAATAGTATAATTACTTTTCGATCGCAAGTTGAAGCGGCATGGAAATAGTTTCTTCCATGTCTCCGGTGATCGATTTTGTCTCGCGAAGATTATCGCCACCTGCGATACAAGAGTAGACTGTGACTAGGGAGGACTAGAGAGGATGTTCACCGATAAATTCTAAAGGATTTCCGTCAATGATTCATTATTTCTGGGTTAAAAACAATAAGAACAAATTGATTTCCAAAGTTTCTTTTCCGTGTTAACAGATGAGAACGTGCACACCCGCTTTTTGTACTAATTAGATAACCTTTACGTTTTTTCATGTCATGGAGAACATTATATCGTACAGAGCATATCCGTACTGAAAGACCTCTTATTTTGAAACAAAAAACTTCTGAGAACATTTTAGAAGTTTTTTTCAGGACTGGTTTATAGAAGACTGGTCAGGACTGGTTTATAGAAGACTGGTCAGGACTGGTTTATAGAAGACTGGTCAGGACTGGTTTATAGAAGACTGGTCAGGACTGGTTTATAGAAGACTGGTCAGGACTGGTTTATAGAAGACTGGTCAGGACTGGTTTATAGAAGACTGGTCAGGACTGGTTTATAGAAGACTGGTAAGGACTGGTTTATAGAAGACTGGTCAGAACTGGTTTGAAAAAACTTTTAAAAATCCACATTCAACCAACGTGACATTTGATGTATAACAGTACTTAGTTAAACTTTGCGAATCAGCCAGAAGAAATTCGATAGTATTCAGATGCGAATTGGTTTCTAGGAGAACGTAATGTTATGTGATATATGGTAGCCGGTGCAAAGGCTTTGTGAAACCGATGTCATCGAATTTCGGTTACATCCGTCTCCTTTAGCTAACCATTTTTTGGTTTTTGATCTTCGAATAGCGTGAGAACGCCGGTTCGGAACGTCTGGGAAGTGTGATATGGTTCAGATCTGAGATTGTTTTTCACTCGGAGGGCAGGACGACCGGCGCAGGAAAGAGCTTGATTTGAATAGGAGAAATGATATTGAAAAAAAATAAACATAGCTGAAGTGCATGGACTGTCTTTTCAATCGCGGTTTGAATATCAGCAAATGGTCACTTGAAAAAGAGGTGAGTAGGGGAGGTTAAAAATCAACAACAAAAAAAACTAGTTATCCAATCATCATACAAGCATTACTTGCATCATATATACTTTACATTAAAACTAAGTAGTTTGAATATTCACCCGTAGCTCATTTATATTTTATATATTATATATTCAATGATAGTTAATCTTAACTAGGCGTCATTCACTGCTTCTAAGCTGTGTAAGTGAGAGTTTGTTAATTCACATATTCGCCAAAAAGTTTTTTTTTTAAAAAGAAGCACAGAGTTTTTTCTATGGATCTATGAGTGGATGTTCTTGTTTCAAATTACTCTGTCTTCTTTTTCCCTTACTCTTTTTCATTAGATAGCCGTCTCAGTTCACGCCTTCTTCTCCTGATTTTTCTCCCTTTCTCTCTCTCTCTGTCTTTCTTTCGCTTATTCTCTTTCTCTTTCTCTTTCTCTTTTTCTCTTTCTCTTTCTCTTTCTCTTTCTCTTTCTCTTTCTCTTTCTCTTTCTCTTTCTCTTTCTCTTTCTCTTTCTCTTTCTCTTTCTCTTTCTCTCTTTCTCTTTCTCTTTCTCTTTCTCTTTCTCTTTCTCTTTCTCTTTCTCTTTCTCTTTCTCTTTCTCTTTCTCTTTCTCTTTCTCTTTCTCTTTCTCTTTCTCTTTCTCTTTCTCTTTCTCTTTTTCTTTCTTTTTCTCTTTCTCTTTCTCTTTCTCTTTCTCTTTCTCTTTCTCTTTCTCTTTCTCTTTCTCTTTCTCTTTCTCTTTATCTTTCTCTTTTTCTTTCTCTTTTTCTTTCTTTTTCTTTTTCTCTTTCTCTTTCTCTTTCTCTTTCTCTTTCTCTTTCTCTTTCTCTTTCTCTTTCTCTTTCTCTTTCTCTTTCTCTTTCTCTTTCTCTTTCTCTTTCTCTTTCTCTTTCTCTTTCTCTTTCTCTCTCTATTTCTCTTTCTCTCTCTATTTCTCTATCTCTATCTCTATCTCTAGGCGTGTTGATTCATCTCTTTCTCTTTCCCCTTCTCATTCATTTTATGTTTTTGTTTTCATTCCGTCTTTTCTCCCAATTCGAAGATGAAATTGACACCAATCACATTGTGTTGAGAAGCATTTAACAGTATCCCACACTTCTGATGTATCTGTCTGAATAGCTTATGTCTTTCTTCTTCTCTCTCTTTTTTCTCTTTTTTCTCTCTCTCTCTCTTTCTCTCTTCTAACTCTATCCTATTTCTCTTTCTTCTTTCTCTTTCACTTTCTTCCCCAATCATTCTCTTCCTTTCTCCCACTGTCTATCTCCCTGCTACGACAATAGAACGAACGCCTCCAGAAGGTGTACTCAACGTGTTCCTCGAAATAGAAGCGATCTGAGACAAAATGTTTCTGACCCCAGCAAGCAAACAAAGCCTCTGTTGGTTTCAAAAAAGTCCTTCGCACCTTATTCAGGAATGAGCTTAAGAGGACGAACAAAACATATAATGACTTCAGAATCATGAGCTGGCTTTCAGTTCATTAAAACGAGCTCATAATCACTCAAAATCCTTCCTTTAGGAGAACCTTTCAAAACAGCTGGTGAAGTTACCTAATAATCTAAAATGGCTTCACATTCTTTCTATTTTCCTGCTCGAGATGGTCGCATCTGCTCCCCTCTCTTTCTTCATTTCCCCGTGAAACCATCGTTATCCTCCCCTTGACATCATGACTTCACTTCACTCTACTCAAGTTTTCAACTCCACGTCCTTCTGTTCCTTCTACTCTAATTTCTTAAGAACTCGTGTTGGCTCCCGAGCTCTCGCATCAAATCAACTCCTGCTCGTCAGAGAAAACACCGTCCTTTTTATGTGGTATAACTGAACTCGCACATACGATAGTCCTCCTTCGTAAATAAATATTCGAGATCTATTTGCAAGGAATAAAATCTATCTAAAAAAAGTATACACATCATTGAGAATATTATGAATTTCTGAAACGAGTGAGGATTCCGTGGTAGTCCATGTGCTTTCTATCATTAAAATCTGTAAACTTATCTCTTTCAGGGGTTCGCGGAGCAAGCGACAACCCTCACACCGCCGCTGTCGGATCCTATCACAGCGCCGAATCACTTCTCGAAAGAGAGCTCGACACCCTTTACTTCCGTTGGCGGGAAAACTCCGAGTCGATCGAGGACCATAGAAATAGTCGATGTAGCTGAGGCCGGTGAAAAGGTCATTGAGGTTGGTGTTCTCATGAATTCTACAGGAACTTGAAACTCTCTTAATTTTCAGAAACCTAAGACAATATGAAAAGATGGTTTCCTAATCGAATGTTTTTACTTCATGAAAAAAAAAACTTAAAAGTGTACGCTGTAAATTTTTTTTTGTTAAACTCGTTTAAAGAATTAAAATGCCGATGGATCCGTTACTTTTTCGAATAAGCTTAGCTTATAGTTTTAAGGATAGTTTTTTCTTGTCAAGTTATAGTTTTATCGAAGGTAGAATAGGGATAATCTTGACAGGTGTGGGTTCAGTACAGAAATGGCACAAGGAATGGTCCACAAATGAGCGAAGACTGAGCACCAAGAAAAGGTGCATGCCAGGGAACCTTACTCTTGCCGGGAACCTTACTCTTGCCGGGAACCTTATTCTGAGTTTTCAAATCGGGTCACTAAAAATCCGTTCACTTTCACCCTATCTTTAAGGTACTACGGAAGCTGTCCCAGAAGAGGAAACCGTACAGTCTGTCTCGCGAGAACGTTGAGAGTTCCGTGAGCATTCGACCAACCCCATCTCTTAAAAAACAGGGCTTCGTTCCTCCCGTTGTGCTGGAAAAGGTTTAACCCCTTTTTGAATCGTTTAAGTTTGTATTTACAAAAAGTTCTGTGAGAGAATTCTTTTAATGCACTCGTTCAATCACATTTTGAAGACAAAATATTACAACTGACAAGAGAAACCTGAAAAAGTTATTTCGAAAACTTTTTGAAAGAAAATTTTCAGTTCTGGAAAAAAATGTCACTGGTTAGTGTTCCAGCGTAAGCCACTCGAACGATTTCATCATACAAAATGCATTCGAATACCGGCTTCTTCGATTCATTCTTTCATAATAATTGGCCTAAACTAAGACATTGCTTCTGAATGGTGCTTTTAAGTTTACTTATTGTTCAAAAAACCACATTTTCAATTACATTCACACAAAAAACTTTTTCAGCCTCTCAACAAGAACGAGTTTAAAGCAACAGCGGTTGAGTCTGAGCTGCAGAAACAGAACGAGTTTAAAGCAACAGCGGTTGAGTCTGAGCTGCAGAAACAGAACGAGTTTAAAGCAACAGCGGTTGAGTCTGAGCTGCAGAAACAGAACGAGTTTAAAGCAACAGCGGTTGAGTCTGAGCTGCAGAAACAGAACGAGTTTAAAGCAACAGCGGTTGAGTCTGAGCTGCAGAAACAGAACGAGTTTAAAGCAACAGCGGTTGAGTCTGAGCTGCAGAAACAGAACGAGTTTAAAGCAACAGCGGTTGAGTCTGAGCTGCAGAAACAGAACGAGTTTAAAGCAACAGCGGTTGAGTCTGAGCTGCAGAAACAGAACGAGTTTAAAGCAACAGCGGTTGAGTCTGAGCTGCAGAAACAGAACGAGTTTAAAGCAACAGCGGTTGAGTCTGAGCTGCAGAAACAGAACGAGTTTAAAGCAACAGCGGTTGAGTCTGAGCTGCAGAAACAGAACGAGTTTAAAGCAACAGCGGTTGAGTCTGAGCTGCAGAAACAGAACGAGTTTAAAGCAACAGCGGTTGAGTCTGAGCTGCAGAGTTTAAAGCAACAGCGGTTGAGTCTGAGCTGCAGAAACAGAACGAGTTTAAAGCAACAGCGGTTGAGTCTGAGCTGCAGAAACAGAACGAGTTTAAAGCAACAGCGGTTGAGTCTGAGCTGCAGAAACAGAACGAGTTTAAAGCAACAGCGGTTGAGTCTGAGCTGCAGAAACAGAACTAGTTTAAAGCAACAGCGGTTGAGTCTGAGCTGCAGAAACAGAACGAGTTCAAAGCAACAGCGGTTGAGTCTGAGCTGCAGAAACAGAACGAGTTTAAAGCAACAGCGGTTGAGTCTGAGCTGCAGAAACAGAACGAGTTTAAAGCAACAGCGGTTGAGTCTGAGCTGCAGAAACAGAACGAGTTTAAAGCAACAGCGGTTGAGTCTGAGCTGCAGAAACAGAACGAGTTTAAAGCAACAGCGGTTGAGTCTGAGCTGCAGAAACAGAACGAGTTTAAAGCAACAGCGGTTGAGTCTGAGCGGCAGAAACAAAAGAACAGATTCATAGTCGACAGAAAAAAGGTCGGTGAAACATCTAAGAATAAAAACATTCATGATTATTTTTGAAATTTATGAGTTACAAAGTGTGCCACAGAGAAAATTAATTTCTATATGTTTTTTTTTCTTCAAATAATTTGTATTCACAAATGAAAAAAGTCAAAGTTTTCGAATGTTTTATATAAAAAATTCTATTTGCCAAAAAAAAAAACACGCTTTTTTACGTAACATGAACGGTGAAAACACTTTTCCCAGAAGGAAACAGTTTAAAGACTTTGACTTCAGTAAAAATTCCAAATGAGGTTTACAGCTCATGATGATCGTTAAGTTTTCGTTCCCAATCTTAACAGGAATTTGAGCCTTGTGAGCCCAAGAAAATTCACACAGGAGTTCAGTGTCACACAATCATGCTTTGTGTATAGTAATTTAGTCCAGTCGTGGGACTCAACCGCTTTACGAGCTAGTAATAATTTCATGAGAACGAGCTGGTAGGAGCCGATACCAAATCAATGGGATGAAGCTAGTACGAGCTATGTAGTACCAACTTGATTTCGACGAGCTAGTACGAGCTAGAACAAAGTCGTAAGAACGATCTAGTTCCAACTTAAGGAGAACGAGTTAGTTCGAGCTAGTACAAACTTGACGGCCAAATAGGTATATGATTGAGGTGAAGGCAGGAGTAAGTCGCTTCTCGACTGTGCCGCCTCCCATCGTCGCCACGACTATTCTGCCCGGTGGCGTCTCGTCTACGACGCCATTCTCGACATCGACGCTGTCCGTCGAGAACATTGCTCAGTACCGACGAGTCTCGTGTGACATGTGCCTGCGAGCCGTCTCAGGCCTCAACTACAATGTAGTGCGGCTCAAGGTGCGAAATTTCGTTCCGATTCTTCATCTACCAAAAAATGACCCGATAAGGAACTGTAAATAGCATGTGGAGTATCACAGAAGTGTATAGGTTTTGTTCCAAGCAAGTATAATTAAATAATAGTTCACATTTTCCTTGTTTGTCTCAAAGCTGTTTTTCTACCTTGAAAAGGTCTTAGAATGTGGTTCGTCGGGTTAGGTGAAGCGATTATTCGGAGACTGAAACCTGTTCAAATTAAAGGAATAACCCTGTTCAGCTTGGGTAACTGGAGAAGCAGTGCAATGAGAAGACAAGTTATATAGATGAATGTTAGACATGAAGTTAAATCTGGGTTTGGCATAATGAAAGTCTTTCTTAATATTTGGCGAAGAGTCCCAAGTTTCACCCATTACCTCGGTTAAATTTATCTAAACCCGAGGGGTTAAGTAATGTTGATGGTAGCGCTCGCACGAATCTGTGCTCTCTCACAGCCGTTCTCCGGTTATGAACATTAGCCGTGATTCGGGTAGCTACCACTTGTTTTACCATGTAGAACCTATTTTTAATCACAGGGGGGCGCAGACTCTGCCACGAGATGGGAACAAGTGCGAGTAGTTATTATATGAAGAGTAAGACAGGAAGTTTAAGAGAGTAGCAGAAGACATGGTGACGAAAGACTGCGAAGCTCTTTTATTCGGAGACGAAGAAGCGATTTCAGCATGCACGGAGGTGATTCTATCAATTTTTAATAACCTTTTTACTCGAATTTTTCATTATCGAATTTAAACGATTAGTTTTCTCCTTCTACAATGTTTCGGGGGGAAAGACATAAAATTAAATTTAAGTTTATGAATAAGAACTCTGACATTATCTAAAGCTGCATGAAGGCGACAAAGGTACTGAATTTGCCGTCAAAATCGTGATAGCTAACCTTCGCTTTTTACAACAAGGAAAAACTTTATAAGTTCGATAATTACGTTTTTGGGAAGAGAATTGTAAATAATCTCTTATCAGAAAACTGAAGATGCGTCTTTATTGTTTTTATGAAACTGACTCGAAGCTCTTCCATGTTTGAGCCTTCTGGAGGAGTTGAACGAGAACCTAGAATGCAAACATGTGATGATGAATAAACTAGTAAAACAAGGTTCATGAGTGTCAAAATTTTATGTATATATGTCTTTATCTCCACAGGATGACTTGTTGAGGTCATCACTTACGTGGTATGACAATAGAGCTTTACAATCAAAAGCAAGCAATAACAAAAAAAAAAACGAATCGAATACTGAATGGAAGGGAAATGGGGACACAAAAAAAGAAAAAAAGAAAAATTGGGGAGGGGTAAATGGGCAACTCTCAATTCATAGTCAGAAAACGTGGCAAGTCGACGATGGTTTGCAGGTCTATGCTCTGTAAAATATATGAAAATTCTTCAATAGTCGTCACATTAGGATGATTCTCCGTGACCTTATTCCATAAAGTGATCGACCTCAAAAAGAAGAAATTTGAGTGCTTGTACTTTTTAACCGAGGAGAGTCTCAAACGAGATGTTCTTAGTGAGGTTCGTAAGTTGAGGTTACTTCTGTACACAACTAGACTTCTGCATGTTATACAATCGAATCTTCCGTTGAGTAAACGAGAACCTAGAATGCAAACATGTGATGATGAATAAACTAGTAAAACAAGGTTCATGAGTGTCAAAATTTTGTAGCAGATCAAATTATAACTTGGTACATATTAGGAAACGATGAGGAAGTTGAACAAGGATTCAATTTAATTAAATTCCAACGCTTTATTCTCGATGTCATGATGCGCCATTGATTCGAACGACTCCATCTTAATCTTCGTTACTTGAAGAAGAGAACGTAGAATGTAGACTGAAGTGTCGATTATGGTTTGGACGATACAACCTCAATGTGTCCAATTCCTGACAGAGACCGGCATCCTTCATTTCGGTGTGTCCAATTCCTGATAGAGACCGGCATCCTTCATTTCGGTGTGTCCAATTCCTGATAGAGACCGGCATCCTTCATTTCGGTGTGTCCAATTCCTGATAGAGACCGGCATCCTTCATTTCGGTGTGTCCAATTCCTGATAGAGACCGGCATCCTTCATTTCGGTCGAAAGAAATGAAGAGCGAGAAGTGAGAAATAGGAAATATGTATGTACTTACATACATATATGTGTGTATGTACATATCTCAAGAGAGCCTGCCTGGAAACGAGAACAAGTCGTTCGATACTTAACTGTTAGTCGAGTTTTTATGCAGGAGAGGGTTGGTCCCCAACACACATAGGATGAAAGTAATTGATAGTCTTTTCAGGTAATGCTGAGAAAAATTGATCAATACTATGCTCGTTTCGAGCCCATGATCAAGACAAACAAGGTGTGCGTTCGACTCGGAATGTGCGCCAAGGCCCTGATTGAGCCCTAAATACTCATGCAGAGAGTCAATATGCTAGTGAATTACCGTAATCTCCCTCTCCAGTATAAAGAGTCCAAAAGCTGTCCCGATAACTAGGTCGTGCTGAGGATCTCACTCATGTTGGGCTAATAAGGTATTGAAGCCTCTAAGAAGCTATTTATAATATGCAAGAAATATTTGTTTATGCAATACCATGACAGGGATAAATTTTTGACAACATTCATCTTTTTTTTGGTTCCCGCCGTTTTTTGCTTTATAATAAATTCTCTAAATGTAGGAGTTGATACCAAAGCAACCAAAGTATTTTATCTTGTTTGATTTTTATCTCGTTGAGGCTGCGAAAGCTCAACTTACTCGAATCTTTCGATTGTTTGTATTGATTTTATTGGTACTATGTATACATTTTTTGACTGAATCTTTGGATTGGCACAATCGCTTGGTAAAACAAAACAAAAATCTAAATTATATAGCAAATGAACAAGTTTTATTTCCTATTCAATACTTTCCTGTTATAAATTTTTGAATAGTTTTTGAATATACTGCAAAGTGCGCGGTGCAAGGTGTCGCTCTGCAAGGTTTCGCTCTGCAAGATGTCATGGAACCACTGTTTTGCCTCTCACAAAGTTTATGAGAAAATTCCATTAATGAAACTTATAAAATCTCGTTGTAATATTTACATTGTTGAGAAGGTTTTAGTTTTTTTTTTTAGTTCTTGTTTCTTTCAAATTGTGTTCAAATCTTGACGGGTTGATTTTTGAAAATTTTTCTTTCACTAGGTTATTCATGCTTTCGTAAAAAGAATTTAGTGTGATAACGATTTAGTTACTTTACGCCATAAGGTTTCTTTTTTTTTCCTCACAATTTTTGAAGATATTAAGCAGTGAGTTGACTTCCATAGTAGTTCTGCATTGAAAAATTACCGTTTTCTTTTATTTTTAAAAGTAATGCGATTTGTACAACCTGAATAAAGTTGCGATAGAAGAAATAATCAAAATTTTTCGTCTACAATTTGATTCCTTTGATGATCATAATAATAAGTACTACTCATAATAATAACTTTTATGACGATGATCGAAATTTATGTTTTTTTTTTTTTTGTTGAACGTGAAAACGGTATAATCTTGAATGGTATCGAATAAAGAATTATGTCATAGTTGGTGACTCAATGGGTTTTTCTGAGAACCCTGTCTAACACTATTAATGACACAGAGACAAAAACAGTCGGTTCTTTTTTACTTGGGGGAGGCGCTGAACTTGGGGGGGGCTTTTTAAAGAAAACTTTTTTAAAAGATTATTTTACATTAAAAAAACGCTTAGGCTTAGGAAAAAGTTTACGCTAACGAGGCCGTACGGCTTAGGCGAACGAGACCGCATAAGAAAATTTTAATTTTTTATACTTTTTAAAAAAAAATTGAACGCACCGAAAAGAGCCCCCCCCCAAGTGAAGCGGAGCTCCCCCCAAGTAAACTTGTGCCAAACAGTCAAGAATAGTGGAACGATTTGTAAAAAAGAACGCAACACAGTCATACCTTCAAAAAACAATCAAACATTATATGATTTCAAAGCAAAGCAACTAATAGTTTCATTTTTACTTCATCAATATTTACACTAAAAACTCCTGCACATCATTCTTTTTATTGTTCTAATATTCTTTTTTGACGCAGAAACTTTTAAACATCATTGCTGGTGCATGATAATTTGGTTATATTGTAGTTCACCTTTCCCCTTTCAGAGTAAGAAAAAATTCTAGTTATACGTGCACTCGATTATATCATAACTACCCAAACAAAGTTGGGGGACACGCAGAATACATTATGCCTGAAAACAGTTTTCCATGAGATTGCAGTTTTACATATAATCAAAATAAATTAACTTATCTTTCTTTTAAGATAATTCTAAAAAAAATTCTAACAATAAAATATTTTTAAATGGGCACAATTATACTAAAAGAGGGGGAGGGGGTGCTTTACTCAGGGGGAGCGTGCTTTACCATGGGGGGCTTTTGTTTTTAGTAAGTTTTTTTTTTAATATGAGAGGTATATCTGACGGATTTAGTTCCATACTAATGTATTTATTACAACATTTTATCTGTTTTCGAGTCATTGAATCGACCAATAATGTGAGAAATGTTTACATGCGGTCTCGTTCCTAAGCCGCACGGCCTCGTTAGCGTAACCTCTGCCTGACCTAAGCACACCCCCTAGGCTGCGCACTGTTTTGCTCAAAAACCGTTTTTAACCATAGAAAAGTAAAGCTAATTTGTTTAAAAAAATTAACAGTTAAAAATTTTTTTACATACAGATAAAAATTTGCTCATATACGGTTAATTTTTACGGTTAAAAACGGTTGGTGAGCAAAACAGTGCGCAGCCCTAAGATTGTGTCAAAAAATTGGTACGTGCATGCGGCCTGTAGAGAAGACATGTGCTGAAAATAAAAAAGTCCTCAATATGTACTTAACCACCTTTTGTATTTCAATTTTTAAAAGATGCATGTTTGATGTATGATTTCAAAGATCTTACATCAAACATGCATCGGAAGTTCAAAGAAGCAAAGCACTAGCTGATAGAAACAACAAGTGAGAATGAGCAGGGAAGGTTATGTACGAAGAAAGATAACAGATAGAGGAGTAGAAAAGGAGCTTAAAAAGGAAAGGAAGAGAAAAAAGAGAATTAAGAGATGATGAGAACGGTAGAGAGAGAAAAAAAGAGAGAGAGACAGACAGAGACAGCGCTAGAGGCAGAAATGACCTCAGAAAGAGTAAAGAGAGATAATGAAAGAGACAGAAAGAGAGATAGAAAAAGAGAGATGAAAAAGGCAAAGAGAGAGCACGAGAAAGAGAGAAAAAGAGTGACACTTAGAAAATAGAGATGTATTATCCGTGCTTTGCACGTGATAATCCCATGCGAACTTGCCGACTCTCTGAAGCTTAGCCTTTTCAACTGAATATCCATTTTCCATTTATAAATTACTTGCCAAAACATTTTGTCACTTTTTATTGGAGACATAATTTTGGTGTGCGAAAAAACAGCATTTGACAAAGTTTTTATACGACTCATTGCCAAGTCGAGACATCTCATCTTGGAGCCGACACTCTTAAACTTCAATCTCGTAACGGTGATTATGTCCTTTATGGCTTTTGTATTGTTAACTGAAATAGTGATTCTTGGTCTAGATCTTGGTTCTGGTAAAGAGTTTTTCGAGGAAGTTGTGTAAACTTATTTGATGAGGATTTTATTGTTTTAGAACACATTGTAACCATTTCATCTGCATAATTTTTCATTCGGTTTAACCGGTACAAACTGTCTTGCAGATTCTCAGAACCGTTTCATCTGAATTTTTAATTCGGATCCACCGGTACAAACTGTCTTTTGCGGATTCTCAAAACCAATAAATTATGTTCAACCCATCGCTACAGACTAACCCTGGTGAATTTATTTTCATATCCGTTTTCGGAACTAGTGATATTTAATATACCATTAACGAGCACCCTCATTTTTGTAGACTCTGTTATAACCTAAGCAGTCAGCAAGTCCACTAATAAGTTTTAAAAGCTTTATTGTTTCAAAAGAAGTTCATTTTTTTGGGATATTTTTAGAAAATTGATGATTAAGTTTTAAAAAATTAAACTTCGTTGGAGTTTTTTTTGAATTTGATCTTAGAGCGCTTAGTCTAATCGAGAAAAAGAATCATTTCATTTACAGGTTATAACCAGCTTGTGATGTTCCTTTAAAGTTTTTTGGGCACTTTTGAACTTTGGGTAACCCCCCTACCAGAGTTTCAATGGGTCAGATGAGAGTGGCATTTTTTTGATACGTTCTCGTTAGCTTAAGCCGTACGGCCTTGTTAGTGTAAACTTTTTCTAAGCCTAAGCGTTTTTAAGCGTTTTTTAATGTAAAATAATTTTTTATGTAAAAATAATTTTTTGTAAATGTAGTTAAGTCAGACGTATGACCCATGGAACCTCTGGTAGGGAGGTACTTGAAGTGCAAAAGAGCCGTTTTTTGGATATCAGAACATTGATGAAGTTAAGTTAGAGTTGGTCCGAAATAATTCATCGTTTTAAGATGTTTTCTTCGCTCCCAGCAGTCACTTCAGGCAATTGGACCAAAATGGATTAGTCCAGGTATGAAAAAAAATGGTTCACCGACATTTTGTACCCGCGATCAAATCGGGAAAAAAACTTGATATTGTGAGAAATTTTACCAAACGCTTTCTTCTCGTTCCTGAGCCGTAAAGCCTCGGTATTTTGGCACTTTTTTCACTTGGTCTGGTACTCGCGTCGCGTTCGCGTCGCGGCCCCCTTCGCGTCGCTTAAACCGGATTGAACGTGGAATTAAAATTATTTTTACATTAAAAAACGCTTACATTAGGAAAAATTTTAGCTAACGAGGCCGAACGGCTTAGCTAACGAGGCCGAACGGCTTAGCTAACGAGGCCGAACGGCTTAGCTAACGAGGCCGTACGGCTTAGCTAACGAGGCCGAGGGCCGCGACGAGACCGCGATGCGAGTACCAGACCAAGTAAAAAAGTACCGGTATTTTAATCTTGAGTTAAGCCTGCACGAAAAAAAAATTTTTAACTTCAAAAAAATAATAAAATATCGCGGAATAAAGTGTCGCGGTTACAAAGTGTCGGGTACAAAAGGTCGTGTTGGGTACAAAATACGGAAATAAATCTCTCTCTCACAAAAATTTGTTGATCGTAAAGACCCAATATGAGGTAACGGCAAGCTTTGAAGAGAAACCGAGCGCGTGCGATAAAAATGGGTAATGCCATACAAACAGAAAACAGATAACTTCTTTTTTTTGTTGAGTAAATACACATATTTTTGTATACATTCATAGTATTTCTCTGACCCGCAGTGGGGAAAAAAATCTATGTGCCTTCCAAAAACCCCGAAAACCAACGAAATCTCTGCGCTTGGAAGTTTTTTTCTCGGATTTTTCGTAGGAAAATTCCAAATCATTGGAAAATTTTAATATTAAACTCTGAATTTTTATAAATCTATGCGCTCAAAAAAGATGTATCGGTTCGGAAAACAACCAGGTTCGAACACTGCGTTTGAAAATTATGAACCAGACAGAAATTCGTCGTTGACGAGAAATAAGTTTTTATATCAAGAAAATTATCTCAGTGCCTTATTCACCTACACAAAAAACCCTCGGTTCATCTGAATGCTGGAACTGTAATAATTATAGTCACACTTTTAATCGTAGTCACACTTTTAGGAAAAAAACTCACCCCAAGAGTAAATTCTACCTGAACGGTAAACAAATCACAGAGAATAAACTAGTAAGGGACCTTGGTGTAGAATACGATAATTCATTGAACTTCTCTACACACATAGAAAATATGTGCAACAGAGCAAAATCCAGATGCGCTTACATCCTAAGAACCTTCAAATCGAAAAACCCCGTTCTTTATAAAAAGCTTTACGTTGCTTACGTTCGTCCTCAACTGGAATACTGCTCCGTGATCTGGTCACCTCGGCAGAAATATTATAAAGAACTCGTAGAAAAGGTTCAACGAAACTTTACAAAACAAGTCTGCAGAAGAGCCGGAATGCCCGATATGACATACGAAGAGAGAAAAAAATTTTTCCAATTGCAGTCCCTCGAAGAACGGAGGGACCAGACCGATCTAGTGATGACCTTCAAAATCTTGACCGGAAGAACCCCCATTTCTCCATTCAAGATGTTCTCCCCACAAGACCACAGATACCCCACTAGGTCACACAAGTTCAGTCTGACTCAACCCAGTTTCAAACATGTTAAGCTCTCTAATAACTTCTCAACCAGAGTAGTTCCGGTCTGGAACAAACTCCCGGAGACTGTATTTTCGATTAATACAGTCAAATCATTTAAAACAGCTATCGGTAAGCTATAAAACGATCCTCATATTCTCGATTCCAGACCCACTTACCTCTTTTTCCTCGACTTACCTCTTTTTCTCACTTTGAAAAGTGTCACGCCTTGGTGTTGATACGAATCACTCCTCTATTTGATCCCCTACCTGCCCCTTCCGAAATCACCCTTGCGATAAAGTATTATTATTATTATAAGAGAGCTAGTGAACACAGTTTTGACCTCTAATCCTGACCAAAAAACACAAACTTTTTTCACCTCTCACTCGCTTCTCGTCATTCTTGACCAATTCTCGTCATTCTTGACCAATTCTCGTCATTCTTGACCAATTCTCGTCATTCTTGACCAATTCTCGTCATTCTTGACCAATTCTCGTCATTCTTGACCAATTCACGTCATTCTTGACCAATTCTCGTCATTCTTGACCAATCACTCAGATGAACGGTCGTTTTTAGACTTGTGCAGGGGAACTTTTGCCAATGTTCTCAAGTCAAAAAAGAGTAATTCAAACCAGGGGTTAAATGGTTACCGGACCAGCTATGTTGGCGCAAACATGTTCGCGCCGAGAATGATCTACATTCTCTTCTCCTTCCGTTTTATTTTACTTTTCCTCTACTTCTCTTTCGACCCTTTTTGGCTTCCCTCATCCCTTTTTCCACTCGCTCTGTGCGTACAAACAAGCCTCAGACGGGTATCATATAAGGCCTGATTCAAACACATCACCTTCGGGTGTCTAAGCACTTGCGTAGCTAAAAAAAGTTTAGTTCAACTCTTTAGCTACAGAAAACAGCTTATATTTGATTATCATATTCACCAAACGATATTTTAATCCGTTTGTGAAGCTTAAAAATTACTTTAAAAAATTAGAATTTTTCTAAAAATTGAATGCTGTAGTTTGATCTAGTCTTCCAACGAAAAAAACTCGGAATTTAGGTGAAGTACATATGGATCGATGGAACGGGCGAAAACTTACGGTGCAAGACTAAAGTTTTCGACTTCGAGCCTAAACAAGCGTCTGGTTAGTTTCGAAAAAGCAGTCCCCCTCAGGCTGTTTCTTCCTACCCGCAGTTACATATTTGTATGTCGAGATCTCTAATCATGAGCGAACGACAGGCCTCGAGAGAGCGCCAGAGTGTGTGATGTAAAGAGAGGATTCAGATGTACAGAGCATTTGTATGACTAGCCTTTTTTGATAGCTACCAAATCTGCGCATAGATTTCATACGCAGTGCGGGTTAGAGAAACACACAGGTGCCCATTTTCCTAGTCCGTAATAAGTCTCTGAATTGAGAAGACTAATCATTAAACAGCGGCATCTTTTAGGGAGTGACCAAAAGTGTGCAATGAAAAGTCGATAATGTCAAGCAAGCAGATGATGAACTTTCTTAGGATGCGCATAGATTTTCGCTTATGTGTTACCCTCGATGCAGGTTGAAGAGAAACCGAAAACTTACTCGCAACCAGGGGTTAAATAGTCATGCCAGACCTTCTGTCGGCGGGCCTCTGTTTTTCGAGATCATAAGGGGGAGGGACCCTTATGAAACACAAAAAAAATGTTTTAGCTTGCCTCTGTTTTTTTTTATCATAAGGGGGACCCTCATATGAACAAACTTTTTCCGCCTTTGGCGGGCGTCTGTACCTTTCTCTTGCACCCTGAAAAACCCCTGCTCGCAACCTTTTTTTTTTGCTTCTCTATCTAGGAATGAACAAAATCCCTGAACGAGTAAGGTTTTGCAGAGTTGCCTATTTGGAATTTCGATGGATCTTCAACTGGACAAACCACTGGAGACGAATCTGATGTTTTCATAAAACCTGTCGCCCTCTTTCGGTTATTTTCTTCTCTCATATAAACATCTTGTTTTAAGAACGATGATTTATTTTTGGTAGTGTGCGCGAATACAAGTTTGATCTCCGCTCCGGGCAGATCCACCCAAACAAATTGGGTTAAGTAAAGCTGGTAATGCTCTTGCACGGGCATGGCATAGTGGTAGTGTGATAGACCATTGTGCGAAGAGTCCCGAGTTCGACTCCCACCCAGGACAGATCCACCCAAACCAAGGGGGTTAAGAAATGTTGGTAGTGCTCATGCACGAATCTGACTCTCCCCACTGCTGCTACTCAGACTAGCAGTGATCTAGCAGGCAGCCACTGGTTCTACCAGGATTGATCTGTCCTACATCTCAGGGGAGCGCGTACCCTGCCGCGAGGCGGGAACAAGCGCGAGGAAGAAGAAGGTAATGCTCTTGCACAAGTCTGACCCCCCCTCCTTCCCGCTGCTACACACACTGCCAGTGACCCAGAGGGCAGCTACTGGTTCTTCCAGGATAGGTTGGTCTCGCAACTATCGAAAGTTGGTCTCGCAACTGTAGAGCTATTGGTTTCACCAGGATAGGTTGGTCTCGTACCCGCTGAGGGGCGAGAATAACCTCGAGAAGATAATTCATTGGGTAAATGAAGGAATACACTGTCAAATTTGTCCGTGTAATAGTTCAGTCAATTTCAATAAAAAAGGGATCACTTTTGTTCGTTCTGAGATTTCTTTTGCTCCAACAAAGCAAGGAGCTAAAGATTAATATTTACCTGCAAGAGTCGAGAAGGTTCTGAAAATCCCCTGGTTTTTTTTAAAAGATGGGAAAGCTTTAGAATAATGAGAAGCGAGCTAGAGGTCAACAAAAATTGGGTGAGAGATCGGGTAGGAGAGGTCACGACTCGCTTATCATTGTTCTTGTCAACAAATAACCCAAGATCGGTATTTTCTGTGCATCGAATTGATCTGAAGTTACAATATTTCAGATTAAATTTCATGTTTTCAGAGATCCCTTCCGTCCGGGACCCAACAAGCTCGTTCTGTGCGAGACTCTGGATATCAATTGTAAACCGACTGGTCAGCCAATTTTCGTGGTTTTAATGATGATAATGATGATTTTTATATTATTAATAACACTAATGTTACTCGCGCTTGGTCCCGCCTCGAGGCAGGGTACGCGCTGCCCTGTAATGCGAAACAGACCTATCCTGGTAGAACCAATCGTTGCCCGCTGGGTTACTGTTAATGTGTTCAGCAGCAATATTCTTTTTTATCAATTCAAGACTCAAATACGTAGCAGAGCTCGATAAAGCTCGAACACTTGTTTCTGATGAATCGTAAATTAAACTCGTCAAGATTTTCTCTTGGTTCTCGAAATGATTTAATCACATTAACGCGTTAATCCAGATCTCCCCACTGCTGCTATTTACACTAGCAGTGATATAGTGGGGAGCCACTGGTTCTACCAGGATAGGTCTGACCTGCACCTCAGGGGAGCGCGTACCCTGCCGCGAGGCGAGAACAAGCGCGAGGAAGATTATTTTTAACGCGTTAATCCAGACATGATTTCAAGTTTCGAGAAGGTGGGTAAGGCAAATACCTTGTTCAAAACATCAAGCATTGCAGTGGAATATGAAAAAAAAGATGCGGAGTTTCTTCTAGGTAGGCTGCTTCTTACCACCCGCCAAATAAGCATGTAGCATGTAGATCATAAGCAGGCGTTAAATTAGACGCGCCGAGCAAATTGGAAAAGGGATGGGGAAAGACAGAAAGAGTGAAAAGAGAAGTAGAGGGGAAATAAAATAAAACTGAAGAAGAAGATAATTTAGATCATTCTAGGCGCGGACATGTATGCGGCAACATAGCTGGTCCGGTAGTCATTTATTGTTGTTGTTGTTGTCTTGCCCATAGGTCCTGTCGAGGGGAGTCCTTTTGGGATAGGTTGGTGGTGAGGATCCTTTTGAGTCCGGAGATATTTTCTCCGTCTACACTCGCACCGCAGTCGGCGATACTCTTTGCGAGACCCATTCGTTAACCGGAGAAGGGCAAGAGGTTATTTTACTGGCGCCTCGACTCGCCATTGAAAAGTATATCGGAGTATCGGCTGATGTTTTGTCCGGTGTCATGCCCAGCCGGTCCGGCATCGCCCTCCTTTGACGAGCTATACCACCCAGTTTTGGTCCGCGGCGGGATTTCTCCCGCAACTCGAAACACACTGGCAACAGTGGCCATTCGTGATTCTACAGCCTTAAGAGCCTGTCACGGATGGAGCCGGATCATCCAGTCCAGAATCGAGCGCGACCTCAGGTGGCGGATAGAGGGATGCCTCCCTACGAATAATTCGTGCTGGGAGGTAGCGGGAGAAATCCCGCTACCTCCCAGCACGAATTATTCGTAGGGAGGCATCCCTCTATCCGCCACCTGGGGTCGCGCTCGATTCTGGACTGGATGATCCGGCTCCATCCGTGACAGGCTCTTAAGGCTGTAGAGTCACGAATGGCCACTGTTGCCAGTGTGTTTCGAGGGTAGGTAGCCATTCAAGCCCTGATCAGAAGAACTAATCATCAGGAAATGGCAGACTTGGAGAAAAGAGTAAGAAAACATGTGCAAAGAATAGAGAACACATACGAACGAATAATTCGTATCACTATCGTTTTTCGAAAAAAAATTGCATTGATTTAACTCGCAGTGCGGGTTTGAGAAACACCCTGCTTTTCAGCAACTAATAACCGCAGTGAATGCGTGGAAGTAATGAAGAAAGCATATGATCAGCATCCTTGGTTCGGGATGGAACAGGTGGGTTCTTGTTCTTGGCCATGTTGAGAGGTTGTTGTTGTTGTTGTTGTTGTTTGCCCATAGGTCCTGTTGAGTGGAGTCCTTTGGGATAGGATGATGAGGATCCTTTTGAGTCCGGAGAAATTTCTCCGTCTACACCGCAGTCGGTGATCCTCTTCGCGAGCCCCATTCATTAACCGGAGAAGGGCAAGAGGCTATTTGACTGGCGCCTCGACTCGCCATGTTGTGAGGTTTCACTGGGAATGCCAATCTGCGTTGTTGGGCTTTTTGCCAATCGGCGTTGTTGGGCTTTGTCAATGGCCTTTGGTTTGTAAGGACTGAAAAGGATTCCGCGGTGGGTAACTACATGCTAGAAGAAAAGGCGGAGAAGAAGGCGCTTAAATGTATGGAGGTGATCCGACCAAGAAGCTTCAGATCACGTCAAAGAAAAAAATTCTGGATCTTAACTTGAGGAATGGTTCAGGAATTAGAGTTTTGACAATTGAATTAACTATAATAACACGGCTATTCCTCTGGGGATATCGAACCCAGGCATCTCTCCTTTAACCGGAAGCTAAGGCGTTTCCAACTAAGAGAGCCATACAATTGAGCTTTTTTTAAAGCTTTGTGTCCCCGTGTTGTAATGGTGAAACGCGCTCCCGGTTTGAGTCAGAGATGGTTGGGTTTGATCCCGCCCGGTGGACTAGCTTTTTTCTGTGCGATAGTTCAATCATTTGTCATCTTATGTGTTGTTGTTGTTGCCGGCAAGCAGCCCGCATCGAATAATTTTGGTTATGAACACTCTCTTTAATGAGAGAGGTTCTCGTGTTCTTCGGACGAGATGCGTCCGGAGAAGGGTTTTGATGTCCTTTGCAGTCCTGAGACTGTCATGCTGCACCTTGTGAAGGCCGACATCGTTGTAGCAACCTGTTCATGCTATAGGCCTTGTGAGTGGGTGGTCAATCCGGCCTAGCATAGTTTTGGGTGGGAGTAGAGACGTCTCGCCTGTCGTTGACCGGAGATAGGCAAGAGGCTATTTGACTGGCGCCTCGACTCGCCATTGATAAGTATAGCGGAGTATGGGCTGATGTTTTGTCCGGTGGCTTGCCCAGGCCGGTCCGGCATCGCCCTCCTTTGAAGAGTTTTGGTCCTTGGCGGGATTTCTCCCGCTACCTCCCAGCACGAATTATTCGTAGGGAGGCGTCCCTCTAACCGCCACCTGAGGTCGCGCTCGATTCCGGACTGGATGATCCGGCTCCATACGTGACAGGCTCTTGTGTGTTGTGATTTGCCCATAGGTCCTGTCGAGGGGAGTCCTTTGGGATAGTTTGGTGAGGATCCTTTTGAGTCCGGAGAAATTTTCTCCGTCTACACTCGCACCGCAGTCGGCGATCCTCTTCGCGAGACCCATCCGTTAACCGGAGAAAGGCAAGAGGCTATTTTACTTTCGCCTCGACTCGCCATTACAAAGTATAGGGGAGTATCGGCTGATGTTTCATCCGGTGGCATGCCCAGGCCATTCCGGCATCGCCCTCCTTTGACGAACTATACCATCCAATTTTGGCCCGCGACGGGCAAGCCCGCTATCTCCAATGCACTTGTGCATAGAGACATCCCTCTATCCGCCACCTGAGGACGCGCTCGATACCGGTGAGGATGAACTGGTCCCTTGCGATGGTGTGAACTTTTGGGCTGTAGTACCATCGAAGGCGAGGCTCTTATGGCTGTAGAGTCACGAAGGACCACTGTTGCCAGTGTGTTTCGAGGTCATCTTATCCAGGCGTCACTGTCTTTAAACTGTGTAACTTAGCATTTAAAGAATTGAGCTTTTAATATGATGGTTCAGGAGTATACGTTGCTAGACATGGACAAGCATCCCTTCGGCTGGCCTCGCCGGGGTTTCCCGGCTCCTCAAGGTAAGGATTGGAACCGGGTAAAGAGTAGCATGTTCAACTGAAAAGTTTATTATTAGGGATTATGTGATGCATCTGAAATGGAATCAGAGACCCGCTATCAGCGAAAAAGAGCCGAATCAGACAGTTTGTCAAGGGGTTTTGTCGAGGAAGTTTTGGTTTCTACACTGTAATTTTTGCCCTCAGAATGGGAACAGAGACCTCCGAAGTTCGAAACAGAGTTATAACAACGGGCGGTAGTACTTGACCACTCCACCCCTGTTTTTTACGGGGGCGAAAATAATACATAGATACCAAGAAAGCGAAAACTGCCCTAAGAGGAACTCGCCACCCGTGAAGGGGTCCAGCAACCCCTTTTGATCGGAATGAGACAAACATTGACATATACTCATTTTACACATCCTTCATTACTCTGTTATGGAACAACAGTTGAATAGTACAATTTTTTGATATTTGTAATGATAGACTGAGACTATGAATGGAATAAATCCATCGCACGGGCAAAAATGGCACTCGGCTGGAACTGAGCCTCTGCCGCCTAACCGCCCGTGCGATGTTTTTATTTCATTCATAAAAGAGTTCACTCTATGCACTTTTTCAGTATTTTGCAACGCAAACTAATCTAGCAATTGTTCAAATATGGATTGTAAGGGTCAAATTCTTTTTTTTCTCGAGTTGTGTTATTGATCTACCGTGTTTTTTGTTCATGTCCCTATTACTGCGGAGTGGGTGCGGACCGAGTCTACGGCCGGGAGATAGTAGAAGCGCATTCCAGAGCCTGTATGTATGCAGGCAAGTTCTTCAACCTTCATTTGTGTTCCTCTTTCTAAACTCCCGTCAATTGAAATTATTATCATTTGAAAAATTATGGTCCGAGACGGCTTCAGGATGTTTCTTTGACCCGCACTGCTGGTTAAAAAAATCTTTGCGCTTTACAAAAACCCTGAAAAAAACATTGAAATCTATGCGCTCGGTAAAAAATTTTCTCGGATTTTTCTTAAATAAAGTCCAAATCATTTTAAAAGTTGATTTTTGAACTCTGAAATTTTAAAAATCTATGCGCTAGAAAAAAGTTTTGCGGGTGCTAAGAAACACCATGGACGGCTTTTTACAGATAAGTTCGGGAAAAAGTTGTGAACGATTTTAGTCTTTTTTTGAGGTCTTAACCAAGTCCCAACAGAGGACTATAAAATCATTTGGAGCTAAGATCTCAACGTTGTATTGATTGGTTTACAGTCCGGTGGTCCTAACGTAGTTTCAAGGGGTTAAAAGTCCAGACATCATAGTCATGGAGCATTTTCAGGCATAAAGCTGAGTGGAACGAACGCCGAAACGATGCCTGCACAGGTAGTCTTCATTGGAAATCGTGTTTTCTGTATTAAGTTCTTCTCTTACCCGCACTGCGGGTTAATCAGCAGATATATGCGCACCCCCCGAAAAGCTAGTAATGCCCATATTTTTGAATGTTATTCTCTATTTTTCATGGTTCACAATCGGTTTCTCTTCGAAATCGTCTTCCCTCATGATTAGCCTTTAGATTTGAACGTTTATTCTGAGGCTCGTAATGAGCATCCGCTATATACATATAATCAAAAACGGAATATTCTAATCAGTGTAAAATTAATTGATGAAAAGAAAATATATACATGGAACTCATTTTTGAACAATCTTCTGTGCCTTTTGCTTTTCTAGACTTAGTGGAGTCCAGTTTTTGTTACTGTTTGTCCATGGGTCCTGTCGAGAGGAGTCCCTTGGGATAGATTGGTGAGGGTCCTTTTGAGTCCGGAGTAATTTTATCCGTCTACTCTCGCACCGCAGTCGGCGATCCTCTTCGCGAGACCCATTCGTTAACCGGAGAAGGGCAAGAGGCTATTTTACTGTCGCCTCGACTCGCCATTACAGAGTATAGGGGAGTATGAGCAGATGTTTTATCCGGTGGCCATGCCCAGGTCATTCCGGCATTGCCCTCCTTTGACGAACTATACTATCCAATTTTGGTCCGCGACGTGAAAACCCGCTATCTCCAATGCACTTGTGCAAAGAGACATCCATCTATCCGCCACCTGAGGACGCGCTCGATACTGGTGAGGATGAACCGGTTCCTTGTGAACTTGTGGGCTGTAGCACCATCGAAGGCGAGTTAATTGTGGTCTTAGTTTCTATGCTGTTGTTCATAGCAGAAATGACGCCGGATATCGTAGAATCGTTTGAAGAAAGAAGGCGAATCCGAAAAGAAGACAGGTGCTAGAAGAAAGCGGGTATTTTTCTGAACAGAGACCCACCGGTGACAAAAGTTATTAGTCACTCGATAAAACGTGTTTTAATCTAACGGTGTGACATCAGAATGAAAGCATATACAGTGCTGGACATAATGATAAGACACCCCTGATTTTTTTTATGATATCAGCCGAACGGTAAAGGTAAATGGAAAAAAACACAAAATTTCTTAGTTCTCGAGAAAAACATTTTTTAAGGATTTTGACCTGGACATAATGATAAGACACTTAACAGCTTTTTATCAATAAATCTTTATTCGATATTTCTTGTCAACAAAAACGATTCAATAATTGATAGCACGACCTTTCTTCAAAAGAATGTCAGAAATCCGATTTGGCATGCTTCTATATAACGCAGAAATTACATGTGGCTCTATTCCATCCCACTCCTTGGTTATCGCAGCTTTAAGCTTGGCTGTAGTGGCGTATTGTTTGTTATTTTTATAAACCCGACGAACCAAGAGTCCCCAGAGATTTTCCATCGGATTCAAGTCCGGAGAACGAGCCGGCCAAGGTAGCAGAGAGACGTTCTTAGCCAACAACCATGACTTGGTGGAGGCGCTGGCGTGAATAGGAGCGTTGTCTTGCTGGTAGACAAGCTGACGACTGCGGTGACTCCTCATGAATGGAATGAGAGTTGTTTCCAGCACCGCCTGGTACTCTGCCGAGTTCATCCTAGATGACGGGAAGAAGATTGGCAGCTTTCCGAACGATGAGAAAGCTCCCCAACACATGACTGATCCGCCCCCAAAGTTGCGCCGACTGAAGTAGCGGGGCTCTTTGCGGAGATCCCTCCAATAACACTTGGAGCCATCTGGACCGTCCAGATTAAACTTCTTCTCATCCGAGAAAATGATCTGAATTGTCTAAATTATTTTAAATAATTATTTCTTAAGTTATAAAAAAGAGCAAAAATTTACCTTTGTCCAATCACGTGCCATGTTGTTTTCGCGAAGTCCGTGCGTTGCTGATGATGAACAGTGGTGAGATTCGGAATCTTCGTCATTTTCTGACGTGTGATGTGAGGATTACGGCGAATAGCGCGTTGAATCGTTCTGCGAGAGACATTCAAGTTGAGCTCTGCCTTAATGTCCATTACGGAGGCGGTCGAGTTCGAAGCTTTTCTGGCGATTTGCCGCTCTTCTCGTTCCGTGAGCTTTCGTGGATGTCCTCCAGAGGTTTTCGATCCACATCCAAGAGGGTCGGCGAGGTAGTTGGTTGTTGTTGTTGTTGTAGCCGATAGATCTTCTATTCGGCATCGTCTTCGGTGATCGGTAGTTTTAGAAACCTTGCAGCTTCTACTGGGTCGGTCCAGAGAGACCAAGCCGTCAAACTAGTCGGCCTATCTGGACAGGAGAAAAGGTGAGTCGTTGTGTGTCCGGGTTCGTCGCAGTCCGGACATCTGTCCACGGTTGTGGAGTCAATTCTGGACATATAGCTTCGCAGAAATGGGCTATATCCAGACCGTAGCTGGGCGAGTGTTCGTCTTGTAGATCTCGGAAGATTTCTCTCTTCTCTGGAGATAGGCGGTGGTGGGTATCCTCCCAGTACCACAGGCGGTGAGTATTTGTTTTTCACCGCTGTGACTGTATCCGTGTGTATCTTCTTTATGTCTTCACGGTACGCTTCTTCTGTCTTCACTTCTTTATCTTCGTCAAGGAATGGAGTGATGCAGTTTTGGTGTTCACTGAAAAGGGATCTCGCCCTCTTCAACTGTCTGGGAGGAGGTGGCATCTTGGTTGTATCGTGATCAATGTGGTCTCGTTTATGTAGCCGAAGGAGGAATTGCTTGCACAGCATGTCGTTGTGAGGCTTCACCGGAAGGACTTCGGATTCAATATGGAGATGATCTATCGGTGTCATCTTGACGCATCCTGTTGCCGCTCTCAGAGCAACATTTTGGGCAGCTTGAAGTTCTTTCCAATGGCTTTCGGAGAGATTCGGAGACCGTATTGGCGCGGCGTAGTTGATAACTGGTCGGCCGACGACTTTGTAGGTAGTCAGCAAGAGTTCTTTTTCCTTTCCCCAGGAAGCTCCAGCAAGTGCACGTAATGCTGCATTCCGGTTTCGGAGTGTCGTCCTCGTTTTCTTCGCATGAGATCCGAAAGTGTACATCGTGTCGAATGTGACGCCTAGAATTTTGATGGAGCGGACAGTTGGAACAGTGATGTTGTCTATACGGATGTCGAGTTGCTGATTGACCTCCCTGCTATTCAGCGTGAATAGCATTGCCGCACTTTTCTCTGCTGCTAATTTCAGTCGTCTGGAGTCAAACCACTGTGCTAGTTCGTCGAGGTAGCTGTTGATTTTGTTGCATATTGGAGCGATGTCGGACCCTTTGGCAAAAATAGTGCAGTCATCAGCATATGAGACGAGTTCGATCTGTTCCGGAGGTAAAGGGATATGTGACAGGTAGTGGTTGAAGAGAGTTGGTGACAGTACACCACCTTGTGGAACTCCAGCACGGAGTTTACGTTTCTTGCTTTGGATTCCACGAAATTCGACGTAGGTTTGTCGTCCTCTCAAGTAGCCACATATCCATCTTCCTATTTTGTCTGGTAGCGATGCATTTGCAATATCTTCGATCAAGATGTTGTGGTCCACGCAGTCGAAAGCTCGGCTGAGGTCTAAGGCAACTGCTACTGTACGACTAGCCGGTTTCTTCTCGTTGAGTCCTCTGGCAATGTAGTCGTTGAACGTGTGAAGAGCAGTCGTAGTGGATCTATCTTTGGTGAACCCGTGTTGATGTTTTGCTGGAGGCATCGCTTGTTGTATGTATGGAAGAAGCAGACGTTCAAGAACTTTTGCGACTGGTGAGAGGAGGGAGACTGGACGGTAAGATGACGACATTTCTTCTGGTTTCCCTGCTTTCAGAAGAGGTATTACTTTGGCCAGTTTCCAAACAGATGGGATTTGGCTGGTTCTTAGGCTGTTGTTGTATATCGATGTCAGGAAACGGTGGGCATTGGGACCAAGATGTTTGAGGTGAATCATAGTAATTCCGTCAGGGCCAGCGGCTTTACTAGACTTGCTTCCTTTTATTGCCTTTGAAACTTCAGATTCTGAAAAAAAGGGCTGAGTGATCATCTTGGGTCGCCGTAGGTCTCTTCTTGCGCGTCTAGCAGATTTGGTTGGATGGACTTTGCTTGCTGGGGTGAACTGTTTATTGAAAGCGTTGGAAGCCTCTTTTCGATTGTAGACTGGGATTCCCGAAAAATTGATAGCGCGGTTGTTCTCCTTTTGAGTGGGATTTACAATAGATCGGACAGTGGTCCAAAGTCGTTTGGCTCCTTCTTGTAGATTCATCGTCTGAAGGTAGCGTTGCCATTTGTTTTTTCTGTATTCGTCAACTTTTTGCTGGATCATCTTGTTCAGTTCTCGGATTTTGGGGTCAGCGGCGTTTTCTTCGCGGAGTCTATCTCTCTCATCTGCTAGCAAGGCGGCGTCAGTAGGGAAGCCGGGGCGAATGTTTGGAATACGTCCTTTGGGCACGTAGCGGCGGTCTGCGGAGAGTATCGCTTCGCGGAATTTTCGCTCAGCTTCGAAGATATTAGAGAAGGAGTTTTCTCTAAGCTCCATTTCGCATCTGTCTCGGAAACCTTTCCAGTCAGCTTTCGAGAAATTCGTGTAGCATCTACGTTTAGTCTCTTCTCGGACGATTTGTCTCTGGAGTCGCACTACTATTGGAAGGTGGTCGCTGTTCAAGCCTGTAGAAGCCGTCCAAGTTATGTTGCAGGCTAGAGAGGAGGAAGCGAGTGTAACATCGGGTGAGCTGCTGCATGTTGGAGTAACGCGAGTTGGACTGAAGTCATTCATCACCACCAGGTCTGAGTTGTCAATTGCCGAGGCCAGTTCTACTCCACGCTGATCTTCGTCGATAAGCGCATCCCAGTCTTCATAATGTGCATTTAAGTCGCCGAGAATCAGGCAGTCTTTGAGTTGAAGTAGTCCATCCCAGTTGAGATTTTGTTTCTTCGGGCAGCTGCTGGTGGGGGGAAGGTATACGTTGACCAGTGTTACTTCCTCTTCAGCAGAGCTCGATGCTCTGACATTGATTGCCAGCGTCTCCAGGTGTTCGTCGTTTATGATGTTAGAGAGATCTGTGACACGAAAGGCCACTGACTTATGGAGTATGAACGCAAGACCTCCTCCTTTGTTACGTGTTCTGTCCGATCTGATGACGATGAAGTCGTCGTTCTTCGGGAGTTTTGTTCGATCAGTAAATTTCGTCTCCTGTATGGCTGCAGCTGCGACATCATGTTTCTGCATGTAGTTGATCACTTCTTCTATCTTTCCTCGAAGTCCATTTGCATTCCATTGTAAGATGTTGAAGGTGTTAGTGAAGGTAGTCGAATCGTTTATTGCGGCGGGGGCTCTAGTTAACACTGCTGCTGTTTCACTTGCTGTCACTGTAGTCAACGTTGATGTACTCACAGCACAGCATTTTCCAATGTAGTTCGACTTCCAGTCGTTCAAGCTGACCAGTGTTGAGCAGTCCATGTGTAGATGAAGCCAACCATTGCAGTTGGTACATCTCACCATGCCTTTAGACTTCGCCATTCTTTTTGTGCACACGGAACAGTACCAGATCTTTGGGGGACCAGGATTTAGTTCCACGCCGGCTATGATGAGTAGAATCTGGAGCAGCGACGCCGGTGAAGGCCGCTCCACGATCAAAAAAAAAACGATGGTGATTTGATCGAAATTCCATTCGGATGGTTGCCTGTCTTTGGCCACTCGAAAGTGGGTGTTTTCCCGGCGAAGACGGACCAGGCGTGGAGAACCGAGGTAGTTGGTAATGACAGTACGCGAACGGCCCAGTGTCTTAAGTGTGTCTTATCATTATGTCCAGGTCAAAATCCTTTAAAAAATTGTTTTTCTCGAGAACTAAGAAATTTTGTTTTTTTAAACTACGGCTACTATGGTTTTCGAAGGCGAAAAAATATGATAATCATAATTTTCCATTTACCTTTACCGTTCGGCTGATATCATCAAAAATCAGGGGTGTCTTATCATTATGTCTAGCACTGTACCTGCTCAAATAAGAAACAAAGGCTCGGCAAAAGAGAAAAGAACATGATCATTTAACCCTTGGTTATGATTTCCCTGAAAATGAAAAGTATATATATATATATTTATTTATATATGTATATATGTACATATATTTGGACGTAGTTTTCAGCCCATGACTATGTCATCAGAAGAGAGGAATATTTCCAGTGGGAGTTCCAAGTTGGCCCGTGCGAAGGCATCGCAATGGGTGACCAATTGTGGGTTGCCCGCTACATCCTTCACCGTCTCTGTGAGCAGTATGGGGTCATCGCGAGTCTGGATCCAAAGCCGATGGTACCGCCTGCATGCTTCGATATCTCAAACTCATTCAATTTAGATTCGAAGCGGAATGAAGCATGAAGATACAAACAGTTGCATACGAAGTTTTTTAATGCAGTTACTTTTGAAGAAAAGAAAAAGCACATTCAATGCATTGCGGACAGCGGTTTTTTAGTGTGCAAGAAAAATGTACAGAGGCCCGCCAAAGGTGAAAAAATTTTGATCTGTTTTAGTTGTGAGTACTGTGAGTACTCTCCCCTTATGATGAAAAAGAACAGAAACCAGCGAAAAAATTTTCTCGATTTGATCAAAGGGGTTGAAACATAGGCCCCTTATGAGTTGAAAAACAGAGGCCCGCCAACATAGGGTCTCACAGGCCCATTTAACCCCTGATTGCGGATGCAAGGAAACAGTTGTGAGGTAGCAGTTTAGTGCGCTTCGGGGTTCCCGTGCAATTAAGTAGTGGTAACTTTGGCGGCATCTTGCTTAGAATCATTCTATTTTATAGAGGTAGAGAACATATGTCACCCGCACTGTTGAGAGTTTTGAAAAAGGACTGTTCTTTCAGCGATGGAGTGTAGAATATTGACTAGGTATCCATTCTCCGCTCTTCATCTTTGGCTCGCTTTCCATTATGCCAGACTCGCTTCTCATTATGCCAGACTCGCTTCTCATTATTCCAGACTAGCTTCTCATTATTCGAGACTCCCCCGCTCGAAGAACGGTTCTTCTAAATTTTTTTAGAGTTACACTAGACCTTATGTGAACTATGGTATATAATTGCTCTGAACTTGAAAACGGAGTAAATGATTCACAGTTCGTGTTTCAAGATATTCATCTAACCAGTCCTGCGCGTAAAATTCATGCTCTCTCCACAAAAAACTTTTTCACCACTTGAACTTTTTTTCACTTGTTCCCTCTTCGATGTCCGAAGTTCTCTCATATTTAGTCTTTTCAGTTTACTTTTTTTTCTCTCGCGATTGTCGAACTATAACTAAACCAAATTTGCCGCTTATCAAGAACTTGTTTCATAAACTTTTGAAAATAAATGGTTTTGGCAATTATTGCGGTTTTTTGCTCAATTTTTGAAAAAAAGATGTGGCAGGTAGGAGATTGGAACGGTGCAGGGTGTCATTGCAACTTCTCCACACAAGAGATGCGCGAACCCGAAGGTTACAAGTAAGTTTGACGTTCTCGGGGAATTTCACGAGATGATTTCAAAATTGATCGATTGACTCAGGGGTTCATTCAAACCTTTTACAAGACGAAGGGGCAATTGAAGTTAGAGAGAAATTAAAATAGAGGGAGAGAGAACGTGGAGACGAAATGTGCGACAAAAGGTTCGGAAATGCCTTATTCATAGTTAAAGAAAGGGTCAACTAACAATCACTGAGAGTTAAAGATGACAAATTGAACCCGCATGATATCGATCAATTGACAGGGCAATCAACAAAGCTATTCGGAAGCTCTCCGAGGTCCACCATCAACATATTGCCTACTATGATCCACACGGTGGAAGGGACAATGAAAGGTGGCAGATTGCGAGAAGAGACGCTTGTTCTGAGAGCGTATGATGTAAACGAGAGGATGCAGATGATCAGAGCAATTTCAACAATAGCTTTCTTAGATAGCGCATTGATTCGCGCATAGATTTAACCCGCAGTGCGGGTTCGAGAAACGCATTGGTAAAATAGTGACGTGCATCTGAGAATTTCATAAGCTTTCTCAAATTCGATCCGCTTAGGTGAGCAACGACGCGGGCACAATCGATTATTTTTCTTGACCTGTGCATGAATGGTGAGAATAGGTTCGACATTTTTCCTGTCTGCTTTACAAGCATTGTTTGTAAGAAATCCATCGCACGAGCAAAAATAGCACTCGACCGGGACCGACCCTCCTATGGTAATTGTAGGCGCCTGACGGGAGCGCACGAGACGGAAACCATCGATGCCTTCTCATACGGAGTAGCCAATCGACAGTGCTCAGTACGCATTCCGAAGCAGACATTTGATGACCAATGTGTAAGTTGATACTAACTCTTGTGATAATTTTTTTTTTTGAGAGAGAAAAGTGCTACTTAGGGTGATGATAACACGACATTTCGCAATAATCATATTTCCATATGTTTTTTTTTGTTTCTGAAATCTTTACATAAATTTGTTTCAGTTTATGCTAGCGAGCTCGCACGGTTTTGTACGAGATCTCGCTTTTTGGGTGTGAAGTTTGGAAGTTTTCGATGTGAATTGTCATGGTGCGAAATGTTATGAAGCCAGGGTGTTTTTCTGAAACGGTTTTTTATTATTATGACATTTTTTAAAAATCACACTCTTGGTAGTTTTCTGGCTGTTGATCTTTTAACTAAACGCTTTTCTCACGAATGTATAGAAACGGTCTCGTACCAGTCAATTCATGCAAAAATTAATGAGTTTCTGTTCACGTGCGGGTTTTTCAGGGCTATTTCGAAGACCGGAGACCCTCTTCGAATTGTGACCCGTATACGGTAACATCAGCACTGGTCAGAACGTGCTGCTTGTCGGGTGAAGACAGAAAGCTCACCCTGACATACATTCCAAACTTCTAAGTAGTAGTCATCGATCTATCTTGTAATTTCTACCGTAATATTCTGAAGATGTTCTTAATACTATTCCGTTTTCTAAAGACTCCATTATGCATATACAAGACTTACATCGCATTTTTTCATCAAATACGGGTTCGAAGTCGAATTCTTCAAAGTATGAAAATTCATACTTCATAAAGTTTATAATTTTTCTCATGGAACACGACCAAAAGAGAACATCAAAGATATGAAAAATTATACTTTACAGAATTTCTAAAGATTTTTTTCTTGAAACATGATCGAATTGGCTTATAGAGGATTCTAAGTTCTCTGAAACTAAAAGTTAAGGATGAGATTTGATATTCTATAGACACAAAATTTGTTTGAGTTTTCATTTTTAACGAATTTAGAAATTTAGAAACATTTTGCGGACATCTTCAAGTGTTATTATTTAGCATGTTGAGATTAATTCAATGGTACTCAGACGAATTGTGATAACTTGAATACTTTAGTGATCTTAAAAGTTACATATCTCTGGTTATGAGAAGGAGTACGGATCATCAGATAAATTATAAAAATCGTCAAAGGGAAAAAGACGTAAAGTGAATTCACATGGTGGTTATTTATGAAAGGTGCCTCGAATTTAGAGTTGCTACGATTTTCGAACAATTAAACAATAGTTAACTTTTTGGCGTTAAATTAAAGCTCCCACCCAATCAATCATGAAAGCTTACTGAGACTCTATTCGATTTGAAAAACTTAAGTATCCTTCAAATTTGAGCGAAAATTTAAAGTTAATCAAAATTAAACTCCATAACAGCCTAAATCATCAAAAATTATAATTGCATAGTGTGTGAGCCAATTGAGACAAATTAGATTGCACAACTGACGATGAAGTTTGAAAAAGATAGGTCTTCAACATATTCTAGGTCTGTGGTTTCATAGAATGTGGCCGAATGGCTGAAAGTAATACTCAATACTAGGAAGATTTTTCCTTTAGTTTATAAAGTGATCAGAATAATGAAACACTTGTTAGATTATGCTTGATAAAGTTTAAATATTCAGAAATAGGTTTTTGGAAAAACTTCAAAAAATATATCCTAGGAATCAGCTTGACAAAATTATACACGGTGGGCTCCCGGCAATTTCGTGGTATAGGTAAGATATTCTACGATCCGGAAGTCTACATGCTCGAGTTTAACATTCTTTCGATTTCTATACCTTTCAGGCTCTAAATGATCTCATGGAATTGGTTTGTTTTTGATTGAAAATTGTTCAAATCATTTTTAAGGTGTGAGCTAAGCTTATATTGGTTTGAAATGCCATCTGTACTTTCCAAAAAGTTCAAAAGGACCGCTAATACAACCGAGGAGCCTATAATTATGATAATAATAATAATAATAAGTCGTTTAACAGAACAATTCTTGATCTTTCTCTCTCCCTTCTCTGGCAATTGCCGAACAGCGTGATTCTGAAAAGCGTGTTTGTGAGATGTACTGCTCGCACATTTTGATACGCTCTTATTCCTAAGCCTTACGGCCTCGTTAGCGTAAACATAGCTTGAGCAGAAATTTCACTGAAATTATAGCTGGATTTTGAAACATAAAAATGATGAGAAAGCGTTTCATTAAAATGTGAGCAGAAAGTGTTGTGTATGATGCATGTAGTGAATTTTACGAATATATGCTATGTATATATGTAAAAAACTTGATACTTATCAAAATAACTACGATGCTAGTTCTTTTGGTGGTACTGATATTCTTTTACTTACATCCATAATGCATAAGAAATGAATGATGCTTGAAAGCCTACCAGCAGCACATCATATCCTAGGAGTGTGATCTTTTCAGCTGTGTATCAATACATCCTCAGTGAAGTTGTTCACTCATCCTTCTAGCCGTCTCTTCTGCATTTTCAGCTTGTGAAAGCATCGCCGAGAATTGAGAGTTCGGATCAAACTTAAGAACATCCGGGGTATCGAATTCGACGATTTTTCCTTGGTCGAGAACCATGATTCTGTAAAGAAACTATCGTCGTCACGCGCTCAAACCCTCGGTGCGAAATGGGTTCGACTTCGCTCCGCGGGCTAGCTTTTGCTCGTTGGGTAGTACAATAAATTTCCGTCTTAAGTTATCGCGGTATAACATCCAAAAACATTTAGGCTGTTAGGAGGGGCAAAGGCATCTCCTTTGAAAAGAAACTTTTTTAAAAAAAGCGAAATTGACAAACTCGTAATAACAGCTTAGAAGGTCAACAAAAGTTTCTGTAATCTAATTTCGAAGTTATTTTATAGTTTTAGAAGGAATACATTCATTCATTCCTTCGCATTTTATACATTTATTCGAAAAACTGTCTCATTCATGATTTAAACATCTCGAATTTATGTACCTGTCGTAATCCAGAATGGTGTTCAGTCGGTGGGCAATTGTGAGTACCGTCGCGGTTCTTAACAGTATCTAGAGTAAGCTTGGTGAATAAACCCTCATTCAAAGTGTAAATTGGACCAACTTTTTCATTTTATTCGTTGTTTTTCAATCGCCTGAACAAGAGAACCCTTAATTTCAATGGGACGGGGTTCTTTGCCGATCCTTCTCTTCTCGTGCTTACATCATTTCGATTAAGGATACAGCTAGTCTCTTGTCCCGGTTTTTCGTTCTATATCTAATTCACAATTTTTTTCTTTCTAAAATCCAATACAAAGAACATCTTCTCTGAATCAGAAGCTGATTTCATGAGTTATTGAAATGTATTCAAATAGTGTTAGAATCCGGGTTCAAATAGCTTTTCATGCAGGTTAATACAATTACCGTGAATAACAGTGAAAGCCATAACCGGAAATGAGTCCTGATGGTCTGCTGAATGAGCGAGTCCGTCTGCAGATCGACCGCAGCGGTAGCCTCGTCCAAGACGAGTATTCGGCAGTCGCGTAAAGCTGCCCGAGCCAGACACACCAACTGGCGCTGGCCAACACTCAATAATAACACACTAATCTCAGACCTAACTGTGTTCGGGTGAGGCATTATGGTAGTGTGCGCGAATATAGTGCAAACTGTCTTAAATTTGACTCTCACTCCAAACATATTGATTTAAACCAAGAAGTTAAGAAATCTTGCAGTTGTTGTTGCTGTATACCCATAGGTTCCATCAATGAAAGTTCTTATATGGGAGAGTAAAACTGAACTGGCACTTGTTCTCTGTTCTCTCAGCACTTGTTCCCACGCCACGACAGAAAACGCGCTTTTTTGAGATAAGGTACCGGGTTCATGACTTTTAAACTGTTTTTTTCTTGGCAGTTACCAGACGGAGGCAGGAGGCGTGAGACCGTGAGGCCGCTTCGTTGTACCAACAAGCAACACACTAATAACACACCTTTACTTTTTAACACTACGGACTACACTTTCAGTATTAATGGCAGCTTTTACGTTTGAACTTGAAGGTTTTAATTTTAGTTTTTGTTGAAAGAAATGAGCATCGAAGACTTTCACACGCCTTCGAATAACATCCGGATTGCAAAATGTTTTAATTTTTTCTCTCGAGTTTCTTTTAATTTTTGCTGATAGAAATGAGTATCGAAGACTTTCACACGCGTTCGAATAACATCCGGATTACAAAATATTAATTTTTTTCTCGATTTTCGTTTTGTTGATAGAGATGAGTATTGAAGTCTTCTTAACGCGTTCGAATAACATCCGGATTACAGAATTTCTGGTTTAGCTGGAGGGTTTTTTGGAAGCATACAGGGTGTTTCTTACAACCCGCAAAAAAATTTCGAGCGCATAGATTTTCAAAATTTCCAAAAGTTCGAAGTGTTTCTCGCAATAAATTAGTACTCATTTCTATCAACGAAAACTAAAAGAGCATCGAGAAAAAATTTTGAAAAATTTGTAATCCGGATGTTATTCGAACGCATGTGAAACTCTTCGATACTCATTTCTATCAACAAAAACTAAAATTAAAACCTTAAAGTTCAAACGTAAAAGCTGCCATTAATACTGAAAGTGTAGTGCGTAGTGTTAAAAATTAAAAGTGTGTTACGAGTGTGTTGCTTGTAGGTACAAACAACAAATGGCCTCACGCCTCCGTTTGGTAATTGCCATTTTTCTTTCTTTTAAAAGATGTATTTGTGTGGCTGGTTGTTCCATACGGTCTCGTTCTAATCTTTGTTAGCGTGAACTTGATTAAGCAGATACTTAAGTTTAAAAAATGATGGCAATGTGTCAATCGCAACATTAGGGTGCAAGTTGTCGCGGTACGAGGCGTGTTACCGGGAAATGGACTCAACTTGGTGGAGCTATACAGTCCCTGCTTTATGAGTTGAATGTATAACAGCATAGGGGTAAGTTGGGGACGGGCAAGCGCTAACAACGTCTTTTAATGCACTAACCAATTTTGCAACAAGGCAAACTTGAAATTTTTTAAAATCACGAAATTGAGTGATAAATTTCAATTTCTTCAATGCATACCTGATATTCTCGCCTCCTTCAGAAATATTGGACTCTAAGCCATCTGGGAGTGCCTTGACATACTGCTTTAAAAAGGCCAGCTCCAGAGCCCGCCATAGTTTCTCGTCCGTGTAGTGACCGAATGGATCGAGGTTGAAACGGAGACTACCGGAGAAGAGCACCGGGTCCTGAGAATGATTTACTTCATTGGTTGATTGATTGGTTGTCTAATTTATTGATTGAATTATGGATTGATTTTCTGATTTATTAATTTTTGATAGGTTTATCGATCGATTGATTGAATGGTTGTCTGACTGATTGAATTGATTGATACAGCTGACGTTGAGATAAAACTTTTTCAGTGTCATGCCTATCATACTGTCGAAGATTTAAAAAAAAGTGGTGTAAGCGACTGTCGCGTTATGAGCATTTAGCGTTCCAAAAATCCGCAAAATGAGAACGTTGTTAGGAAGAGTAATAGAAAACAAATCATTTTAGACGAAAAGAAGATTAAATGAAGAGTGAGGGAAACTTGACATTTTCGGAACTTTTTGGCGGATAACAACTGCGCCGGGAAAGAGGACATCGAGAAATATTATTGCTCAGACAATTTTAAGAGTATAATTGGACTCGCGTTTTATGCCTCTTTGAATAAGACTTATCCTTGGGGATCATTAATCAGAGTTACTTTATACCGTATCCTTTTTGGAGTGAGGCGAACACACACTACACCTTTACTTCAACTCCATTTTACATGAGGTCATACAATGAATTAGTTACTCGAAATCACATAATCAAGGATAAGAGGTCACAACGAGGCGATCAATATAAAAAGAACAACCGGCAAGAAACAAGTTGATGGAAAGTTTAAACACTTCAGGGGCTGAAACATGTTCGATCTTGATACAGAGCGAGTTACTCTCTGGATAGGGCAAGAGATTTCTTGAAACCTGAGGAATGATGGTGAGCTTCTTGCGAAGATCGTGCAAGCCAATCTCGGCGATGTTGACGCCGTCGATGCAGATGCAACCACCGGCTGACTCGATCATTCGGAAAAGGGAGAGTGCTATCGAGGACTTACCTTCAAAGAACAGAGCTCAGAAAAAGATAAAGAGAGAGAGAGAAATAGAGAAAGAAAGAGAGAGAGAACTTAGCAAAAAATAAAGAAACAGATAGAGAATTGAAAGACCGCCTCTGTTGCACACGCATAGAGCAGACTCGTGCGGGGTCCAGATGGTAGTGACCACGATTAATCAACACAAAAATATAATTAAAACTCGGAAGATTGATAGATTAAGCAACACAATCGTAAAAACTGATGAATTTGATTAACCGGAAGACGCACAAGAGCTAACTAAAATTGGTAGGTTTTTTCGCACCATTCAAAGTGAGCTTAAAAACGAACATTGATTGAGATTGATTTATAATGGGGCTGATAGCAACCTGCTCCTGTCCTCCCGACAATTCCGATCTTCTCTCCACTTTCGATTCGAGCCGAGATGCCACAAAGGACCAGATCCAAGCCAGGCCGATACCTCGTAGAGTATTCGATGAACTGGACGACTCCTTTCTGTGGCCAGGTCGGGTGTGGACGTTTCTCGGGTATCTCCCATTCGGCCTGCAATTCGGTGACAAAAAACTAACATTGAAATTGGTTATGAAAGTACTGGGATTTTTTTTTATTAAACTGGTTATGAAAACAAATTAGCTATAATTCAAAAAAAAAAGAAAATTGGTGTTGTTGCCATGACATGAAAAAGTCTTCCTCTTCGCTGAGACAGAGGTTGAAACAGAGGTTTGTGCTTTCTGAGAAGAGGTTATAAGCCAGTGCACAGAGAGAACTTACTTGTTATCAAAAGTAGAGGAATATTGTTAATGCAGACGTAAGACTCAAAACTAGTTTCTTGTTCTTCTCGATGTAGACAATATCAGATAGAAAATAAAACCATTATATATATCTACCTTAACCCACTCTTTAATGTATATATATCGGCTAAACACTATTTCATTATTTTTCAAAACCTGTAATGCCCGATAATTTCACTTCGGTAATAGCTCTCGATTTAATTTGCACGGAAACAAAAGGAAGATGAACCATTCGCTGACTTCATTAGGGGTCTCCTGATATTCTTTGACTCTCTCCACACTCACGATGTTGGCCTCTATGACGGAGACTTGCCGGACGGCAAAGTTAAGAACTTCAGTTACCTGTTTATCGGAATGGATATTATTGAGTTCACTCAAACTGGTAACCAGTTTGAGCGAACTCAATAACCAGTTTGAAAAAAACTTGCTTTCCCGGTCATAGAGAGATGGTTGAGTTTGACACCTCCATGTCGACTGCATTAGTCCACATTCCATTCCAACGAAATGTAAATTTATTCAAACTCCGTAATGAGCATATGCTGAGTTAATGATTTTACTTCCATGTTATCACTAGTTTTGAATGGTGGAGCATTCGAGTAGTTTTGAATAGTCAAGCATTCGACTACTAACTTTCCTCTTTTTTTCTCACAACACCGATTAGATAGATTGAGCACGTTTTCGAGAGATATGGGACATCTTAGAGTTGTGAGGTTCAGTACTTCAGAACCATTTCTTTCATTCAATAACCCATTACAAAAAAGTATAGTCTCAATTAATGTTTTGCCATACGCATGAACATGAATCAGAAGAAGACGGGTTCAATTCTGTCCATTCGGCGTCCTGAGAAGAGAAATGAAGAGAAAAATTACATGTTTCTAAGGTTTAAAAAAGTCTCAATCCTATTTTTAGCCAATACCCACAGAAAAAGATGATGTTTAGAAGCTTTTTCGTGCCAGATATACCGATGCGGTGTGGGTTGTGATATAATAGACATGGACGTTTCGCTTTATTAAAGCATCATAAGATTTAATTACCCAAGTTTGAGGGTGTTTGAGGTTGCCTCCACGCTGATGATGCTTTAATAAAGCGAAAAGTCCGTGTCTATTTCCTCACAAACCACACCGCATCGTTGAATCTGGCACGAAAAAGATTCTAAATTTCTGGAACCTCTTCACGATGCGCGTCACACAGCACTCTCAATTCAAATAGATGATGGTCGCGTTTTACGATCTAGAGGTTCGGACCACGTAAAATAATAGAATTTTTCAAGAATGTTAAAAGCGTTAACTGATCCACTGTCTCATAGCTCTTTTTGATCTGTATCAATTTTTTGATTAAAAATTTCACTGAAGCGTAAAAAAATTTGAGTGAGAAAAACTAAATAGAAAATAACAAAGGTTTGAAATAAAAATTATTTTCTCTGTAGTTGAGTTTAAGAGGGATTTAATCGATAATGACATTCAGAGGAGTGATAAATCGATACTGACATTCAGAGGAGTGATAAATCGATAATGACATTCAGAGGAGTGATGAATCGATACTGACATTCAGAGCGTAAGAGATGGACACTCCGACGATGCCTGCACTGATGCCCCATCCCCATTCCTTCGAGAGAACAGCAAATAGTGCCGCGAAAAATATCTTCAAACTATGTAATATTCATAATCGGATATGAAATGTTGGTTTTAAACAGTCGAAAGGTAGTTTTAAACAGTTGAAAGGTAGATAGAGAGCAAATCAATCATAAAAATCGATAAGATCATAAAAGTCAATGAAATGCAAGTGAGCCCCACAACGCCGTTTCCGATGAACTCCAGGCGGACAGCGAGCCAACGGTTAGAGACGGTGTTGAGGTAAGTGCATCGGGTGAAGATGTCCACCGCTTTCTCACTGATTTCAGAAAACTCTGATACCTGTCAAGTACATATAGAATCAAATATAAGGGTCAAGTGATTTTTTTATATAAAAAAGGTCAAGTAAATTTTATTCGTGGAGTTTTTAGAAACGCTATATGTAAACAATATTACAGGAGTCTGTTTGGCTCCTCACTCAGACAGATCCCTGTGCACTCTGAGTGGGGCTCATCTATATCAAATTCTGGAACTACTTACTTTTAAATTATTGGAGAAAAATGGCTTCTAAAACTATTTAATCACACACTACCTTACTACTAATCCAGCAGAACTTCTACAAAGTAGACAGTATTTAGGAGGTAGAAGTTTCTCTAGAGAAAAGGTTAATTATTCCATAAATCCGTGCAAATATCGTGTATTGAGTGGGAACTAATGTCATCTCCTTTTCAGCGATGCTATTCGCCAAATTTTTTGTTCACCCAGTTCCGAAATTTTCAAACATTCTATATTGATGTTTCCACTGTTTTTTTCACTGAGCTAACATAAAACGCACTATCTTGCTTATTTGTTGGCCTTTCGGCAATCTCTCGATACTCACACTTATTGCGTTCAGATTTCATGGGCAAACACTAAAAAAACAGAATTGCTTTTCGAGACCTTGCCGTACGCCCTGATCGAGGCGGCTCCCTGAATACTCTCACCAAAGTGTGAGTAGATAGGCGACCTCGTCACGCTTTCCAGACGCTTCAGTTGACGCGAGGTTGGCACGTAGAAACGCTGCAAAAACGTTTAGAAACGCTGCAACCCTTTTAATTTCCTACAGCATAACTTCTCCAAAGCAGACGCTCCCTGAAAGAACATCAGAGTTTCAAAGAATAAATAGAGGAACGGATCATGGTTGCCGAAAATTGTGCAAAAGTCGGCGAATGGTTGAAACAAGTCCGCGTTTTCAATTCAATTTAATTTAATTACGTGAAAACATTACAGTTTTCGTTTTGTCTTCGAATTTTTCTTCTTTCTCCACAACTATTTATTAAACTTTTACCAAGAATTCAATACCCAAAACACATGTAGTTGTAGAAAATAATCTGAATTTAGTGAGTATGAGGAGCTTTCTCTTCAAACTAGATGCTTTTGAGTTATATAATTCATTTCTCAAAGAAACCATGACGACTTCCTCCCGAAAGATACTTCTAGGAACTTGGAAGAATAGGACAGGTTCATAAAAGTTCTAAATGCGTGAAAAAAATTAGCCTTGTAGATAGGCATTTGTCAAGTTTTGGAAGCTTTCTTTTAATAGTGGTGAATTCTCAGCTGTAAACTCAGAACTCATTGAAACCATGTCGAATTTTTCTCTCCAGATAGTGAGTGCTGTGAACTCGAAAAAAACGTAAAATTCTCATAAAAATAATTGTTGATTGGTAAAAAAAAACCTACCAAAATGAGCAGATAGATTATGGTGAGAGGGAGGACGACAGAAACAAAGATAGGAGTGGATATCGCAATTATTATCAGTGTAGCAGACACCTGAATTATTATATTTTTATCGAAAAAAGAAATCGTGTCAGATCTGAATATTTTTCTCCTTCTCATAGTTTTAATTAACTTCTCTAAAAGATGAAGCGGAATTTAGGGCTTCGCTCCTTTTCTCTGATTATCAATTCATTTTTACCTCTAATTCCTTATAACTTATTTCATAATTTTGAAATTTTTTAAAAATTAAAACTTTATTCAGGACTTTAAGAAGGAGAAGATCAAGTTTCGTGAAGAGAAACCTGGAAGATGCACATGATAAAATATCTGAAGTTGAGGGGCATTTGTGAGTCAATCGTGTCGATGTCCTGATGAAGAAACAGTTCGAGATATTGGCAACGATATTCAAAATATTGGAAAAATGAAAGAAGACAATTTAGAATTTTGACAAAGATTTTGCTTACGGATATATGTAGCTACTGCTAAGATTGCTAGGCTTTTTTTGCTGAGTTTTTAAGAAGCCGTTCCTGTCTGACATAAGAGAGCTTCAAAAAGAGAGAGCAAAAGTTTTGTTTAAAAAAATGTTTTTGTTTTCTTTTTTCTCTCTTCTTGTTCTTTCTCTGTTTTTATCTCTCTTTCTCTCTGTTACTTTCTTTTTCTCTCTCTTCCTCCCTCTATTTCTCTTTCTACCTCTTTCTCTGCCTTTATCTCTGTGCCACTCTCTCTCTCTCTCTCTCTCTCTCTCTCTCTCTCTCTCTATATATATATATATATATATATATATATTCCTCTCTCAGTCTATCTCTGTGTCTTTTTTAATTTCCCTCTTTATCTCTCCTTCTATCTCTATTCTGTTTTTACACTGTTCTGTGAGAATTAAACATTAAAACATAATAGACGAAGATAACACACTTTTGAGAAGCGATTCAATATGCGCCCAAGAGGGGTGACATCAAAGAACGAAATTGGTGATCTGAAAAGGCTTTTTCGTGCTACAATGAAGTAGGAAATACTTTGACGAATACATTGACCTAAATCATTGAATACATCTATGTGTACTCGCACACGTACTTTACTCGTATTCATTACTTCAATACTCGTAAAATCTTTTATATCTAATACTGTACCCAAAAAATAGCTGAACTCACATTCGTGACAGCGATCCAAGTTCATCAATGCATGTACGTACTATGTGCTATTATATCATGTGAATTGGAATAAATGATTGATTGTACCCGAGACTCTAAGGATCTTTTTGTGATGTTTTTGTACGGTTTCTACTTATAAACCTCATCATATTGTGCATTAAAGGCGCATGCAGATTTCTCGAAGCGCGCAAGCCCGCGAAGAGGAGGCCCAGAAGAGAGGCTGCCGTGAAACATGCTGCGAACAACTGATTCATTACAAACAGAACGGGCACACAAAAATTGAGTTTGGAGAAAAAGAAGAATATATTTGAAAATATGAGTATTTAAACTTTGAATGTTGAACTGCTCATAGTTTTATACTTTAAAGTACGAGTATTGGTAATTTTAAATGTATAATACCATTTTCAGTGAAGTAATTCAATCATTAGGGTAATCGAGTTTTTTTTTTAAAAAAAAAGCTAATTAGGATATGACGAGAGTTTGATGGAATTTTTACAACGCTCTTGTTTTGAAAAATATTGGTTTTTGAAATTTTTTGAGCTTGTTTATTGATTACACGTGTATTGATTACTTGTTTATTGATTACTTGTTTATTGATTACCTTCTGAGCAGCCAAGTGCAATGTAAATGCCTATTCGCTCTCCAAGGGGCGCCTTCGTTGAATTCGCTGGCCGCTCAGGATCGTTTTCGTTTGACCTGATAAGGATCCTGTTTAAGCAAGCACGTGAATAACATGGGAATAGGAGCTTCTATTGAGCAAAAATTTCTAGAACCGAGCTCGTTTCGATGAGAACACTTGAAAACCGTCAAAGCTTTTATCGGGCGGAAAAGTTTAGAACCGAGCTCGTTTTGATGAGAATCTCGTCTCAAACGGAAAAATTTATTCCCGCAACGCGGGTTAACATTTGTTCGTGGTAGTGCATTAGTGACGGGCTCGCGCTCGGTTATGAGAGACGATTGGGTTCGATCCCGCCAGAGAGACTAGCTTTTTTTCCGTAGAATTTTTCAAATAAATTTATCCAACGGCTTCACTATTGTCATGTGCCGTTCAAGTCGGTCCACCGACTCCATAACTAAGACCTTTTTCACTTAACTTAATAATTTTCAATCGTTTTTTTCAATAAAAAAAATTTTCAAAAAAAAAATTAATTTTCAATTACATTCGTAATTTGTAATGTCTGTGAATGTCAACACTCTTACTCACCAAGCCGAAAGCCAGAAGCTGCGAGAACTCTGAGCCAACGTGAACATGGCAAACGAGCCAACAAAAATTACGGCAAACGGCAAAGTTGCAGCACGGACGTATTCCATGTATACGCTCGTTTTCACCTTGCAAATGTTTGATTAGCCGGAGAATTGTTTCAATAATTCTTTTCGAATTAAAAAAAATTCAAAGAAATTAGATGAGACTCAGATCCGCCCTGTTTGAATCAGTGATTGCTCCCTGTTTGAATCAGTGATTGCTCCCTGGTTGAATCAGTGATTGCTCCCTGGTTGAATCAGTGATTGCTCCCTGGTTGAATCAGTGATTGCTCCCTGGTTGAATCAGTGATTGCTCCCTGTTTGAATCAGTGATTGCTCCCTGGTTGAATCAGTGATTGCTCCCTGGTTGAATCAGTGATTGCTCCCTGGTTGAATCAGTGATTGCTCCCTGGTTGAATCAGTGATTGCTCCCTGGTTGAATCAGTGATTGCTCCCTGGTTGAATCAGTGATTGCTCCCTGTTTGAATCAGTGATTGCTCCCTGGTTGAATCAGTGATTGCTCCCTGGTTGAATCAGTGATTGCTCCCTGGTTGAATCAGTGATTGCTCCCTGTTTGAATCAGTGATTGCTCCCTGGTTGAATCAGTGATTGCTCCCTGGTTGAATCAGTGATTGCTCCCTGTTTGAATCAGTGATTGCTCCCTGTTTGAATCAGTGATTGCTCCCTGGTTGAATCAGTGATTGCTCCCTGTTTGAATCAGTGATTGCTCCCTGGTTGAATCAGTGATTGCTCCCTGGTTGAATCAGTGATTGCTCCCTGGTTGAATCAGTGATTGCTCCCTGGTTGAATCAGTGATTGCTCCCTGGTTGAATCAGTGATTGCTCCCTGGTTGAATCAGTGATTGCTCCCTGTTTGAATCAGTGATTGCTCCCTGGTTGAATCAGTGATTGCTCCCTGGTTGAATCAGTGATTGCTCCCTGGTTGAATCAGTGATTGCTCCCTGTTTGAATCAGTGATTGCTCCCTGGTTGAATCAGTGATTGCTCCCTGGTTGAATCAGTGATTGCTCCCTGGTTGAATCAGTGATTGCTCCCTGGTTGAATCAGTGATTGCTCCCTGGTTGAATCAGTGATTGCTCCCTGGTTGAATCAGTGATTGCTCCCTGGTTGAATCAGTGATTGCTCCCTGGTTGAATCAGTGATTGCTCCCTGTTTGAATCAGTGATTGCTCCCTGGTTGAATCAGTGATTGCTCCCTGGTTGAATCAGTGATTGCTCCCTGGTTGAATCAGTGATTGCTCCCTGGTTGAATCAGTGATTGCTCCCTGGTTGAATCAGTGATTGCTCCCTGGTTGAATCAGTGATTGCTCCCTGTTTGAATCAGTGATTGCTCCCTGGTTGAATCAGTGATTGCTCCCTGGTTGAATCAGTGATTGCTCCCTGGTTGAATCAGTGATTGCTCCCTGTTTGAATCAGTGATTGCTCCCTGGTTGAATCAGTGATTGCTCCCTGGTTGAATCAGTGATTGCTCCCTGGTTGAATCAGTGATTGCTCCCTGGTTGAATCAGTGATTGCTCCCTGGTTGAATCAGTGATTGCTCCCTGGTTGAATCAGTGAATGCTCCCTGGTTGAATCAGTGATTGCTCCCTGGTTGAATCAGTGATTGCTCCCTGGTTGAATCAGTGATTGCTCCCTGGTTGAATCAGTGATTGCTCCCTGGTTGAATCAGTGATTGCTCCCTGGTTGAATCAGTGATTGCTCCCTGTTTGAATCAGTGATTGCTCCCTGGTTGAATCAGTGATTGCTCCCTGGTTGAATCAGTGATTGCTCCCTGGTTGAATCAGTGATTGCTCCCTGTTTGAATCAGTGATTGCTCCCTGGTTGAATCAGTGATTGCTCCCTGGTTGAATCAGTGATTGCTCCCTGTTTGAATCAGTGATTGCTCCCTGGTTGAATCAGTGATTGCTCCCTGGTTGAATCAGTGATTGCTCCCTGGTTGAATCAGTGATTGCTCCCTGTTTGAATCAGTGATTGCTCCCTGGTTGAATCAGTGATTGCTCCCTGGTTGAATCAGTGATTGCTCCCTGGTTGAATCAGTGATTGCTCCCTGGTTGAATCAGTGATTGCTCCCTGTTTGAATCAGTGATTGCTCCCTGGTTGAATCAGTGATTGCTCCCTGGTTGAATCAGTGATTGCTCCCTGGTTGAATCAGTGATTGCTCCCTGGTTGAATCAGTGATTGCTCCCTGGTTGAATCAGTGATTGCTCCCTGGTTGAATCAGTGATTGCTCCCTGGTTGAATCAGTGATTGCTCCCTGTTTGAATCAGTGATTGCTCCCTGGTTGAATCAGTGATTGCTCCCTGGTTGAATCAGTGATTGCTCCCTGGTTGAATCAGTGATTGCTCCCTGTTTGAATCAGTGATTGCTCCCTGGTTGAATCAGTGATTGCTCCCTGGTTGAATCAGTGATTGCTCCCTGGTTGAATCAGTGATTGCTCCCTGGTTGAATCAGTGATTGCTCCCTGGTTGAATCAGTGATTGCTCCCTGGTTGAATCAGTGATTGCTCCCTGGTTGAATCAGTGATTGCTCCCTGTTTGAATCAGTGATTGCTCCCTGGTTGAATCAGTGATTGCTCCCTGTTTGAATCAGTGATTGCTCCCTGGTTGAATCAGTGATTGCTCCCTGGTTGAATCAGTGATTGCTCCCTGGTTGAATCAGTGATTGCTCCCTGGTTGAATCAGTGATTGCTCCCTGGTTGAATCAGTGATTGCTCCCTGGTTGAATCAGTGATTGCTCCCTGGTTGAATCAGTGATTGCTCCCTGGTTGAATCAGTGATTGCTCCCTGTTTGAATCAGTGATTGCTCCCTGGTTGAATCAGTGATTGCTCCCTGGTTGAATCAGTGATTGCTCCCTGGTTGAATCAGTGATTGCTCCCTGTTTGAATCAGTGATTGCTCCCTGGTTGAATCAGTGATTGCTCCCTGGTTGAATCAGTGATTGCTCCCTGGTTGAATCAGTGATTGCTCCCTGGTTGAATCAGTGATTGCTCCCTGGTTGAATCAGTGATTGCTCCCTGGTTGAATCAGTGATTGCTCCCTGGTTGAATCAGTGATTGCTCCCTGTTTGAATCAGTGATTGCTCCCTGGTTGAATCAGTGATTGCTCCCTGGTTGAATCAGTGATTGCTCCCTGGTTGAATCAGTGATTGCTCCCTGTTTGAATCAGTGATTGCTCCCTGGTTGAATCAGTGATTGCTCCCTGGTTGAATCAGTGATTGCTCCCTGGTTGAATCAGTGATTGCTCCCTGGTTGAATCAGTGATTGCTCCCTGTTTGAATCAGTGATTGCTCCCTGGTTGAATCAGTGATTGCTCCCTGGTTGAATCAGTGATTGCTCCCTGGTTGAATCAGTGATTGCTCCCTTGTTGAATCAGTGATTGCTCCCTGTTTGAATCAGTGATTGCTCCCTGGTTGAATCAGTGATTGCTCCCTGGTTGAATCAGTGATTGCTCCCTGGTTGAATCAGTGATTGCTCCCTGGTTGAATCAGTGATTGCTCCCTGTTTGAATCAGTGATTGCTCCCTGGTTGAATCAGTGATTGCTCCCTGGTTGAATCAGTGATTGCTCCCTGGTTGAATCAGTGATTGCTCCCTGGTTGAATCAGTGATTGCTCCCTGGTTGAATCAGTGATTGCTCCCTGGTTGAATCAGTGATTGCTCCCTGTTTGAATCAGTGATTGCTCCCTGGTTGAATCAGTGATTGCTCCCTGGTTGAATCAGTGATTGCTCCCTGGTTGAATCAGTGATTGCTCCCTGTTTGAATCAGTGATTGCTCCCTGGTTGAATCAGTGATTGCTCCCTGGTTGAATCAGTGATTGCTCCCTGGTTGAATCAGTGATTGCTCCCTGTTTGAATCAGTGATTGCTCCCTGGTTGAATCAGTGATTGCTCCCTGGTTGAATCAGTGATTGCTCCCTGTTTGAATCAGTGATTGCTCCCTGGTTGAATCAGTGATTGCTCCCTGTTTGAATCAGTGATTGCTCCCTGGTTGAATCAGTGATTGCTCCCTGGTTGAATCAGTGATTGCTCCCTGGTTGAATCAGTGATTGCTCCCTGGTTGAATCAGTGATTGCTCCCTGTTTGAATCAGTGATTGCTCCCTGGTTGAATCAGTGATTGCTCCCTGGTTGAATCAGTGATTGCTCCCTGGTTGAATCAGTGATTGCTCCCTGTTTGAATCAGTGATTGCTCCCTGGTTGAATCAGTGATTGCTCCCTGGTTGAATCAGTGATTGCTCCCTGTTTGAATCAGTGATTGCTCCCTGGTTGAATCAGTGATTGCTCCCTGGTTGAATCAGTGATTGCTCCCTGGTTGAATCAGTGATTGCTCCCTGGTTGAATCAGTGATTGCTCCCTGTTTGAATCAGTGATTGCTCCCTGGTTGAATCAGTGATTGCTCCCTGGTTGAATCAGTGATTGCTCCCTGGTTGAATCAGTGATTGCTCCCTGGTTGAATCAGTGATTGCTCCCTGTTTGAATCAGTGATTGCTCCCTGGTTGAATCAGTGATTGCTCCCTGGTTGAATCAGTGATTGCTCCCTGGTTGAATCAGTGATTGCTCCCTGTTTGAATCAGTGATTGCTCCCTGGTTGAATCAGTGATTGCTCCCTGGTTGAATCAGTGATTGCTCCCTGGTTGAATCAGTGATTGCTCCCTGGTTGAATCAGTGATTGCTCCCTGTTTGAATCAGTGATTGCTCCCTGGTTGAATCAGTGATTGCGCCCTGGTTGAATCAGTGATTGCTCCCTGGTTGAATCAGTGATTGCTCCCTGGTTGAATCAGTGATTGCTCCCTGGTTGAATCAGTGATTGCTCCCTGGTTGAATCAGTGATTGCTCCCTGGTTGAATCAGTGATTGCTCCCTGGTTGAATCAGTGATTGCTCCCTGGTTGAATCAGTGATTGCTCCCTGTTTGAATCAGTGATTGCTCCCTGGTTGAATCAGTGATTGCTCCCTGGTTGAATCAGTGATTGCTCCCTGGTTGAATCAGTGATTGCTCTCTGGTTGAATCAGTGATTGCTCCCTGGTTGAATCAGTGATTGCTCCCTGTTTGAATCAGTGATTGCTCCCTGGTTGAATCAGTGATTGCTCCCTGGTTGAATCAGTGATTGCTCCCTGGTTGAATCAGTGATTGCTCCCTGGTTGAATCAGTGATTGCTCCCTGTTTGAATCAGTGATTGCTCCCTGGTTGAATCAGTGATTGCTCCCTGGTTGAATCAGTGATTGCTCCCTGGTTGAATCAGTGATTGCTCCCTGGTTGAATCAGTGATTGCTCCCTGGTTGAATCAGTGATTGCTCCCTGGTTGAATCAGTGATTGCACCCTGGTTGAATCAGTGATTGCTCCCTGGTTGAATCAGTGATTGCTCCCTGTTTGAATCAGTGATTGCTCCCTGGTTGAATCAGTGATTGCTCCCTGGTTGAATCAGTGATTGCTCCCTGGTTGAATCAGTGATTGCTCCCTGTTTGAATCAGTGATTGCTCCCTGGTTGAATCAGTGATTGCTCCCTGGTTGAATCAGTGATTGCTCCCTGGTTGAATCAGTGATTGCTCCCTGGTTGAATCAGTGATTGCTCCCTGGTTGAATCAGTGATTGCTCCCTGGTTGAATCAGTGATTGCTCCCTGTTTGAATCAGTGATTGCTCCCTGGTTGAATCAGTGATTGCTCCCTGGTTGAATCAGTGATTGCTCCCTGGTTGAATCAGTGATTGCTCCCTGTTTGAATCAGTGATTGCTCCCTGGTTGAATCAGTGATTGCTCCCTGGTTGAATCAGTGATTGCTCCCTGGTTGAATCAGTGATTGCTCCCTGTTTGAATCAGTGATTGCTCCCTGGTTGAATCAGTGATTGCTCCCTGGTTGAATCAGTGATTGCTCCCTGGTTGAATCAGTGATTGCTCCCTGGTTGAATCAGTGATTGCTCCCTGTTTGAATCAGTGATTGCTCCCTGGTTGAATCAGTGATTGCTCCATGGTTGAATCAGTGATTGCTCCCTGTTTGAATCAGTGATTGCTCCCTGGTTGAATCAGTGATTGCTCCCTGGTTGAATCAGTGATTGCTCCCTGGTTGAATCAGTGATTGCTCCCTGGTTGAATCAGTGATTGCTCCCTGGTTGAATCAGTGATTGCTCCCTGGTTGAATCAGTGATTGCTCCCTGGTTGAATCAGTGATTGCTCCCTGGTTGAATCAGTGATTGCTCCCTGGTTGAATCAGTGATTGCTCCCTGGTTGAATCAGTGATTGCTCCCTGGTTGAATCAGTGATTGCTCCCTGGTTGAATCAGTGATTGCTCCCTGTTTGAATCAGTGATTGCTCCCTGGTTGAATCAGTGATTGCTCCCTGGTTCATTCCTAGTCGATACAGCAGTTGGGAAAATGATAGTTTCAACCTTCTCAATTTAGTTGAACCTTTCCAGTATGAGGATCGAATTTATGACCCTTCGCACAATAGCCGTGCTCAATACTTTTCTGCCAAGCATATACAAGAGTAAGTTTATCCATGAGAGTTTATATTCGGTCTAACAAAATCAGCTCTCAGCAAGTTCTATCTTGAGTTCTATCTTTGAGGAAATATTTTTAAGCGTCCAATTCAACGATTTTGAAGTAGAATGTGGTTAAACTAAAACTATTGCGAATCATTTCAGCTTCAGAAATTACCCTGCCCAGTTCGACACCCTCCTTCTCGATCAGCTTCTTATCGGTTAGCTTCTTTTCCTCGAGCGTCAGGTCCCGTACGACCACAGATAGACTTCTCTTTCTCTTGAGTGCCTGCTCCGTAGCTATTCTCGATGACTCAGAACCTGTGAAGTGCATCGAAAACATCATAGTTGAAGAGAATGTGTTCGACTTTTGATTTTTTTTCCCAAGTTTTTTTTTTCCAAATAAAAAACCAACTTTCTCGATTTTTTCGTTTTTTTTCGAAAAACTAAAAAATTTTTTCTCGGTTTTTTCGACTTAAAAAAAAAGTTAAAAAGTCGAATACTTTCTCTTCAACTTCCGAATTTTGAAAAAAAACATTCGAAAAATACTCGACTTGAAATCGAATCGAAGAACATTTTTCAATTTTTTTTCGAGTGCATCCCTGCTCATGACCCTTTTTACCGATGAGGAGACGTTTACCGTGAAGAAGAGCTATAGCAAACAAAATAATAATGTGCTTGCTCATTCTTCCGAAGAAGCTGATTCTGCCAGCCGAACAGTGTCACCTGCTTCCCTTCCGGAATCTATCATGGTTTTCGCTGGCATCTGCTCCACGGGTCGAATTCCCCTCTTTTTCGTCAGAAAAGAGGCGAAAATGAATACGCATGTGTACATCTCGGAGATCCTCGAACATCATGCGAAGTCTTGGGCTCAGAGGCACTTCGGGACACGGAACTGGACGTTTCAGCAGGACGGCGCTCCTGCTCATACACAAGAGTGCGAAACTTCTCCTCTTTCGTCGCCGCCAAAGAATGGCCTGCTATTAGTCGAGATTTGAATCCAATGAACTACTCCATCTGGTCCATACTGGAGAGTGAAGCTTGCGCTAAAACCCACAACTCGTTGTCCGGTCTCAAGACTTCGCTTGAGCGAGCATGGGACTGAATTACCCAGGAGGTTTCACGGTCCGCGGTGTCTGCCTACACCCGTCTGTCATTCGCAAAAGTGGAGGTCATTTCGAGTGAAAGTTATATAATATTATCATATGACAGACATTGAATTTTTCTAGAAAGTAGAATTTCGCTTGCATTAGAGAAAAACAGAAAAAAATCCGTGTCATAAATATATTATTTCGCCTTTCTATCTTTCTATTTCGCCTTCTATCATTCTATCTCGTTCGCCATGACTGGAGTGGTCGATTTTCCACCCGCTCTCTGCTCTATTCAATTCGTCTAGTGTACAAGATGCAATCCGGCTTCAACGAGGAATTGGATACCTTGAAGCTGTATCGTCCTAGTCCCTCACCGCCCTCCCACACAATGCTACCAGTGAAGTAGGACCGACCAATCACTCGCAAGTTCTTTCCGTAATCAACGTGGACCATTTCGACCTCATATGTTATCAACTCCTTTAACCTCATGTTTCCATTCGCATGGAATACCCCCTTCCTTATACCTTACCACGCATTTTCCATGCGTAATAAACTCACTCACTCATATTAATCACAGAATCCGTGTCATAAATATATTAATCACTTAATCAATCTAGCTCTACAACTCGTAAGCTTGCGCGTTCCAAACGTCTTCAGTAGACCCATCTGCTTAGTCACTTTATGTTCAAAATTTGAGGTCCACTCCATGTTAAATTCAATTTAAACGCTTTATCAAGATCAACAAGCCACATCGGGGAATCATCGATTATGGGATCTGAGCGTTGAGCGGAGGTTGAGCGAGGCAAGCAGTAGCGATCGAAGTGCTATTCTTCCTCTTCTGTTGCTCATCATGGCACTGCGATCACGGAGCGCCAAATCTTCTCGGGAAAGGACTCTCACAGAAGAGGGAAGAGATGGTGCGGGGAGCAACCGCTTACGGAGGGAGACGAATGAAAGAACTTCATGTTCACAACCAAATAAAAGGTAAATCAGCACTTTTTCATCATCAAGCAAGCAGATGAGATAGAGCATATGCTGGTATGATCGCAACCTCGATAGATATTGAAAAGAACCTAACCAAACATTTTCTGTTCACTGTCACTGTCGGAGGACAAGCTGATTCCTTCACTGTCAGCCTCTTTTTCCTTCTTCGACAGACACTCTTGGTAGAGCTTCGTGAACACTCCTTCTTTCATTTGCAAGAGTTGTTTCTGCGTTCCTTTCTCGACAGCACGACCATCTAAACGCCGAAATTTCAGAGTAGTTTTGACCGACATTCAAGTCTTTTGAGTAAAATTGTTTTTATCAAACAATGTATGATAGAGTATAATAGGGTCTTGAGTCTTGACCGAGTCTTGATAAAAAACAAAGCGTTTTATTTTTTGAAAAGCCTGGTTTTAGAATTTTTAAACTTTGATGATACAAAATGTCTCGGTCTCTACGAAGAATTTTGGTTTGTTAGGTCTTGTTTCGAAAAAAACAGGTCTTGTTTAAGTCTTGAGTGATCTTACCCAAAACTCTTGATTCAGTCGTTTCCCAACAGGAATTTAGTACATAATAAGCAATAAAACAGAGTGGGACTTGCAGGAAATGTGAGGAGGGGTGGATCATGCCAACTTTATGAAACCTTACCGGCAAGTACTATCACTTCGTCCGCAAAACTCGTGAATGTGAGCGCATGTGTGACGAGAATTCGAGTCTTGTTTGCTATCAGACCTTCCGGCCCGATGACCTATAACCCTTTTCATGATAACGACCCGCTTGACTCACGAATATGGTATTTTGTTCTGTGTTACAATATCTGAAAAATTTATATATGTATATTATTGAGATCCGCTTTAACTGATCAGTTCTTCGAATGCTTTTTTTGATGCCATAAATGATGTGAAGGTGATATATGTATCTATACATTACTTGAGTTCTCATCATACCTACATAATTGAACTATCGCACAGAAAAAAAGCTAGTCCACCGGGTGGGATCGAACCCAGAGCATCTCGACTCAAACCGGGAGCGCGTGTTACCATTACACCTCGGGGAGACATTGCTATTCCGTGCGATAGTGTTATATGAAAGGCTCATATGCTTTGTTCTCTTAGTCACGCATGCTTGTCAAGCGATTGCGTCATGAATGGAGCGTAACTCCAGAGTTGAGCTTTTTTTCTAAGCGCTTAACCAGGCGTCACTGCCTTTAAACTGTGTAATTTAGAATTTGAAGACATACCTACATACTTTGAGCCCTTTTTTTCTAAGCGCTAACCAATCACACAATAACTCAATATTATGTATGTGTTGAATATTGATTTTTATCTAAAAGCTTCTTATGTAGGTTGTGAAGTAAACAGTTTGAATATCGAGCAACAAACATGCTTGAAGATGTGCTTTCCCACGTGCGCATCCACAGCAGAGAGCGGGTCGTCGAGGAGGTAAACATCCGCCTCTTGGTATACCGCCCGGGCTAGAGCGATCCGCGCCTTCTGACCTCCAGACAAGTTGATGCCCTGTAAGCTGTGTCGAAGTTTAAACAAAACTCATAATTCTTCTCTGATCAAGATAGGATTGATATCCTACATTCTACGTTCTCATTATGACTATTATATTGACTAGAACCGGAAAATCAGATATAGTCGTTCGATCTAATGACGCTTCACCTGTCAGTATATTTCATTCTCTTGGGTGGAGGTTAAAAAATATCTTTTCAACCAGTCGTAACTGGTTTCGAACTGTCTAACTCAGAACTTGTTAAGGGAACTCGAATAATCAGGAAAATTTGACCGTTGAGAAGGAGCACAAACCTTCTCGCCAATTTCCGTGCGGTCTCCTTCGGTTAGAATAGCAATATCGGGTTTGAGCGCACATGCCGAAATAACCTGAAAAAACAGAGCAACAAAATGTATTTTTTGTATATATAAAATCATGAATATGGCTGAATCAGTCAAGACTAAGGTTATCGCAGTAAGTAAGGACTATCGCTTAGTCATGAACTTGACTTAGTCACTAAATTGAATTAGTCAAAACTATAAATAAGTCCTGGAAACGACTCAGTCTTGTATATGACTTAGTCAAAACTATGAATTAGTCATGACTATGACTCAGTCTTTTCGTAGTTATGACTTTTAAAGAGCTGTGATGGAAGCCACAGTCTTGCCTTTTCGTAGAGCTTTTCGTTGAATGGTTTTCCGAAGAGAATGTTGTTCCTGAGAGACATGTTCTGAATCCAAGGCTGCTGGGAGAAGTAGGCGACTTTGCCGACCAGACTGATTGTTCCACGCACAATTTCCAGTTCACCTTACGAAATTTCGAAAATTTAAAGTGAAGATTCAAAAATTCAGAAAAAAAAGTTTTGAACCAAAGACGCTTCAAAAAAATTAAAACGATTGCTCACTAGAGAGGTAGAATAGATGATGAGAATTGCGACTTGAGAAAACCATTTTTTACTTTTCTTTTCCCTGAAAGCAAAGCTTATACATATGATGATTTTCGAGAACAAGACGAGTCAGTACAGATAAAGGGATTTGGAGTCGAACTGGTGAATATATACCGAAAGAGAGATAATTGAGGATCTACCTAGTACTGCGGAGAGTAGACTGCTTTTGCCCGCACCGACGACTCCAACCAATGCGACCAGTCCTCCTCGGTTCACCCTGAAACCATTTAGAAGAATAAAAAAAACATATGCTAAAACAACCACATAGTCAAAATGAAGTTCACGGGAATGGTTTAAACCTAGCTATCTCTCTTTGACTAACCGAGAGTGCCAGCGTGTTACGAATCACACTACCGGGGAAATGTTGCTCATCAGTGTAGTATTGCTATAGGAAAGGCTCAAAAAGGGGGGAGTGGGTTAAAAGTATATTTTGGACATTCCATTCGAAGCTGCAAATGAACATGACATGAATTCTCTGCACATGAATTCATATCAAACAAAGCTATTTCGTGTTCGCTAATTAGAAAGTATTAAGTTTTTAAAAAAGCATTTTTCTTACCTGATGCTTATATTCTCTAAAGTTAGCATACGAATGTCTTCAACAGTAGGCTCGGAGGTTTTCGATTCGGAAGAAGATACTGAATGATCATCTCCTTTCATTATCGCTACTCGAACCTTTAATTTACTCTTTTAGCTCTATGTATGTATGTACTCCTTCCTTGCTCTCTATTTTATAAATTTTCATACCTCTTCCTTGCTGTCTATTTTATCAATCTTCCCTCCTCTATCTCTCTCTGTCTCCCTCTCCCTCTCTCTGTCTCCCTCTCCCTCTCTCTATCTCTCTCTATCTCTTTCTCTCTATTTCTACCTCTCTCTCTATCTCTTCCATTCTATCTATCTCTCCCTCTCTTTCTATCTATCTCTAGCTCTCTCTAGCTCTCTCTCTCTCTCTCTCTCTCTCTCTCTCTCTCTCTCTCTCTCTCTCTCTCTCTCTCTCTCTCTCTCTCTCTCTCTCTCTCTCTCTTTCTCCCTCTCGGTTTAGTACTGCACATCTCATTACGCTATCAAGGGCTTTATTATAAAACTATCATTCTTGGTATTATCGTGTTCATCATTATGGAATTTATAACCCCTAGAAGTGTCGCCCCATGAAGCAGACAAGTTGCGCACTTCCAGTGCAGCTGTTGTTGCTGCAGAGAACAGTATTTTATTCTTCTGGTTTTATTCAGGATTTTTTTCACCACCGTTCCTAGACAATAAATAAACCTGAAATTAATACATCGAAACTGCTAATCGGTTCAATAAAACTTCTAGTTGCTTCGTGACTTCGACAGATGTTTATAATATTTTTAATAACTCAAAAGCTGAACTATTTGTGACTAAACAAGCTAGTTTTGAGCAGAGGAGAAGGTTAAAACTTCTTACTTCAATCTTCTTGGAATATTTCTCAAAGTTAATTTACTGATAAGATCTAGTGAAGAACTAACGAGAGCTTTAAAACTCCACTTTTCAGAAGTCCAGTGACCTACTTAAACACTCCTTCATCGCCAGGAAAAGACAGGAAAAGACAGAAAAATCACTGACTGTCTGAAATCTCTGGTTTTTCTATGATCTTCATGTCCAACTCATCCGATGTCAGGAAAGACTTCAGTCGGCGATTACTCACGACAGCCTCAAAAGCCGCGATTAAATCAGATGGCATGATTAAATCAGATGGCATGATTAAATCAGAATGTATCGATCCACAAGAATTCGCGGTCTAAATCAATATTCGAATAGAGTATCGTATTATAAACTGGTTATCGTGTGAAGCAACAACTTCGAATCACAACTCGAACAGAAAAAAGGGTCTAAGAGAGAGAGAGGGTCTAAGAGAGAAAGTCTAAGAGAGAGGGTCTAAGAGAGAGGGTCTCAGAGAGAGGGTCTAATAGATGTTGGTAGTGCTCGCTCAAAGCAGCGGATTCTCCTTACTATACACACTAGAAGCCAAATTTTCTACCATGTCAATTTCTATGTCATCTGAGGTCAACGCGTACACTAGTGCAAGAGAGTTTTTAAAAATTAGAAAAAATTGCCTTTTTACTCGTTTTGCCAAAAATTGCCAATTCTACAGTCCTTTTCTCAAGCAGTCCAGTCCCGTTTCGTCCTTATATATTTCTCTCATTGTGAAATTTGTAAAAATAAAAGATAAGGCAGAGAGAAGGAGAGTGGGAAAGAGAGAAAAGAGAGAGGGAGAAAAGAGAGAGAGAGAGAGAAGAGAAAGAGAGAGCGAGAGAGAAATAGATTAAGGGAAATATAGGGGAAAAAATGAGAGAAAACAGAATAGGAGAATGTATGTTCCAACCTGCACAAGCAGACTAATAAGAAAAGCGATCATAGTCATGGGAGACCGAAGTTGGTAGAAAAGAGTCAGCGAGACGAACGCGATCTGAAATGAATTAGTCATCAAGCGGCTTCTTCAACTTTAATATCATTACATTCCATCTCATTCGTTCATTCAATAATTCATTCATTCATACACCAGCAATAGAAATAAAGCCCAGGGTCATCCGCAAGAATAATTATTCTAAAATATCACATGAACACGGAATAAAGAATGAATGAATGAATGTCTGCGGCGGAAAGAAGAGAAGGAGAAAGACGAAGGCAGGGAAGCTGCCTGAGCCAGGAAGGAGAGGATAATAAGGGGAATAAAAAACTTTCAGAATTTACTAGGCTCTCAGAATGACTTGCCTAACTAGAAAGTGATGAGCGTCCCCATCGGGGACGCTAGTTAAATTAATAATTGAATGAAAAGCCTGAATTAACACTACCTTTTTAGTCGGTTACGCTTTCTCTTCTAGCTGATGATTTCATCCTATCTCATTTTTATTTTTATATACATACATTAGTTAGATTTCATAACCTTTTTAAATTTCAATCGCCAATTCTGATTCTAATTTTCCAATCTTAGTATTAGAGGTGAACCTGAGGCGTAAGAATATGCTCGGGTGAGCTGAGGGTAAACGTCGCCAAACTGAAGGCAGCCACCTAAATTAGTTCTACTTTTCCATGTAGTAATTTTGATAGAAAGTTTTTATTTTACATTTTGACGAGTTCAATTTGAAAATATTCGTTCTAGAATTGTAACAGGAAAACGAAGCAAAAACATACTTAAAACCATCATTTTTCGCAACCTATTGAATTCATTCATTATTTCAACTTTTCTCACTTCAGAAAAAGTGTCACGCTTTCAGTGTAGCTGCAATTGTGCTATGAATTTGTTTGTTTGTTTTTGTCATTAAAAATTCTGAATGCGATAAACTATTATTATTATTATTATTATTATTATTATTTTTATTATTATTATTATTATTATTATTATTATTATCCTGTAGTTACATATCACTTTATAATCTCCTCTGAATATTGAAATAAGAAATTAAAAGAGAAATATTTTCCTTGAAAAATCAAATAGAAGAAATATTTCAAATATTTGAAAGAATCGGTTTCTAGAAGGTGCAACGACGTCAATCTACTCTCGACAATGATTTGTTTTTTTAGTTGGTGCTCTTGTTTTCCATTGTTTTACATCACGCAAATCTTTCACTTGATAATTATCTCTTTTCAAATAACTTTCTCGATTTGTTCCCTTCCCGCCTTTCACATGCAAAGGATTGTTATTCGTTGGTCGGTTAGGAGAAAGAGGATCTTCTAGTAAACATTTGGTCACATGTTAAGCTGACGCGCAACACGAAAACACAGGTAAAAAGTTATCCTTTTTTTAATTTTTAATTGGACAGTTCATTGAGAACTCCTCACCAAAGTCTCTAACCAAGAAGGGCGAGCTGCTATTAAAGGTGTCGAGGACCGTTTTGATGAGCGAGGCCTTCTTGATAAGATTCAACTCGCGGTCTCGGATGCTGTTGATATGCTGCTCCATAGGCTTCTCCCATGCATACAACTTTATCACCTCAACGTCAAGACCACTTAGCCAGCCGAGTACTCATTTGAATGCGAGGCGCATACTCGTGAGGCTCTTTGTACTCGTGACGACAAAAAACTGCTTTTTAGACAGTTTTCAAACCGTTTCTATCAAATAGATTCCGAGGCAATGGTTGAACTTTTTCCTATTCAGCTCGAAACTGAGTGTGTAAAACATGATATCGAGCATGTTTGCTTAAACACATTTGAATACGAATCTTTATTACCTTTTATCCATTTTTATATATGTCTATATCAGTTTTTGTTGATATGTCAGTTATGATTTTTATGAAAATAGTTATTTCATTTACATTGCAGCTTAAAGAGTCTCATCCCGGAAAAAAATTTTCTTTGAGTAGGAACTACGGTAATACGCAAAAAAAGTCTTCCTTTGAGTAGGAACGACGGTAATACGCAAAAAAGTCTTCCTTTGAGTAGGAACGACGGTAATACGCAAAAAAATTTCCTTTGAGTAGGAACTACGGTAATACGCAAAAAAGACCTCTTTGAGTAGGAACTATGTCATCTCAAGAATGATTAATGTCTGGAATAAGTTATCTTGCTCTTTGGTTTCTATAGGCTCTTCTAGCATTTTTAGAAATGAACTTATCAAGCTTGATTGTGAGACCATTGTCACGAACTCTAGAATACATTTTTAATTCAAGTGCTTTGTTTCATCAAATGTTTTGTTTCTCCTCTTTTTTCCATTATATTTGTGTTCTCGGTTAGCTCTCGAATGATAAAGAGTGAGTTGAATATTTGGAATTTCAAGTTATTATTGCGGATGAATAGTTCTTAATTGCGGATGAATAGTTCATAACTGGAGATACAAGCTTTGCTTTCTTTGCTTTTTTGTGTGCTTTCCTATTTTCTTAAAATGAAATGTTCATGATTGTTCTTGTCATATTTAGATCTCACTTTCCATCACCTTCACTGAATTCACTTTTTTTGTGACAGTGTCATCTGTTTCGTCACTCAACATGATGTTTTGTTTCAAGCGGAATAAAGAATTGAATTGAACTACGGTAATACGCAAAAAAGTCTTCCTTTGAGTAGGAACGACGGTAATACGCAAAAAAATCTTCATTTGAGTAGGAACTACGGTAATACGCATAAAAAGTACCTTGATGCCATTCAGAACCTCGTTGACCATTTTCGTTCGCTCGTCTTTCAACTTCATCTGGCGATGCTGTAAGCGAACTTAGTTTTTGCTAATGTGTCATCAGCTTTATTGAGCCCGAAGTACTCGTTATCGTATCGAATTTATCGAGTGAAAAACAAAACTTCTGTGTTCTCTTTTGTTTCTTCATTCTTCTTCTTCCTCTACAGAAAAGGCCGTCATGAACTCAGAACTTTTTTCTCACCTTCTTTCTTCACCACTTGGTCCCAGCTCAATTGAATTTTTTTTGGAGCCCAAAACACTTTGAGCCCATCTCGGTTAAACTTTCCCACGCCATATCGTACACATCTTGGCGTAAAGACCAATAAATGCTCTCCACGAGGCATAAGAAGTCACCTGCCATCTCTTCATGCGTATTGATCCGAAAATATTGAGAGGAACGAAGAAGGCCATGATGACGATTCCGGGCGAGGCAGAGTAGCCGATGGTGTAGAAGAGGTACACCAGCGCAAAGGTGATCTGTGAACTTCACAAAGTGACGAAGAATAGAAATAGGGACAGAGAGAGAGAGAGAACGAGAGAGAGAATAGAAAAACAAGAGAATAGAAAGAAAGAGAGAGAGAATAGAAAAAGAGAGAGAGAATAGAGAATAGAAAACAGAAAAAGAAAGTGAAAAAGAGAGATAGAAAGAGGAGGAAAAAGAGAGTTCGATACCAAAAGAGAAGACGAGAAAGAGAGTCACAGAAAGAAAGCGAGAGCTAGAAAGAGAAAGAACGAGAGAGAAACAGTGATAACAGAGAGAGAGAGAGAGTGAGAGAGAGAGAGAGAGAGAGAGAGAGAGAGAGAGAGAGAGAGAGAGAGAGAGAGTAAGAGACACCGGAAGAAAGAAAAGATTAGCTCTGTCTGAGCAACATACTGATCAGAATTCGCGTGTCGGGTCATGCTGTGTTATTTAATTTTTACGAAGTTTTTTTTGTGTTTTGAAAAAAATAATTAAAAATCATAAGCAACCTGGGACACTCTTCAAATACATTAAAACATCTACTATGAGTAAAAGTTTGACAGAATTTGGGTCACCTGATAGGGACAACTCCAGAATTGCTGAATCTGAGGGATAATGGTATTGAAGAAGTTGATATCGATCGCCATCAGATTGATGATTTCGCCCACTGTCTTCTGACGACGAGCCGCATTAGACAGACACATCGTCTGCAAGGGGGATGAATAATTTTTAATTAAGATCAAGACTTTTTATATATGAATCTCTCTCTCTGTTTCTTTTTTTATCTCTCTATCAGGCTTTCTCTGTCTCTTTCAAATTATTTCTCCCTTTTTTCCTCTCTTCAACTCTGGCTCTCTCTCTCCCTCTCTTCCTTCTTTTTTTCTATCTCTCGCTTCTTATATGTCTTAGTCTCCTTCTCTCTATTGTTTTACCATACACTCTCTACCTTTTTATGTTTTCCTCCCTCTCTCAAGCTTTCGATATGTCAATTTCTAAATCTTTCTATACCACTAACTCTTTTTTAAACTTTCACCTTCCCCAGTTGGTCTCTAAAAGTTCTTCTGAAACTTTTTTTTTGTTCTCTCATACTTTTTCATATACTTTTCAGAATTATGTCTTTCTATTTCTATAGCTACATGTAAATCTTTTTTCAATTCAAGTTTTCTTCTTTTTCTCGCTCATTACACTTAGTGACTGACTTTTTTATAAACAGCTCCAGTCAGAGCAGTTTGAACCTTGATGCCCATCCTCATCATTATATAGAAGTAGACATTGAGGAACAAGGATCGAAATTCTGATGCAAGAAACCTGAACCGAGTAGGATATATTATTATTATTATATTATTATTATTATTATTATATTATTATTATTTTTATAATAATAATAATAATAATAATAATAATAATAATAATAATAATAATAATAATAAGAATAATAATAATAATAATAATAATAATAATAATAATAATAATAATAATAATAATAATAATAATAATAATAATGATAATGATAATAATAATAATAATAATAGTAATAATAATAATAATAAAAATAATAATAATAATAATAATAATAATAATTATTATTATTATTATTATTTTTATTATTGGGATACTGTATTATTCAGCACATGTGTCTTGTAAATACTGCCAAAGAGTTTCCGCTACGTACCCCATTTTGAGTAGCTTTTATAGAATCAGTTTTCTAGAATAGGATTCGTAACCTCTTTTGAGAAAAAACAGCAACTCAAAGGTTTTTTCTTCCTTTCCTCCAAAAAAAAAAACGCTACTTTTTTCCTTTTCACACTCGACCTGAGTTCTTAGCCATTGTATGTATAACTTAGCATTCGTTAAAGAAATAAGTGTTGTTTTAATGCAAAAACTGACATGAAAATGGAATATGTGACTCCCAGCCATAGCGGTGAATTGGAATCCGAGACGAATCCAATCAACTGGCTGAAAGAACATACGGTAGCAAGTCTTGGTGACTATTATGATAAAATATTAAAGATTACGCAAAGTTATGAACTTGAAAGTATGAATACTCAAAGATTCGAAACGCAGTAAATATTTAAATTGCAAGGTCAAAGAATGGTCGAATCTTCATTTTGAGCTCCTTCAATGCGTGTACTCACTACCTAACCAAAATTTTGCGCTCAACTGACTGTAGAAGAAAGGGATTGGCGAATTGAATGGTATCCGATAGGAACTTGATGAAAGAGGCCGTTATGAACTCAAACTTGAACATCCTATACAGACAAAGAATTAGGGAGGGTTCAGAGGGAGCCGCCCTGGAACAATATGTTCATTGATTAGCAAATTGATCACACAGTCATTCATACAGAAATAACTGTTGTTTGAATGCACCACTACCACATTTTATAAAATTAGTAAGTTATCCATACAGTTAAACATTACATTCAGTATTTTATTTGAATTTGCGCCATAAAACCATGTTTATACTTTATTGTACATGTATTTGTATTTTAATTCTCTGAATATACCCTAAATGGATGATTGAACGAAATGAAAAAATTACTCACTTGGTTGTCTTGCCTTCTCTCCTCAAAACTTTCCATTCGTTTTTCTTCTTCATGTAATCTAAACAAAGTTTGAGGCGCTTTTGAACATACAGATAGTAAATGCACTTACGTGATGCGTTATCGAAAAAAGAAATCACGTTGCAAAACTCACTTTATTTTTTATTCGCTCTTGAACTAGTTAATAGAAAGTGCATAAAAAACAAAAACTTTGTGGAATTCATAAAAACGAACCACTGAATCGATGAATGGTTTTTGATTGTTTTATCGTAATCTGTTCTTGAAACAAAAGATGTTCTTGAAACCGGCCACTGATCATTCAGAAGTAAAGTCCCAAAGCTTACATATATTAAAACTAATAGCAAAAAGTATACTAAAAATTTCGAATATTGAGTCCAGTGAAAATTTTTAATAGATTGGTTCATTTGTTGACAGGATTTTTGTAATCGACTCGCAGTCAATGTTGTTTTGACACCTTTTAGCACGGGCTCCCAGTATTTCTCGAAGAGAGCAACTAGATGAGCACTGCGGCTGCCATCATTTATCTTAAATTAAGTGATTAATCAACTTATTTTTTGTTTCTGGTGGTGGCTTCTCGGGTCACTCATTCATTGTAATGCAAAAATGAGCGTCATTACGCACAACGTATCAATAATTATTCCTTACTGATAACTTTGTAGGCAATGGAGGAATTTTGCTTTTCTGAGGTGTGGAAGTAGTTGAAGACAAAACATTGCGTTCAACAATAAGAGGGAAGCAACATTTCGTTAATGAGTTGAAGTATTTGAACACTAAACATCGCTAGAGAAAAAAACAATTAGAGGGGAGCGAGATGAGATCTTGCCAATTGATCGGCTTTGTTCGTCATCTTGCGATTAGCGAGGTTAACGCGAAGGGCACGTCCATTGAAGTCCGTAAGAAGTTGTCGGCGAAAAAAATATTCGAGCACCGCCAGTATTTCCAGCCCCATTGGTACGGGTGGATTCATCTGAGGTGGGGATCTAACTCTAGCCCTTCGCGTAATAGTCACAAACGCTACCGTTAAGCCACAAAGGATTTTGAGAAATTTCTACTCATTATGGGATCAACCTCAATTAAAAACAACATACTTTAAAGCTGAAGTGTATAATGATGAAACTTGCGCGACAATTTCAAAATTTATCATCAAATATACGATTTCGTTAGCCAAGAACAAATAATTTTTTCAACTTAAAGAAATATGTATTTAAAATACCACTAAAATCACTTGATTCATAGACTCATGAATAAGCATTTAAAAAAAAGAAGTTGTCGGTGGAAAGTGTTTGAAGACAGTCATATTACTAAGAGTTAGCAAAACCAATCAGAAACAGAGAACAATAAGTAAAAATTAGCATGAAGATCCTCTCGAAGAAGCGTTACTCGACATTTCACATATTGAATTAGTTGCCTGGTGAATAATTCAACCAAGGGTACAATATAACAAGCTGAACATTCAACAATTAACTTCTCCCAGTAGACAATCTATCATCAGCATAACAACAACAACAAGTGATAGACGCGGTTTGTCAGAATAAAAGCAAGAGAACAAACCCACCTAAAACAACAAAATCATAACATCAACAGAGAAATAACGACCATTTAACACAAGATGATTTGAGAAGGTTGACAAATCAATGCATCGTGTACGTGTTCTCCTCTTCCAGTTCGCAAACTTCACCATGAAAAGACAACTTCACTTTAAAGTCAAGATCTCTCTCATTGCGTGGATTCGGTGCCACCGCAAAAGAACCTCGCACTTCTTCGTTCTTTCGCACAGTCAAAGCTTCTTGAAGATAGAAAACAGTCTGCTTCCAATGCGTGTACTGCACATCTGGTCCCGTAGAAAATCCTGTTTTTTGTGACATTTTGAGAATTCCACAGTGAAGAACGTGACCAACGCCTGGACGTAGTCATTGCGGGTGACTCTCAGGATGAAGTCGGAAGACCAAGTCAGATCAGCCACAGTCACTGTGTACAGATCAATCTCCTTGAGGCAGTAGTTATTGGTGACGACTTGGTTGTTGTCAACGACGTCCACGAGTGGCTCCATGATGGCCACCTTGCGAATCGCCGACATGTTGAAGCCATAAACGTTGTCCCACCAGTATATCTTATCATCCTTATACTGTCGGTTCTCAATGGCACAGAGGAAGAGCTTAGCTTTGTCTGGGAAGAGAAGACCCTCGGGCGCGAGCCACTTGTCTCGTGCATACAGCACAGTGTTCAGCATCGACTCGTAGAACAAGCAGTACCCCATCCATTCAGATATTATTATGTCTACCTTCTCAATTCCGAAAGGTAGTTCTTTGATGTCTTCGACTTTCGATTGGATCACCTCTATAATTTCAGATTGTTGTCTTTGATGATTTGTCGCGATTGGACCGTCATGTTGGAAAACTCGACGGCAAGTACTTTTTTGGCCCCCCGCTTTTGCTGCGAACATCGAGAGAATACCCGTTCCCGACCCGACATCCATGACAACCTTGTTATGAAAGAGATGTTTGTTGTGGTAGATCGAATTCCTATAAGTCATCGTTCGAACCTCATCCTTAAGCATTTCCTCAAACTTGGGCAGTTAAACCAAAACTTGGGTAAACCACAATATGATCTTTAGAGAAATTTTCGCTTTTTTTTCACTCAGTTTAAAGAAGGAAACTTTTTAGTTATTGTACTAACGCCTGACTATTTTCCTGCCTCATTCACGGAAACAGCCTTGCTGAAGTAATGATTTTATTAAATCATTGTAATACATAACCAACACAAACTCTCTAACTGGGCAAAGCTCTAAGAACCACGTTGTCGCAATTCTTACTAGACCGAGACCGTACTTAAGATAGACCGTATTTTATCCCGCGAAATATTTGAAAGACAAAAACTTACTTGAAACAAGTCATCCATTTCTAGATCCTTACGAGAACCCGTTAGGGGAAGAGCCGTGAACCACGAGATAAAAACGCGGTTGAGGAAGGACGAGTCGAGCTCCACCGATGGTTTCTGGATAAGAACAGTTAATTTTGATAAAGTTTACAAACTGTATCCGAAACCTAATCGTGACTATTTTAACATATAGTAACCTGAACAGGTTTTGAACGTCACTTTCCGTAATCAAACCGCATGATAGGCTCAAACAAGCTTTGAGACACAGTACTACAGTAACTGATACGAATGCGCTGTAGTACTCAGTAAACCTTCTGAAACCCTATACTCTCCAAGCTTATATCTCCCCCCTCTCTCTGTCTTTTGGAGACTGTATTACTACACTTTCAGCAGCCACCAATAAAATAACAAACCCATTCGATTTCATCGCATATTTACCGTTTGTACCCAAATATGTTATACCTGAAACAAAAGCCCAAAAACGGATTACCGTTTTCTCATTGTATTCTCTGGCATCGGCGAAGCAGTAGAGAAGAGCTTGCAAAGCGAGAAGTGGCCACCAGAGCATAAAGCAAAGGTATACGACATGAGAGGCTGAGGTATCCTGATGACTTAATTTTTTTGAAAATTATAAAGAGTCTGTTTGAAAAAAGTTATTACATTAATGAATGAAAATTTTGAAATTTTCATTTGTTTTTATTTATTTTAAAGTCGTTATGATGAAGATAGTACTGGGAATTCTTCCGCTTGTAATTGAAATTGTTTCAAGATATGAGTAGTAACATGTACAAACATATATCTAAACTTTCGTTTTTACTCTCCTTAAAAGTATCTCTTTATTTTTCTCTCTCTTGATTATCAATTCAATATGCACTCCAACTTCTCAAAGTATTATTACTATCTTTCAGACTTGCATTCAATACTTTGATTTGGTATAGCATACCTCTAAGCGTTTCCTCTGATGACGACAATATTTTGTCCTCTTTTTGAAATAGTAATTTTAACTTCTGAGATGCTAGCAAAAAGCGAACTTTTTCGCTGCACCATCGGTAGAACTCTGGTACTGAGGTAATCGTCAGAATGATGACTGAAATATGCTGACAACCGGAGGAGACCATCCCTGTCATCGCGCGGCGGACGTCTATCCAGAGCATAGTCAGCTGTAAAACATTCACTGTTTTCAAGAGGAATTGTTTGTCAAGGTAATGACGTTGGCAGTGATGTCCGTTCATTGAAAATGATGTAATTCATTGACAGTCAATGTATGACTAAACTTTAGCTAAATACTTGATTATCCTTCAAGAGGCATGGCTAGTAAAATTAAAACTTTTCTGATCATTTAGGTTTGAACGCCTATTATTAAGGTTTGGTATTTTAAAAAAAAAGATTTAACCAGGAGAGAATTCTGTCAGTTAAAGTTAATTTGGGCGTGCTTGGTTACTCGCATCGTGAAGATTTTGATATTTTCTAGTGAATATGAAGATTATATATATTTTATCTACATCCCTCGATGTAATAACGCACAAATTTAATTACAATTGAAAATGAGGAATGAATAGATCAGCTAAAAATTGTCAAATAAGTGAATAAATTCGATAACAAAAACGATACAGAAATTTGACTTTAATATAGCGAATTGCACGGGAAAAAAAGATTGAAGATTATATCGTGAAGATTGATAAATTCTAGAAAATAGTTAAAGTTAAGTTTGTCTTTCACGAAAATTCTCCTACAGTGGTCAAAAACAACAACAAAAAACGTTCGCAAAAGAAGCTACTACGTCCTACCGAAAAAAGAAAGAACTGACAAAGAACATGAGCCAAATTAGTGGGTATACAATGTCCACATCGTTGGCGTTCTGTTGGAAGAAAAGATTGTGGAAGAACACGAAGAGTGAGTTCACGCTCAGATAGCTTGAGATTGTCTCAATTACATATAATATAATTATAAGATTGAAAATTTGAATTTTATAACAATAACAAAAATAATAAAACATTTTCCATTCTATTCTGTTTCAATAAAAGATTTTTGCAGGCTCGACGAGCTTGCGGAATCAAGAGAAAAAGCTTATCATATAGCCCGATCATACGGTTTAGCAATTGGTACTCCCGCTCACAGAACTGTTAATTTTCTATCAAGATTTTTTCACAGAAAATTTAAAAGACCCATGACTTGGAAAGACAAACTGCTTTGATTAATAGAAGCGGTCGCTTTGGCAGAGGCCGGAAGCGTCGAGAGTTGCGGCCAGACTGGATAAAGAAGATGGGAGTGAGGATGAGGAGAGCGAGGGTTGGCACCCAGACGAGCACGGTGTGTTGGAAGCAGACGGAGACATTCGGCAGGGTCGACGAGTTCGCGTAGATGGGTTCCTGTAGAAGACTTAGAACTAGTTTATAGATGAACTAGTATAGTTCATCTGTAAACTAGATGAACTAGTATATAGAGAAAAGAAGAACTAGTATATAGGAGAAGAAATATGTAGTACATATTTATATATAGTTGAGCGGTACTTTAGTACTCGAAAATTGATTATCAGGAATTGAATCTCTCTTTCGTCCGGGTTTGAAACAGAAAGATAAGAAATGGTGTATATAAACCTCTCGGTTAGAGTTACTATTGCAACACATTCAGACAATTTTTCAAATGAGGTTTCCCTTACTGGGTTTTTTGTTGATGATTTTCGAATAACTGCAAAGCATCATTTTCTCGGCGGGTAAAATCTATGCGCAAATCTTCGTGTTTCATGACTAAGCAAGGACTACGTTCTATCAGTTTGCATTTTGTTTTCTAATTTTCTACGCATGTATTTTGTCTCATTCAAAAACGTGCAAATCATGCAAAATAATTTTTCTTATCAACGCGCTTCTGTAGCCGATGGTGAATCACAGCATGCTGGTCATTTCATATAGATTAGTACTCGAAAATTGATTATCAGGAATTGAATCTCTCTTTCGTCCGGGTTTGAAGCAGAAAGGTTACCTGCCTACGCGAGTCTATAGTCCAATTATCTTTTCATTCTCATAAATGCCTTTCGTGAACAAAAAAGTCAATAACAACTATCACGTGAACTAGATGAGGTTCACTCTTGGCGTGGTTTTTTTGTCGTTGTAGAGATTTTCTCCTGACTCAGTTTTCCAGGGTCAAGAATCGCGATAAACGCGATTTGGCTTTCCTGATAGGTTTTTTTGGAAAGCAGAAACCCACAGAATTGAATTTTGTGAGGAACCGAATTGGTAACTGACATTTTTTCTAAACAATTAAGTACAACTTTACTTAATAATTTACATAAATTTATTTGAAAAAAAACACCAACCCAGAAGGGTAATGCAAAAAAACCAACCCAGAACGGTGAATAATGTATGGATAAATAAATAAATAAATAAATGAACAAATAAATCCAAAAAAACCAACCCAGAACGGTGATCCAAAAAAAAACCAACCCAGAACGGTGATCCAAAAAAAACCAACCCAGAACGGTGATCCACAAAACTCTTCTATTCCCATATTGTATCCGAGACCCAAGGAGACCTTAAACAACTAATTTAAGTGCATGGGAAGAAAGCGGAACGCTCGAATCTCGAATCTCGAAACAACTCGAAACGATCTCGAAGCGAACAAACAATTCGAACATTGAAAGATGACAAAGGAAAACTCAAAACTGCAATAAATTAATCTGTAGATGAAAATTTGCAGACAAAAAAAGCATTGAAGATTTAATGGAACTCATTAAAGTTATGAAAATCCTTTTTTAGGCGCTTCCGTAGTTTCTTTTGTTCTCAACTCAGTGATGAAAAAAATAGGCGATGTCGTTTCTAACGCGTGAAATCCGTTGGTATATAAGATATGATTCTTCTAACAAAATCAAACATTACTTCCTATTTTGTGAGATACAGTTGAAAGCTGCTTCAAAACGTTGACTTCTTTTTCAAATTCTAAGTTACACAGTTTAAAGGCAGTGACGCCTGTGGCCGGTTTCAAGAACATCTTTTGTACGTACAAAAGTGTTTTACGTACAAAAGTTTGCGGTTTTTTCGTTTTTCCAGTTGCAAGAAACTTTTGTTTTACTCACTTTTGTTACAAAAGTGTTTTATGTACAAACGTTTGTTTGTTTTTTTTGTTTTTCCAGTTGCAAGAAACTTTTGTTTTACTCACTTTTGTTTTTCAAACCCATTTATAGTACAAAAGTGTTTTTTCTAGCGTACCCTAGTAAAACGTTCGGTAAAACAAGTTTTACTCACAATAGGAAGCAATTTTTCTATTATTTTTCATCATTTTAAACAGTTTTTTGGTTTATTGTTAAATTCTTACGTCCTTTCTATGTTTTTTTCAAATTCTAGTAAAATTATTAACTTTTAGAAACGAATGGAAGCTATTGACCGGGACCTCCGAGAATTTTGGATAAGAGGCTCGGTTATTCCGTGAAAGAGCAAATCCATTCGACGTCTTGTCGGATGCAGAATTCCGTAGAAAGTACCGTTTTTCACGGAAAGCTTTCTTTGAGCTTCTCGAAACGTTCAAATATCAGCTAAGCAAGCCAACAAATAGAGGAAAGGCGCTTTTACCGGTTCAGCGTTTGGGCATTGCACTTGAAGTGCTAGCGTCTAATTCCTTCCAAGGAACTACCGCTGAGGTGTCAGGATGTAGCAGAAGCACAGTTTGCCGCATCGTTTATGAAGTATCGTCAATGATTGTTCGTAACGTTGATGACTTCGTTTACTGGCCAAGCGATTCCGATCGGCTTCGCATCCATGCAGAGTAGGCTAATTCTGTTCAAATTGAAATGACTTACAATTTTTGTCTATTGAAAACAGAAAAGTAATTTTGAACTTCAGGTTTCGCGCCATTAGCGGCATTCCTGGCGTGATCGGTTGTGTGGATGGTACGCACGTCAAGATTATTGCACCAACGTTCAACGAGCACATGTATGTAAATAGGAAAGGGTTTCACTTCATTAATTTGGGTCTGATGTGCGACTCGACTCTCCGGTTCATTTGGTTCAGTTCACGATTCCCAGGAAGCGCACACGATAGCCGCGTATTCCGTGAATCGGTTGGTTCATTGATATTTTAAGCTGTTTTAGAAAGCTGTTTTAGAAAGTTCGCATTTCAGGTAACATATGCCAAGTGGTTAAGATGACAAATGATTGAACTATCGCACAGAAAAAAGCTAGTCCGCCGGGCGGGATCGAACCCAGACCATCTCGACTCAAACCGGGAGCGCGTGTTACCATTACACGTAATCCCGCCCGGCGGACTAGCTTTTTTCTGTGCGATAGTTCAATCATTTGTTGACTTCTTTGATTATTCCGTTCTTTGCGTGTTCATACGACAGAAGTGGTCAAGTCTACGACAGAAGTGGTCGAGTCTACGACAGAAGTGGTCAAGTCTACGACAGAAGTGGTCGAGTCTACGACATAAGTGGCCGAGTCTACGACAGAAGTTGTCGAGTCTACGACAGAAGTGGTCAAGTCTACTTTTTTCTCTATTATATTAGCTGCTTCTCGTACCTTATTGATAATCTTCCGTAAAACGCTTGGATTAAGTTAATTACATAAATTCTTGGTAAAATGAGGTTGAGACATCTAAGTGTTCATGAAAATTGCTCACAGGGAAGCTTCAGTTACCTTCTTCATTCCTTTATCCCAGTTTCCTCCAATTTCTAGAAAACAGCCAGAACCGGTTCTCTATTGTACTAAAGTACATATACTTATAAGGTTTCTTAAGTCATTTAGGAACAAGTGTAGTTGAAACAAATCGTAGTAACAATAACAAAACGAACAGTAGCTGATGAGCTACCATTAAACAACAAAAAAATCATACAAAAAACAACGAAAAAATAAGAAAATCACCGACAAAAAAGAACTGACGAAAATCAAAAAACCCAACTCATAAAATATAATTTGTAACAAAAAAGCGAACGCTGTTGAAATAAAACCGATCGAACTTGATAACGTAGACCATTTATTCTTTTAGTCTACAAAAGTATAACCATTTATTCTTTTAGTCTACAAAAGTATAACTACATATTTATTCTTTTAGTCTACAAAAGTATAACTACATATTTGTAGTCTACAAAAGTATAACTACATATTTGTACTCGTTCCTGTGCTATGAGTCTTAGAGGGCGTGAGTGATTAGAATGTTTAATATGATAAAGGACTTTTTACATCACAGCAATGATCGAATAATGAATACTACATACCATATGTGAAACCAATTGTTAAAATGATCTTCAGGAACCGAGTATTCAAGAAAAAACGCCACTTTTGGACTTTTGAATCTCTCTATAACTGTTTTTCTCTCCATTTTTTCACCGCCCTTTCCCTTTTAAAAAAACACTTTTAACATCACAGAAATGATTGAATAATGAATACTACATACATATAAAAACGAATTGTTTCAATGAACTTCAGAAACCAAGTGTTCAAGAAGAAACGCCTCTTTTGGATTTTCGACTCTCTCTATATTTCGACGTCTTCCTCTTCAATTTTTATGTCCCTTTCTTTCCCTCTAAAATTTTTATCTGTCTCCTTTTTTCTCCAAATTTTTTTCTCTCTATCATCCCTCTCTCCTTTTCTCTCTTCCTATAGATGGAAACGCGTCTACTTTGATGTTTATACATGCACTTCAGTGTTTATCCTATCAGCGATGGCTTACTGGAAACCTTTTGCTGGTGGAGAAACTTTTGAATGACCCCATCGACTTGTTCCAATCACATTTTGTTTGTTTTAATCAGAAAACTTCCCATTATGTTATTCATCGTCCGCGTTTCTTCGAAATTTTCCATGTTTTTAATTTATTTTACAAGCTATCATGAATTCACCCCTAGAATTTACCAGGGCGTATCAATAGAAATCACAAACTTCATTGACTCTACTCTGGTTATATGATATGTATGAGATAGGGTGGAAGATTATGCAAATCAGTAGTCGCTTATTGTTGAAACTTTTTCTCTCTTCTTTCAACTAACAAAAATTTGATTGAGTTGGAATTAAAGATTAACAAAGTGTTCCAACACTAATAGGACATAAAATACAAAAGCAAAGGAAGTTACTGATAACAGCTGAGATAACAAAAAGTATTCAAGACAAAACAGACACTTAAAACAAAGGAAAAAAAGCTAAAAACTTTTTGTTGTTGTTTAATTGCGATATATTATGCCATAGTAACGTTTGAATTAAAATAGAAAAGAAAATTGGGGAATAGATAAGGAAAAGATAGAAAAAAGGAAGAAAAACTGAGAAAGAGAGACAGTGAAGAAGATAGTGAGACATAAAGAAAAAGAGCGAACAGAAGAGAAAGAGCGAGAAAAAAGAGAGAAAGAAACAAAGATAGAGAAATGAGAGAAAAAGACAATGAGAAAAATAAAAAGTAAGAGAAAGAAAGACATAGAGAGAGAGAGAAAGACTAGGGGGGAAAGCCTCGAAGAAAGAACGGGCGATATTTCAAAAGCTAGCTGATTTTCCAGTCAGACAATCTAATCTCTCTCTCGGTCTGGCTTCAGTTTTAGTATAGTTTGTGATTCCTGTACATAAGACTAGCTGAGCACCCGTTCCAAACAAACTACGAACTTTTCTATTCGATGACTTTTCTATTCATTCAAAGATGAAACAAACTATGTAAATATGTACCTATTTGAGGCAATCTTTATTTCGGTTTGAGAAAAAAGGATGAAGAAATTTCTCTTGTACTCCTTACAGATAACTGTTGGACCTACTTCACTTCTGGGCAGATCAGACCGAAATTTATAAATTAAGTTGTGGAAAATTCATAAATTAAGTTGTGGATAATTCATAAATTAAGTTGTGGATAGTTGTTCGATACGGTCGCTTTCCTAAGCCGTATTTTTTTATCATGTATGTTGCAAGCAGCCTTAAGAGACTGGGCACAAACGAAACGGAAATTTTTTTGTGTTACGTACGGCCTCGTCAGCGCAAAGAACGAGACCGTTGAAGAACGAGACCATACGGCTTAAACACAAGGTCATAGGAAATAATAAGGCACCGCATCACCGTTAAAACAGGTGTAAGTATTTAAATCATTTCAGCCGTTTTTCAGGACTTTGTCACTGTTTTGGGTCAAGCTTATGCAAATTTTACAGCAAAAAGGCTGTAAGGCTTGGGAACGAGACCGCTTGAAACAATTTGTTACACTTTTATTGTTTATGCCATTCAATTAATAGTTTATGCGTGCCCCCCCCATCTCCGATATAAAATTGTGCCATCTTCTTTCCCATGCGTGTAACTAATCAAGTTTTACGAGTGCAAGTTCTGATTTGGTACTTTGCGAAAAAAAGGTTTCAAACATGTTGTTGTCAAACAAAAAAAGGTTTCAAACATGTTTATTGCTCAAGTGTACTGTTCAGCGCAGACAAAAAGGCTCGTGATCATCATGGTCGCAATCAGCCTTCGACTGTGCTTCGTTTTATTTTTCTCACTTTAGTTATCAAAGTGACCTTCAACCTGGATCCAATATCCCCTTACACCCAAACTTAACCCATTACGATAAAGTATATATAACATGAGCAAACGCTTACGAAAGGAAATTATAGCCACACTCGACAGCTGATTAGCAAGTCATGTTAGTGGACTGATAAGAAAATACATAATTAATATCGAAACACTGAAACAACAAAGCACTGATCTTCAAAGCTTAAAACTCCTGTCTTTGCACTGAGAAAGCATTACCGGCCCATGTTCAATAAAAGCGACGATTGTCTTGTCTGGAGACCTTGAGGCCGTAATGTCCAAACCATGATCGACACTCCAGTCAACATTCAACGTTCTCGTTCTTCTGTACTGCAAGGAGAATCAGATGGAGCTGTTCAATATGATGGCGCTTCATGTTCCATGACATCGAGAATAAAGCAAAGTTTGTGCTGAGTTAAACGCATTGGAGGAGTATCCAGAAGACAATACACTTATTTGCTGTGTCATGCCTTTTTTGAATTTGTTTATTTTATTTATTTATTTGTTCATACATTATTCAAAATGTGCCAACGCATGGTGTATAGTAAACTTGAACTTTTCACAGAACACATGTAAATAAACGAAGTGAGGAAACCGAGCTATCATAGAATACAATCTAAACATCACAAGAAATTCATGAATGTAAAATAAAGAGAGAGAAAAAATTCGAAAGTCAAAGATCAGCTACATTTATATCGAGCTAACTAAGAACATCAACAGAGCTTAGCCTATCTTTAACAGTCAGAACATTAGGGGCGGATACTATACTAGGCGGTAGCTTGCAATAATATCTCTTGGACCGTAATGCAAACGAATTAAATAGTGGTAGCCTACGTGACCCAGGAAAGTGTAATGCTTATCTGGAAGTACGACCTTGACCTGGCTTAAAATCATACATCCTACTTCTTGGGATATCCAGAAACCGTTAAGAATCTTATAAGCGAACAAAATGTCGGTTTTAGTTCTCCGAGACAGCAAACTTTCTAGCTGGAACATTCTAAGTCTCATGTTATACACAGGAGGAGGAAGGACTGATGTTTGTTTACGGCATCGAATGAACAGTAACCTAGTGAAAGTCTGTTGAACTCTTTCAATTTTCCTAGTCAGTGTAACCTTGTTAGGAGACCAAACAGGCGAAGCAAACTCTAACAGAGGGAGAATGAAAGTTTTGTAACAAATTGAAAAAAAATGCGCTGTTGAAAAGACAAGATGGGTCCGAACGTTTCGCTTTATCAAAAGCATCGTCAGTGAATAGATATCATCCAAATAACAATCTGATTGATACTCACAAGCTCGATCTTAACAATAAGAGCGAAATGGCAGAAGAGATCTCTGACTTCTCTCTCCTTTCTCTTTCATAAGATCACACTCCGCTCGCTCTGCTACTACTTATCGTTTTTTTTGTGTTCTCGGATAGTCTATATACTTTTCTACGGTGGTCTTTCATCTCTGATCCTTCATCATTATCATCATTCCCGAGAATAAAACGTTTGAATTGAATTTGAATTGAATTGTCTTATCTTCTCAAATGAATTGCGACACACAACGAGACAGCAATACAGAGCAATATCAAAAAGTTGCTCTCTTCTTCTTCAAAAAAAAGTCGTCTTCCATCGCTATGTATGCTTTTACTGCATGTGGTTATCGCACAAGATGAGCTGTTCGATTTTATTTATTTTTTACATGTCTGGAGAGACACATAATTCTGTCTCGATGGGGCACATAATTTTGATTATACGTGTGAACAGTAATATATGAAAAAGAATATCATAATTATGTAAAACGCTTAGTTATGAGTTCAATTCATAATTCCTTGCAAAATTACATGTAATGGAGTTCTTTCTCAGAATGCGAATTTAGTCGAAAAAGTAGATTTTATGTAGAAAGAAGTTTCTCGATGTGACTTCCTTCTTTTATTCACCTACTTTTGTCGAAAAAACTGAAAAACGACCGCTCATTCGAGGCTTCTAATAATGAGACGAAAGGTACTCCCTGTAAACGGAAAGATATTGATGAATTAAAAAGGAGGAGACTTTGAAGACTCACTTGCAACTATAACCCGCTCGGATGAATCTTGATCTTGTCTTGTTTGGCAGGTGTGCGTGACCTATGCTTCATGCAGAAATCTGAGATTCCGCGTCAGGTTTTGACTGAAAAAAAATAACTGAAAAAGTAAAAAAAGTCCACTTCTCGAAAATCACCAACCTATTTTTCTCGAACGGATCCAGGAACTTCTCAAGACTCGCCATGATTAACAAATGAGGTTTCGTAGAATCTTTGTATAGTTTGTGGGTGTTTATGTATATAGATGTTTTACCGTTTTATTCACTGTGATATCATCGTTTCATCTCTTTTTTTCGTCTAATTGTCTTTTACTAATTAGCGGTTTGGTTAGTTTATATAGCTAGTAATTCTGAATGGGGTTGAGAATGTGAAGCGAACATTGCAGCAATGTTCAGAATTGATTACCTGGGATGAATCAAATTTTCAAAGGGTAACACTCAAGACGACCCAGACGCCGTCCAATAAATTCATGTGAGACATGAAGATTCGAATGCTGATTATTATCAGCAAATTTGCTGTGTTCTTCCTCATGAGCTGATTATCAGCAAATTTGTTGGAGAAAAGTTCGCAACAAGTGATTCTTCCTCATGTTCGATGATGAAACGTTGTTTATTTTCACTTCGACCAAAAAAAATTCAAATATAAAAAAGTAGTCAAGGGTCAAATTATAAATTTTTCGCTGACATGATCAAGTATTCCAAGACTGAATGACTTTCGGGGACATTTTTGATAATCGAAATTAACGAGAAGAAATTTGGTTTGAAGCAATAAATAGTTAACACACTTTTGACTCACAAAATTGCTTCGCTAGGAATTCACTCATCTTTTTTTCAAAACTAATGGAATCATTTCTCACTAACCGTTCTTCTCGACTACTCATAGCCTCTTAAGTATCAGATAGCCAAACTTACCCCGTAGGTGTCCCTCAAGGTAGTTAACTCGGACTTCTATTTTTCTCAATATTCGTCAATGACATTGTCGAAGTAATACCGCCCGGAGTACATTGTTTTTTGTTGTATGCCGACGATATGAATCTTCTCTGAGTGCCCAACTTCTCTGCAAACCGCTATAGATTCCATTGTTGACTATGTGTTGAATTGGAACCTTACGATCTCTATTCCTAAATGCTTTGTCATCAATTGCGTTCCTTGTAACTCAAAGTCTGTTTATTTCATGAACGACACAACTTTTTCATGACCCAATACCGTTAAAGATTTAGGCATACTTTTTCACCAGAAACTTAGCTTCACTAACCATATTGACGAGACCATCAAGAAGTCCACTAAATGCATTAATATAATCTTGAGAATATCAAAAACTTCCTCCAGCTCTGTATTACTCCGAACCTACAAATCGTATATATTGCCATTACTTGACTATGCTAGTGAATTCTGGTGTCCTGTTTCGATTGGTCTTGTGAACAAATTAGAACAGGTCCAGAGAACGTTTACACGTCGTGTACTTGATAGATGCGGTCAAATCAACCTGAGTTACTTTTCTCGATTACGGTTACTAAATCTTAATACGTTCGAGTACAGAAGAACCATTGCTGATCTTTGTTTTGTTAGGCTTTTTAGCTTTTGTTAGGCTGTTAGGCCACCAGAACTTTTTGATTGATTACTCTTCACTATTCACCATTCTCCTCTCTCCATATCGATTGATTACTCTTCACTATTCACCATTCTCCTCTCTCCATATCGATTGATTACTCTTCACTATTCACCATTCTCCTCTCTCCATATCAATAAAGATCTTCTCACTCATTGCGGCGACTAGTTCTTCCTTTCAGAACTTCGCATCGAATAACACTAGTGATTCTCGTGTTAGTAGCATTTCCAACAGTTTACCCAAAAAACATTTCGAATTATATATATATATATATATATATACATATATGCGATAGAGTGGGCCCGGGTGGGGCAATAGAATTTTGATGTCTCCGATTTCGCTGAAAATTCTACCAAAGGGTATTTCAAGTATGGTGAGAACGGGTCAACTTAATTTTTCCTGATTTTAGCTTTCCGAAAAGCATGAGAGGATTTTAAAAAGCTTGTTTCGCCGAAAGTACATGAGGATGCCGCACTGTTCTAAGAGGCATATGTCACTCAGATTGATAGCTAGATCCACCAAATACCGAATCGATGTAGTCGAATGATGTATCTTCGAGTATCTATGTTTTTTTTATATAGCTTTTTTAACTTTCACGGTTTTCGCGAGAACATATCAAAACATAAAATTCATGAAAAGATGAAAAAAAATGAATTTTCTCTGAGTAAAGGAAAAAGATCCGGGATTCCAGTCAGTATGTTCCAGTCAGTATGATTCCAGTCAGTATGTTCCAGTCAGTATGATTCCAGTCAGTATGTTCCAGTCAGTATGTTCCAGTCAGTATGTTCCAGTCAGTATGATTCCAGTCAGTATGTTCCAGTCAGTATGTTCCAGTCAGTATGTTCCAGTCAGTATGATTCCAGTCAGTATGTTCCAGTCAGTATGTTCCAGTCAGTATGTTCCAGTCAGTATGATTCCAGTCAGTATGTTCCAGTCAGTATGATTCCAGTCAGTATGTTCCAGTCAGTATGTTCCAGTCAGTATGTTCCAGTCAGTATGATTCCAGTCAGTATGTTCCAGTCAGTATGTTCCAGTCAGTATGTTCTAGCCCTGAGTTTTTGCTACAACTTTCGTATACATCATTTTTCAAACAACTTAGGCAAACTCGAGATACATCGCTTTGAGTTCGTATATTACTATAGGTGGGCGTATGTCTAAAGATTTCGCAATAGAGCTAGGAGTCTGAAACCAAGAGAATCATACTTTCTATCCACTCCTGATTCCAAAATAATGTCAAACTTGATTCTAGGACGTCGGGAACCCTGTCAAATAGGTACCTCGTTTTCAAAACTTACTTTTGAAAAAAAAAACTTGTTTGGATTTTGAAATAACTCAACGCGTTTTTTTGAATTGAAAGATGAAAATTGGCTAGCATGTTTGGATTTTCTAAACTTAAATATACAGGAAGATTCAAGTTTGTAAGTTTGATTATCGATTAGATATGCCTGTTTAAAAAAAATCCTGAAAACGGTTTTTTGGTCAGAACTCATCATGTTTTGATTTGACGACCAAAAAAGAAGTTTAGTTCTGAATTCATGAGAAGAGAAGAGTAGATAGAACACCACTTTTTAATTGGGACCTAAAATATTTCAGGTTCATACTATTAATCAAGTTTCGAGGTAGCTTGCTGAAAATGTGGGATTTTCGAATTCCATAATTGTTATTTCTAGCTGTATTCTTACAACCCTGAACTAATAAGCTATTTATATTAGTTCGCGTTGGAATAGCCTCTTTGAAAAATTGCGTTTCATCTATTATCGACAGTCCATGGAAGATCTTGAAACCGATAACTAAGTCAGAAAACTTCCTCGTCTCGGAAAAAGGAACGAATCCATGGCGGGCAAGTCGATTGGGGTAAGAAGGAAGAGACCTCGTATTAACTTCATTTGCGAAACACCGATGGTGAACTATGCGAGTGAATTTCCTCAAAACTTTCTCTATATCATCACAATCTCTTGCATAGTATGTATTCCATATATTCGAAGCTTAGTCAAAGTGCGGCATTACGTGAGTTTTAAAGCACTTGACCAGTATGCCAGGATCATTGACAGTTACCGCACGGAGCATATCATACATTGCTTTAGATGCCTTTTAAACTCGGTCTGCTACAGCCTCTTCCTAACGCAAGGAAGAAGCTATTTGTATGCCTAGGTCACATATCCGAGACACACATGAAATGAAGACATTGTTTATACTGTATGAGGAATAGAGAGATCGAGCTCCAATGTGAATATGGAGAGACTTGGATGGAGAAAGAGATAGTTGGTTAATTAAACACCAATCAAATACGGAATCTAATACTCATTGCAGCTCTCGAGTTCGTTTGCCGTATGAGTTCTTATCATAAGAAACATAAATCTTGAGATCATCTGCGTATGCTTGATAACGAATATCAGGAAAGTAATCTAGTACCTCATTTATCTCAGATATATACAGAGTAAAAAGAAGTGGCCCGAGGACAGACCCTTGTGACACACCCGATGTGGCATTCACACCCAATATAGCAATTATCTTCATCAACTACATTCTAAAAGCCGTATTGACTTTACCTATCGAATGTATTATCCCCTCTTCTCGACTACGTTTTTAGGATCATTTTAATTGAAAAACTATCTACATATGAACTGGAAAACTATCTACATATGAACTTCTCTGTGAATACTTCCAATCTTTATTTTTAATACTAAATTCACTCTGTGTCAGTCATCCGTTTTCATGTAGATACATAGCTATACAACATTCACAACCGGAATAAAGAATTGAATTGAATAAGTTGGAGCAAAAACAACGACAAAACTTGAGAATTCCGCATTGAAACCTATCGTAGAAAGGTTGAATTTATGAATGGTTGAAATCGAGAACAAAAACAAGTAAAAGTATTACAAAAATACACCAAAAGTCAGTAAATTTTGATTTCATCTGGAAACTTCGTGCAGGTGACGTTTGAAATTCAAAAGCAATTACACTTGAGATCGGGAGCGGATTATGAGTAGACTATGGCTCGAAACACACTGGCAACAGTGGCCATTCGTCACTCTACAGCCTTAAGAGCCTGTCACGGATGGAGCCGGATTATCCAGTCCAGAATCGAGCGCGACCTCAGGTGGCGGATAGAGGGACGCCTCCCTACGAAGAATTCGTGCTGGGAGGTAGCGGGAGAAATCCCGCCGCGGACCAAAACTGGGTAGTATAGCTCGTCAAAGGAGGGCGATGCCGGACCGGCCTGGGCATGCCACCGGACAAAACATCAGCCGGTACTCCGCTATACTTTTCAATGGCGAGTCGAGGCGCCAGTAAAATAACCTCTTGCCCTTCTCCGGTTAACGAATGGGTCTCGCCAAGAGGATCGCCGACTGCGGTGCGAGTGTAGACGGAGAAAATCTCTACTGACTCAAAAGGATCCTCACCACCAACCTATCCCAAAAGGACTCCCCTCGACAGGACCTATGGGCAAGACAACAACAACAACAAGTAGACTATGGCAGGAAATTTAGTTGCGATACGCTCCACTTCCGATAAAGGTTTTTATTTGTTACAGGGGCTTTTGTTTTTAGTGTGTTTTAACTACTGTATTTTTGAAAAATTTAGTCATTGAATCGACAAAGAGTCAAGAAAGGGAGAATTTTTTTATGAGGTCTCTTTCCTAAGCCGTCAGCATACATTTTAACTGAGCCTAAGCGAAAAAATCTGTGCAGGGCGTGTATCAAACTGTCGTGTAACAAAGTGTCTTGAAGCAAACTGTCGCGATACCCAAATATCGAGAGAATAAGAAAAAACTTCTTTTTTTACATAGTTTATGTAGGAAACAAGGCCCCAAAATTCAAACTTTGTTAGTACCGGGAAAACTAAAATGAAATATTCTTCAAGCGAGTAATTTCTGTCACGTCTTCTCGTGAAGAATAGTCAATATTATAACATAGATTTAGAAAGAGCAAGAAATTTAAAAGAACATAAAAATTAGAGAGAAAGAGTTTTACAATAAGGTTACAATAAGGACGCAATAAGTTTTCCATGTAAATTTTTGCCGCATAAACAGAGAGAAAAATGCAAACTGTACACTCAAAACTCATTCTCTGTGTTTCTGTACCCGGAAGCGGTCCATTTGCTTTCTCTCTGGGAAATGTCTTATTTGCTTCCTCGTAGTTTTCGTACTTATTATGTTTGGTTCCAGGAATTTTGAGCATCTAAACTGCTCTCTGGTGTTCAACTACAAGAATTATCTGCACTCGATCATGGTTAAAAACACCTCCGTAATCCACATCGACAAAAATGGCGCATCTGCCTGCGCTCAAGAAATACCTGTCATGTTTCGTCGAATAAAAAGCGTTTCGTCGAAGAAAAGCTTGTGACTTGCAAGGCTTGGTCGACGATGACAGTTCTTTGCAAATACCGCTTCTATGTTGGTATTTTTTCTTCTTTAAAAATACTTATTTAGAAGAGTTTTAGTTTAAAAAATTGAATCCGTTCGTGAGAAAATTTGAAACCGTTCATCTTGTCAATGAACTTTCAAAGGATGATTTTTTTGATTTACAATTTTTTTGGTTTTTTCAACAATACATTCGAAATCAGCACTTGAAAATTGATCTGATTTAGATTGAAAAAAAAAAGTCTACACGCTGCGTGGATTTGTTATCATTCATAGTTTCTTGAAAGGTCAAAAAGTAAAAAAAAAAAAAGAAGAAAAAAAGGCTGAAAATTTTTTTTAGCTCGGGAGTCTCCTGAGACGATGGAATTAATCCGAAAGTTAGTAACTGGAGTTCATAACATGCTTTTTCATGTGTAACTGGTAACGTAAACCATTCCCAAGATGAATCCTAGCAAGTTTTTCTTATGCAAAAAAACTATCAATAGTGTACGTTTGGTAGAACGAAAGATGGCTGGGTTCGATTCCATCCTGTGAACTTATTTTGTCAGTGTGGTAGTTTTTCATGAATCAAGAGAGAGGAAATGAGGAAGATTTCAAAAACATGCTTCCACGGCAGCCATTCAGGAGAAACAGAGAGTGATTTTTTTCAATTCAATTCAATTCATTTATTCCATGCAAGAACAACAACTTGTAATACAATTATGAATGGTAGTTCCAATTAGAAATTCAACGACAATAAACTGCGCTTCATGCACCAAGTCCACTCTAAATTTCTCCCTCACACTCTCGAAAGAACATACCCAGAATCTACTGAAATGCACTGGAAATTCCTACGAGACAATATAAAAGAGATCGGAGAAGCAACCTTGGGCAGGACGAAGCCAGGTTGCAAACGCATTGTCGACAAAGAAACCTGGTGGTGGAATGAAAGCGTTCAAGCTGCGGTAAAGTTGAAGAAATCAGCTCTTAAGCAATGGAAAATTTCCAAATCGGAGGATGATCGAGCCAAATATATCTTTGCAAAAAGAGATGCAAAGAGAAGCGTAGCTAAATATCGATCTATCGCTACTATGGAGATATATAACAAGCTTGACACGCCTCAAGGAGAAAAAGAAATCTTCCGAATTTGCAAATCCAGAGCTATAGCAGCGAAGGACATCACCCACGTCAGACTCATAAGGGACCAGAACGGAAAACTTCTGCACTCGAATAGCGACATATGTCAGCGTTGGAAACAATATTTCGAACACATATCCAACATTGAGTTCGATCATCCACCAATTCCTTTATCTCTCACAACAGAAGGACCAGTTCCCATGATTACGGAAGAAGAGGTGAGAAAAGCGCTGAAAAGAATGAAGCCAGGAAAAGCCTGTGGACCAGACGATGTTTCATCAGTTGCATGGAAACTAGCAGGAGACTGTGGAGTTTACCATCTCGTCGAGCTATTCCAGAAAGCTACGATTCGTCAGGAGTATCCTGAAGATTGGAGCATGTCAACCACCATTCCAATCTACAAAGGAAAGTGAGATGTTACCGATTGCGCCAACTACCGTCCCATCAGACTTATGCCTCACACAACTATACTCCTGGAAAAGATCATTGAAGCACGCTTACGTGAGATCACCAACACAAGTGTGAATCAATGTGGCTTCGTGAAAGGAAAAGGGACGACAGATGCGATCTTTGCCATCCGCTTATATCTAGAAAAACACCGAGAGAAGGCGAAATCTGTCCACTGTGCTTTCTTGGACCTAGAAAAGGCCTTTGACAGGATCCCCCATGATCTCATATGGTTTTCCCTTCGTGATCATTTGGTGCCAGAAGAATACATCAGGTGGATACAAATGATGTATGCCAACCCCAGGAGCGTCGTTAGGTCACCAGCAAGAAATTCTGAGCCATTCCAAATTTCTGTCGGAGTTCATCAAGGATCCACACTCTCGCCTTTGCTGTTCATCTTAGTCATGGACACAATAACCAGAGACCTCCAGCGAGACCCACCGGAGACACTCCTGTACGCCGACGACATCGTCTTATGCTCGGAGACAAGAGAAGATCTCGAAAGTCAAGTGGTAAAATGGAATGATCGCTTTGCGGAGTACGGACTACGACTCAATGCATTGAAGACCGAGTATCTTGAAGCTGGAACATCGAGTACAATCCAAGACCCAAGCTCCATAAAAGTTCACAACACTGAGCTACGGAAAGTCGAGCACTTCAAGTATTTGGTTTCTCAAATATCCACAGACGGGGACCCAACAGCCGCTTTCAGTGCCAGAATCAACGCAGCATGGCTCAAATGGAGGGAATCGACTGGTATCCTATGCGACAGACGCATGTCTGATCGACTGAAAAGTAAGATCTATAAATCAGTCGTACGGCCAGTTGCTCTATATGGACTCGAATGCACTCCTTCAACAGCAAAGACCCAGCAGATGCTCCATGTAATGGAAATGAAGATGTTGAGATGGAGCCTCGGAGTCACCCGGAAAGACATGATTCGCCACGAAACGATAAGAGCTCGTTTAGGAGTTGCCCCATTACCAGAAAAACTCAGAGAGTCCAGGCTTAGGTGGTACGGACACATGCTGAGATCTAATCCTGACTCCGTTCCCAAGTCTGCTTGGAACATAGAAATCCAGGGTAGAAGACCAAGAGGTAGACCGAAGCTTAGATTGAGAGAAACCATAGAACAAGACATGGCGGCTATCGGGCTGATAGCCGAAGACGCCTCGAATCGTATGATGTGGCGAAGTGCTATCTACACAGCGGACCCCGCTCTTCAGCGGGAATAACGCTAGGAAGAAGAAGAAGCATGGACGCGTAGGATAGGGAGACAAAAAAACAATCATTCATTTAAAAGTGCTGAATGGCATTCAACTAATCCAAATATCATCTAAGAAAAAAAATGATATGAAATAGCTGTCTATAGTTATTTATAATCAGAAGATTGTGTCCTATACATATGTATGTAAATACAAATAATCGTCAATCTGTTACACTCGGACAAGGAAGCACAACTTCAAATGGAATTTTTTTTAGCCTTGTCGCGAAACTTGAAGAACTTTCGATTACAACGATATCTTCCGGAAGGGAGTTCCATATTGCTATTGATCTAGAGACAAACGTAGACAACCTAGCCGGGTAAACGATAGGCAGACGAATTCTGAGAGAGTGCGCTTGTCTTGTATTATACTTGGGGGGAGATAAAATGTATAGAAAGGAAAAATCGAGAGAGCATTTGTTATGTAAACATTTGTGCAAAAAACATCGATTAGGTCGAAAACCGGCTTGAAAAGGGGAGAGCAATGAACGCTCTTCGAGATACTTTGAAATAGAATTAACAATAACTTTTTCCATTACTTTAGAAATCGAGCAGGTTAAAGAAATGGGTCTGTAATTTGATAAGATAGGAGGTCCTTTGTTTTTGAGCAGAGGTTTTACAATAGCAAACTTCCACATATCGGGTACGATTCCAGTCATTAAACAGTTGTTGAATAAAATACGCAGAGGTTTCAACAACGCAAATCTACATTTTTTGATAAAAATTTTCGGAATGGAATCGGGTGAGGTATTACATTTATTCTCTAACTTAGAAACAGACTCGATTATCATTTGATCATCAATTATTTCAAGAGGAAAGTGTTGATCGAAGGGAGCTAAAATAGGGACAGGAAGAACATTCTGAGAGAAAGTTGATGAGAACTGAGAAGAAAACATTTCAGCTTTTATGGAAAGGTCCGTCACTACCGTTCCACTACTGTCATACAAAACACAGGAATTGTTTTGAGATTTAATACGATTTGTACAAAACGAGAAAAACTGTTTACGGTTGCCTTTAACAATCAGAGAAGATTCCTTAGATGTTTCAAATTCATAAAGCTCAGAAGAAAAATTTCTTGACAGATTTTTACAATATTCGGAGTAAGGAACAGTAATTGAAACTTTCTGAAGCTTACTGAATAAGCGCTGAATACGCGCTGGATATCTATTGGAGGACGAATTAGGAACAACAGTTGGCACAAAGCGATCGATAAGGTCACATAGTAGATCAACGATATAGTTGTAAGCTTGATTAGGGTCAAGAGATGATAATGCCAAGGTCCAATCATGACAGTAAATAAAGTACTCAATCATATGCCAGTTTGCCTCAGAATAAAGTTTTATAGGCTTGATTATGTCATCGAATACTTTGGAGGTAATACAATCGAAACAAATAGAATTATGATCGCACTGGGATGTGAAGGGAGCAATAACACTAGAAGAAGAGATAATCGGATGATTGCATAAAAGAAGATCAAGAATGTTCTGACTTCGAGTCGGCATCAGAATGTACTGAGTGAAATGGTTATCACAACAGTAATTAAGAAATTGAGTAGAAGAATAGCTCTTAGAACACGTCAACTTGTCCCAATCAATACAAGGCAAATTCAAATCACCAACGATTATGAGAGGGACATTGGGAATGGTATTTAAAGAGAAGTATGCTAATAACTCATTCATGATATCGTCTGGGGCACTGGGAGATCGATAAACACACATTAATCTAACCCGAGAAAAATATGAATCTTTGTCACTACATTGTAACTCAACTGTAATAGCTTCACATTCTGAAACTGACATCGACGAAATTGCTACTGGACTGAGTCTAGATTGCACTAAAATTGCTACTCCGCCACCTCTGTTACTGATATTAGAGTTTCTATCAGAACGAAAAACATAATATGGTTTATTTGAATGTAAAATGACATCAGGTTCACTATCGTGTAACCAAGTTTCTGAAAAGCAAATAGCATTGTATTGCGTTGAAGATAATAAATGATTAAGATCGTACAATTTATTCCGTATAGAGCGACAATTACTATAGTAAAAACTAAAATTTCCTCTAATACTATGTTGACTATTCCAAATATCAGAAGAAGTAAACAGGCTATCGCCATCAGCACTACTGACCTATTTCTGTACATCGTTTGCGTCCATCCTTTTTCATCTTGTCACCGTCACGTTTTGAAGAGAACCATTAGCCTCAGCGACTGTCTTCGGAGTGTATAGAGGACGCGGATGAGAGAATCGAATGAGCCTTGTTCCTTGTATTCCCCACTCCATCGATCCAGCTTTGTCGTTTCATTCCTTAGCGAGTTTCTTGCAGTCCTTCTCGAGTTGGAGTCCTTCTCTGGTAAGGTCTTCTCTCGCGTACGCGTGAGGAAATTTGCGAAGAACTTCAGGACGACGGACTCGTAGTTTTCGAAGTACTTCTGTTCGGATAGATGGCGATGGAAAATGAATCTTAAGAATTCTTCTCTTGTTCTCTTTATTTCCGAAGCGTCGATGAGTGATAGAACCTTGGTTGAATGCATTAGTGAGAGAAGGTATATTGAGTTCACTAACGAGAGAATCAAGAAGTTTTCCATCATGTTGATCCGTGGCGTCTTCTCTTATCTCCTCCGGTATGCCGACCAAAACGATGTTGTGAGCCTTCTCTTCCAGAATGACTTTGTCTTCCTGAAGGACTCTCCTGACCGCGTTATAGGGGAGTAGTTAAGGTTGCGATATGAGAGAGGAAGTCATCAAAGAGTTGGATGGAGGGGCCGGGGTTTGGGTTGTGAGCTTAGAGAGAAGAGGAATGAGAGAAGATAATGTCGTCATCATTCAGGTTACTGCATTCAGAAGTTGGGAGATTTGGTCGCTTTGACGGTTGACAGCTTGGATCAGAATTTGTACATCAGATGAGGGTTGAGAAACTGACGAAGGAACAGACATATCTGTTTGTTTGGAATTGGTTTGAGAAAAGGACTGGCTCAACATTTGATATAGAAAGAATCAATATGAGAGCAATAGGAAGGGTCACCGCTCAGTGTGATAGCAGAGCGAGAGGAAATTTTAATAAGGGGGACGACATTTGATCGCTAAGCAGGGATAGAAGATAAAGTAATGGATGACATCAAAGTCTTGTTGTTATCGCCTTTACTTTGCCTCCACACATAGTTCAACAAAAGTAATTTGTCACTGTTGAAAAAAATGAAAAAGGTTAGGGACGAAATTTGGTGCCACTGGTCTTTGAGGAAACCTGTAAAAGAATTTTTTTATCTGATTTCGAAGTCGATATTGTGAATTTTTTCACTCAATTGACAGACGAGCTTTGAATTTCTTTGCCTCAGAAACGGATATCAGGAAAGAGCTTATATTGAATCTCTTTAAACTGACGTTTTTCCTCTCCTTCAATCGATATCAACATCTCACCTGGTCCTACAGTGCGGGGCATAATTTTGGGTTCACCCCCAAATTGAACATTAACCGATGTTTTAGAAGGCGCAACAAAAAAACATTAAGCCATGGAACTGACCACGCAGATAAATAGTATGACATACTTGCCAACCTTAATATAATTTGAATAGAGCATTTAGCGCCAAAAACCGGAAAATCGACTGGGGCATAATTTTGAGTTCACTTCTCCTTTTAGCGTTTAAAAATAGCTTTCTTTTCAAGAATTTATTTCATTTTTATAGATAAATGCCGAGTGCAACGCGTCTTTCTCAAGTCGAAAAAGGGCAAATAGACGTGTTATTGGCGAATTGCACGCCAGTTGGGTCGGAGCGCAGCCGAAGCTGATGTTTCAGCATCTAAGAGGACGTTTCGTCTCATTCTTTCGGAAACTGGACACTGTGTCAACTCTAAAATGAAGCCGGAACCTCGTCCGTGTTCATTCGCATCGAAGGAAACTGTAGAAGGAGGGTTCCGCCGGCGTGAAACGCACCCCAATACATGAGATTTCCGCCTCCATGTCCAAGGCTACTGAAGAGCAGCGGGTCCTTGCGAAGATCATGCCAATACGAGTTTTGGCTGTCACATCTGATTCCACTTCTTCTAGTCGGAACAGACCACCTACATAGAGAATTTTTTTTTGTTATCGTAAGCAAAATGATGTCATGATTCTCATCCTACTCCAGTCATGTTTGTGCTCTCTGGTCGCGAATGCCTAACGTCGAGTTTTATGATTCTATGTCAACCGAGGTGCCGTTTTCATCTTAGAGTTGACAAAGTGTCCAGTTTCCGAAAGAACGCGACGAACCGTCCTCTTAGAAGCTGGAACACAAGCTTCGACTGCCACCTACTTCAATGACTTGGCAGAATTTGACGCTTTCTTCGCGAATGCGCGTCGTTTCTTGAATCGAAAACTTTCGTGGTCGACCACTCTTCTTCTGAACGGTCATCTTCAGTCGATCGGAGACGTAATTATTTACACAATGAGGACTCCGACCGAATTGGCGTGCAATCTCACGATTTCTCTTCTTATTCGCCAATGACACGTCTATTTGCACTTTTTCGACTTGAGAAAGACGCGTTGCACTCGACATTTATCTAAAAAAATAAAATAAATTCTTGAAAAAAAAGCAATTTTTTAAACGCTAAAAGGAGAAGTGAACTCAAAATTATGTCCCAGTCGATTTTCCGGTTTTTGGCGCGAAATGCTCTATTCAAATTATATTGAGGTTGTCAAGTATGTCATATTATTTATCTGCGTGGTCAGTTCCATGGCAATATGTTTTTTTGCGCCTTCTAAAACATCGGATAATGTTCAATTTGGGGGTGAACTCAAAATTATGCCCCGCACTGTATCACTATGAAACACACTGTATGGTATGAAGGAGCGACCAAGCGATTTCACCGAGACTTCAGACAAGTGCATTTAGGGGTTGAGGCAAAGCGAGAAAAAAAGAAATACTTCAATTATTTTGTTACAGACTCTTGATAATGAGATTCCGAAGCTAAGCAATCTGAATTGGTTTCCTCATCATGCAACGCAACGCTAAAGGTTTGTTAGCTCCGTTCTTTCTGTAACTTTGTTGAGCGTATAGTATGTACGTTGATGCACAATCAGAAAGTGATACTTTGAAAGTCTGAAAGTGATTGTCTTCAAGTTTTTCGAGTATTCATATACTTCTAAACCAAAGTCTTCTATTCTGTCAAGCGCAGTACTAAATTTTTGTCTTATGATTGCAAAAAACTTGAATGTTTAAGCAACACAAGCGTCCAAAAGCAACCAGCGCGATACCAAGAGCCTTTGCGTTCTTCTGATGGCCAGGGATTTTTAGGTAAATGTAGCTGATTGGGAGAAGTTGAGAATGTCAGGACGACTTGACAGACAGTTACCCTTGTTGTACGGTCCTTGAAATGCTCATTAAATTGTGTAGGTGTTTAGCTCAGTCGGTAAGAGCGTCGCCCGAAAAGCGAAGGTCGCGGGTTCGAGTCCCGCCCACCATTATATTTTTGCACATGCTTCTGCGAATATTCCGCTGCTCTGTTTTATATAAAACCCGGTGCCTATAAACTGCGAGGGCTAGGGTATACTCTAATTCACAGAATCAGAAAGTGATACTTTGAAAGTCTGAAAGCGAATGTCTTCAACTTTTTCGAGTATTCATATTAAACCATAGACTCCTATTCTGTCAAGCGCAGTACTAAGTTTTGGTCTTCAAATTCAAAAAAAACTTGAATGCTTAAGCAACACAAGCGTCCAAAAGCAACCAGCGCGATACCAAGAGCCTTTGCGTTCTTCTGGTGTCCAGGGATTTTCAGGTAAATGCAGCTCATAGAGAGAAGTTGAGAATGTCAGGACGACTTGACAGACATTTACCCTTGTTATACGGTCCTTGAAATGTTCATTAAATTGTGTGCATTTTTAGCTCAGTCGGTAAGAGCATCACCCGAAAAGCGAAGGACGCGGGTTCGAGTCCCGCCCACCATTCGATTTTAGCACATGTTCCTGCGAATAGTCCGCTGCTCTGCTTGATATAAAACCCGGTGCCTATAAACTGCGAGGGCTAGGGTATACTCTAATTCACAGAATCAGAAAGTTATACTTTGAAAGTCTGAAAGCGAATGTCTTCAACTTTTTCGAGTATTCATATTAAACCATAGACTCCTATTCTGTCAAGCGCAGTACTAAGTTTTGGTCTTCAAATTCAAAAAAAACTTGAATGCTTAAGCAACACAAGCGTCCAAAAGCAACCAGCGCGATACCAAGAGCCTTTGCGTTCTTCTGGTGGCCAGGGATTTTCAGGTAAATGCAGCTGATTGAGAGAAGTTGAGAATGTCAGGACGACTTTACAGACAGTTACCCTTGTTATACGGTCCTTGAAATGTTCATTAAATTGTGTGCATGTTTAGCTCAGTCGGTAAGAGCATCACCCAAAAAGCGAAGGTCGCGGGTTCGAGTCCCGCCAACCATTCGATTTTAGCACATGTTCCTGCGAACAGTCCGCTGTTCTGTTTGGTATAAAACCAGGTGCCTATAAACTGCGAGGGCTAGGTTATACTCTATTTTACACCCTTTTCGAAGGACAAAGAAAGAATGGTCAAGCTAACGCACGTTGAAGAGCTAGTCAGTCGGGCGGGGTGGTTTCTAGCCTTCCCTTTTTCATGATTACCCAGCACGAGCGCAATTTCACTGCACTACTGAGGACACTTTACCAATGCTTGCAATATTGCTATAAGAAAAACTGGATGGTCATATCTGGGCAAGGACAAACGTTGGTGACACTGTTCGATAAGGTAACAAGCTGGGAAAAAGTTTTTGCAGATTCCGAAGACAAAAATGATGAATCGGACGGAGAAGAATGGGAAGCAAAGTGTTAGGCCAACATATTGTTCAAATAGTCCCATATAAGCTCAGCGGAGGTGAACTTCTCTAGCCTACGCTATTGAACAAAAATCGAGTAACTACTCTATGGTATCTATGGTATAAACTTCAACAATACTCTATTGTGATACTCCCTATGTGAGCTGATGATACTTGACAAATCATACATATTGGATAAATAAATGAATATTTTTCGCAAGATGACTTTTCGATCTACTGAAAAAAACCTCACCGAATGCCTGAAACTCTGATCACAAATTTAAAAAAAAAACTTCGCAGCTTTGAACTATCTTGTAAAAGTGATAAACTTGCCCAGTCATTTGCCCAGTCTTTTCGGAAAAACACTTTCATTTCTCAAACAGCCCTATGTAGAAGTTTACTTCTAGTGATAAGCAAATTCTCGCATGGAACTGAGAAGTTGAATAGGCCCTCAACTGTGTAATTTTTCGTTTTTCTGCTTAAAAGAATCATTCGATACAAAGCGTCCTCTGCTTTTGTTCGAAGTCACTCGAATTCTAGTGTCATATTATATTTGCTGAGTGATATTTCTAGTTTAGTTCGTACATCTTCGTAGTGAAAAGGTATTATACGTAGAATAGTCGAACTTGTTCCTCTTTTTCTAACTGTGATAGGGAGTTAGACTGATATAGCTAATTATATTGGGGGGGGTGGGAGTTAGACTGATGTAGCTAATTATATTTGCAGTGGAAGAAAACAAAAATCATAGAAGGAAACGGAAAAATTGATATAAGCTTTCATCATAAAAAATCTTTAATAACAAATGAAAATCAAAAAATCGCTTTGATTCATCATTAAAAAAAACAAATCAAAATTAATCCTCGCGGAATCTTCGCTAACATTTATCCCTCACTTCGGTTACTCAATCGGTCGTTCCGGTTAAAAAAAGCTACAGAACATGACTGTTTTTAAACTAAACTGTTTTCATCCGAATGAAGAAACCTACAGTAATTTATCGGCAGCAGTAAATCCACTCTTTCACTAGTCTGTGCTATTATGCTCAATTTCCACCAATGAGTTCCAGATTTTAAATCAAGAAAGAAAAGACTGGATGCGATACCAGATAGGAGTGGATTGTGTGGTACAGGAATGTGAGGAGAGGATGTGCATCCCAGAGGGCTGAAGCGGAAATTGGAAAATCCAGGACAAAGATGAAGAGACGTATACATGCAGTGATCGCTGAGCTGAGTTTTTGAAGAGCCCATAACTAAAAAATGGCTTTTCATATCCTATGAAATTGATGATAAAAAAAAGTTTGAACTGAATTGGATGCCGGAACGAACTAATTTTTCCGATCTAGTATGTGAGCTCTCCAATCACTCAGAATGGTCATTCTCTTCTATTTCTGAACTCACCTCTAGAAGTAATGCTAATCCTTATCCATCCAACCAAATGACCCGTATTCGCCTCTATCAACTTAAAATTCAGTTCAAGTTGCTTTTCGTTGAAGACTCTTGTGATATTACCCATGATAAATGATTAAACTTGCCAAATAAATCTGCCTAAAAACTTGCCTAACTGTTTTAATGAGTCTGAGGGAGTGCTCCAAAAGACCCTGAAGAATTTCTATGGACGAATCGATCTACCTTTCAACGGAGCGCTGCCGAAAATACGTTTTCCGTAGATAAATCAATATTAAACCAAAAGGACAAACCAACACAGATATAGGCAACCCCGCCGATATACGAAAAAGGTCAGAATGAAGTGAAATCTGTTTGGCACGAGATGGTCTTGGAATATTCAAATTGAAATCATACTACAATTTTGAGTGCAGGGAGAGTATTCAAGGAAAAACTACCGTAAGAGTTATGTATTTTTCTCGAAAGATTAGTTGTGATAAGCGCCACTTCCGGTCAGAGTTTTTAAAAGACGGATGAGTTTGATTCCGTGCCATGGACAAGCTTTTGTAAGTGCGACAGCTTACTCATAACTAATTTAAATCACACGCCACTGCCTTTGAGCAATGACTTAATTTATAACAACAAATATCAAGAGAATAAGAAAAAAACATTTATGTTTACATAGTTTATGTAGTAGACAAGGCCCCAAAATTCAAAATTTGTTAGTACCAGGATAACTGAAATGAAATTTTATTCAAGCGAGAAATTTCTGTCACGTCTTCTCGTGAAGAACAGTCATTACTATAAGAGAGATGGAGAAAGAGCAAGAATTTTAAAAGAACATAAAAATTAGAGAGAAAGAGTTTTACAATAAGGTTACAATAAGGACGCAATAAGGTTACAATAAGGACAATAAGGTTACAATAAGGACGCAATAAGGTTACAATAAGGACAATAAGGTTACAATAAGGACAATAAGGTTACAATAAGGACAATAAGGTTACAATAAGGACAATAAGGTTACAATAAGGTTACAATAAGGACAATAAGGTTACAATAAGGACAATAAGGTTACAATAAGGACGCAATAAGTTTTCCATGTAAATTTTTGCCGCATAAACAGAGAGAAAAATTAGACAGTTAAAGTCTTTGTCGTGCCAGTGAAGAGATGCGGTGTGGTTTCGTGCAAAGAGTTCGGACGTTTCGCTTTATTTAAAGCAACATCAGCGATATGCAAATTACCCTAAAGCAGAACGAAATTGGTAAAAAACAAAGCGAAAAAGCATAATTCACATGAAAGTTATCTCAATCCAAGAGAGGAAATCTCCTAAAGAAGTAAAAAGCTATTTAGTGGGAGAAAGAAGCGAAATATGGTAAGTCTCGCGTTACAAAGCGAGTTAATTCAAAGACTGGGAAGAGAGATAAGAGCTAGTTGAATCATTTCCTCAGCGAGTTCATTCCGGTTGTTCAGGTCGGGAGCATTGGTATTTATAAGAAGGGCTTCGGTTAGACGTCGGCGTACAATATTCGGTTCAACTTGGAGTATAACACCGGATAGAGTCATCTTTGAGTCAGAATGTTTTAGAATAGCATGTTGAGCAAATGCATTCGAGATATAAGATGGAGAATGGGGGTTGTTACCCGCTCGAGAATGCTCGGAGGCCCTAATGTGAACTGGTCGGCCAGTTTGTCCTATATAGAAGCTACCACATGCACATGAAATCTTATAAATACAACCTGAAGTGTTACAGCTGCCAATTTTCCCATTAGGGCAGAAAATACAAGATCTAGGTTTGGAACATACATTATCATGAGACCGATTGCGGCTAAGAATTTTTCCTAGAGAACCTTCTCAACAATTTCGATGTTTTCAAGATCAACATCATGCATGGCTCTACGTATGTCCTTAGTAAAGGCGTCTGAGATATAAGGAATAATAAAAATTATTCTGCCCTCGTTTCGCACTTTCGGTTGCTGTGTCTTAGAGATTTGAGTTTTTCCAGTATAACCGTTTTGAGAAAGGATAGACAGAGCTTTTGCTCTTGATTCTGTGCGAAACTCGGATGAACTTACAGAAGAAGCGGTACGAATAGTACTAGATACAATGGCTCGTTTCACGTGAACAGGATGAAATGATGATGAATGAACGATAATGTTTTTACTAGATGGTTTTCTATACCATTTCGTGAGAATCTTATCTCCAGATAATAAAATTGAAATATTCAGGTAAGGAAGGCAGTTATCTGATGCCTTTTCTCTAGTCAGATTTATGAGAGGCACCTTTCCATTGAGAAATGTGAACAATTCATCAATGGCTCTCTGATTAGTAGTGATGACAATGTAATCGTCAATATAACGCTTGAAAAGGACAATGTCACGAGTGGGAGCTGATTCTTCAATCGAATGCATGAATGAAACAGCTAAGAGAGGGGCGAGGCGATTACCCATTGCTAGGCCTCTATAGAGAGAAAAATGCAAACTGTAGACTCAACACTCATTCTCTGTGTTTCTGTACCCGGAAGCGGTTCATTTGCTTTCTCTCTGGGGAATTGCTCAGTTGCTTCCTCGTAGTTTTCGCGCTTATTATGTTTGGTTCCAGGTATTTTGAGCATCTAAACTGCTCTCTGGTGTTAAATTACAAAAAATATCTGCACTCGATCATGGTTAAAAACACCTCCGTAATCTTCATCGACAAAAATGGCGCATCTTCTTGCCCTCAAGAAATACCTGTTATGAATCAAAAGCGTTTCGCCGAAGAAAAGCTTGGGACTCGCAAGGTTTGGTCTGCTATGACAGTTCTTCTTTGCAATTACCGCTTCTATGTTGGTATTTTTTTCTTTCTGAAATAAACTTTAGGAAAAATTTTAAAACCGTTCGTGAGAAAATTTGAAACCGTTCATCTTGCCAATGAACTGTCAAAGGATGATTTGTTCATTAACTTTTTTCATTCGAATATGAACGATACATTCGAAATCAGCACTAAAAATTAATCTGATTTAGATTGAAAAAAAGTCTACACGCTGCGTGGATTTGTTATCATTCATAGTTTCTTGAAAGGTCAAAAAGTAAAAAAAAAAAAAGAAGAAAAAAAGGCTGAAAATTTTTTTTTAGCGATTGAAGCGATCAAGGGGCTTCCGAAAAAACTTCAACGATGAGTCCTAAGGTTAGTAATGGAAAATTTTCCAATGTTTTGAAAATTTTATTGTGACTTTTTCCGGTGCGACTAAATTGATTTTAAAAATGCTGAACATATCTGAATTGCGAAGTACTGAATGAGCTTTAATCGAATGGTTGTCGGAAAAAGAAACCTTGGATTCCGAAAACTTGGACGATGTGCGGCTGAAGAGCAAAAGCAGAAAGAGCTCGGGAGTCTCCTGAGACGATGGAATTAGTCCGAAAGTTAGGAACTGGAGTTCATAACATGCTTCTTCATGTGTAACTGGTAACGTAAACCATTCCCAAGATGAATCCTAGCAAGTTTTTCTCATGCAAAAAAACTATCAATAGTGTACGTTTGGTAGGACGAAAGATGGCTGGGTTCGATCCCATCTCGTGAAATTATTTTGTCAGTGTGGTAGTTTTTCATAAATCAAGAGAGAGAGGAAATGAGAAAGATTTCGAAAACATGCTTCCATGGCAGCCATTCAGGTAAAAAAGAGATTGATGTTAATAAGGGGGCGACTTTTGACGGCTCAGCAGGGATAGAAGATTAAGTGATGACATCAAAATCTTGTTGTTATCGCCTTCACTTTGCCTCCCGCATAGTTCCACAAAAGTAATTTGTCACTGTTTAAAAAAAATGGAAAAGGGTAGGGACGAATGTTGGTGCCACTGGTCTTTGAGGCAACAAGCTGTAAAAAAAGTTTTCCGCAGATTTCGAAGTGACGATTGTGATTTTTTCACTCAATTAACATACGAGCTTTGAATTCCCTTGCCTCAGAAACGGATATCTAAAAAAAGAGCTTATATTGAATCTCTTTAAACTGACTATTTTCCTCTCCTTCAATCGATATCAACATCTCACCTGGTCCTATCACTATGAAACGCACTGTATGGTATTTTCAATTCTTTATTCCGCTTGAAACAAAACATAATGTTAAGTGACGAAACAGATGACACTGTCACAAGAAAAGTGAATTCAGTGAAGGTTATGAAAAGTGAGATCTAAATATGACAAGAACAATGAGGAACATTTCATTTTAGGAAAATAGGAAAGCACACAAAAAAAAGCAAAGAAAGCAAAGCTTGTATCTTCAGTTATGAACTATTCATCAGCAATTAAGAACTATTCATCCGCAATAATAACTTGAAATTCCAAAAATTCAACTCACTCTTTATCATTCGAGAGCTAACTGAGAACACAAATAAAATTGAAAAAAAAGAGGAGAAACAGAAACAAAACATTTGAAGAAACAAAGCACTTGAATTAAAAATGTATTCTAGAGTTGGTGACAATGGTCTCACAATCAAGCTTGATAAGTTCATTTCTAAAAATGCTAGAAGAGCTTGTAGAAACCAAAGAACAAGGTAACTTATTCCAGACATTAATCATTCTTGAGGCACAAGTGCTTGTTCTGCTTTGATATTTACACGGCAAGCATATTCTGTAGTTATTCGACTCTCTCAGCGAATAAGGCGATGGGCAAAGTTTAAACATATTTGAGTAATCTACTTGAATATTTCCGTGCAGACATTTATGGATGAACACAAGATCGGCCACATTTCTTCTATATTCAAGCGAGGAGATGGAAAGAAAATTCAGTCTAGCAACATAACTCATTTTGGGTAATCCGGCCCTTTGTAGTAACCTTCGTGTAAATGATCTTTGCACTTTTTCTATGCAGTTAACGAGACCGATAGTTACTGGGGACCATACCTCACTCCCATATTCAATAAGGGGTCTTATGTATGTGGTGTATATTCTGAGCAGAACTTTAATTGATTTGGTTTTAAAGGCTCTGAAGATCATGTTTATACATTTTTGGGACTTTAGGGAGGTTAGTTCAATATGTTTAGAGAATGTGATATCTTCCTGAAATGTAATGCCAAGATCTTTCACTAATGAAGTAGTTGGTATGATATTGTCTTCTAGGTTATATGTTACTTTTGGATTCCTAGGACCACAGTGCATGATAAAGCATTTTTGAGTTGATATCACAAGTCCCCAAGTCAGTGAGTAATCGGAAATGGAATCCAGACTTTTCTGAAGAGAGTCTCTGTTCTTGGAAAAAATTTTGAGGTCATCGGCATATAGAAAACCATGGACATCTGGCTCTATGTGCTCCATGATATCATTTATAAATATTGAAAAGAGGAGGGGTCCAAGGCAACTCCCCTGGGGAACACCACTGTTGTATACTTTAGGGCCTGATAATGTTTCTCCGATTGAGACTTTCGAGGACCTGCTCGTGAGAAAAGAACGGATAAGATAGAGGAGGTTGCCCGTTATTCCCACTTTTTCAAGTTTGTGAACAAGAAATCTTATGTTTACAGAGTCGAAAGCCCGTGAAAAGTCGACTAGACAGATGTCAAAGTCTATTTTTTTATTCTGAAGCGTGAGGTAAATGGAATGAGCCTCTACCAGGGATGTTACCGTGGACCGTCTCCGACGGAAACCATGTTGTTTGGGATGTAGTATGCCATTGGTTTCCAGATATTGATAAGTTATATTGAAGATCAGTTTCTCGAATACCTTTGACATAGAGCACACCATAGTGATAGGACGATAATTTTCGATCTGAGAGCGGGGCCCTTTTTTATGAACTGGTTTGATTATTCCTTTTTTCCAGGCCAGAGGGTAGTGCCCTAAGGTTAGTGAGTTGGTGAAAATGATTGAGAGAGGTATGGCCAGTGAGTCCAGACAATTTTTGAGTAGTCTACTTGGAATAAAGTCAGGGGAAGAGTTCAGTTTCGGAGCTATTCGTTTCAGAATGGAGTTCACCTCAAAAGGGGAGATGTCATTAATGTGGTCGAGGTGAAAATTCGGGCGAGAGATCTGAAGGGGTCCACTGATTGGTAAGGGTTGTAACTTATCAAAATACTCGGCGAAGTGAGTTGCTTGTTCGAAGGGGATAGTAGTTGGTTTATTGTTCACTATGAGAGCAGGAATAGATGTGTTGCTTTTAATGCGGTTGGATATAGTTCTGAAGAATACCTTATAGTTTCTCGGGAACTTAAGCTTGTCTTCCCTAAGAACCTCGAATTTGACTAGTTCTTTGTGAAGTTTCTTGGATGTGCGTAATGACGTAATGGAGAGAGGGTTTCGTTTGTTACTTCTCTGTAGGAAGCTGTATAATCTTCTTATCTTGGGGGGATATTTCAAATGTGTTTTGACATTCTTATTTTTTGGAATCCTATTATCCATTATGAATTGGATGATGTTGGTTAATTTATCGACACTTTCGTCAATAGTTAGGTTTGAGAGCATGTAAGTCCAGTCGATGCTAAAGAGGTCTGAGTTGATTATTTCCCAATCTGCCTTTTTCCAGTCTAACGATGAGCTGGTGCTTGTGATAATACGCTTGGCTCTATCTCTGATTTCAAAGTATATTGAGGCATGATCGCTGGTGGAGAAGGGAGGCCTGACAATACAGTCTTTTATGATATTTGAATTACAGAGCAGGCAATCGAGTGTATTTTGAAGTCTAGTGGGAGAAAGTACGAGTTGTTTAAGATTGTTGTCGCATGTCATGTTTAAGAATGCAAGAGACATACTACATGTATTGGGAGCGGTGAGATTTGCCCAGTCTATCTTGGGGAGGTTCATGTCTCCGCACAGAATGGTGGGAAATACTTCAGTAACATGAGAGGTGATAAACGAGCAGAGATCCTTTGTATTTTCTACTCCACAGCTAGGAGATCGATATATATTAATCAGTCTAATGGCCGAGAAAGCAAACGAGAAAGATGTGTTAGGATAAATGTCTATTACTAACCCCTCGCACTGAGCCTTGCTATATTGAACAACTAAAGATGAGGAGATGGCATTATCTACTAGAATGGCTACGCCTCCTCCTCTTTGTGCCAATCTGTCACCTCTGAATACCGTGAAGGGTAAACTATCGGTTAGAATGGAGTCGGGAAGCTCACTGTGCATCCATGTCTCAGATAGTAAGAGAATGTGATATTTACAGCAACGAAGAAGAAAATAAAGATCATATAGCTTATTCATCACTGATCTACAGTTGAAATACAAGCATTTGATTACTTCTTTTCTAGCTCTTTTATCCGACTTATCCTATGGTGAATAACGAGAGGTTTTCCTAACATTTCTTCTTCTGGAAACAAATTCGTCTGACTTTCTGGGGCATGAGGGAGATTCTTCGGCGTTTCTGGTAATAAGCGATTTCACCGAGACTTCAGACAAGTGCATTTATGGGTTGAGGCAAAGCGAAAAAACAAAGAAATACTTCAATTATTTTGTTACAGACTCTTGATAATGAGCTTCCGAATCAAAGCAATCTGAATTGGTTTCCTCATCATGCAACGCAACGCTAAAGGTTTGTTAGCTCCGTTCTTTCTGTAACTTTGTTGAGCGTATGGTATGTACGTTGATGCTGAATCAGAAAGTCATACTTTAAAAGTCTGAAAGTGATTGTCTTCAACTTTTTCGAGTATTCATATACTTCTAAACCATAGACTTCTATTCTGTCAAGCGCAGTACTAAATCTTTGTCTTCCGATTGCAAAAAAACTTGAATGTTTAAGCAACACAAGCATCCAAAAGCAACCAGCGCGATACCGAGAGCCTTTGCGTTCTTCTGATGACCAGGGATTTTCAGGTGAATGTAGCTGATTCGGAGAAGTTGAGAATGTCAGGACGACTTGACAGACAGTTGCCCCTGTTGTATGGTCCTGGAAATATTCATTAAATTGTGTGCGTGTTTAGCCAGTCGGTCGCAGGTTCGAATCCCGCCTACCACTCGATTTTTGCACATATTTCTGCGAACAGTTCGCTGCTCTGTTTGGTATAAAACCCAGTGCCTATAAACTGCGAGGGCTAGGGTATACTCTAATTCACACCCTTTTCGAAGGACAAAAAAAGGTCAAGCTAACGCACGGTCAAGAGCTAGTCAACCGGGCGGGTTGGATTCTAGCCTTCGTTGGTGACACTGTTCGATAAGGTAACAAGCTGAGAAAAAGTTGTTTTTTTGCAGATTCCGATGACATGAATGATAAATCGGACGGAGAAGAATGGGAAGCAAAGTGTTAGGCTAACATATTGTTCAAATAGTCCCATATAAGCTCAGTGGAGGTGAACTTCTCTAGCCTACGCTACTGAATAAAAATCGAGTAACTACTATACAAGTATCTAAACTTCAACAACTCTATTGTGTTACTCCCTATGTAAGATATAGGATAAATAAATGAATATTTTTTGCAAGATGACTTTTCGATCTACTGAAGAAAACTCACTGAATGCCTGAAACTATGATCACGAATTTTTTAAAAAAAATCTTGTAAAAGTGGTAAACTTGCCCAGTCATTTGCCCAGTCTTTTCGGAAAAAAACTTTCATTTTTCAAACAGCCCTATGTTGAAGTTTACTTCTAGTGATAAGCAAATTCTCGCATGGAACTGAGAACTTGAATAGGCCCTCAGCTGTGTAATTTTTCGTTTTTCAGCTTAGAAGAATCATTCGATCTAAGCGTCCTCTGCTTTTGTTAGAAGTCACTTGAATTCTAGTGTCATATTATATTTGCTGAGTGATATTTCTAGTTTAGTTCGTACATCTTCGTAGTGAAAAGGTATTCTACGTAGAATAGTCGAACTCTAGCCGAGGTTCCAAGATGACTCGGAATCAGCTTCAGCCACTGAACAAGAAAGGCCTAAAAGAGCGAACATCATCAGTTTCAGTTCCAACAAGGAATCGCGCTAGGGCATACCCCATCCAGATATCAAACCGACTCCCAACAAAGAGTTATCTCACATCTCAAAGATTATTCCTAACAATTCCTCTGACGATAATGAGGCGAATGAAAAGCTAACTTCAAATTTCTAACTGAAATCTTCTCATCTAAAATGTATATTGAGTAATATCCGCAGTATTAATGATGAATGAAGTTTACCAGTTTCTTGAAAAGGAAAGAATTCATATTTGTTTGATATTAAAAGAGTTGGTTGAACGAGAATACGCCTGATTATTTCTTCTTCCATCTAAACTTTTCTATTTTTCCTTTAAGACAGGCGTAATAGTAAAAAAGGCGGAGGACTACTAATAATATTGAGAAACAATTTTTTTGAGCCAAGAAAATATCAACGTTTCCAATAATCTTGACGATGAATTGCTCGTCGCTTTGTGCGAAAAATTCAAATATTCAAACAATTAAAAAAAAGTGAATTCAAACCTCCACGAGATAGGGGAAACGAATCGATTTGAAAAATCTTCTTTTCTCCAGATTTTTAAGTTGGTCGTTTTCAAGACTTTCCTCATTTCCAGATTCTTCTCATTTTCACACTCCAAAGATGCTCGTCTCTTCTAACTAACGTCCAGCCCCGATATAATAATCAGTCTTCGCGTCATAAAGATCATCCGGATGACCCATACTCGTCTCATACTCGTCTATTAACTTGATCTACAAGAAGAGTCTCGACGAAATACTCCGCGGTCTTTATCAAAATTCGAAAAAATCTTGCTGTGTACTCCCCATGTAAGCAGATGAGTCTTGAAAACTCATCCTTTGGTGAATAAAGTAGTATATACAAACGAAAATGTTCTCCACACTTTTCAGAGATTAGACTGCTCAGATTTAACGCACTCAGAAAGAACAATATCGGCTTCCATGTGTTGCTCTATCTCTTACTTTCCCTCTCTCTCTCTCCCTCTCTCTCTTTCTCTCTCTCTCATTCTCTCTTCCTCTTTCTCATTACCTCTTCCTCTTTCTCTCCCTCTCTCTCTTTCTCTCACTCCTCTTTATCTTTCTCATTCTCTCTTTCTCACTCTAAGTATCTATTTCTTTCTCCCACTCTCCCTTTCTCTTTCTCTCGTTATGTGGAGACTGAAAAAAGCATTTATGATCAGCCGGTTGATTTGAATGGTCGTATGGTGATGTTCTGACAGCCTTTGGTCGTTTGCTTTTGAGGATCGGGTCAGTTGCTGCGAGATTTACTTAGAGCATCGACTTCTCGACGTGGCATAAGTCGGCCATCGTATATGACGACATCTTGACCAGCTGCCAAAAGTGTTTTTTTCTCTTGGCAAAGTTGATACTCCTTTTGCTTTTTGGTCAAACTCGAGCGGATGAAAAAGTTTTTGAAAGAAGGGTTTTTTCGGAGAGAGCTCGACTTACCAAGGAACTGTCTCTAACGCATTGACAAAAAACCTCTCTTTTCCAAATTCACAATCCAAATTTTATCTCGATCTACGCATTCCAAGAGAAATGGTCGCCCAAAATGTCAACCGTTCATAAATCGTCAATCTCCATCATTGCGGAATATCAAATTCAGTCATAGCAAAAAACCTCAAAATCAACTTTTTAACGGTCTGGCGGGCTGTAAATCGTTACAAAGAAACAGGAAACTTGAAGGACCGTCACAGAAACGGTCGGCCAAATACCGAAACGGTTTCTAACATTGTCAACAAAGTGAAGAACAGGATCTACCGAAACTCGAGGAAAAGCATGCGAAAGATGGCGGTAGACCTGAAGGTCTCAGAGCGGTCTGTTTTAAGGATAGTTCATTGCAAGCTGAGACTGTTTTCTTACCAGGGAAAAAAAACTACATCACTTACGGATAAAAACAAGTTTAAAAGAAAGAAAAAATGTGAGGCTCTCTTGAGGCGAATCGCAAGTGACTCACTACGTTCATTCGTCTTCTCAGATAAGAAGCTCTTCCGAGTGGAATAAGAGTACAATCCCAAATCAAGCGTATTCTCGCTCCTACTGCTGACACATCTGCCTCTCAGATCGGGGATCAGAGAGGCAGATGTGTCAACAACGAGATTATGGTCTGGGGTGCAATATGTTCCTCTGGCAAGAGCCCTCTCTACTCCGTCGACGAGGACGTGGAGCTCGATCGCAACTCACACACGGAGAAGATCTTGAATGAGTATAAGTCATATGTCTTCCAGCAAGGCGGAGCGCCTTGCCGCACTGCGAAGTTCACTCAGGAGTGATGCGCAGCCAATCTTCCGGCCTTCGTGACCAAGTCGGAGTGGCCGGCTTCTTCTCCTGACCTTAACCCATTCGATTGTCTTATTTGGGGCTACTTGCAGTCGAAAGTCTGTGCAACACGTCCTAAAAATTTGGACGTCCTCAAAGCCCGTCTGACTAAGTAATGGGAGCGTCTTTCTCCCGAATACTTGCGAGCCACGGTTCAAAAAATTGAAGAGCGTCTCAAGCGGGTTGTTAATTTGTACGGTGGCCGAATCGAATGATTTTTTTCATCGGTTATCTACAATATTTCCGATAAACATTCATGTACTGTCAAGCCTATTTTTCTTTCTCGAAAATAGAATGGCTCAAAACCAATTTTCCATTTTTATGCTGCACTCTGTATTTGAAATGATTAGCCATTCTATCTTAACTGCTTTTAAGAGTAGAGGAAACCGCAATGTATCACGCTTTTGCCCACCCAATCTCAACTTTTACTTGTCTGTCTTCTCTGTTTTGTTAAAACCATCATCGCTTGCCTGACCTATAGATGTGGGAATTCTCTTTGTCTTCTCATACTATCACTTAGCATTTTCGTAAGCTCTCATCACTTGACTGATCTACCGACGTGTGGTTTTTCTCTTTCTTCTCATACTTTCTCTCAGCAATTTGGCAAGCTATCATCGCTTGCCTGACCTATCATTGTATGAGTTCTCTCTGTCTTCTCATACTTACTCTAAGCATTTTGGCAAGCTATCATCGCTTGCCTGACCTATAGATGTGGGAATTCTCTTTGTCTTCTCATACTATCTCTCAGCATTTTCGCAAGCTCTCATCACTTGACTGATCTACCGACGTGTGGTTTTTCTCTTTCTTCTCATTCTGCCTCTTAGCAATTGTTTTTGAACGAAACACGGGTCACATTCCATATAAGACTATGAGGGTGAGGTCGTTGTCATCTAAGACTTAGAGAGTATGTAGTATGTACACATAACGTTCAACATACTGATCCACTGTTTAAAACGAAACAAGCGGAACAAATTCAGTTTTAAATTGTGAGCTTGACGTTATAGGGGGAAGAATGTTTTTAAGAGAAGCTCCTTGCATCTCCTTCTAGCTTTCTCTTATGTCCGTGGTATGCGAGTTGATTAAATTATTCATAGAAGCATTCCTTTTCTGTTAAACATCCAATGAAGTTTAGAATTTTAACTAGATAGATTTTTTTGTTTCATCGGAAAAAATTTCCATGCAATTACAGATGAAAATATACCAAATTTCTGAAAATTCGTTTTTTTTTCTTCTGTAATCAAGTCCGAAAAATTCCTTTTGAAAATCAATGTTTAGAAAATTTTAGATTAGAGTGCTTACTAAGCTCAATACTTTGCTTCTATGATGATTGACACGGCAGCGGCATTTGTTTTTGTTGCTTTTCTTGCGGTTAATGAAGTAGCGAAATGAATAACACTGCGCTTCGGTTTTCAATATTAAAAAAATTTTTTGTACTATGTCTGGACGCATTTTCATACATATACTGCTTTTTGACATGAATGCTTGCATGTGAATATCTGAATGTATTCATGTATTGTTTATGCGCATATGTTTACGTTTGTGCATACATATACATTTAAGTTCGAATTTGTAGTTTGCAGAATAGTTGGACAAGTGAAGATTGGGCGACGATCAATTTGATGGAGAGGTCAGTTGCGACGAAAAATTATGCATGTTGATTTTTTCGTTCTTAAAACTTTCAGAATCTTTTCAATGTCAAACTTAGAGGGTTTTTTTTCATATACTGTGACAAAAACGCCTACACTGAGCTAATCACGATAATAATAAAAAACATTTTGGAAGTAAAAAAATCTTTCGCTGATAAATACAGGACCGAAAATTTTTTTCAGAATTAATACAATGTGTCTACTCAGCATCAAATTTGTGTGTGAGTTATTTTAAGAATGATAACTCACAAAATGCTTTAAAAAATTTTTATTTGAGTTAGTTAGTTTTATTTGAAGTAACACTATGTGGTATAAATAGGAGAAGAAAATACTTATACCGAAGTTGATTCCTCAATCGTGTAGTATTTTCCCCTTTTAAGAGCATTTTCCTTTCAGCACGGGGCTGAATCTTGAAATTTAATCCAATTCAATTCACTTTATTCGTAAAAGTTATGCTTGTTGTCACATACAGTCAGACATTAAACAACAAAAACGAGAAAAAACATTTGAAGAGTAATCCTTCAGGAAAAAGAACAAATTTGTCCTAGGAAACTCTTTTTATAGCACACACTCGTTCGAAAAAGTGTTTCAAAAACTCTCTGAATATTCTGTTTTTCCAAAATTTCTCACAATGTATTTGATCTCTATTCGTTTATATGTTGGCTTTTTTGAGCCAGGAACATTTCGATCAGAAACTTTCTCCAAGCAATGTTCAGAATTAAGCCTGTTTAAACAATTTAGAGCTAGCGTTCGGCAAGATGACACCAGGAAGACACTCTATGACACCCTGGCCATGCAATGAGCAACGGCAGCTTTGCACTCTCGCACATCTAATTTCAGTTTTCCATTTTTTACCCATAGGACTCTTTTTTCTCATAAGGTGTGCCTGAAAATTTGTTTTTTTTGTGAGACTTTTTCCAATCTTCACATAGAACTTTTTAACTGAACGTCCTTCGATGAGGGGTTTGAATTGTACCTTACTTTTTCTAGTATTTTTTTTTTCGTTCGTTTTTTAAAGTTCGTTGTTACTATATCCAGAAAATTTTTCTATTAGTTTTGCAAACGTCTGACAATTAGGTTTTTTCTTTTTTAATTTTAATTTCACGAAAAGGACTTTCAACTGAACCTGGGAGTTTTTCTTCAATAAGAGGTTCAAAATTTTCGATTTAGTAGTTTTTTACCTGAACACGGGAGTTTTTTTTTTACAAAAAAACCTGCCTTTTTTGATAAGCTGTTCGGACCGCTCGAAAATTCATTTTTAAGGGGTTTTTCCCGCCATTTACCCATTGCGTTCTTTCACTGTACCTAGAAACTTCTTTCAAAAAAGTGTATGAATTACTTGAAATCTCGATTCAATCCATATGTATTTTTCTCCCAAATATAGACAGGGCTCTTTTTCGGCACCTAAAATTTTTTTTATAAGGCAAATTTATAAAAATTTAAAAAATAAATTTAGAACGGTTCGAACGAATATCGTCACCGGTTGATGATCATTACAAGGCAAATTTAGAACGGTTCGAATTTCGTCATCGGTTGATGATCAGTACAAGGCTATTCAGCAAAATAAGAGCATACTTATATAGTATGAACAAAACGAGCAACCTATACAGACCGGGTTTGCACGAACGCTATACTGTTTTCTTTTTCTCTGTCGCGAAAAGAGAATGGTATAGCATTCGTGCAAACCCGGTCTTTATAGGTTGATCGTTTTGTTCGTACTATATAAATCTGCTGAATAGCCGGGAGATTGCGAAATTGCGAGAGTGCGGGGAGAGTGTGAGATTTAGAAAGCGAGCATCGTAACATGACGAAATTTGAACAGTTCGAAATTCGTCAAGTGCTGAGCATCGTAACGTGACGAAATTCGAACCATTCGAAATCCGTCAAGTGATGAGCAACAATACATGACGAAATTCGAACAGTTCGAAATTCGTCAGGCAAGATTCACTATCTGCTTACTCTTGTGTTTCATATTTGATTGTTTATTGTGCCAGAAGTGATGAAATAAAATAAAATTTTGATTCCACAAATTCACAAAGAAATGGCGAGAAATTCCGATGAATTTTACGATAAACTTGCCACAGACACCGAAACAACACGAATTGCCGAACTAAATTCCCAGCACCGTCTTATAAATAGAGGAAAGCTAAGAAAAAACGTAGAAATAGAGAAACATAGAGAAACAGATAGAAAGATTTTTTTTACCGAAAAGGTTTTTTGGGTCTCTTTCTTTATTAATGGCTACAGGGTTACCAACAATTATTGCGACACCGAAACCGCACCATGTGACCGAGCTAGGACTCACCCCTAACGTATGCAAAAGGCGTCGATCCTTAGTCAACGCATCATTGAACAACAACTGAAAAGGTACCGAGGTCTGTTCACTGGGACACGACAAGGAGAGCATCCATCTGACCATCCTCTTCTCTGACGAGAAGCTCTTCACCTTAGAGCAGGCATACAATCCCCAGAACAATCGTGTACTTGCTACGGACTATGGAGAGGCTCGGGACAAGGGAAAGGTGGTCAACAAAGCTGCCCAACTGGCCCAGATCATGGTGTTGGGTGGAATCTGCAGCACCGGCAAGACCCCTCTGGTTTTCGTCGATCCCGGAGTCAAAGTCGATAAAGACTACTACCTCAACCACATTCCGAAAGATGTGGTTCTTCTCTGGTCCCATTCCCACTTCTCAAACACCAACTGGGCCCTCCAGCAGGATGGAGCACCCGCACACACTGCAAAAGTCGTCCAGGGGTGGTGCAAGAGCAATCTTCCCATGTTCATCACCCGAGATGAATGGCCTGCCAGCAGCCCCGACCTCAATCCTCTCGACTACTCCATCTGGGCTGTTTTGGAGGCAAAGGTCTGAGCTCCTCCCCATGGAAATTTGGAGTCTCTGAAAAAACCCTCGTGAAGGAATGGGATAATATGAAGGCTGACTACCTGCGGGCGATCGTGGATAGCTACCCCAAGACTCAAGCAGGTAATCAAGAAGCATGGGGTACGATTCAAATTTGAGTATGCAGTTATAATTTTCAATGTTTGAAGATTATTTGATGAAATTTTGATGATAATCTGTTGAGTTTCTGAGTAGTTATTCCGTTTTTACGGTGTCGCAATAATTGTTGGTCACCCTGTACTTGTTACAACTTTATTTATATCTCTTTATATCTCTGCAAATCTCTCGGATTGTCTATTTTGTTTTTTTTTCCTTTTTTGTCTTTCTAAATTTTTCCTGCTCTCTAATCCTATCAAAAAGTTTTGTTTTCTAAATTCTCTTATAATTAAATACAAAAGCATAGAGAAATGCATTTATGATAGAGGCTGTAGACTCAACACTCATTATGCGACTTTCTCAAAATGAAAAGCGGTTCATTTGCTTTCCCTCCTTCTAGATCGCTATTCAACTGTTTTGTTTTGGAACACAAATGTTTATATTGTTTAATTTCAGAATTTTGGGCACCTAAACTGCTCTTTGAATATTAATTGCAATGGTCATCACAACTTGCTCATCGCAAATAAACGCCCACGTACATACATACATACATCTTCTTTGATAGGATGCTGTTCTTCCAATGACAAAGTGCTCTGTCAAAAAGCCTCTGGTTTTAAAGGTAAGGTCGAATATAGCATTGCTTTTCTGCAGGTTTTCGTTCTTAGTTGTTTTTTTTGTTGTTTTTTCATGAAATCTTTTTTTTATGAATCAATGTGTAGCTGCCATCTTTTAAAATATATCTTATGGAGCGTTAGAATTCAACTTTTCACCTTGTCAAAGTAATCTCTGCAAATTAATCTCGTTGAACGCTCCAATGTCTCACCACGAGTTGCCGTGGGGAGGAAAATGGACTACGGTGTTTTTCATTAAAAAACTTTTACTGTTGGACGTAATTTTATATGAATATAAAAAAACGTAGCCCATTTTCCTTCTCATGACAATTCGTGGTGAGACATTGGAGCGTTCAACGAGATCACTTCACAGAGATTACGTTGAGAAAGTGAAAAGTTGAATTCTAACGCTTCATTATTTGATTCCCAGTATTTAGCATATTCTTCTCGTTTCTCCCTACCTAACCTTCACTGTCTTTATATCATTAATTAGGGTGGCCCATATATTCGCAAACACGTTTACAAACGTGTATCTCAGTACATAAGTGAGCAAGAGTGTTCAAATTTGTACATTTATCAGCACACATTAATGGAAAAAAATCATTCAATTCGGTCCCCTTTGGCACGAACGACGACAGCCCGGAGTCGCTTTGGGAACGCTTCGATCACTGGACGAAGGTACTTTTCGTCGATCTTCGACCACTCCTCCTGCAGGGATTTTTTTAGAGACTCCAGATTCAAGTGAGGATGAGCATTGACTTCGCTCTCAAGGTAGGACCACATGGAATAGTCCAGCGGATTGAGGTCGGGCGATGAGGAGGGCCATTCTGCGCTAGAGATGAAGTCGGGAAAATGAGCGTTGCAACATGCCTGTGTTCTGATAGCCTTGTGAGCAGGCGCAGAATCTTGCTGTAAGACCCAAGGTGTATTACGGTAGTGGGAAGCAGACCAAGGAAGCAATACTTTTCGAAGAATCTGCTGGCGGTAGTATTCCTGATTAATTTTGGCTCCTGGTTCGAACAAAACAAGGGGAGTTTTGCCGGTGGCGGACACTCCGTCCCAAACCATGACTTTTGCAAAATTGAAAGCTCTATGCAGGAATCCACCGATATGATTAGCTGCCTGTCAGTCCCGAGAAAGCACTCGCACATTTTGAGGGTTGTAGGCTTCTTCCACAGTGAACAGCTTCTCATCCGAGAAGACTGTCATAAGGTGAGCACTGTCGCGCGTCCAGAGGATTAGGGCGCGGCACCTTTTGAGTCTTTTCTCCTTGTTATTTAGAGTTAGGATGGCAGCCTTTTTAGTACGATATGGGGGGAGACTCAAGTCCTCTTCAACTATTCTTTGAAGAGATAAGTTCACCTCGGAGGCCATTTTTTCAAGCTACGCCTAGCATTTCGACCGACTCGCTTCCTCATGGCCTCAATCTTTTTAGGGGTGCGCACTAATCGAGGATCACCTCTTCGGGGCAAGTCAGCAAGTGTACCGATCTGTTCAAACCGTTTGATTGCTTTTCAGACAAGATTGCGAGGCGTTGAGATCTTTAGCGATGCGCGTATTTGATCGACCAAGTTTGTGCAAGTCCACAATGATAGAGCGTGCTCTATGAGAGACCACCATTCTTTTGAGAATCGATCAAATGATATGAAATTTGAACCATGTAATAAAAAAACATATGAGAAGGACATTTGTAAAAATTGGAGCTCAGCGAGCACTGCAAATTGAATTATAAATGCCGAAAGATTGGTTTGCGAATATATGGGCCACCCTGTATTCTACTCATTGAGCGAGCCTTTCAGTCTACTTCTTCGTCCGCAGATCGCCAAACCTTTTTAGTCGAGTCTTGTAAGTCAAGTCATATCTAAGTCATCCATTTGCCCTGAGCCCAGAAAGAAAGTACACAGAACGCGTGGTAGGCACACAAAATAAGAGAATAGTTTTGAAACAGAAATTTTACAACGCAATTTCAAGTCTCTGTAGATGATAACAACGCCTGTGTAAGACCTAACCTAAAATCCCATGCTCACCTCAACAGTGCTAGTTTCGCAGTACCAATTTCAAATGTTCGTTGAGATTGAGAACCTCTCAAAACTTTCTCTCAAAACTTTGAGAACATCTCAAAACTTCCTCTAACCTTCAAAGAGCGCGATATCAACAAACAAATAAAAACAATTAGCAACTTTTTGCAATAGTGCTTCATAAAAGGATTGATGGTTTTGCTCGGTTAGGGGCAAAAGTTGGTGTTGCTAGTCAATTGGCGACCAAGCTGTGCAACAATGATTATTATTTTTGTTGCAGAATCCGATAAAAGGAGTTTGAGTCAGACGGAGAGTAATGGGGAGCAAAGTCTCTATTCGACAGACTACTCATGTTATCTTACATGACTGCGCTATGACTCCTGACAGAAGCCCTGTGTGTCTTTATTCGAACAGTCATTGAACTTGCATCTGAAAAATGATCTCATACGCCGAATGAAGAGTGGAAGAGGTTAATAACGTTCGGTAATACACCTCAAACAGAGATGCAAAGCTGAAGAATAGGTATTGTTGTGGCTTCAAACATTCGAATTTTAGCGACTACTTTTACAGATGAAGCATATCTAATTATCAAATCTCAGGACAAAAAACATTTGCAAAAAGTTACAACCAAAAAAGTGAAAGAAATCGCTAGCATCTGCATAAAGAACATGGAAGAATTTTTCACTCGCATTGGTTCTTTAATAGATTCAATCTTTTTTAGTTTCTTATACAAGATTTATCCTAGGCGAAATGCGTGAATCCAACGCTAACAGCTTTGGTATTGCTCGATATACTTGGTATTTGTATTCGGTATACTTGTTAATCTTTGGTATATACTTGGTAATCGAAGGAATTTCGATCAAAATCACTAACAGCTTTTCTGTTAATTTTATCTATTTTTTTTCATTCTTCAGAGTTAATCAATCTTCTGAGGTGGCTAAACATTCAATCTTTAACCGTCTGCAACAATGACCTCACACTTCGTGATCAGACGGATTCTTCGAATGTTGTATTTAACCCCTCCTTTTTTACCAAGTTTCCTTATGACACTAAAAATACATTGTTATTATTATTAAGGGAATGCTAGAACAAATTGACTTCTATGGTTCATTCTCCCCTTCAGTCGTCCTCCTGAGTGGCTGCCATGTAATAACTCTCTACCCTCCCAATCATCCTACCCTATTTTCGTCTTCCAGAGCGGCGGTTATGTGATGGATATTTCCACTCTTTATTTCCGTCCTCGAATTTCTCCAAAGAAAAACTATCGATTTGCGCCTCTGAGATCCATATTTCTCCTCTCTCATCAAACCCTATATCATCTCCCGGACCTTTTCGAGATTACTTTCACGCGTTGTTGTGAAACACTTTGCGTTATAAAAGCTTCGAATTTCAAATTTGTTCATCATTCACACATTTACCATCGAGAGTATGTTTTATATTATTTCTCGAACTTTCAAATCGAGTCTTCTTTATACTTAAACCAAAGGATAACTTTTTGATCAAATTCGAATTCAATCGCTTTATTTTTAGATTGCTTCATTGCGATTGTTACAAACCACTTTTTCTGTTTCGAGCAGTTCTCAAGAACTACGCTCCCACACAGCTCTTTCCATCTTTCTCCGGTATTTCTTCTACATTGCACAACAGTTTACTCCCCCCCCCCCTTTGAAAGACATCAGCGCATTAGAGAAAGTTCAAAACTTTTTTACTCGACGCGTGTTCCATCGATTTTTTGGTAAAGATTACAGAGATAAGCCTAGAAGTAGAATCTACCCTACTCTCCATTAGACAATCCAGAGATTTGAAATTAATCCTTAAATTAGTTTAGGGTAGAACTATTCTGCCCAATCGCAATCCTCATTGTTACAATCTCAGACCATCCACTACTAGAGGAACCAGTTTTAAATTATTTTGTCGAACCCCTCGCTCTATCGCTCGAATTAATTCCTTTTTTATACGTTCAGCTCGTATTTTTACCGAGAGAAATAAAACCCTCTCATAGTATGTATGTTTACCTAAAGTGAGATTATCTGTGAAAAATTTTATTCATTCATTTCATTGTATTCTTTCGATTATAACTGCTTTCAACTCTAGTTTTCTTCTATTTTTCTCACGTGTTCTATGTATGTCTTTTGATGTATATTCCACCTAACAAACATATGCATATTTCTTTTCCGAGCCTAACTGCCATTCTGTCACAATTTCGACTCACCTCCAGTTCTGCATAGTTGCAATTTGCGGGCACCAGTGCCACTACTTTTTTATGCATTCCTGAACTACACATTTCAATTGCGCTCGGTCCCTCATAATGTTGTATGGGCCTTAAAATGTGCATTATCATGTGTGCGTGTAGCTCAGTAGGGAGAGCATTCGCCCGGAATGCGAAAGGTCACGGGTTCGGTTCTCGTCACACGACACGATTTTTGCACAAGTTTCTGCGAACAATCCGCTCCTCTGCTCGGTATAAAAGTCCGTTGCTTGAGATCAACGAGGAGTAGGGAATACTCTAATTTACAACCCACTTGTTTGTCCGATGATCGAGAAGAGTGATCCCTACCATTGACTTTTCCATGTGTCTTTGAGCAACAGCTAAGCTATTCAGAGTGACTTTTTCGACGGCTACTTATGACTTTTGTGTGAATGTAAGAAAAAAGACTTGTCGAATAACTTACGTTTAAAATACATTGGGACCCCCTTTCTAAAATGTAAAAATATTTTTTTAAAGGCAAAGCGAATGGTCCTTATTCGCTTTTGCATCTTTCGCCACCCTCAAATGATGAGTTCACATCCCATATAAACAGTTTTGGGTTCTACCTTCACCATTTTGCCTCCCACTACAACATCAGTCCACATTTCTCTACGATTGGTCAGCACCACAGTGTTTCCCTGTTGAGCAACAATCCCACTTCTCCAAGTTCCTTTGCTGAATCTCGAACTCTTCTTGGATTTGCCTTGGATCATGTAAAATCAACACCACGTCGTCAGCAAATAATAAACGACTAAGGTAATGGCAATTGAAATTTATACTTTTTTTCACTTTCAACCGTCGGAGTACCCCTGGAGAGTACCACTGTGAAATGTCATAGTCTTACCTCTCCCAACCTAATTCAATTTTAACTTTCTATTATTGATTACAACTATATTTCTACTTCCCAGTCCCAGCCTTTGCAAAAATAAATGACTTGCTCGTCTAATCCCTGAGACTCGAGTGCGGAGAACATAGTCATGTTCTCAACACTGTCAAATGCCTTCCTTGTGTCAAGGAAAAGTAAACACAGTGGAAGCTGGTACTTTATACAATTTGACATCACAAGATATAACGTGTGGATGCAATGAGAAACCGAGAAACTGGGTCAAAATACGTATTGCTCCGAATAACATACATTCTCGAAATTATATTAACATCATCCATATCACGCTTGCTGTACAGTCGGTCCTTCATTTTTTCTTCTCACCAACCAAATGTCGGCCACTTCAACTGCAACCGACATCGAAGCTCTTACTTAACAATTAAGTCCCCTGGTTTCTACAGTGAACAACCTTGTCACTCTCATCAATGATCTTCGTCCGAATCTGCAAAGTCAGTCACCATCAGTCAGTAATCCAGTCGCTCAAGTCGAACCTTCTCCACAATACATTGCTTACTCAGCCGTTAAAAGCATTCTCTCGGAGGACAAGGTAATACTTGAGATACGTTTGCACTGACTAAGATACGTCAATATCGCCCAAGGCTTCTTCGCAACTTTCCCCATTCGTACATTCGAGAGGATCTATCGCTTACGGAACTACAACTCGAAAAGGAAGTCAAGGAAATTGCGAAAGAAAGAAACACGCAGGCTGGACAAATCGAATGGGGATTCAGAGGAATACGGCTCCACAAATACCCCAACCCTCGGCCCTTTTCATCGCCAAATGAGATTGTGGAAAGAGCTATGGAAAACTCACAAAAAAGCAACAACTTGAGGGCATTCGAAGAGGCACTAGGTCAGTGGAAAAGGTGGTTCTATTACTTTTAATCCGATTGAAGTAACTTCTTGTGAATCAAGTTTAAATTTTTTTACAGTAACGCTAGGTCTTTACGAAAAAAAAGGATTTACAATTATTACTCAATTCTAATGCTTACCATATTTTAGCTTTTACGGAAACGTGGCTTACCGATGATGAAAATGACGAGATGCTAACTGTGAGGTCTCGCTATATTTGCTTTCGTAACGATCGAATATGTTGTGATGGCTCTAGAGACGGAGGCGCTGCATTCTTCATATCCTCTTTTCTTTCTCCCATCTTCATCTCTCTTATACTTTTTCTGATGCAATAGTTGTAGATATTCAGTCTAATACTTCCTCACGCACTAGAATTTTTGTATGTTACCGTTCACCATCTTCTTCGACCAAAACTCTAGTCTCACTACTTTCCTTTTTCGGCCAGCAATCTCTTCCGCATCAGTCTGTAGTCCTTTTGAGGGGCTTCAACCTTACCCACATAAACTGGGACTCTCTCACTTCGGACAAACAAGACACTCACTCCCGATTTCTCTCCTGGGTATGCGAGAATTCTTTCCACCAGTTCATCAAGGAGCCTACACGTGGCAAGCATACTCTTGATCTCTTAGTGAGCAACCAACCTGTCATAGAGTCTTATAATGTAACAGCTCCATTCACTAATAGTTCGATGCAGAATTCCGATGTTCTCTCCCATTTCTCCGATGGCTACAAAACCTATACGTCTATTTTAAAAAGCTGACTGGTCCATTATCGAACTTGATATTTACTTCCATGACTGGACTAAGTCTCTTTCTTCTCTCGACCCTAATGAAGCTAATGAATATATCGTTTTGTTCATCAATAACTTATTATATGAACTTATTATATGAAATCGCAGTACTGAGATTTTCTCGCCATTCTCATGAGCTCAGGCTAAAAACACCTCATAATACATATTAGCAAATTTTCTATTTCTACATTCAATTCTTCTTCTTCAATTCAATTCTTTATTCCGCTTGAAACAAAACATAATGTTAAGTGACGAAACAGATGACACTGTCACAAGAAAAGTGAATTCAGTGAAGGTTATGAAAAGTGAGATCTAAATATGACAAGAACAATGAGGAACATTTAATTTTAGGAAAATAGGAAAGCACACAAAAAAGCAAAGAAAGCAAAGCTTGTATCTTCAGTTGTGAACTATTCATCAGCAATTAAAAACTATTCATCCGCAATAATAACTTGAAATTCCAAAAATTCAACTCACTCTTTATCATTCGAGAGCTAACCGAGAACACAAATATAATGGAAAAAAGAGGAGAAACAGAAACAAAACATTTGAAGAAACAAAGCACTTGAATTAAAAATGTATTCTAGAGTTGGTGACAATGGTCTCACAATCAAGCTTGATAAGTTCATTTATAAAAATGCTAGAAGAGCTCGTAGAAACCAAAGAACAAGGTAACTTATTCCAGACATTAATCATTCTTGAGGCACAAGTGCTTGTTCTGCTTTGATATTTACACGGCAAGCATATTCTGTAGTTATTCGATTCTCTCAGCGAATAAGGCGATGGGCAAAGTTTAAACATATTTGAGTAATCTACTTGAATATTTCCGTGCAGACATTTATGGATGAACACAAGATCGGCCACATTTCTTCTATATTCAAGCGAGGAGATGGAAAGAAAATTCAGTCTAGCAACATAACTCATTTTGGGTAATCCGGCCCTTTGTAGTAACCTTCGTGTAAATGATCTTTGCACTTTTTCTATGCAGTTAACGAGACCGATAGTTACTGGGGACCATACCTCACTCCCATATTCAATAAGGGGTCTTATGTATGTGGTGTATATTCTGAGCAGAACTTTAATTGATTTGGTTTTAAAGGCTCTGAAGATCATGTTTATACATTTTTGGGACTTTAGGGAGGTTAGTTCAATATGTTTAGAGAATGTGATATCTTCCTGAAATGTAATGCCAAGATCTTTCACTAATGAAGTAGTTGGTATGATATTGTCTTCTAGGTTATATGTTACTTTTGGATTCCTAGGACCACAGTGCATGATAAAGCATTTTTGAGTTGATATCACAAGTCCCCAGGTCAGTGAGTAATCGGAAATGGAATCCAGACTTTTCTGAAGAGAGTCTCTGTTTTTGGAAAAAATTTTGAGGTCATCGGCATATAGAAAACCATGGACATCTGGCTCTATGTGCTCCATGATATCATTTATAAATATTGAAAAGAGGAGGGGTCCAAGGCAACTCCCCTGGGGAACACAACTGTTGTATACTTTAGGGCCTGATAATGTATCTCCGATTGAGACTTTCGAGGACCTGCTCGTGAGAAAAGAACGGATAAGATAGAGGAGGTTGCCCGTTATTCCCACTTTTTCAAGTTTGTGAACAAGAAATCTTATGTTTACAGAGTCGAAAGCCCGTGAAAAGTCGACTAGACAGATGTCAAAGTCTATTTTTTTTATTCTGAAGCGTGAGGTAAATGGAATGAGCCTCTACCAGGGATGTTACTGTGGACCGTCTCCGACGGAAACCATGTTGTTTGGGATGTAGTATGCCATTGGTTTCCAGATATTGATAAGTTATATTGAAGATCAGTCTCTCGAATACCTTTGACATAGAGCACACCATAGTGATAGGACGATAATTTTCGATCTGAGAGCGGGGCCCTTTTTTATGAACTGGTTTGATTATTCCTTTTTTCCAGGCCAGAGGGTAGTGCCCTAAGGTTAGTGAGTTGGTGAAAATGATGGAGAGAGGTATGGCCAGTGAGTCCAGACAATTTTTGAGTAGTCTACTTGGAATAAAGTCAGGGGAAGAGTTCAGTTTCGGAGCTATTCGTTTCAGAATGGAGTTCACCTCAAAAGGGGAGATGTCATTAATGTGGTCGAGGTGAAAATTCGGGCGAGAGATCTGAAGGGGTCCACTGATTGGTAAGGGTTGTAACTTATCAAAATACTCGGCGAAGTGAGTTGCTTGTTCGAAGGGGATAGTAGTTGGTTTATTGTTCACTATGAGAGCAGGAATAGATATGTTGCTTTTAATGCGGTTGGATATAGTTCTGAAGAATACCTTATAGTTTCTCGGGAACTTAAGCTTGTCTTCCCTAAGAACCTCGAATTTGACTAGTTCTTTGTGAAGTTTCTTGGATGTGCGTAATTATGTAATGGAGAGAGGGTTTCGTTTGTTACTTCTCTGTAGGAAGCTGTATAATCTTCTTATCTTGGGGGGATATTTCAAATGTGTTTTGACATTCTTATTTTTTGGAATCCTATTATCCATTATGAATTGGATGATGTTGGTTAATTTATCGACACTTTCGTCAATAGTTAGGTTTGAGAGCATGTAAGTCCAGTCGATGCTAAAGAGGTCTGAGTTGATTATTTCCCAATCTGCCTTTTTCCAGTCTAACGATGAGCTGGTGCTTGTGATAATACGCTTGGCTCTATCTCTGATTTCAAAATATATTGAGGCATGATCGCTGGTGGAGAAGGGAGGCCTGACAATACAGTCTACATGTGTTTCTCGCCAGCTATCAGTATGGAATTCATTACCTTTTGAGATCGTCAGTACACCTAATACTGCTAGTTTCAAAAAACAGTTAATATCTCTGCCTACTGAAAAGATATTACCTAAACCTTTCGTTCATGACTAATATAATTGTCGATTTTAAGTATATCACCCTCCCCCCCTTTTTTAATCTATACCGCAACCCCTAAACACCGCCACTTAGAAGAAAGTCCATGCATTTAACTTTGTTTTTGTTTGTGTTTTCATGATATCTCATGTGCTTGGAATAAAGAAATGAAATATCAGGACAGTCACATCTAGCGTATTCTGAACGTTTGGAACTACAAACTGGGTGTCGAAACTTTTGAACGTAGACAATTTATATAAGACTTAGTACTCTTGCATAAGAGCCCCATTCTCATGTTCACATTGACACAGTTCCTTTATACTTTCTAGATTCCCTCAAAACCTTCATCAGAGATTCCCATGCTTACAGAATCCGACAGGTCGCGAAAAAATTGTCCTCAAAGGCATCAATTTTCGCTTCTAGAGTCATAAACGCTTGGAACAACCTTCCGGTTGCAATTGTTTTCATTACCAAAAGTGAGAGTTTCCGGCAGCATCTTCTGAAACTCCCTCTTGGCTCGCGACTCCCGATCCCATAGGGAAAGATTAAACTCGGGATGTTGTAACTACCATCGAAATTTATTCTCTAGCTTTCAAATTCAAAGAAAAAGAATTTTATATAATACAAAGAAATATCTAATGAAGCCCCTCAATTGTAAAACTGAATTTCCAGAAAAAATCTTTTCTCAAGCTTTTCAGATTAGGAAACGTCCGAGAACATCCAGCGCGATACCGCGAGCTTTCGCGCTCTTCCGAAGGTCTGGAATTTCCAGGTAAAAATAATATATTTAAAGTGTCTTGAGGGAAATCGGTTCAAGAGGCAGGTGATGAATGAGGCAGGTGATGAATGAGGCAGGTGATGAATGAGGCAGGTGATGAATGAGGCAGGTGATGAATGAGGCATCACAAGAATCCGCCTGATGAAAAAGTCTCTCTTTCTCTTTTTACATACTTTTAGCTTTGTAAATTTTTTTTCGGCTCAAGCGGACAAGTCGTTATCACGTATGTGCATTTCATAATTATAGCGTACCCCATTTTGTATGGTTTTTAGAAAAACTACAGACGTAGACGAACTGTTAACTTGTTGAAAGATTGTAAACTCAAATAAAACTACATACTGTAGATAGTGGGCGAAATGATCGCAAACTGATTTTGTTGGAAACATTTTCCATTTTCATGCCTTTTTTATAATTATAGCGCAACGCTTGTTTTTTTTCAACCATGCAATTTTTTGAACAGGAATGTATATAAAGGACGACTCTGCCAGTTTCATTCGTTTTCATCTTATGCTCTACTCCGAAGAGCATCTTACGTTCTGGACTTCTTGCCACTCCTTGGATTGATTCGCCTTCCTTGGACCCCCTTGACTACGCCTTCGTCCTCGAACTGCTTCCTACTCTGCTCTCGGCTCTTCAACTTTCGAACTGCTGTCAGTAACAGTACATATCCATCGGTTCAGGCAGTAGAGCAACTGTTGTGTGTTTTGTGGGGTGGAGAGTAATAAAGTAACTTGGCAGGAAGAGGCTCTTCGGAGCGGAGCAGAAAGCCGTGTTTTATTGTTCTAATTTGTTTTTACCACTTTAAAAAAATTTTGCAGGCAAAATTCCTCATGGCAAGATGCTATCTGAGGCCGATCAAGGTGTAATATCTGCTTTTCATGCCAATGGCATCTCGGAAAGTACATCGCCTCTCAACTCGGGCGGTAGCGAAAAGTGGTTCAGAACTACCTGTAATCGCCGAACGACTACGGGACTGCCTAGGCACCCAGGGCGTCCGAAGAAGCTCTCTGAACGAGAACGGAGGAGTATCTGCAGGTTAGAAGCTTCTTAATGATAACTGAACGACATTACACAGTGTTATTGGAGGATTGCGTCCAATTCGATGAAGACGGCCGCTTAATTCGGAGCTGAGGCAAACGTCTCTGCGAGTAAGACGACCGTCTGGAGGACGATTCAGGAGTCCCCTCATCTCGTGAGCGCCATTCGCAAGTCCGCGCTTCGAAATTTCCAAGTCCTGTATTTCTTGAGTAGCACTTGTATTTTAGTTTGTTTTTAGTTATTTATTTATTTATTGAAATACATTTTGCACTGTAACAACACGAGGAAGACTCTGCTGACAAAACTAAGGATAATTAAAAGAACTTAAAAAAGAGAGAAAAAATACAACGAGAACGAGAATGAACGACTATTATAAACTTAAATCGATGTTTAAGAACTCTGGAACATCCAGCAATGACAAACTTATCCGAAAACTTAGAATGGTTTGATTCCTGAGAAGACTGACCGGTAATTTCATAAAAAAATCGAGATGTCCGATAAGCGAAAGAGTGAAAAAGTGAGTTTCTGTTTGTGTGCCCTATATGAAAAGCATAAAAGGAGGTGCGACCGTTACACTGTTTGAAAGTGTAAAATTTACAAACAGGAACGCCAGTGTAACCTTTGAGAATTTTGAAAGCCAAAAGAATATCAGCTTCTAATCTTCTTGCATAGAGAGATGTTAGGTTAAATCTTATCAATCTACTTTCATAATTGCACCATTGCGTGAGTGCAACACAACGTAACTGTAGTAATTTTGTGAACACATGTTGAACATTCTCTAATTTTCTGATCAAGGTAATTTTGTGGGGAGACCAAACAACGGAAGCAAAGTCTAGCACCGGCAGAACATATGTTTTAAAGCATATAATATATGGTGCTGCTATTTTTATCGATAGTGATCTGAATAAGGCATAGACAATTTTCAATGCTCGTCTTGTTACCTGTTCAATATGGAAAACAAATGAGAGCTCATTATCAACATAAACTCCTAAATCACGAATTGGCGATTCTGAGATGATGAATGCAGTTGGAGGTGAGTTCGTAACCAAATAAGGGAATTTTAGGTTCTTTTTACCCATATGAGTCTTCGATACAGTAAACCACAGGTTCCTGATACACAAATTAGAAAAAATAGGTATCAATTCAGGTCTACTCCGCCTGGTAGAATCATTTCTCGCTAGCCGTTATTCTATAACTTCAGTCAATCACGTTTTATCCGATCCCAAAGTTTATAATAGCGGAGTTCCGCAAGGAAGCTGCCTAGGTCCCCTATTCTTCTCTATTTTTATAAACGACATCATAGAATGTATTCACCCCGAAGTCCACTGCTTTCTCTATGCAGATGACATCAAACTATTTTCAAAGAGCAGTCAAAGTCTACAACGAGCCCTAGATTCTATTTCCAGTTATGTACATTCCTGGGGGCTTATAATTTCCATTCCGAAATGCTTCATAGTTCATTGTGGCAACAATAACCCTAGCAGCATCTACCACATTGATGGCAAAATCGCTCCCACCTCTTCAACTATCAAGGATCTTGGAATATATTTTGATGCAACACTCAAATTCTCCACCCACATAGAGCAAGTCATAACCAAATCCACCAGATGTATAAACATGATCCTGCGAGCATTCAAAACCAAGCCATAACCGTTCTTCTCCGCGTGTTCAAAACATACATTCTCCCTTTACTAGATTACGGTAGTGAAATCTGGTCGCCACAGTCCGTAGGTCACATAAACGCAATAGAAAACGTCCAGCGTGCCTTCACACGCAGAATTCTTTATAGAGCTGGGCATCCCAAGATAGACTACCCATCTAGGCTCAATCTGCTCTCTCTGACGACTCTCGAATACAGAAGAAATTTTAACGACCTTGCATTCATACACAAATGCATACACCAACACCTTCGAATAGACTATTCCAAACTTTTTCAAGTATGTCCCCTTCCATACAGCAACAGACACGCCCATCCATACCGAATTGCTCTACCATTCAGAATTCCGGATACCAAAAGTAGTTGTGCATCCAGGGTTATTGACATATGGAACAGCCTACCCCGTCGGATAGTGACAATCAATTCCCCTGTTGTTTTCAAAAAACAACTACATAAGCTGCGAGAAGAATTTATAGTGCCCTTTTCTAAAATACGTTACTGAAAGAGCTCCAAATGAATTTTCTTATTCACTGCGCTTATCTCAACGTTTTATTTAATATGTTTTTACTATTCTGTCCCTTTATTTTAGATGTTTTTTGTTTTGTCTCCATAATTTGTCTCTATAAGTTCCCTTTCTATAATTCGTTTTGAAATGTTTTTCGAATATAGCTGAACTCACATCCGTGACAGCAATCCAAGTTCATCAATGCATGTACGTATGTGCTATTCTATCATGTGAATTGGAATAAATGATTGATTGATTGATATGGAGAGCATTACATTTGTGTGGGGCAATTGAGAGCTGACATTTATCACAGAATTCATTTATGCGTCTAGTCGCTTTAGTTAATTGAGAATGCGCGTGATCACAATTCTGGATGTTATAAGACGTGTAAATTTTCAAATCATCTGTAAATAGTTGAGTTGTAACCATCGGCAACACTGAAAGTTTAAGTGAGAGTTCGGAGATATAGAGAGTGAATAAACGGGGAGCAAGTACTGATCCCTGAGGGACACCGGAAGTCGTAAGGAAATCATGCAAATGCATGTTATTTACTCTGACCTTTGATGATCTCCCAGTAAGAAAGGATTCAAACCATTTCCAGAGTTCACCTCTTATCCCTATGTTATCGAGAACAAATAACAACTTTGTGTGCGAGACGGTGTCAAACGCTTTTGCGAATTCGTAATATAAAACATCAACAGAATTTCCCTTATCTAGATCCCTGTGCCAAGAATTGGTGGACTCCAACAAATTTGTTATCACAGAACGATGTCGCCGAAAACCATGCTGGTTTTCAGGAATTAGCGAGAAACTGCTGCACCAGCGGGTCAAGTGGCCACAAACAATTCTTTCAAAAACTTTGGACGGTGCTGCACAGATAGTTATTGGTCGGTAATGCTCGGGCATTTTAGGAGCGGGTATTTTATTTATGGGGATCACAATACCTTGTTTCCACAACACCGGAATGGTGCCCAGTGACAATGAAATGTTGAATAAGTACGATAGTGGTCTTTTCTCTCTTTGTTTGTTTATAGTTTCTAGTTTCTAGGTCTTAAGCTTTCACCGTATATGTTCGCCCTATGATCGAATATGCAACAGAAATATGGTCGCCAACCTTAATTGGACAAGTTAAACTTATTGAACATGTTCAAAGAGCAGTCACTAGACGAGTCCTGGACATAGCGGGTCACCTACAATTACCGTATTCTGAACGCTTGAACATTCTTGGTCTCGAGTCTCTTGAATTGAGACGTATTTGACAAGATTTGAAATTCCTACATGAATGCATTTATTTGAATGTTCACTGTCGCACTTTTTCTATTTATTCAGTCGCTCCTCTCTCAACCTTCATCAGAAACTGGCACAATTATAGAATTCAAGTTTCAAGTAAAATTACCCGTTTAAAGCTTCAACCTTTGCCTCTAGAGCTGTCACTATCTGGAACAGCTTAGCGATCGATATTGTGTCTAGTGCTAATAGCGAGACCTTTTCATAACGTCTAAAGAGTCTTCCCATCGTTTTTTTTACTACCGAACCAAATCATTAAAGATTAGAATTGACTATTAAATAAATATTTCAAGTACTCATGATCTATTTATGATCTTCAATTGATGTATCTATTTATCTGTGTCTTAAATTAAACTTGAAATGATAAAAAAAAATTTAAAGTTTGTGTTCAACTTAGTTCCATTGTAAACCACCGCCCCACTGCCAAAAACCTCTTTGGTGCCTTACACCAAAACACAGTCCATGTCTCCAGAGCTCATTCTCCCTTTTTAAATCTTTAAATTTTAATTTAAATCTTTATTTTCACCGAAGGGTAACTTGTTGAGTTACCGCTTATACGGTGTATAAAATTGGTCAGGAAGAACGGGATAAAATCTTGGCATTTGGAGATCCACTCTTCAATCCGTTTTAAGGTAATCCGGTAGGTCGACGACTGTGAGAAGGTTCAGTTCTTCTAGAATCTTTGCGAACTCTCGAAGCTCAGTGATGTGGTTCTGAGTATCTGCGATTCTGTTCCATAAACCGATAGCTCTTCTAAAATAGAAATTAGAGTGCTTATAATGATTTGTCTGCACTAAAGTTAACCGGGAAGTCCTATCGGAGGTACGAAGATTTGTTTCCGTTATAAGAGTCATTTGGTTTTTGCATATATGACAGTCTATTTTTCCAAATAGTAACCGAAAAACAATAAATAAATCGAATCGGGCTCTACGTTCTACAAGCGAATCTAAATTGAATAGCTTGAGACGTTGGGGATAATTTAGATTAGGGTTATTGCAGCGAGATAGCGCCCTCTTTGTAAAGATTCCTTGTGGAAACTCCAGTCTTCTTGAACAATTACTGCGAGAAATTGGTGAAAAAATGCCCAGACTTCATACCCCGCCTGAGCGAAGAAGCCAAAGCACTCATCCGAAAAAGAGATCAGATGCGTAGAGCAAACCCGGCAGACCCATGTCTCCCTGAACTACCTCAGACCCAACGAACCCACAAATCGTTTGTGGAACACAATCAAATCACTTGATGGTCGAGCACACAAACCCTCCCACGCCGCTATTGTTCATAAGGGTTCACCTCTATCCAGCCTGGAAGCTACCAACCTTTTCGCCAAACAACTCGCCAAACAAGCCGTCAAGACCCCTGATCGATCTAACAGGAGAACTCACCGCTGGACCTCGAACCTTGAGCGTTCCGACGTCCCAGTCGTCACAGTTGACGAAGTGAAGACAGCAATGAAGAAAATGAGAAGCTCCAAGGCCATGGATCTCGACGAAATCTGTCCTCTTATGGTTAAAAAGGCTGGCGAACAGTGTGCAAGATGCTTTGCAATACTCTTTAATTGCTCACTCAGCACCGGCATCATACCTTCGGCCTGGAAGACGGCCAGAGTTATCACGATTCCGAAGCCAGGGAAGGACCTCACGTCGGTAAAAGGCTACAGACCGATCTCAATTCTATCCCCTGTGGTCAAACTCCTCGAGAGAATCATCCTCCCCCACATCACAGAAGAAGTTGAGTTGGAAAACTGGCAACATGGCTTCAGAAAAGGACGCTCGACCACGACAGCCTTGATGGAGATAACGGGCCACATAACCAACGGTATCAACCAACGGCTCCCTCCACATCGCACAGTGATGGTTGCGCTCGACCTCACCTCGGCATATGATCTGGTCAACATTTCTCGCCTTTGTCACACTCTCGCCGAAACGTCCATCCCCAGAGGCCTCGTTAGATGGCTCTCCAGCTATCTACGAGGTAGAGCCATCCGTGTGGACTTCAGAAACTGCCTCAGCCGCCAGCAAACCTGCTACGCAGGAGTTCCTCAGGGGGGAGTACTCAGCCCTTCCTTGTTCAACATATACTTGAATGGGCTGCCGAAGCCTCCCGAGACGATTAAACTGGTCGGGTATGCGGATGATCTGACAGTACTGGCCTCTCACCCTGACTGGAGAGTTGGAGCCGATAGACTGAACTCCTACCTCCCAGCCCTCACCAGCCATCTTGGGGAACTAAAGATGGACATCTCGGCAGCTAAATCCAGTGTAACGCTCTTCACCACCAACACAAAGGAATGTCGTGAAGTACCAGAAGTTGTGGTCAACGGTGAGCCACTCCCTCTAAGTAGAGCCCCCAAAATCCTTGGTGTCACCTTGGACCAGATGGGAACCTACCGTCAACACGCCGAAGGACTAAAGACAAGGGCAACAAAAAGATTGAATGTCCTCCGAGCAATCGCGGGAAGAAGGTGGGGACAGAAGACCGAGACAATGCTGAACACCTACAAAGCAACCACTAGAGCAGTCTTGTCTTACGCAGCACCCATCTACTCGCCCCAACTTGCCGAATCACATTGGACTTCCTTGCAAGCAGCACAAAACAAAGCCATTCGGATCGCAACAGGAAACCTTGCAATTGCGGACACTCAGCACCTGGCATACGAGAGCAAACTTCTTCCAGTCAAAGAACACAACCTCATGCTCAGCAAACAATTCACCGCCAAGGCCAGGCTTCAACCCAACCATCCATCTCACCGCATCTGCACTGAAGCAAAACCTCCCAGGGCAATAAGAAAGCACGCCAAAGACATAGACATAGTACTAGGTGATACGGACTATAAAGTGGCCCTCAGAAAAATACACACGGAGACAGTCAGAGACTTTCTCAGAAATAGTCGACCCAACCCAGTTCTGGGAACTAAACCTCCTAGAATACACAAGTCCACGTCCCAACTATCCAGAGAAAATCAGATAACTCTGTCTCAATTGCGAAGCGGCCACTCTAGTTTCCTTAACAGTTATCTCCACCGAATAGGGGCCAATGAATCTCCCCTCTGCCCACTGTGTAGGATAGAGCCGCATACTTCGAGACATATTTTTTCGTGTCGCTGTAACCCCACTTCACTTAGCCCTATCGACCTTTGGAATAGGCCGCACTCGGTTGTTGATTTCTTGTTCAATTAAATCTCTCCAAAAAAAAAAAAAAAAAAAAAAAAGTGAAAGAGAAAAAAAAAATAAAAATAAAGGAGAGTAAAAAAAAAAAAAATAATAATAAGAGAGAGAGGAAAGAGAGTGTGGGCTTATAACGCTGGAGGGTCGAGAGCTTTGACGACTTCCTCCAGTGTCTCGCGAAGGAAGATCTACCCGTTGGGCAAGACAACAACAACAACAGAAATTGGTGAAATAATTGTAATTCCGTATTCTAGAAGAGGCCTGATATATGTGGTATACACAGTTTTGTAACCGTTTAAATCTAGGCATCGAAAAACTTTAAAAACTTGAGCGATTCGACTCAAACTTCTGGCACGTATGACTTCAATGTGCTGTTTAAAAGTGAGCTTACGATCTATAAAAATGCCTAAGTCTCTTACTAACTCTACATCCTTAATTTTTGTATTATCTATGTAGTAGTTCTGTTGAGATTGCCCTAAATGAAGGCAGCTTATTTTATTAACTGCAAGTGGTAAACTGAATTTACATGACCAATTGCAAATTTCATTGATAGCTAATTGTAAACGACCTGGATCGTGACTATAAATTTTCAAATCGTCCGCGAATAAGGAAAATTTTACTGGGTCAGTTATACAGCTTTCGATATCGTTAATAAAGCAAAGAAAGAGTAGGGGCTCTAAGACTGTACCTTGCGGTACACCGCTTAGTACAGGGAAATAATCCGAGAAAGTGTTATTTATACGTACCCTGAACGTATAAATAACACTTTCTATTCTCAAGAAAACAAGCGATCCATTTTATAAAACTTGAAGGAATTCCTATTTGGTGAAGCTTTGCAATTAGCTTAGAATGAGAAACCTTATCAAAAGCTCTTGAGAAATCGAAATAAATCACATCTAGTTCTTGATTCTTCTTCAGAGATATCTCCCACTCACTGATTGATCCCACTCACTGATTGATCCCACTCACTGATTTTCTCATCTTCCCGACAAAGTACATGGAAAAACAATACAATAAAATACAATAGTGACATCATCCGTTGGTCTGGCCAATGAAGAGAATTGTAGCACCGCTCAGCAGGCAGCGAAATTTCCTCAGACAGTAACTGGACCTTTGTGAACACTTTGCCCACCCCTGAGAAAAATTCTTTACTTAGTTGTCCTAATTCAAAACTTGGCGAGAATTTTGACTTCTGTTTACAAATAAGACTAGGCTCTTTAACTCATATTGGAGTGACCGTTTTAAGCAGAAAAAACATTATTTACCTTTTATTCCTATAGAAACAGAAACAAAAGCCAGTGTATCACTTTTGATAGCATCATGATCAATGTATATTTTACAATCCTTAGATGTGGAACTCTAAATTGTTCATACTTTTTAAAGAGAATAATGAATTGAATCGAGTACATTTTTTGAACAATTTTTTTACATTTTCAAACATTATTTTAAAAAATTCTTATCATTTTTATGACCATCATTAAACAAATTTTTGCTTACTTCAAATCATTGTTCTCCATCTGTACCTTTTAGTTGTTTTTGAATCACCGAGGTTAAACTCTTTTAGGTATATTTTTTAAGATCATAGAAACTTTTTTTTAAAAATTATTTTCAAGTTAACAATCACTGCGAGCAAAACACTGCAATACTTTTAAAACATGGACAAACAACAGATATGAAATTTTTGAACTAATGTGACCAGATTCCATATGAAAAATTCAATCAGTGGGCTCATTTCTGAAAAAAATTGTATACTCTGCATATATTTGTGGGGAATTGTTACCAATAAAACTTTCGGTATATATTTTGAGAGAGAAAATATGTAAAATTAGGATAACGACTTCAAATGAAGATGAATACATATGTATATAGAAAAATCTAGATACCTTGCACGTTAAGCCTCTTTTTTTGAGAAATCGTAGTTTTACTATCAGATGGCAAAGTGGAAAGGGAGAAAAAATTATAAAAATAGATATATATCACACAGAATTACTTCACATAAATATTTTATTATTTTCCTTGAGAGTGAAGTTGTTCACGAGTTGTTATCAAGTTTTAATGAAGAAAAAACTATTGATTCATTCATTATTCATTCATTATTCTCACCTATTCTGATAAAAGATTTCTTATAATAAAATGAATGATTTTTTGGGAAAAAACAAGTTATCGCGTCTATTCATCATCATCAACCGTTATCGAACAAATAATAATATCTTCTACTATTGGTCTACTTCGAAAAATTGATTGTTTTTGAAAAGGGTTTCTTATGAACAAACCTCAAATTAATTTTCCGACCTCGCAAAATAACCCTAAAGTTTCAGTTTCGAAGATAATGGGGTTTATAGTCTAGTTACCCCCTATAATAGTGGGAAAGGGTAATTGAACTCCTCAGTTTTCCATCAGAAAATTTTTTAGAGATGTCTCAATCACATTTGCATCAATGTGAATTATTACTCGCAGAATAAAGTTTGTTTTTTCCGAGTTTATGCGTTTTGCACTGCTCACGTCGCCAGTCCCTCGTATAGTGAGAGGGCGTGCACAATGGAAGGGTCAGCTTTCGCTCCCTCTTTGAACTCATCTAGAGTGAGCTGCGCATCGTTGTTCTTAAAATTTCTCAAGTTTTTTTTGTTTTGTTTCGTTTATTTTTGAGCCTCAATGCAATTCAAACCCCTTGGCTTCTTTTCAATTTTTCATCTATGTACAGGGTGGCTGGAAAGTACGCAGTCCGTGGTTTAGGAGTGTCTATCAGAACGCAGAGAAAAGCTCAACCTGAAATACACTTATACCTTCAAGTTGTTTATCAGACAACACTTTCGAATACTAGTTCAAACATTCGTTTACCTGAAAACTGAAAACCATTTAGTTGATTATCAATGATTAAACTATCGCACAGAAAACGCTAGTCCTCCGGGCGGAATCGAACCCAGACCATCTCGACTCAAACCAGGAGCGCGTGTTACCATTACACCACGGGGACACATTGCTATTCCGCGCGATAGTGTTATAAGAAAGGTTCATATACCTTGTTCTCCTAGTCACACATGCTTATCAAGCGATTGCGTCATGAATGAAGCGTAACTCCAGAGTTCACGATTAAGACAGAAGAGAGATGGAAGATGAATGAAAAATCTTTAAATTCTAAGTTACACAGTTTAAAGGCAATGACGCCTGGTTAAGATGACAAAGTCGTCTTAACGACAAAGTCGTCTTTGTGTGAGAAAGTCGTCTTTGTCATCTTAACCAGGCGTCACTGCGTTTAAACTGTGTAACTTAGAAATTGAAGATTTAGTTGATGATTCTTTCAAAATATGTTTGACGAAGAAAAAAAACCAATGATTGACTGTGATGAATCACGAACCATCTATTGTCACCCAAAGCGACTCGAGCATTCATGAACATCTGTCCAAATTTTTGTATATCGTTTTGTTTTGAGTAGTGCAATTTTTGAGTGAAAAATTTTAAACACTCAAAAGTGCCAGTAGCTGGGACAGGACGCACCTATACCGCCATTTAACTGAAGGCTCAGTACAGTTTCAAGGACTATAGGAATTTTAAAAGCCAAAAATTAATGGGAATAGCCAAATATAATACTTTGAATGACTGAATGAATGAAAGAATGACTGAATGAATGAATAAATGAGTAAACGAATTAATTAATTAATTAATTAATTAACTAATGAATTTATTTATTAGTGAATTAATGAATGAATGAATTGATTAATTAATTAATCAATCAATGATTGAATTAATTAATTAAGGAATGAATCAATCAATGATTGAATTAATTAATTAAGGAATGAATGAATCAATCAATCAATGAATCAATGAATGAATTACTGATTTAATAAATCAAAGAATGAATCAATGAATGAATTAATGATTTAGTAAATTTACGAATGAATGAATTAATGAATGAACGAATGAACGAATGAACTGACTTTGTCCATCATTGCAAAGATGCGGTCAACTCTCTTTTCAGGTGTGTTCTCATCTTCCGGAAGACGAACTGTCGATCCAACCATCTGAGACAAAAGTAAATTTTTACGAAAATTTACAAATCTTAATTCTAAAACCCAAAACTCAACAAAAAATTAAATTACAATTCTCATTTACATAAAGAAGGTCACATCGATAAAAAGTGGGTGATCTTAATACACAGTGAAGCATTACGACCGGTAGTTGGCCGCAAAGCCTGAATGGTTGGCCGCAAGGCCCGCAAGGATCGTTTGTTGCGGAAACTATGTTTTAAATTTTGACGAGTTTTGACTCCAACTGCAGATTTTCTCATGAAAACTCTACTCAAAAAATTTTAGATCAGTTTTGTTTTCTCAGAATTATCACACACACAAACAAAAACTTATTTATCCCGCCCGCGTAGTGTTTCTGTGCATTTATACATACACATAATCCAAATTTATGTGGACCTGTGAGCTCTTTACGGACTTATCAAGAGGCATATGACCACGGATTTTTTTGAACCCTTTTCTCACCGTAACTACTAATGTTTCACTTCATGTAGCGTTTCATTCAATAAGAGTTCTTTGCTGATGCTTAGAGGTGTATTTTTTATGCCCTCAATAAAAGGTGTTTCGTTGTTTGGAAAGGTATTTTTCATTTTATTCAAAACACTCATATGACGGGCCCGAATGAATATTTCTCGACAATACTCGCAGTTCTGATAACTGGCAGAAAAATTCGTTCTGACTTTGTATATAGAGTCGACAATCGATAACATCTCATCTCGCGTTATGAAGCCGTCATTATCGAGATCGTAGAGTTTGAAAGCCCCTGAAACAGTCGAGGTTTCATTCAATAAGAAATCTATGTTAATGCCTAGATATTTTTTATTCCCTGTTTAGAGGCTCTTATTTGATGTTCAGAAAGGTGTTGTTAGCTTTATTCGTTAAGTATTCAAAGTCGATGCTCAAAGAGTCTTCATCGATACGTTGTCTTTGTGGATGTCAAAAGATTATTAAATTAAATTTTATTCTGTGTTTCAAGACGTCTTTATCTAGTTTTTATACGGCTTCGGATATGTATAAGTCTCTCTCAATATGTATAAGTATATGTATAAGTCTCTCTCGATATGTATAAGTATATGTATAAATAATGTATAAGTCTCAAAGGCTTAGAATAGTTTAGAAAAAGTCCACGGGTTTCCAATCATCAGCATAAATCATACTATATCTCATGAGAAGCCTTTTGACTTTTATGCTGAGTTAAACACTACTAACAATATGTGGAAACCAAAGGTGAGTGAAAACTTTACGATATTAAATCAGGAGTTTCCGAATGTGTGACAAGAACACGAACTAGAAACATCAAAAATTTTCAGTGATCAAAATCATTGTTAGAATATTCATGACATAAGTTATTGTAAGTACGGTGTACTGTTACTGTAACAGGTGTACTGTTACTGTACTGTTACTGTACTGTTACTGTACTGGTGTACTGTAACATCCACTTAAGTTCGCTTATTTCAAACTACTTTTTTTGCGAGATCAACTTGCGGAAGAGACATGGAGAGAAAGAAAGAAAAAAGAGAACCACAAGTAGTAGGAGACAGAAAAGGTAAAGAAAAGAGAGAGATAGACAGAAAGGAGATTGGAGAGGAAGAGATGAATTGAGAAAGAGAAAAGGGAAGAGAGAAAGAAGAAGAGGAAGTTAGATAAACCAACAGTGCAGTTTTTCGTCCAAGTTGCCCCGCGAAGTGATCGAGAGAGCTCTGATGAACTCGTGAAATTCTATGGCTCCATCCTGCATAGAGAAAAAAATTAATCACTTTTTAACTCAGTAATTAATGGCGCTATTTTCTAAGAGCTGAGTTCACCTCCTAATTGGCCGAAAACTTTATCCACAAAATTAGTGAATGCGTTTTCAGTAACACAAAACGGGAATCAGCTAGAATGCATAATCTAACTATTTGTATCATCATCAATTTCAATAATGGTGATCGAAAACACGAGAAAAAAAGCTTGATCGAAGAATTGACTGGATAATCAAGTTGAGAGTCAATTAACAGAATTCAAATAGTGGTAAAAGTTCAAATAATTTTAGTATCTGGACCTGAACCGTTTCACATCTAGCTCAAAATAGCTTTAAGACTTACAAATGCTCAAAATAGCTTTAAGACTTACAAATGCTCAAAATAGCTTTAAGACTTACAAATGCTCAAAATAGCTTTAAGACTTACAAATGCTCAAAATAGCTTTAAGACTTACAAATGCTCAAAATAGCTTTAAGACTTACAAATGCTCAAAATAGCTTTAAGACTTACAAATGCTCAAAATAGCTTTAAGACTTACAAATGCCACGCAAAGTCGGTCTAAGAAAAAACACTTGGTGTGTTATATTGTTTCAAAACTTTTAGAAAAGGATCAGGGAGAAGGTTAGAAGATTATTTTGTAGTAGGCTATGAAGAAGTCAATGATTTTGAAATTTCAGAGTGCCATCTGTACAATTAACCTCGCTCACAAACAGGATGAAAAAGGAAACCTTGTTTTCGTCGAAAACCTTGAAAACGAAAGATGCGAATTCACTCGGATCCCCCTGTGGGAAGAATTGTTTGTAGATTTTTTGGAAACCCTGAAAACCATTTATTATGTTAAGCTGGTGGAATGTTCCCACTCAGTGATTCATATCGAAGCTTTTCGCGAAAATTACACGTAAGAGTTGCTAAAACGGCTTTTTAAACTCACAGTTCGTCGAAACGATAGAAATTCGAAACGATAGAACACTCTTTCTTTTTACTCGCTGCGACATGGTCGCTTCTTCCCCAGTGTCTATAGACACTAACCATTCTCCCAATACTCACTACAATACCTGAAAGATAATCTCGATAAGTCTCATTAATTTACCTGTTGACATCCAGGAATGACTACAATGGAAACATTTCGACCAACTCCCCTTTCCCCCCCCCCCGCTCCTCAATTCTTCCTGCTCAATAAAAACTCGATGAGTCCCATGTGATGTACGTCGTGTAATAAACAGTTAACTTCAACACAAAGGTCTGAGTTGTAAATAGTGAATCTGAATTATATTTTTTTATCATCATGTTCCTAATTTATTAAATTTATTCTTACATTGTTATCATATTTGCAAACTTACGGCTTCAGTAAGCATTCCATTCGGACAGTCACGCACGAATCCTTTGTACCACTGCTTGATCTCTTTTTCAGTGACTGCAATTTAATTTCATTATCGGTTGCTTTTTATTTTTTATACAGTTTTTTTGAGAAAAAAACCTTGATAAAAGGCTTTACTTTCAGTCATTATGTAAATTATGAATGTTTTAGACTTTGTTTTTCAAAAAAGATAGAATTTCAAGCTAATTCGATGACCGCTACGAATGAGAAGAAAATATTGACTGATCGGGAGAGTACATGATGAAACTACCTGGTCGATGAGAATTGTAGGAAAGTATTGATTGATAAAAGTCGATGAAATCTGACAGTAAGTCTGCTTGGCGAGCTGCCGTATTTGCTCGGCTTTAAGCTTGCTATGTTGCTTGCCCATCCCGAGTCTGAAGAGGACATCATTTCAAACTACAAATAAATTTTTCAACCTCTTCTGTTCTCACTCTCGCTTTTCCCAGAAAGAAGCATTCCGGCCTCTCGCCAAATTCAAACACCTCGAGGCCGAAATTTCCAAACCATGACCAATACTCCAGTCTATTTTCTACAACCTCGAGATTTGGAGAATCAGATGGAGTCATTCGAATCAATGGCGCTTTATCGTCCATGACATCGAGAATAAAATGTTTGAACTTGAACTTGTTCTCATAAACTATTCGATTGCTTTGTTTTTGTACTCTCGCTTGATGTGCTCCTATATCCGAATCTTCGAAATGATTTCAATCGATAGTTATTTCTCGTCTATACTTCGTGACATCTCATGAAAATTATAAGGTTTGAACAGAATAGGACTGTTTATGATTTCAGGAAGACGCGTACCCTGCCGCGAGGCAGGAATAAGCGCAGGGAAGCTAACTAGAACAAGAATACCCGATTCTATTCCAACCAGAACTATTGATTTTTAAATTACCATTTCTGATAATATCGAAAAATACTCTATTCACCTTCTTTAAAAAAATGGCGGAGAGAGCTTCGAAAGGATTGTAGTTTCAGGAAACGCGACGTTGTCGCCTCATTCCTTCGAACAACTCGACTTGAGTTGGTTGAAAACACGAAGTTATTGACTGATCTTTCCAAGAATGAGCTGAGTTGAGTCTTTTTTAGCTGTAAAGTGATCATTTGTGTAAAAAAAAGAGGAGTCATAGTCATGCTGAGATAATTCATCGCAAAATTGGTAAGGCACTCGCATTCTTGATCCGAGAAAACTGGATACGATTCTGCCAAATGTAATATTATTTCTAATCTCAAATATTTAAATCTTAACTAAGCGTCCCTGCTTTTAAACTGGATAACTGAGACATATTAGAGGAATTAATCGCATTTATGTAAACTCGCACGTTAAAAGTACATTGAAAACGTGGTATTCATACTTCAGTGATAAAGTTATCACTGAAGTATGAATAAAAATACTTCAACTTATCAGTTTTGATAAATTTACGTGTTTCATTCAAATAAACAAAAATTGGCAAAATGACAATAAATAAAACTATTCTGCGGATTTAATAACCTTAATAAATTAATATATTTATGAATGACTCTGTTTATTCCTCTGTTCCAATCGCTTTAACGATACCTTGTTCACTATATCTGCTACTTACTCTTTTTTTTCACTTATTCTCTCCCTTTTTCTCTCTCTCATTCTCTCTTTTTCTGCTTTATTCCTTACTTTATTCATATTTTAAAGTAAACACCTTTTTATTTTGTGAATAAAAGTATTCCCTACTCCTCGTTAATTTTTTCAACGGATTTTCATACCGAGCAGAGGAGCGGATTTTTCGCAGAAACTTGAACAAAAGTCTTGTGGTATGACGGGAACCGAACCCGTAACCTTCGCTTCCCAGGCGATGCTCTTACCCACTGAGCTACACACGCACAAAATATAATGCCCATTTTAAGGCCCATACAACATTTTACTTCTACGACACCACAAACTCCTTATTTCCGGTCCATATAATAGCAGTTCTCTGTTTGAAACTTATCCTAACTCAAAGAAAGCTGCAGAAACAATTAAAATTTCAAGAGGGAATAACAAAAAAGGATAAATAAGGCAACAGAGCTTGGATAGGAATACGAAGAGAGGAAACAGCTCGATCAATCATTCAAAGATTGCCCCTGAGTGATTTATCACCATCTTCCCATTTGGAATCTTGGAAACAACTTTTCGACGGTCATAAATAAGAAATTTAAACGCACCGAATAGGCACAGCTGAGAAGATAAAAGTTGAAATCAGAGAGCAGAGAGAGAGAGAAAGAGAGAGAGCAAGAGAGAGAGAGAGAGAAAGAGAGAAGACAGACTAGAGAAGAAGGAAGAGCTTAAGAAGCAGAGCAAAAACGAAACTGAATAGAGAAATTGAAAGAAGAGCTGGAGAAGGAGAAGATATACATGAGTCTCTGAGAGAATCAGTGAGAAGGAAAGAGGAAAAGAAGAGAAGAGAGATATATAGAGAAAGAGAGAGGGATAGAGAGAGATAGAGTAAGTGATTTAGAGGGTTAAATAGAGAGAGATACCGAGAGTAGAAGAAGGGTAGGAAAAGAAAGAGGAGGAAAAAAAAAAAAGAGAGAGAGAGAGAGAGAGAGAGAGAGAGAGAGAGAGCTAACTAAAAAAAAGAATCAGAAAAGAGAAGACGTGAGCATTAAAGCAACGATAAAACATTAAATAGGAATAAATAATTGAACATTACCGGAAAGAATTTTAACTTTCCGTGAAGAAGGCGTCCCTTCATCAAACATCCGACGTGTGCTCTTCGACTTTTTGTCAATAGCTTCTTGTTTCGTTTAAACTCTTTCGCGGTCTCTCTCTCCCTCCCTCTTTCTTTCCTCCCTTTCTCTCTCTTTTCCTCACTCTCTCTCACTTTCTCTCTATTTCTCTAAAACTCCCTTTAGACCTAATCATATCTCTTCCTCTTTATCTCACTCACTCCCTGACTTCTTCTCTCTCCTTCGGTTAACTCTATTTTCTTCGAATACCTTTTTCTTGCTTTCTCTGTCTCCTTTTTAAACTCTAATTTTTCGTTTTTCTCTAACCGTCTCTTTCTAACTCTCGCAGTCTTTGAAATTTTCGAGTAGTTACTGCTTTCATCTGTTCGCGACATTTATACGCTCGACGAGAGCGTTGAGTATTACTGAAGACTGCAGGATATCAAACTTTCACGGAAAAACATTAAAAGAAGAGTGACTTTTATGTTATATATTTTGGATGTTCAATGTTAGGTTCGTCACAGTTGGGTTCAAAAGATTCAGTAAACGAATAAATGTGCTATCTAATCAATCAATCATTTATTCCTTGTACATTAAATACATCGGATAAAGTCGCGGTTGCGAGTTCAATAGAGATTAACAAAAAGAGATAAAAGGGGTGATAGGCACACAATTGAAATCACAAAGCAAAAAAGAATGAGCAAAATGTTTATGTGAGGCGAAGCAATCTAGAAGAAATGGTTAGAATGAATCACTGCGAACGTCAAGTTAGTTTGTCTGAGCAGACGAATAAGAAGAAGGAAGAGGAGATGAGAGATATGGGAAGACAGAGAGAAAGAGAAAGGAAGAGACAGAGAGAGAGAGAAAGAAAGTGAGAAGAGAGGCAGAAGTGGAGACGGAAGAGAGAGAGAGAGAGAGAGAGAGAAAGAGAGAGAGGAAGAAAATAAGAGAAAAAGTAGTGGTGATCAAGTTTGAAGCTACGATATCCGAGCTGTTCCCACCTACAAAAGAACATGAAAGAAGAGATGGATGTAGGGGGAGGGGGTCAAGCTAGCGGGAGTGCGAGCGTCAAGAAGGAAATTTTTTCATTATATTTGATCGCGAATATCAATGATTGAGAGGAGAGAGAGCCTCCCTATTCTCATCATTTTTCTCTCTTTTTTCTAACTCTTATTCTCTTATCGCTCATACGTTCTATTTTTCTCTCTATTTTTTTCTCAAACATTTCTTCATATTTCTTGTGTCTCTTTTCCCAATCTCAACAAGTAAAATTTTCCTCACACACTCTCTCTCTATCTGTATTGGTTTTGCTCTTGAGCATTATTTTTGTTTAGTTAACTGTCTCTCTTTTTCTTTCTCTTTCTCTTTCTCTTTCTCTTTCTCTTTCTCTTTCTCTTTCTCTCTCTCTTTCTCTCTCTCTTTCTCTTTCTCTCTCTATCCTCATCTCTCTCTTTATTCCTCTCTCTCTCTCCTCATCGCATATTCTAATTCTTAAACTTCCGAATGGCAAGCTAATGAGATAGGGGAGGGTAGAGACGAGTTCCGGGAAAATACTCTAAATAGATTTGTCTCGAGAGCCGAGTTTGCAATAATAACATGTTCTGGTGCCAAAGGAGTGATTGCAATAAGCAAATATGATTTACTTAAAAAATGAGCAAGCGTGGTGAGATACACGAACATGCTGTAAACTGCATAAATTGTTCATTGCTTATTTATTAATTGTCCATGTACAGATTAGATACATGTATATTTCTTCTAATAAAAATAGCTTGTAAATGTAGGATATTCAAATCTTCGACATCTTTATCCCGATAGACATCTTTCTCTACTCATTTTTGCCGCCTATTCCTTTGATTCGGATTCTGCAGGCTTTCCGTTTTTCAAATAGCGGAAAAGAAAAGGTAGAGATTGAAGAAAGAGAGGGAGAGACAATGAGAGAGACAGACAGAGAGAGATACAGAGAGAGACACAGAGAGAGACACAGAGAGAGAGACACAGAGAGAGACAGAGAGAGAGACAGAGAGAGACAGAGAGAGAGACAGAGAGAGAGACAGAGAGATAGACAGAGAGACACACAGAGGGAGAGAGAGACAGAGAGAGATACAGAGAGAGACAGAGAGAGATACAGAGAGAGACACAGAGAGACAGAGAGAGACAGAGAGAGAGAGACAGAGAGAGACAGAGAGAGAGACAGAGAGAGAGACAGAGAGATAGACAGAGAGACACACAGAGAGAGAGAGACAGAGAGAGACAGAGAGAGACAGAGAGAGGAAAGGGGAGGCGATTTATAGGATAAAGGGATTTTTAAAAAGAAGTTAATAAGGCCCTTTTCAGTAAGTCGCTTGAGTAAAAATGACATCATGCCGAACTTATTACGAATCCTTTTACATCCCGTACCAGTGAGCTAATTTTTCTATTACTCGAGTCACTTTGAAACTCCCCCTCTTCCAAGAGCGAGCAATTAGTTGAGAGGAACTAAACGACCTACCGCTATGCATTGATGCCATTGGTTTCCTAACTACAGTTAAGGGGAAACCTTTGAAGAAAGACCTCCTGCATTGGGAAAACACTCAGTCTGTGTAGAAGATGAAGGCATATGTAGTTCACCCAGGGAATTGATTCACCTTACCTGTGATAATAAAGCTAGAAACATGAAACTTGAACCAAGAAAAAAAACTCTCAGGGCACCAGAATTAAAATAGTTCAATTAAGTCATTCAATAGGGCGCGTTCAACATTTGACCGGATACTTTTCGGCCAGCATGTATAGGTCACCTTCAATCGTCAAAAATTACCGCCTCTGAGAAAGTCGGCTCATAATAATCAAAATAAGCTATTGATGGACATATGCCTGAAAAAACCGAAAACCTGAATCATTTTAAGTCGCAGTTAAAATTTGGTTTCTATCTAATTTTCTCTCCTCATGAATTCAGAACTAAACTTTTTTTGTCGTTCTGTATAAAAAAAATTTCCGTTCAATTCGCTATATAAAAGTCGAATCGCTGTATTCGCTTTTGTAATCGAATTTGTTCACTTATTTGACAAATGTTAAGTTAATCTATTATTTCCTCATTTGCAAATGTACTTAAACTTGTGCGTTTTTGCATCGAAAGATGTAGATTTCACAAAAAATTATATATATATCCTTGCAGGTTTCGAGCTAGAGCTAGAGAGAAAAAGTTTCTCAGAAAGCCAGTTTAAGCGAAAAGTGATCCTATCATTCACCACTAGCTTTTCAAAAAATATTACATTTACATCTTTGTCAATATGGCCTTTTGAAAGGAGTTCCGTTTCTCCGAATTCTCAAAAGTTTCCCAATTCTCCTGTTCACAATAACAGAAGAGGAAAAAGTCTCTAATCGAAATTAAGAAGAGAAGTTTATTCTACTCTTAAGCAGAAGTTTAAACATTACTGGATTGAATTCCCATAAACTTTCGGAGTATTTCAGAATTCTCAGGAAGTTTTCAGATTATTTAGAAAGCTCGTTACATACAAATTCTGAAAGATGAAGTGAAACGGAATACGGGGGGGGGGGCAAATAACTGGTAAAAGAAGAGAAGAGTGGACTGAGTAGGTATATTAGCTTGAAGACAAAAAAATATAGGGACACAAATATGATTCGAAAAATGCTACCACACGGATGAGAACTGTGTTTTCGGTATGGTAACTGGTAAGGCGCTCGCACTCTTGTACAAATATATAGATATAATTAAGTTCGATCCCGCCTCACGGTCTTACTTTTGTCCAATCCAATCATATACAAAAAACGCTGTTCAGGCAAGAAAATGGTGTCCGATAACAGAAAGTCCTTAAAAAAATATATAGTGAATGAGATTTTCTTTTAATGATTGTGTTACTCGGCTTGTAAGTGAATTATATTAATTGAAATTGTAAATTGTGAAGTGAATTATAGAAATAAAACCTCGAGCAAAAATTATAGCTTAAGGAATTATTCAAAAACATGGAGTTAAAAACGGAGAAGATAGGGTTGATCTGGGAGAGAGCGAGAAAGTAAATAGTAAGTAAAAAGAAAGAAAATTAACATTTTTAAAAGTAGAAAAAGCAAGAGTCATTCAAAATATGATAAGAAATGGGGTTGCTTCAGGAATAAATAAGGTAGATTGGGTTTTTTGTTGTTGGAAAAATAAAATAGATTGGGTTTTTTGTTGTTGAAAAAATACGAATACTCGCCGGGGGATACTTTGTACTTTTTTTAAATAATCGATGCGTAAAAAAGGCTGTTTTTCAACAGAAGCAAGAAAAGAGATTTTCTATTCATAGATAAAATTGGTTCACTTTACGTAGTTGTTAAAATTTTTAAAGTGTAAAAAACAAGTTGTTTCGTGCGAAAAATAAGGGGTTGTTTTTAATTTTTAAAAAAGAAGGGTGGGAGGTTTAATGTTATAAAGAGAAGAAAGGTGGTTTTTTTTTAGGGAAAATAGATGAGGTTGATTAGTTGGAAAACAAGATGAGGGGTTGCTGTGATTTAGGAGAAGGGTTGTCTAGGAAGGGAAGAGAGAAATGTCCCAATGTCCTGGAATGACGACCTTTTGTTGCCTGGGTAACCGTGTTTCTTCTCTCGGAGCAGCTCCTTTATATTACCTTTTGAATCTTTTGAGACCGCAGACTATCAGCTACTCGTCTCCTAAGTATCTCAGTCTTTTTTTTGCTCTTTCTCGCCTCGCAATCTTCGCCTCGCAATCTCATCTTTTCAGTCTTTGTCTTTCTTCGTTTTTTCTAGTCTCGTATCGCAATTCAGCTAGGTAATCCGAATTTGCTCCTTCCTCTCAATCTTTTTTAAACTCTTTCTTCTCTCTTCTTCTTCTCCTAATTCGTTGTCTCTCATTCTTCGAATCTCCTTTTTATTGCTTCACTTACCTCTTTCTCTTTCCTTCTCTTTCCTTCTCTTTCTCTTTCTCTTTCTCTTTCTCTTTCTCTTTCTCTTTCTCTTTCTCTTTCTCTTTCTCTTTCTCTTTCTCTTTCTCTTTCTCGTTCTCGTTCTCTTTCTCTTTCTCGTTCTCTTTCTCTTTCTTTCTTTGTCTTTTTAATTTTGTCTATGTTTCTCTTCTCTTTCAGAATCTTTTTTATTTAACAACTTCTTCCTTCTTTTTTTTGTCCGTTCCTCTTCCTTTCTTATAATATGTAGCTCTTTTTTAATCCCTTCAAAACAAAAGTATTTTTGTTAATCTTGCATATTAATATCCATATCACGTGAAAACATCCCACTCAGTCCCTTACCAATGTCATTGTTTCCTCTGGTTTTTTCTAAGGTCTTCTTGAAGTAAAGAATGAATAAATTAAAACTTCTACATTCAGTGCAGTGAATGAAATAATGAGAAGAAACGGCAAAACTTAATATTAAGACAAACTATAACATTTTATTCTTTGAAAGAAAATCTTATTCGGAGTGAAGTCCTTTTTTAAACTAAGACGTTCAACCTTTTTATACAGTTTAAAGGGAGGTAATGTTGTGGATTCTGCGGAGAAAACTCGTCACTAATTTCATTATGTGTTATCAATCTGAAAATCAAACGAACTAATTGAAGGGGGATAAGAAAATATTTGAATGTACAACAACAACAAAATACGTGAGAATGAACGTGCAAGTTAGAAGATAGTGTGAGCTCTTCATGCATCGCATTAATAGGATACATTAATAAAATACACGTACATATATGTGTCTTGGTGTAAATATTATGCAGCGTAATTGAAATATAGCAGCGTTGTGGAATCAGGTATAAGTACTGAACACTGAGACATACAGATAGAATGATAGAAAGAGGGAGAGAGAGAGAGAGAGAGAGAGAGAGAGAGAGAGAGAGAGAGAGAGAGAGAGAGAGAGAGAGACAGAGAGAGAGAGGGCGGAGAAGGAGGGAGAGAGGAGGAGAGTGAGAGTGAAAGAGCGAGAAAAGGAGAGACAGAGCGAAAGTGACAGAGATAAAAGAGATAGAAAGGAAGAAAAGGAGGAGGGAGAAGGAGAGGGAGAGAGAAAGAACCAGACAAGGAGAGAGAAATAAAGACAGATAGGGAGAGAGATAGAGCGAAAGAGAAAGCGGAAGAGAGGCCGAAAGAAGAATGAAAATAGGAATTCAAGATTCTGGAAAGAAACTCCAACGCAATTATGTATATATGTATGTATGGTCGAGATAAGTAGCGCCGAGAGCAGGAAAAGAATCCATCATCCATGGCAGTCAGAAGCATTGAGTGCACATGTAAAGAGTGCCTTTTCAGCGATTAAATATTATTCGCATTCATACCTTAGGGGAACAGATTGAATATCTCTCTGAATGTATACTTTTTTCTAGAACCTTAATATCAATCATTTATTCCAATTCACATGATAGAATAGCACATACATACATGCATTGATGAACTCGGATCGCTGTCACGGATGTGAGTTCAGCTATATAATATACGAAATGATAAGCTCTGGTTTCCCTTAGACTTTTCCATTTCCATTTCTGGCGAGAGTTTCCTCTCTGATTATATTTTTCGGCTCATCACTTTATTTTTTGAAAACTTTTCTCGCCTATCTTTTTTTTATTAACTTTTGCATTCCTCTTTCTCGTTATTTCCTTTTGTCTTCCTTTACCTTTTCATCTTTGTCTTGCTCTCGCTTTTACTCTCTTTCTCTATTTCTCACTTGCTCTAGAACTAGTTTTTTTCTGGGCAGATATGTATAATGAAATGAAACTCGTTCAAAACCATATTATTCAGCAGAAAAAAAGGATTACGCATGAAGTATCTATAACTCAGTGTATTTTTATCGGAGAAACTTCGGCACAGCGAATAAAACCGAAAATGATTGACAACTGCTTATAAAGAAAAGTAGAAGGTATTTAGAAACATTTACAGGAAGTTGTTGGAACATAATGTAGAACACAAAAAACCTACGGATGCATTATGGATTATGGAAAACTAAGAAGTAAAATTAGAGAAAGAGAAAAAGATAGAAAGAGAAAGAAAGATTAAGATATAAAGAGAGAGCAACAGGGAAGTAGTGGCAAAAAAGAGAGATAAAGATAAAGAGAGAATGAAAAAATAAAGAGAGAGAGAAACTAAGAGAAAAAGAAAACTCGTCAATAAAAGAGGGGGAGAGAAAAAGAGAGAGAGAGAGAGAGAGATTGACAAGGAAGGTTGATACTCTCCATTAAACGTCTTTTCAACATCAACATAGGGGACAAGAGGTAATACTGTATACATACGCGTGCACGTAGTGAGTGAGTGCTTCAACTGAAGCCCGCACTTCCTACCCTTCCTATTTTCCGGGCCATATCTCTCATTTCTTTCTCTCTATATTACTCTATTTCTACTGTCTCTGACTAGTTTCTCTTTGGAATTCTCTCTCTTTTTCTCTAACCTAATCGTCTGCTTTTTTCTTCCTCCCTACCAGAATTCACCTTATGAACACACGGTTACTGTCGTTTGACGCTTACCTCGTTTCACTTCGCTCATTCCCTTTCTCTCTCTCTCTCTCTCTCTCTCTCTCTCTCTCTCTCTCTCTCTCTCTCTCTCTCTCTCTCCACCTCTCCTTTTATCTTAATCTCACTTTTCTCGCTCACTTTACATTTACCATTCCTAGGTACCCTTGTAAATTTATAGCGTCTTTCATTTCTTTCTCTTTTTTGTTTCTCTTTCTATATATATTCTATATTTACATTGTTTTTCTCTCTTTTTTCTGCCAGTCTTATAAGGAACCCTCTCGAAGGGGTTCCTTTATCCAGACAGAGAGCTCTCGAAGGGGTTCCTTTATCCAGACAGGAACCCTCTCGAAGGGGTTCCTTTATCCAGACAGGAACCCTCTCGAAGGGGTTCCTTTATCCAGACAGGAACCCTCTCGAAGGGGTTCCTTTATCCAGACAGGAACCCTCTCGAAGGGGTTCCTTTATCCAGGCAGGAACCCTCTCGAAGGGGTTCCTTGTCTTATAAGGAACCCTCTCGAAGGGGTTCCTTTATCCAGACAGAGAGCAATGAAATCGAACATTTGAGATGGGCATCTTTCGAATTCTACACGAATAGCTTTCTAATGAAGAAAGTAGATGACTAAGAAAGAAAAAAGTAGTAAAATTGAAAAAAAGAGGAAATTATAAAAAGGTGAACAGAATGAAAGAGTGAGAAAATGTGAAAAATCGAGAAAGCTTGAAATTTAAAATGAATTCGAAAAAGGCCGATATTAGAGCGGTTTTTGTGATTGACATGTAGGTAATCTCGTGAGCTGCGTTCCAACGAGTTACATTGTTGAAAAGGGTTATAGTTCGCTTTGTTTATGATGTTCGTGTAAGGTAGTTTGAAAAAAGGAGCCCAAAACTAGCTCATTTTGCTGAAAAGCCTCATCAAAGCTAATTTTGCGAACGTCATGGCTAAGATGATCACTTAACTAGCTGGCTTTGTTCGCGAGTTCGTGATTGTTTGCTCTATTGATGGCGAGTTTCACACTCATTAGCCTCTATGTGAAAGACTGCTGAACTAGCAGCTCTCATCACACTGGCCTTATATAAGTATCTTTAAACTGGCATCCTAGCTGATTTATGATCACGATACTACTTCTGGAGAACAATCACCGTGCTACTTATACAGAATCACCGATGAGCCCCCCCCCCTCAGAGAGTGTTACGGTCTGTCTGGGCTCAGGGGCGGAACAAACCTTGGTTAATATTTTGTGTGTGCTAATGTTAACATTTTTTCTACTTTTTTCTTTCTTTAGTTCCTTTACTGAGGGATCAAGTATCGTAGTCACTCATCGTCATGTTAATTCTCCTACTGAGCTCGTGCTTATCAATACGAGAAGCTCGATCAATTCGATATGGATCTCTGGTTTTTGACTTGAAATATATGAACGTATAGTGTAGACAAGAGTGTCGATGATGTTTTAGACGTTGCGGCGTAAACGTGACCAAATCCAGCTGAATACTGGAATCCGTTATCGGGAGATAAAAATGAAGAACAAGAAAGAAGTCGACGAAAAAATAAAGGAATGTTTGGTACTATTCACCAAAATGGAGGAATATCTGGAACTTTTCCCCACAAAATGAAGGAATATCCGCGAAAATCACCCTTTTTCACCGTAACTCACACATTATCTGAATCACTTCTTATATCAGAGCAAACTATTCTTAGGCAATAATCTACATATTGAGATGTGATAATTTTTAATTTTTTTATCCGAACGGTATTTCCTGCCTCGCGCAGGCTGCATGCTCTTCGCAGAGAACGTACACGCCTACGCTGGTAAAACCAGTAGTTGCTTCCTGAGTCTATCAACAGCTAACGACTATATCAACAGCTTGGAGAGTCAGGTGCAAGCAAGTCCTGCGAACTTTTCTTTGCCTCTTATTTCAACCGGAAAGGGGCTCAAAGTTAGGAACGTTCTCCCAACGATCGCGCATACACTACTATGGCATACCAGAATCATTATATTACGACTTGTAGAAATTCCGCCCACACGATTCAGTGCCTCATCTATGTATGTGTAATTGAATGAGAATGAGACGCTTTCTCGTGTTTTCTTCGTTTTTCAAACTCCGCCCTTGTGTCGGCGGGTTTTCATTCTTAATTCTCACCACGCAATCATTTCTAATGCTACATTTCTTGAGGGCTTTCTTAACGCAGTCATTTTTTACCTTTCTCTTTTTTTCCTCCTAAAATTTCTCTCTCTTACCAACTCCACCCTCTCTCTCTCTCTTTCTCTTTCCCTCCCCCTCTCTCTCTTTTTTCTCTCTCTCTTTTTTCTCTCTCTCTTTCTTCCTCCCTTTTCTCTATTCTTCGACGGAGTCTTTTGCGAGTCCCTATGACGCTTTCTTTCGTATCTTGAATTATTGTTCTCGCTTTAAAATTTTTTAGTTTCACTACTGGCCTTTCTTTTTATCTCTCTCAATTCATTATTTCACTTATTCTTTTTCTTGCCATGTCCTTCACTTTTATTAAGCAAGGGGGGAAATTCATTCGTTTTCTTCTCTAACTTATACAAATCCTATCCTCTCTCCTAATTAGTTATTGATTGCCTTCCCATTCGTTCATTTCTTTCATGAGACACTATGAGAAAGTAAGTTAACTCTCACATACATGAACATCCTAGATAGTCGTTTATTAAAAAAAAAGAAATGCCTAATAAAGGAAGAAGAAAAAAGAGAGAGAGAGGAAGGGAAAATGGAGAGAAGAAGATAGAGAAAAAGAAAAAGAGAGAGAGAGGAAGGGAAAATGGAGAGAAGGAGATAGAGAAAAAGAAAAAGAGATAGAGGAAAGGAAAATGGAGAGAATGAGATAGAGAAAAAGAAAAAGAGAGAGAGAGAGGAAGGGAAAATGGAGAGAAGGAGATAGAGAAAAAGAAAAAGAGAGAGAGGAAGGGAAAATAAAGAGAAGGAGATAGAGAAAAAGAAAAAGAGAGAGAGAGGAAGGGAAAATGGAGAGAAGGAGATAGAGAAAAAGAAAAAGAGAGAGAGAGGAAGGGAAAATGGAGAGTAGGAGATAGAGAAAAAGAAAAAGAGAGAGAGGAAGAGAAAATGGAGAGAAGGAGATAGAGAAAAAGAAAAAGAGAGAGAGGAAGGGAAAATGGAGAGAAGGAGATAGAGAAAAAGAAAAGGAGAGAGAGGAAGGGAAAATGAAGAGAAGGAGATAGAGAAAAAGAAAAAGAGAGAGAGAGGAAGGCAAAATGGAGAGAAGAAGATAGAGAAAAAGAAAAAGAGAGAGAGAGGAAGGGAAAATGGAGAGGAGATAGAGAAAAAGAAAAAGAGAAAGAGGTGACTAGAGGAAAAAAGTAGAGAACTGAAGAGCAGAAAAGTAGGAAAAAGAGAGAAGACAAACAAACAAAAAGAAAAAGAAAAAAGAGAGAGTTTTAGCGATAATGAGAGTGATAAGAAAGTTAAACAGCACAAATTTAGTAAAGAACGAAGCAAAAAGACTGAAATGAGAGAAACTAAGAAAAATTCTAAAAAGTATAGTCGATTATAAAACGCTGAAGACGTAGTTAAAATTCATTGAAGAAGTAAAATGTTCAGAAGAGATTATAAAACAGAGGAACGGTGTGGTGAGCGTAGAAAGAAAGAGAGAAAGAAAGAAAGAAAGAGAGAAAGAAAGAAAGAGAGAGAGAGAGAGAGAGAGAGAGAGAGAGAGAGAGAGAGAGAGAGAGAGAGAGAGAGAGAAGAGGTGTAGAAAGAGAGACATAATGCATAAGGAGAGAGAGGCAGAAAGATAAAGAAACGCAATGAGAGAGAGAGAGTAACATTTCAGAAATAACAAGAAAACCGGAAAACATGTACATACATATATCGAAAAAGAAGGGAGAAAGCGCCTCAGATATATTGTACATTCATAAGTTAATTCAGTTTCAGACTTGGTAACAGGATTGAATAACCTTTTCTGCGCATTTAAGCAAGTGAAAATGGAGTCTTTCTCACAGAAAAGGAATTCCTAGAATCTATTACTTAAGAGAAATATTCCCAGCGGTAGAGGATTATTCCAATTCAAGAGATTGCAGTAGTTGATTACAGGATTAAAAAAGATTAGATAATAAGTCGTCTTCGATGGAAAAAAAGCCTAACATTAGAGAAGATGATAATCAAAAGTTTGTAATCGAAGTCGTTTCAAAAAGCAAAAAGAAAAACCAAACAAATACCAGAATCGAATAGATGAACGATTGATTTTCACCGACCGAAGACGAAAAGTTTTTACTAGTCTAGAATATTTTGATATGTGTTCTCTCTAAATGCCAATATTTACCGCTTTATTCTTTTTCAAACTTTTCTCGACCGTGGAAAATTTACTCTGGAGAGTTTTTTCATGAGTTAGTCGATGTTAGTCATGAGTTAGTCGATGTTAGTCATGAGTTAGTCGATGTTAGTCATGAGTTAGTCGATGTTAGTCATGAGTTAGTCGATGTTAGTCACTTTTTTCCTTTCACAAACAAGAATGAAAAGATGTTATTCTTCTAGAAGTTAGGCCATCAAGCATTCGAACTCGGAAGCTCGACTTTTACACACATGACTTATTCCGGGCGTTGACTTATAATGCTTTACGTTCCGCTGTGGGCTTGTTTCCTAAAGGCTCGTTTCCTCTTATACGAATAAACGATCAAAAAATTCAATAGCTAAGAGTTTCTTAGCTTTAAAAAATTTGGCGATTGTTAAGCAGATACTCAAACGAGAACAGCAAAAAAAGGCAGAAAAACCAAACTGTTTGTTTTTTTTTCTAAACCTCTTCCTCTTCCTAGGTCCAGACCGACATTCCTGATCGGTTTGTTTTCTGACTCTGAGGTTATGAGAGTAATTTCGGGGGTAAAAAGTTTGAGTTAACGAAAATCAACAACCGGTAACTATTTATTTATCTTTCTGGGAAAATTTAGCAAATCCGGAATCCTACCTTTCTATGCGATATAGTAGTAGATTGTTGAGAAATTACTTGCACTTTCGATTTTATATATGTAGATATTGAAAGCTTTATTCAAAGAAAGCCACCACTACTTCTTCTTCGGCCTGACCTACATATGATGCCTTGAACCTAGAATCAATCTGTTGATGGTGTATCCAGTGAATAAATTTTCACGCCTTGAGCGATTCGCGCAGAGCATTTGAGCGGGATTGAGAAACCACGAACCCGTACTTTCCGAATCTTATTCAATCGTGTTCCGATTTCACTTATTCATGTTTCTTGATAAAGTCTCGAAGCCCTCTTTTTCAGTACTCGGTTGCTCCATTTTTTTTTCTCACTTATCACGCTCTGATACCGTCTTCGAAAGAATTTTTGAATGCTATGTGAGATAAAAAGTTACCAAGAAAAAGTTACCAAGAACTGGTTCGAAAATCTGCTGAAGAGTTACCAAAAATCGGCTTTTGAATCTGCTCAACGGGTTACCAAAAACCGCTTTAATAACCCGCTGAACGGGTAACTAAGAATCAATTTTAATGCTGAACGGGTTTCAAACCAAGTTTATAAAACCATCTCTGTCAATAAAGTTAGCGATGGATATGAACGAGTTAACCCATGACGGTTAAGATATCTCGAAACACACTGGCAATAGTGGCCATTCGTGAGTCTACAGCCTTAAGAGCCTGTCACGGATGGAGCCGGATCATCCAGTCCGGAATCGAGCGCGACCTCAGGTAGCGGATAGAGGGACGCCTCCCTACAAAGAATTCGTGCTGGGAAGTAGCGGGAGAAATTCCGCCGTGGACCAAAACGGCGTGGCACAATGGCTCGACTATTGTGCGAAGAGTCCCAAGTTTGACACCTACCCCGGACAGATCTACCCATACCAAGGCGGTAAGCAATGTTGGTAGTGCTCTGGCACGAATCTGACTCTCACCACTGCTGCTACACACACACAGCGACATTGACCCGGTACGCAGCTACAGGTTATACCTGCGAGGCGGGAACATGTGCGAAGAAATTTATTACTAATTGTCTCGCTTCATGACTGCTCACAAATTGATTTCCAAAAATGCCTTAAAGTGCTCACAAAGCACATGATTTTCTTACGAGATAACTGTAAAATAATAGCTTCTGGAGCTGCAAAATCATAACTTTTTTCAAGAGTTCGAATTATACGACACTCTTTCGAGTAGAGAATAAATCAGACTTTGAGACAATCTGCGTCAGGTTAAAACTACCGTCCCATTTATTTCAGTACAGAAAATATAACATGCCCTGAGGCTCATTGCGTTGCAGACTCAAGTAATGAATGAGTGGGTGCTTATTTCGAAAAACAATAAAAATTACTTCAGCTTATACTCCCGGTCCTTATTTAATTCTTTCTCCTTATCTCTATGTCTCTTTTTTCTCCTTTTTTGAGTCTCTCTATATTTCTTTCTCTCTTTATGTCTCTATCTCTCTCTCTCTTGACCTTTATTTCTTTTTGTATATCTATCTTCCCTACGCTGATTCCTCTAATCCTCCGTTACGGAGCTCCGGTTATTGAATATTGTGGAGAAATAGCAATTATTGAGAAAGGAAAGGGTTTGGAAAGATTGACATTTCAGTAAATTCAGCTTCATAAATGTTATCCGGCCATGCCTCGACTTCATCTTGCCGGGGTCTTTCTCTGTCTTTCTCTTTCTCTTTTTATCTTTTTCTCTCTCATTCATTCTAATTTCTCTGTCACATTGTTTCCCTTTCTATACCTCTCTCTTTCTTATCTAAATATAACTCTACCTCTTTCTGTCTTTCTCTGTTTTGCTCTTTCTCTCTCTCTCTTTTCTCTCTCTCTCTCTCTCTCTCTCTCTGCTTCTCTCTTAATCTCTTTCTCTCTATCTCCCTCTCTCTTTCCCAGCTTCTCTCACTATCATTCTGCCTCTTTTTGCTAACCTAATTACTAATCACAAAAAGCTCTTACTGCTAGTCTTTTTCATGATTTATAATCTGAAGAAAAAGAGATTGCACGCAGTAACAAGAGCATGTGTAAACATAAGAACAAACGATAACCTCTAGGAATTCACTTAAGCTCCTTCAGAAAGAGATGACTTTGTTATACATAACTTTGTAGGAAACAAACAATAAATTAATGAATGAATAAAAGAGTGAGAGACAAAAACGGTAAGAATGAGACAATAATACGGGAGAATTCAAGCAGATAGATAGAAAGATAAGAAAAAATCAAAGATTTTGAGAGAAAGATTTGAAGGAAGGGTTGAAGTATTAGTAAACAAGTATTAGTAAACAAGTATTAGTAAACAAGTATTAGTAAACAAGTATTAGTAAACAAGTATTGAAGAAGATGAAAGTTTATAAAGAAAAGTAAGAAGAAAAAACTTTGTGCAATGGTTCACTGGTTTCTTATTGGCTAAGAGGAATTCCACTATCTATAATATTATATGAAGAGAAGATGATCTTTAAAAATAGTGCAAGTACCGGAAAAGCGTCTTTAAAAAGAAAAACCAGTTGAGAGAGCAAGAGAGAGAGAGAGAGAGAGAGAGAGAGAGAGAGAGAGAGAGAGAGAGAGAGCGAGAGAGAGAGAGAGAGAGAAAGGAGAGAGAGAGGAGAGAGAGAGGAGAGAGAGATGAGAGAGGAGAGAGAGAGGAGAGAGTGATAGAGATAAGATAAAGTGAGGTGATTGAGGTGAGAGAGAGAGAGAGAGAGAGAGAGAGAGAGAGAGAAAAGTAGATTAAAAAGATACTTGATACAATTTATTGTCCATAATCCCAATACGCGCTCGTGGTTTACAACTCCCGTCGACTAAACTAATGAAGAAGGGATATTTACGCATGGAGCCGTCTTGTTTATCGTTTTTGTTCGGTCCGATTGTGGTGGCATAATCTAATATTTGACCCACAAGTGAGGCAAGATGGCTAAAAGGAAAAATTGAGATCCACGCAGAAGAAGGTGTGGCGAGACCCTTTATATAGACTTATTTAGGGCTGCCACGCAGAGGGAAAGGTGATGCATAAAAAAGAGTTGCGACTGCCTGAGGGCTTTAAATTGAGGAGTTAGCGACTTGTAGAGGGCTGCCACCGAGAAGGAGGAGTGGTTAGAATTTCTTTTGAGTGTCTCAACGCTGCCACTCATAAGGAGGAGCTGCGAATCTTCGATTGATTGCATGAGGGATGCCAAGCAGAGTAAGGAGCCGCAGGCCTTTTTCTGACTGCCTAATGGCTGTCACAGAGCGAGAAGCTGCGACTCTCCAATTCACTATCGAGCGATACCAGGCATATTGAAAAGTTGTGACCCTTCGGAACGATTTCCTGAAGGCTGCCACGGAGAGGAAGCATTGGCAAGCCTTTCAATTGACTTAATGAGGTCTATCATGCATAGGATGGTGTTGCGAATATTCCATTCACTGCATGAAGGCCGCCACGCAGTGCATTTCTAGCAGTGCATATATGATTTTTAATGGCGCGATAAGTAGTTTTTTTTCAATTTAAACGTTTTATCATGATCAGCAAGCCACATCGGTAATATAACATCATCGATTATGGGATCTGTTGCGACATGTGACGACTCCACTCCTCAGCGTGCTCTGCCTTCCTTGGGAATTGGGGACTAACGGCTTTTACACAGTAGTTCCTCCATCTCATTCTTCTGTCGCTCATGATGGCGCTACGATCCCGGAGCGCCAAATCTTCTCGGGAAAGGACTCTCACAGACGAGGGAAGAGACGGTGCAAAGAGCAACCGTGCACGGAGGGGACGATAAGTAGAGGGAGCCGTAAATGGCGCTTGTGATTCTACGTATAGGAAAAAAAGCAATTTTAAAAAAACGAGAAAAAAAGGAAAAAACTCATCAATACTTTTTTCACTTGATAACGAGAAAATCGTATTAGCCATTTCAAACACATTTTTCAAAGTCAGACAACGGATAGGCAAAATTGAATACAAATATTAACATATCATATGTTACATATGTGCTACTTTATTGTATAATTATCAATTGATACAGATAGCCCATCGATGTTTCACAAATGAAGTTAATACGAGGTCTCTTCCTTCTTACCCCAATCGACTTGCTTACCTTGGATTCGTTCCTCTTTACGAGAGGAGGGTATTTTCTGACTTAGTTATGGGTTTCAAGATCTTTCATGGACTTTCGATAATAGATAGAAGACGTTTTTTGAAAGAGACTATTTCAACGCGAACTAATATAAATGGCTTTTTAGTTCAGGGTAGTATGAATACAGCTAGAAAGAACTCTTACGGAATGCGAATATCCCGCCCTTTCAGCAAGCTACCTCGAAACTTGATTATTAGTATGAACCTGGAATATTTTAAGTCCCAATTAAAAAGCGGTGTTCTATCTACTCTTCTCTCCTCATGAATTCAGAACTAAACTTCTTTTTTGTCGTTCAAATCGCTGTATATAGGTTTGTTTGTTTTTCCCCTTCAACTCGCTATATAAAAGTCACATTGCTGTATCGCTTTTGTAATCGAATTTATTCACTTATTTGACATTTGTTAAGCTAATCTATTATTTCCTCGATTTCAATTGTAATTTTTCAAGAGTTTTTGCATCGAAATATTTAGATTTAAAAATTATATTTATAAGAATGAAATTAACGGCTCCACGAATAAAGGTTCTAAGCAAACATTATGGGGCGAGAAGACTTTCAGTTTGTCTTGGCCGATTAAACACGGTTTTTAAAGCCGGCAGAATTCTTCATATCATACGATGTTTTCCTAGAGCGTGCAGCTCAAACTTTGAAGTTTATTCTTACCTGATAAAAGTTCTAAGAAGAAAAAAACTGAAATAGAAAGAGATGACAAAAAAGAGGTAGAGAGAAAGACTTAATTCAATTTCTATCAGAATAATACGGCCTCCAATTTGGTGTGCACAGCCAATAATTGATTAGACAGTGAAAGTCTTTTTCGTGTCAGTGTGGGGATGAGCTGTAGGTTGAATGCAGTGTTCGGACGTTTCGCTTTATTTGAAGCATTATCAAAGATATGCAATTACCCTCAAACTTTGGTAATTAATTTGGTTTAATAACCCAAGTTTGAGGGTGATCGCTTGCTCCACACTGGCACGACAAAGACTTTCACTGTCTAATTCATCTCCACGAAGCGCTTCACTCAGAAGTCACAGCTAATAACGGATTACATTCAATTTATTAAACTTTTTCCCGGTTATCTGATGCTGTAGAATTTCCTCACAAAATTTGGCACAGGATCTACTCAGGTTTTGTATGACTCATTGGTGTAGTTGGTAAGTGTTCTGTGCTCAGCGACTATTATGGAAAGGGAGTAAAGTTCTATCTCCCCGGCGGGCAGACCCTCAGAATCCGAGAGTTAGGAAATGTTTGTAGTGCTGGCACCATTCTCGTACCACCTTACACCTTTTTCCATGCTCATATTTGTAGTGTTTGCACAATTATTGTACCATCTTGCAAGATTCTTAGTGCTTGTATTCACAGCGTCAAGCTAAAGTAACCCAATGGTGTCCCTCTGGAGAACAGAAGCGTCCACTTGTCGATGAGGACGTATGTACGAACCGTTTATGAGAACAATTGATGCTTATAGGTACAAGCGGAACCGATACGAAGCATAATTTTGAAATGTTCCGACACTATTATGAATCGACATACATATAAAGTAAGAACTAGGGGAATGATGGTGCGCACATATGTGAACCAGAACAGAATCTCTCGTCCACTACAATTCAATTCAAAGTCATTTGCTCAAAACGAGAAGTTGACACAAAACAAATTATCGCCAAAACTCATCGGCAAAACATGAGGCGAGTTTATCAAGCTGCATCAAGAAGTCGGGGAGCTTATCGTGAAAGTAATTCAACGTCCATGAGCTTCCAAGGAGTACTTTATGAAACTCCTGCCAGGTCCCACAAAGAACGGTCATGAGCTACGACTGGACACCGAGTGGAACTCTGCCGGGAACTAATTACAGTGTCCAACATACCATGAGCTACCATTGAGTACCTTTGAAAACTCCAACCAAGAGCGAAGGTTATTGTAAGAAATGAGGTTACCAGTTAATACTGTGCCGAGAACAGAGAGAGAGAGAGAAAAAGGGAGAGACGAATGAGTGATAATCGAGTATATACATATAAAAATGTGCGACAATTCTCATTCGCTGTAGTTTACTTTTTTCTATACTATTCACATAATCAGGCCTTTCTCCGATTCAATACAATTCGCTATTGACAAAGCCATCTCATATGATTTAGTGCGATGTTTTATTCGGTGATCACAAGGTATAACGCTGATTCCGCAGAAGAACCCGTGAACAACTCAAGAGTGTTCTTTATTTCCTTGACCTCAAGGAACTATAACTTAGAGAACTATAACTATTAGCAATAATACATATGCTTTGTGAACACAACAGTGTTATGTTTTCAGAATACTGAAAAGGCTTCAGGAAATAACTAAAGTTCGAGTTTTAAAAAAAAACTAAAACGCCAAATTTCTTAAAGTCTCGGCATGACATATTTTTGAGAAGGAGAATAAAAGAAAGTTCATGTTCAAAAACGGAACTTTAATCAACGAAAACTCATATTCATTTTACGCATGAAAAAAAGGTTGTAGAAAGGATGAAAGAAACGGAGAGAAATGAAAGATAAACCTTTTCGATACGTTTCTTCTATGTATGCATTTTTCTGATAAAGATTCAAGAACTCAATGAAAATCATTCACGTTTGATTATTGAGGTGTTGATTGATCTACAGACATAATACAATTTGAGGTTTTGATTGATCTACCGACATAATACAATATGCTTCATGATAATGGGACAAATAAGCGATGAACATGTCAAGCAGGTTCCTCACTTAAGGAAATTCAGTACATCGATCGAGGTCACACAATCTTCCTGTCATCAATCCATAGCTCCAATGAGGTGATCCTGCAACAAAAACTTTCTTCTGAGAAACAATATTCTTCTCGAGAATTGCTTTGAGGGCTACTTTATGGCGGAAAGGACAGTGACACAAATGCTCAAAGAAGGATCGGATTTGGAATGTGAGGATCGCCTCCATTTCCCGATGCCCTACGCAGCAGATGATCCTCGTCCTGAGTCACCAAAAACATTCTAAAACTCGTTTTATCAATCGATTATTCATTTTCAACTTATTTTATCAATCGACTATTCATTTTCAACTCGTTTTATAAATCGATTATTCAGGGGCCGTATCCACGAATGTCGCGGGAAGCTAAAAAAAGCTTCCCGAGCCTTCCCGCGGGCAAAAACGGAAGGCTCGGGCGAAAGTTCGTATCCACCAATTACGCGGGAAGCTCCCGCACCTTCCCGCGGACAGCTTTTACCTTTCCGCACCTTTCCCAATGTTTAGTTGCGGGCCAAACCTTCCCGCGACTAAATTTTTCCATGAAAACCGTATTATTCTACTACTTTTCAACTTTAAACGACAAACTTCAATCTAAATTTGTTTTTCGCTCATGTGACTGATTATATCTCCTTTGATTAAGTAGGATAATTGTTCTTTTTTTTCGATGAGAACTTACATTTGAGTACTTTTTTATTACTTTTTTTAAACTTTTAAACATCACAATAAATGCACACATACCGGGGTATTAAGAAAGATAAGTATAATAGGGAGGGGGTGGCTTCGCTTTTTTAAAAACACACCACAGAAACGCACCCAAAAAAGCCCCTCCCACAGAGTAAAGCGCGGCCCCCCAAATGTAAAATTCTGCCGTATGATAAATAAATATTTACCCGTCCAATCTACAACCTTCGTCTTCATCACATTCTTCTTTTCTTGATCCATCAGAGAAAAAAAATAGAGATAAGATAGTGATGAAATAGAGAAGTATGATAGGTTCTTTTTTACATCAAGGGGCTGCACTTTACTTTGGGACGCCGCAATTTACTTGGAGATGCACTTCGCTTTACTTCGGGGTTTTTAAAAGACCGTTCTAAAGAAAATAATTTTTATGAAATTCCCTCTATTTGTCCTTAGGCCCTTTATTTTTATCCCTTTTTCAATAACGTATAATAACATTGAAAAACTCAAGTTCAAGTATTATAATCATCCAAAGAAAAATAAGGTGAAGCATCATGAAAATTTAAATTTGAACTTCCCTCCAAAAAAAACTACAAGTACGCAAGGCCTTTGGCCTTCCCGCGGGAAGGCTCGGGAAGCTTTCTTCCCGCAGCTTCTTGGATAGCGTTTTAGAAGACGCGGGCGAAAGCTTCCCGCGGGAAGCTAATTTTAGCTTCCCGCGCTGGCCCTTCCCGCGACATTCGTGGATACGGCCCCAGTTTCAACTCGTTTTATCAATAGATTACTCATTTTCAACTTGTTTCATTACATCGATCATTCACCATAAACGATATGATTTTAAGAATTTATCATCAGATACATAAGTTTTCTTGGAAACTATAAAAAACGGAAACAAAATTTCTTGAAAATTGCAGAGAAGTCTTGGTGTTTCCAGTTTTTATTTTTTATTTGTTGATACTTCCTTCTCTGCACTCCGATAAACATACTTTTAAAATAAGAAAAAAAAACATAGTTTTTAGATAGCCTGATTAATGCAATTTGAGAAGTTTTTCTTATTATTATTATTATTCTTATGTTGAAAATGCGCATTTTAGGATGCTGATAGGGGGCTCGGATCATCCTACTACTATAAATCGATTCGAACCTTTTTGTGCACTGCTATACGTTCAGTAAAGTACTTTTCAGCTGTCAGCTCTAACCTGTAGTCGCAAGCGTGCGAAGTCTTCGAAGATTAGGTCATCATCTGTATCCATACGTACGTCTGAGCTGAAAAGTTAACAAAAATAAAGAAAAGGAGTGAGGAAAAAAGAAAGAGAAGGGAGAAAAAAAAGAGTTAAAGAGAGAAAAGAGAGAGGGAAGAAAAAGAGTGTTAGAGAGAGAAAGAGAGAGAGGGAGGCAAAAAGAATTAGAAAGAGAAAAAGAGAGAGACTAACATTCAAAAACGTCCCATTATAATATGTTCCACTTGGGGCACGATTCTATCCTTTACATCTCAATTTTTTGGTAACACGACATTTCGCACCACGACATTTCAAACCAGAATTTCACAAAACTGGATTTTGTAAACTCTGAAATCTCTGCTTAGGCTTACAGTGCTGGACATAATGATAAGACACCCCTGATTTTTGATGATATCAGCCGAACGGTAAAGGTAAATGGAAAATTATGATTATCATATTTTTTTTCGCCTTCGAAAACCATAGTAGCCGTAGTTTAAAAAAAACAAAATTTCTTAGTTCTCGAGAAAAACATTTTTTAAGGATTTTGACCTGGACATAATGATAAGACACTTAACAGCTTTTTATCAATAAATCTTTATTTGATATTTCTTGTCAACAAAAACGATTCAATAATTGATAGCACGACCTTTCTTCAAAAGAATGTCAGAAATCCGATTTGGCATGCTTCTATATAACGCAGAAATTACATGTGGCTCTATTCCATCCCACTCCTTGGTTATCGCAGCTCTAAGCTCGGCTGTAGTGGCGTATTGTTCGTTATTTTTATAAACCCGACGAACCAAGAGTCCCCAGAGATTTTCCATCGGATTCAAGTCCGGAGAACGAGCCGGCCAAGGTAGAGCCGGCCTGGAAATAATGATAAGACACACTTAAGACACTGGGCCGTTCGCGTACTGTCATTACCAACTACCTCGCTGACCCTCTTGGATATGGATCGAAAACCTCTGGAGGACGTCCACGCAAGCTCACGGAACGAGAAGAGCGGCAAATCGCCAGAAAAGCTTCGAACTCGACCGCCTCCGTAATGGACATTAAGGCAGAGCTCAACTTGAATGTCTCTCGCAGAACGATTCAACGCGCTATTCGCCGTAATCCTCACATCACACGTCAGAGGTGCTGGAAACAACTCTAATTCCATTCATGAGGAGTCACAGCAGTCGTCAGCTTGTCTACCAGCAAGACAACGCTCCTATTTACGCCAGCGCCTCCACCAAGTCATGGTTGTTGGCTAAGAACGTCTCTCTGCTACCTTGGCCGGCTCGTTCTCTGGACTTGAATCCGATGGAAAATCTCTGGGGACTCTTGGTTCGTCGGGTTTATAAAAATAACAAACAATACGCCACTACAGCCAAGCTTAAAGCTGCGATAACCAAGGAGTGGGATGGAATAGAGCCACATGTAATTTCTGCGTTATATAGAAGCATGCCAAATCGGATTTCTGACATTCTTTTGAAGAAAGGTCGTGCTATCAATTATTGAATCGTTTTTGCTGACAAGAAATATCAAATAAAGATTTATTGATAAAAAGCTGTTAAGTGTCCTATCATTATGTCCAGGTCTAAAATCCTTAAAAAAATGTTTTTCTCGAGAACTAAGAAATTTTGTTTTCTCAAACTACGGCTACTATGGTTTTCGAAGGCGAAAAAAAATATGATAATCATAATTTTTCATTTACCTTTACCGTTCGCCTGATATCATCAAAAATCAGGGGTGTCTTATCATTATGTCCAGCACTGTAGTTAAGTTCACGCTTAAGAGGCCGCACGGCATGGTACGAGAGCGTGTGGGACAACCAGTCAAATATTTACACAATTACAGCTTTTTAAAAAATTTCGAAATTTCGGGTGCAAAATGCCGTGATGCGAAATGTCATGGAACCCACTTTTTCATTAAATTCGTCTCAAGCCGTAAGACATACTATCCTCGGCAATCTGAATACCATCAGAAAAAAACAATCTTTCGATAGCGTCTATGGTAGAGTTACATCGGATCGAAACTCGGATGTTCTGCGATTGAGCCATGAACCTAGTCGAGGTAGGTTGCTATCCATCAACTAACTCGGCGACGGCGTCCAATTGTATGAGGTCCACATCCACCTCAGGAACGGCGTTAGTCAGCGGTTCCCGTTTGTGCACATTAAAACCATTCTGCAAAAAGGTTTTAAAGGACCTTCAAACACCAAGCTGTTTCTTTAACCGGCAATACGGGTAAAAGTTGGGCACATTTCTATGCCCTTAAAATGACCAGTGATACGTAGTCGGTCTTTCTCCAAAACGTTTCGTCCACTCATAGTTGGTAATTTTTGAAGTTGAAGCTTCTCTCACGAGTGATAAGAAGAAGTTCGCAATAGACGAATCTCCCAATAAAACCATTTTTTGAAGTCTATCCAGAAATTTCTGGTCGATCCACCCCAAACCTTCTTCAACTCTTTCTTTAATTCTGTGATGTATACCACCTCCAAAACTCAATAATACTCCAGAAATATTTCTTTTTGGATTATATTTAAAAAAACTGTTATTGGATCAAAAAGGAATTTTTAAAAAAGTTGCCTGATGGAGCGTTAAAATTCAAAAAAGTGAATAAGTGGAGCGCTAATTTCGTACCTGTTTTAGTCTCACCACGAATTGCCGTGAAATGGCAAAAGATTACGGTGTTTTATTATTGCTTAATCTTGTTTAAAGTGATTGCTCTGTTCAAAAAGTAACAGCATAAAAACCACCGTATTCCATTGCCATTCCAAGGCAATTCGCGTTGAGACTGAAGAAGGTACAAAATCGGCGCTTCACTTATCTATTAACTTCTGGAATATTAACGCTTTATGAGTTTCAAGAACATAAACTCTTATGAAACGCTTACTTCAGACTCATTTATATTTTTCATATAAGTGAATTGAAATTGCGGTTTCATATGTCCTTCTGATTCTCTATTTCATGTAAGAATCCCTTCAAAAATTTTGACCATGATAAGCAGGGTGTTTCTCTGACCCGCACTTCAGGTTAAAAAAATCTATGCGCTCTCTAAAAACCACAAAAAAAACATTGGAGTCTATGCGCTTGGGAAAGAATTATTCTCGGATTTATCGTAGGAAAATTCCAAATCAGTAAAAGAATTGAATGTTGGACTCTGAAATTTCAAAAATCTACGCGCTCGAAAAAAGTTGTGCGGGTGCTAAGAACACCCTGATGATAAGCTGAGTTGCTCAAGTTTCCAGACTAGTTTATCAGTGGCATGTGATTCATTTGATCTTAAAAGTTAATGATAGGGCACGAAAGATTGCAAAAAAGTGAACTAGTACCTTTTTAAGAGCTGAACCCCAAGAACCTAATGATTTCCTACACACCGCAAAAAGAATACGCATAAGGGAGTGAAAACTACACCAATACTAAAGCTTATCCACCGTAACAGTGTGTTTCTCTAACCCGCAGTTCGTGTGAAATCTATGCGCAAATCTATGCGCTATCCTAGAAAGCTATAACAAATGCATTTTTGTCTGCATCCTCTCTTTCAAATGCGCACTCCTAAAGGCCTTCCCTGTTCTCATGACAGTAACCTTGATATACCTATCTTTTCTGCGGGTGGAAAGAAACAGCCTGCCGATTTATCTTATTCGAACTTCTCAAAAACCAGTTTTCTAGATCCGTTCCCGACTGACCACAGAGGGCCGTCTTTCTGGCGTCTCTGGCGGCTTTGCATGGGAAAGGGTGAAGGGCAGCTCTCCCACCAGCTCACCGCCCAGTGGACCCGTCATCGTTGCGCGAACTTTCACTCGATACTGCACGACTATGCCAAGCGACTCCTTCGGCGTGCCTTCCTCCATTCTGAAGGTCTCTTATAATGATCCGAAAAGGACTCAGAGGCTCACTGAGAACAATAAAATAGCCTGTACAGAGAGAGATCCGCTCGCCGTTATAAAAACATTTTATTGGATGGAGAGAGGTTTCAATTGTAGTGTGCCTGAATACTGTACGAAGGGTCAGAAGTTTGGTCCCCATCCAACACAGGACATATCTACTAAACCTAGGAGGTTAGGTAATTTTGTTAGCGCCTGAACGAATCACTCACTGTTGCCTGATATGATCTGTCCTAGTCGCCTGACCGAGCCATAGTACTAATTTCTAACAGCGAGTCGAGGCGCCAATGAACTAACCTCTTGCCTTCATTCGATAGGAAAAGGCTAGAGCCTTCGACTCCCAAACAACACGATTCTAGGCTGGATCGACCACCCATACAAAAGCCTATTACATGAACACGTTGCTACAACGATGTCCGCCTTCACAAGGTGCAGCATGACAGTCTCAGAACCGCAAAGGACATAAAAACCTTCTCCGGAAGCATCTTGCTCAGAAGAATCTTTCTCCGATGCAAGCTGCATACCGGCAAAAACCACATCTTTCCTACTCAAGACTTTCTTTCTCGCCTCTATCATTCGATCAGCATTGAGTTTTCTGTTTAAAGCTAGGCTCAACTCAATGTAGCCGATAATACTGAAAAGAAACTCAGTGAACAAACATCGTATTTGATACTCAATCGTAACAATGATTGAACTATCACACAGGAAAAAGCTAGTCCACCGGGCGGGATCGAACCCAGCCATCTAGTCCACCGGGCGGGATCGAACCCAGCCATCTAGTCCACCGGGCGGGATCGAACCCAGCCATCTAGTCCACCGGGCGGGATCGAACCCAGCCATCTCGATTCAAACCGGGAGCGCGTGTTCCAATCGTCAAAGAAACTACCTATACTTTGATACCGTGTTCTAAATTTTCACAATCAGCATCGCGGGAAGAACCCACATCGTCGAAGACGCCAGATTTGTGTCCTCGTGTTTGAGCTGGCCATCTAGTGCTAGGCCTCGCTTGTCCTTGTTATTGCTCAGCAGTGGGCACAACGAGAAGATCTTCGAGAGCGTCCCGCCTGGGCCCACAGGAAAACCTTCGCTGCAACAATACTCGCCGTACATTTGAAACCTGGAGTCAAATAAATAGTGACCAGGCCCTGTACGTTGGAGCATACAGGTTCACGGCGGGAATGATCTACATTCTCTTCTCCTTCCGTTACATTTCACTTTTCCTCTACTTTCTTTTCCATTTTTTCTGAATTTTTTCATCCCTTTACCAACTTTTTCGGCGTATACAAACATATTTTCGACCGGTCTCATTTTTAAAATCATTCCTGTCATTTTAAAATCATTCCTGTCATTTTTCAAAATGATGGCTTAATCATCTATATCTAGCTCTCTATCTCTTACTCTCGCTCTTTTTCACACGAAATCTGCCCCTCTCTCTCATTATCCTGCTCACTTTAAACCTCTCTCGTGCAATCGATCTAATCTGTAAACCAACGAACGTGGATTCCTGCCGGGCGACTTCGCAGACATACGAGGCCGTGGTGAAAAGACAAATGTCCGCAACTTGAACGACGCTCACCTAAAGTACGTCAAGCAATGCATTAACTTTCATCGAGACAGACTCAGAATAGACAAACCACTGTAATCATCTTTCTTGCTTTATTTCTTGTATCTGTATCCTAAAGCACGTCAAACCAATGCACGGGAGCGCATATCCTACCACGAGGAGAGAAAAAGGATCCTCACCAACCTATCCCAAAGGACTTCCCTCGACAGGACCTATGGGCAAACAACAACAACAACAGAAAAAGAGCGAAGAAGATCATCATTATTCTTGTTAGGATGCAGCGTCAAATGAGACCGGCCTTAGGCATGTTTGCACGCGCCGAGCGAGTTAGAAAAAAGATGGGAAAAGGCAAGAAAACTGGAAAGAGAAGTAGAGGAAAAGTAGAACAAAACGGAGAGAGAAGAGAATGTAGATCATTTCCGGCGCCAACATATATGCGTCAAATTATCTGGTCCGGTAACTATTTAACCTCAGTTATGATGTAGCTTACGCCATCTTCTGGGATAAAATACAAACAGTGGTTAAAAAATCATCTCCCACTGTTAGCAGGCCTCTCATTTGAACTTCTCCGGTTTTCTATTTTAAATTCAAGATCCGAACCCCTTTTGCGAACCCGATTTTGTTTCGATAGAACGACTAATCATTGCCACTCACACGACTCTGCTCAGGCAAACTATTTTTTCCGGCGGGCAAATGTGTATTTTTCGGAAGCATTATAAAACACGCGAAGACAAACTTAAAACGGCAGAACCAGGGGCAATCTAGGACTTTCGTTTGGCAGCAGTGGGTTTGAAATTAAATCCCAGAAAAAATTTCGCTGAATCTCCTGTTAAATTACATATTTATACTCTTCAATAACTCAAAACCATTCTTAAGATGGTTCTTGGATGTTCAGAGATGAAAAATTAATGGAAAAAACTAATCGAGAAAATATTTCGAAAAGGTATCAAAGAGAGAGCATTTTTATCGAAGGTTTTTCAGAGATTAATTAGTTACCAGTACAAGTACTTACCAGTACAAGTCATACCTTTAGTTTCTTGACAGTTTTGTTACTGTTGTTCTGAAGGTGGACATTCACTGCGATTGATTCTCCATGGTAATACATCTGAAAACACTCTCTTTGTTCCCTTCAAATGGTGATACAGAGATTGACCCCATTAGTAAAAGACTAGTTTTTGGCCTTTGGAAAAAAAACTAGTATTTTACGAATGGTTTATTGCAGAAGAATATATAAAAGCTTTCCTCTCGACAAAATAAACTTTTTTGCCTTCGTTTGTCTCAAAAATAACCACTTTCCGCGGGCCTTAATGTCTTTTCCGGACGCACCAGTGACTCAGTTTTGCAACTTTTGTGGTATCTGGGTTTGTTGCAAGGAGAGAGACCTACTGATGACAGCCAGGTGAAAGGAAGATAGAGACCTCTTTGTCGAGGGAGATCTCCATGTGCAGCAGGCCGGGGCTCATCATGAACTCCTTCGTCACGTCAATCATTGGCTGCGGCCGCTGCTCTCTTTGCGCGTACGTCAACTTTCGGATGGCCAGTCGGACGCTGTTGCTGAGATCAGAAGGGTTAACTCATGTTTTTCGCAAAGGTTTCATAATCAGGGGTTAAATGGAGCCACCCTATTTGGGTTTACATGTATGCGCCGCTTAAAGTTTGGAGGAAAAAAGAAGAGGGGATGAAGGAAAAGGGGTTAGAAAAGAGGGAGTTTTTTTGCCAATAGTGTGTGTAGATGTATCCGCCGACGGGACCGATCCGGTCACTAATTAACCCCTGGAAGGGACCGATCCGGTCACTATTTAACCCCTGGAAGGGACCGATCCGGTCACTATTTAACCCCTGGAAGGGACCGATCCGGTCACTATTTAACCCCTGGAAGGGACCGATCCGGTCACTATTTAACAACTGGAAGGGACCGATCCGGTCACTATTTAACCCCTGGAAGGGACCGATCCGGTCACTATTTAACCCCTGGAAGGGACCGATCCGGTCACTATTTAACCCCTGGAAGGGACCGATCCGGTCACTATTTAACCCCTGGAAGGGACCGATCCGGTCACTATTTAACCCTTGTTCATAATGCGTCTGAAGAGCCTACGAAAGCCCGCGGAAAGCAAAAATTAGCTCAAACAAAAGCTCGCGAGTGGCAATAAAAGGTCTTTCATAAAGAGAAATGAGCTTTTACATCAGTTTTCGCACTCAAAAATTACAAGAAAACCGGCGTAACTGAGAGTCAGAGGTCCGCCAAAAGACGGTAGGATTTCACTATTTAAACCCTGATTTATCTATCCATCCTGGTTTCTCTATCCATCCTGGTTTCTCTATCTAAACCCTGGTTTCTCTATGTAAACCCTGGTTTCTCTATCCAAACCCTGGTTTCTCTATCTAAACCCTGGTTTCTCTATCTAAACCCTGGTTTCTCTATCTAAACCCTGGTTTCTCTATCTAAACCCTGATTTCTCTATCTAAACCTTGAGTTCTCTATCTAAACCCTGATTTCTCTATCTAAACCCTGGTTTCTCTATCTAAACTCTGGTATCTCTATCTTAACTCTGGTTTCTCTATCTAAACCCTAATTTCTCTATCTAAACCCTGGTTTCTCTATCTAAACCCTGTTTTCTCTATCTAAACCCTGGTTTCTCTATCTAAACCCTGGTTTCTCTATCTGAACCCTGGTTTCTCTATCTAAACCCTGGTTTCTCTATCTAAACCCTGGTTTCTCTATCTAAACCCTGGTTTCTCTATCTAAACCCTGGTTTCTCTATCTAAACCCTGGTTTCTCTATCTACCTGTTTTCTCTCTCTTCAGTTGAACCTCTATTCAGATTTTCTAACATTTTTCTTTATCAAGACTAAAGCTGAATTACTCTCTTCCTATTCATCTCTCTCTATCTCTCTCTATCTCTTTCTCTCTCTCTCTCTTCTCCACTCTTCCCCCTCCCGATGTCCGAACTCTAAAATCCCCGTTAAATCGTTTCAATCGGCGAAATAGTCTTGATCACAACTTTTCTGATTCAATTTTTCATTAGCACAGGTTCTTCATGCCTATACTTCCTAACTTATTCTCTCTATGATTTACTCCCCCCATATCTATGATAATCAAATTAAAATCTTTAATAATCGGAACTGTTTCTTCGGCCTCATGTCCGGCTCTGGCCCCTGGACGGTCGTCTTCAATTCATAGTCCACACCGCAAGGCTTACCCGTGTCGCCCGGTGCAGGCTGCAAATCAGTTATGAGCACCACTTCAGACCAAAGAATGTTCTAGGCATACATGAACTAACTAGGCTGAGTTAATGCAGTTACCTTGTTAAATGAATCCAGGAGCACGACCATGAGCTGACTATCCTTAAACATGACCAGGACCCAATCAGCCTAGATTAAAATCAAATACTTGGTCATCTATCGAAAATCGCCACGAGGCCTTAAATCGCTCACCTATGCAGATTATATAAAACTTCTCTGTGCAACATCGCGTTTCAAAAATTCAAATAGTTATATTTGAATTCAAATAGGAACATTTTTTAGTTGATTCGTGGAAACACTTTCATTTTCGCCTTAAAAAAAACTTGCGGAACTCAAAATCTTGATGATGAATGAGTTGAAGAACCTCTGGGAAAGAAGGACAGGGGAGCGAAGATGACTGAGTTAGAGATGAAAATGATACCCAACATGCGCTTATTTTCTTATTCCTAGCATGCGAAGAACTGAATTATTCCGATTGGCGAAAGCATCCTCACCCAAGAGCAAAATGCTGAATATAACTGACACTAGACTGTTTCTTACTATAATAATAATAATAATCTTCCTCGCGCTTGTACCCGCCTCGCGGCAGGGTACGCGCTCCCCTGAGAGCATCATCATGTTTCTTACTATCCGCGAAAACGGCGTGTATATCGAAACTACTAATTACTAGCCAACGGTAGAGTTTGGAATGAGCGACCTGCGAAAATTAAAAATGCCATGTTTTCAGAGAATACTTATCACTAACCTTTTTAGTTTCGTTCAAATTTGCGCACAAATTTTACCTATGGTGCAGTTTGGAAAAACAGCATCTCAAAACTTCTTTCCACCAAGGGTTTTTAGTGTGCAAGAAAAAGGTACAGACGCCCGCCGAAGGCGGAAAATTTTTTTCACATAAGGGTCCCCTTTAAGATTTTTCAAACAGAGGCCCGCGAAAATTTTCTTTGTTTGTTTTACATAAGGGTCCCCCTTATGATTTGGAAAAACAGAGGCCCGCCGACAGAAGGTCCGACAGGACTATTTAACCCCTGCTTCTTTCTACTCGCAGTGCTGAAAAAAGAGCTTGATATTTTTACCGCAAAAAATTTGTTTCAAGACGCGACCCATCGTGAATCGCCCTTTTATTGTTCAGGGCTCAGAAGTGGTAACAGAAGAACTGATTTATGAAAGCTGCCTTAAAGCTGAAGCTGAAAAATTAAAACAAAAAAGCTGCCTCTTATTCTTCTTTTCCCTTTACTCCCACCCTTTTTTGTGCACGGAATAAAGAATAGAATAGAATATAATAGAATAGGAAAGAATAGAACATAATAGAATAGAAAAATGAAACCACGAATTGGCATACGCCGAAAACATCACGTAAAGTTAGAATGGAAAATAACGATTTGGTATAGAGTTTCAATCATGAAAACTTACTAAATTCAAAATTTGAACTCCTGGGAAAACCGCAAATTCTTCAGCTATTCGCCTATCCGCGGTAAAGGTCGGGAAGCTTCCTTCCCAAGGCTTCGTGGATAGCGTTTTAGCTCCACGCGAGCAGGCGGGGGAAGGAACTTAACTGGAGTTTACCTAGCCAGGCATACCCGCGGGATTGGTAAATACGGCCCCTGTTAAACACCAACTTGAATGTTGCTATGAAAGAACTTTCTTCTGTTTCTCCATCATCTTGATGAAAAGTATTTTCCCCTTACCCAAGCAGATATTGTCCCATGAAATTAATCAATAAATAAATGAATATTTATATATTGAACTATAAAATTCATACATTATATGTATATTTCCTCTCCCACCTGCAATGTGACCGAAGACGCACTCCGAGGAGTCACCTCGAACCAGAAGGGGAACGCGTTGGCCCCCAACTTCCGCTGAAGCCGCTCTTGGAGTCGACTGAGCGGCCGGGTCGGAGCGTCCGGATCCCGGGGATACACCTGAGAACACCAGTTTAATGCCGTGAAAACTAATAACAGGGCTGAGTTGTTTTTTTAGGGTGAGATTTGCCAAAGGGGCTAAAACGTGTTTTATCCGTGGAATTTTCTTACAAGCCCCTCAACTCCCCCAAATATTTGAAATACATAGATAAAGGTCCTCTGACAAACGGTATATCAGGAAAATATCAGGTTGTTTTTCTAACCCACACCATTTTTGACCATTACTGCGTTTTAAATTTATGCGTGATCTAGAAAACCCAGTGATACGAATTATCTTATGGCATCTAACTACTTTTCATCGACTTTCTCTCTCCTAAGTCTGCCTTTCCCTAAAACTGGTATTTTTCTTCTACCTGGTTTTTTCGTGAGTCGTAAGAAACACCCCGTACCACACCCGGTGAGGCAAACCTCGAAAAAAGATCCTTTTTTCTCAAGCAGTACGATACTATAAAGAACTAAAGCCAGGTTTTAGATCATGCGCTCTCATTTTGATAACAATTTACGATTTAGTTTTTTTTTCTAGAGATGCCTCAGACGGTTACCTGAAACAGTTCTTCTGACCAATGTTATAAATTCCTATTAGCATGAATTTTTCCGCTAAGGTAATTGATAATTTTATAATGTGTTTTAAGAGGACACGAGGGCCCCAGGAAGCGTGAAAAAGCCTCCTCATAAACCGGTGTGGCCTCCTCATAAACCAACCCCGCTACAGTATTCGTATTAAGATACATTAGTCGTATCGCAAAAAGTTGAAAACTTACAGCACTGTCATTAAAATGAATTCAGAAACCCGTCTATCCATAAACGAGAGGTCTACCAACAGATCACAGGACTCAAATCAGTCCCGTTCATTACGAGGTTCTGTTTTCGGCAATATGTGATGTTTTTCGATTCAATGGCAGTGAAAAATTGCTATATTCATCCTTCCCTACCCAAAACTATCTTTAATTAACTAACTTCATCGGAGACAGTATAGAATGCAGTCCGCATAGCAAGACTTATAAGCAAGGAACATCACTGGTTGAGGACTCAGCACTCATTTTAGGGCAAATAAGATTTCAAACAAACATTTTCTCGAATTTCATCCCCATTTGATATCATCTTTGATGCGCTAACTTTTAGATCTACTTGCTTCCCCTTTTGGACCACTATAGTGAGTACTTGAATGTAGAGAAAATTGAGAGATAGCTGAAGAGAGAAATATTAAGACAGAGAATAAACAGGAGAGAAGGAGAGATGAAGAGAGAAGAGAGAAGGAGAGAGAAAGATAAAGGAGATAAGGAGATAAGGAGAGAGAGGAGATAAGGAGAGAGAAGGAGAGAAGAAGAGAGAGGAGAGATAGGAAAGAGAGTGGGTGTGAGAGAAAGAAGAGAAAAAGACAGACAGAAGAGCGGAGAAAGTCAATCTTCTCTCATGTCCTTGTATGAATGCCTTCTTGAACTTGCTCGCTGACAAACTGAGAAGCTCACCCCCCCCCCTTCTCTTCCCTATACATACATACAAAAGGGAAACTTTCACATGCAGTCACTGCTCTCTTCTCACCAGTGTGACATACACGTGTGAGAAGAAGCAGCGACTTCCGGTTAGTCTTCCGTCTTTCCTCATCTTACTCCCTCTCTCTTTCCTTATCTCTTTCCCTCTCTTCTCCCTCTCTCCTTATCTTCCTCCCTTCCTCTCTCCTCTCTCTCCTCATTTTCCTCCCTCCCTCACTCTTCTCTCTCTCTCTCCTCATCTTCCTCCCTTCCTCACTCCTCTCTCTGTCTCTGTCCCCTAGACGTCCTTTCTTAGCTCTGCCTTCCTCTCCATGTATTTCTCGAACCTTTCTCTGCTCTTCCACTTCCGTTCTATGATTGGTCTCTCTCATCATTGGACCCTTACTACAAATGCGTTTCCATTTAGCTCTCACACTATTTCTCTCTCTCTCTCTCTCTTTCTGCTTTTCCCGTCCCTTTCTATTCTAGAATTTGTCCCTCTAGACCCTATCGCCTCATCCTTTTGATCTACATCTCTGACAATCCTCTCCGCCTCGCATTAATTAGACTCCTTGATCCTTCGGAACCCCCGGTCTTTCTTGGAAATTCTCCGTTTAAAGACTATGCGAAAACGGCCCGCCATTTTTTTCTGTTTCCAAGAGTTAAAGTTGTAGAAACTTTAGAATAGTCAGACAGGCAAGAAAAAGTAAGTGACCGAAAATGCACGAAACATATACTAAATACTATATGCCCTCATCAAGATAATCAGGATAGACAGTGAGAAACAGAGATATAGAAAGTGACAGAGAAACAGAGAGAAAGAAAGACAGAGAGAAAGAATAGGGAAAGAGAGACTAGAAGCTTATAGCGTCATAGAGCTTTTTCGTTTATTCATGTAGTTATTCATATTATTAACATTCAAACCCATCAATGTTTTGTTCGGTTGTCAGCGACATAATGTTTATGTGCTGATTATTGTGTAAATGGTTCCAGATTAGATCCTCAGCCCGGAAAAACTAAACGGGCCCAGAAAAGTGGGTAGGGCTTGGGCAGATCTGATTCTACCCTTCTTCTTCTTCTTCTTAGCGTTGTCCCGCGCCGGCCGAGGTCGGAGTAGGGTCCGCTGTTATATGGTAGACACTAGCTATGACCGAGGGTGTAACCATATCAGCGGACCCTACGCCGACTTCGACTGGCGCGGGACAATGCCTTGAGGTAGAAGAAGGAGAATACCGCTAGATCGACCCCCAGGTAAGGTCTGTCTCTCACCTCGGGTAAGCGCGCACGCTGCCTCAAGGCGGAAATAAGCGTGATGAGAATTATTCTGCAACCCCCCTCTCTCCCCTCCCTCTCTCCATACACACCCCTTCAAACTCCCACCTATCTACCTATGATTCATGAATTATTCAGTACTCATTAATCTTAGAGAAATGACTTTGCAATGGTCTTCTAAAGTTCATCGAGACATTTGACCTCGTATCTCCGAAGTTCGTGCTTTGGCCGTAAAAACGAAGAAAAATCCTGTTTGATTGCCTTCCAACAACTTCCAGGCCTAAAAATATCCCAATCAGATTCCCTTACTCTATTGGAAACTAGAATCCCCGTAAGGGCTGAAAACTTGATTCAAATATGAAAAAAACCTCATTCTCTTGAAAAGAAACTAACTTAATAGGTCGACTATGCAAGAGTCATTAATTTTGAATCAAAACAAAATGATGTTTTCGGATTAAATCCAAAATACTTTTAATTTTTCTCTCTCTCTCTCTCTTTCTCTTTCTTCTCAGATATGACTATCTGCTTTATCAATAAGAGCTTCTTTATGCGAGGCAACCTTCTGTTTTCTTGATTGAGTTATTAAAGAAAGAGATATTGCTATTTCCTTTTTGAAGACACTGGAGAAATTTTGTAGTACGACAGAAAAGATAAAAAATATATTACTAGGAGAAGCTTTCTGCTTCGATAAACCGGATAAGCCTTCCACAGGCTTTCTGTCTTCCTCTATTCATGCTCTCTCTCTCTCTCTCTCTCTCTCTCTCTCTCCTCTCTCTTCCTTTTTCTCATCTGCACTCTTCATTACTCTTCTCCGTTTTCTCTATAATCTCCATGTTCATTGTTGCCTAAATATTTCTTTCGTATCAAAATAACACCAAATGAGTTCCTCGAGAATTCTGCTACGTCATATCATGAGAAGCTACCATAATGCACGTTTTCAAGTCTCAACGCGAAGACCTAAAACAAATTGAACTGTTTTCCACCTAATAGAACCTACCTTTTGACTCTCCGCCATACAGCGTGAAGATCTACTACCTAAAGTCATCAACTATTGACCCTGCCAAGACCTTCAAATGAGGTTCTGTTTATAAACTATAAAAATAATGAAATTAATTCAAACACGATGAGGTAGGTTATCTATATATTGAAGGTATCGTTCTTTCACTTGACAGATGTAGAGAGCGGTCGTATCTCTTCGCGCTCTCGCATTTCTAAGACTCAAACTTCGGAAAACTGGCCTCTCATGCCGTCTTCAACTCAAACAAATTTCCCCGACCAGCTCAGAATACTTTTCTACTCGTGCCTGCTACTCGTACTCGAAACACACTGGCAACAGTGGCCATTCGTGACTCTACAGCCTTAAGAGCCTGTCACGGATGGAGCCGGATTATCCAGTCCAGAATCGAGCGCGACCTCAGGTGGCGGATAGAGGGACGCCTCCCTACGAAGAATTCGTGCTGGGAGGTAGCGGGAGAAATCCCGCCGCGGACCAAAACTGGGTAGTATAGCTCGTCAAAGGAGGGCGATGCCGGACCGGCCTGGGCATGCCACCGGACAAAACATCAGCCGATACTCCGCTATACTTTTCAATGGCGAGTCGAGGCGCCAGTAAAATAACCTCTTGCCCTTCTCCGGTTAACGAATGGGTCTCGCCAAAAGGATCGCCGACTGCGGTGCGAGTGTAGACGGAGAAACTCTCTCCGGACTCAAAAGGATCCTCACCACCAACCTATCTCAAAAGGACTCCCCTCGACAGGACCTATGGGCAAGACAACAACAACAACAACTCGTGCCTGCCATATTTCTCTGTTCCAACATCCCAAGTCACTACTCGGAACGTTTGAATCTATAATCCCACTCAATTCAAACTTAATATTACTTATTTCATTCTCCTGTGAGAACTCTGTCTGGATAAATCCCACCCCTCCCCCACCCACATTTTTCTGCAAAGATTACTCAAAGTAGATTTATCCCAAATGCTTTTCATTATTCTTGCATTAGGAACGGAAATATTCAAAAAAGACTGAGTCCATGTGAATTTTCATGCTATCAGCAGCGTTTCTCTGTTTTCACTCTGCATGGCTTTCATTTTTTCATTGCGTCTTCTCTTTCGCCGCTAATCTTTCATTTCTCGACTTACCTTTGTTAACCTTTTTCTGAAACCTTCTCTTTTCTTTATAATTCAACCAACAATTTATGTGTCCTTTGCAGGGGTTAAATGGAGCCGCCCAATTCGGGTTTACATGTATCCGCCGCTCAAAGTTTGAAGGAAAAAAGAAGAGGGGATAAAGGAAAAGGGTAAGAAAATAAGGAGTTTTTTGTCAATAGTGTGTGTACATGTATCCACCGACGGGACCGATCCGGTCACTATTTAACCCCCTGGTCCTTTGCCTTTTTCCCTTTTCTTGTTGTTTTCTCTTGCATCAGTTTTGTTCTCTTTTCTTGCACCTCTTCTGTGCCACTTACTCTATCCATAGCTCACCAGGATTCGCTGAAAAATATATATTTCGGACGGGCGACCGGGCGACCCAACGAGAGATTTTTTTTGGTTTCACCCAATAGTATATCCGGCCGTTAATACAATTCGTTGAACATGTAAAAAGAGGCAGTCATTATGCTTTTTTTTCTCATGATCACAAAGTTTAAACCTAGCGTTAACGGGGCATTTTTTTAAGCATCACAAAAACGCGAAGAGAGTTAGCCGGTTTTTAGTGACTAGAGCTAAGTGAAATAACTATATTTCTCGGAGATTAGGCGGGCGACCGGGAGAAATTTAGCAATTTTGGTGAGCTATGACTCTATCCATCTCTGACAATCTTGTTTCCTCGTCTTTTCATCTTTCTCGTTTTGCTATCTCTTATTCTCGCATTATCTTCCAATTACTCATTCGTTTTGGTTGTTCTTTTTTTTCTCGCTCACTACTGAGTGTTTACAAACCGCCCCTGTTGCAATTGGCAAAATATCTTCCCATTTCCCTGAAAATGAGCCGTACGCCTAATTCGGGTGCAACTGGAATTTGTCCCCTTCTTCTTTCTCTATTGGTTTTCTCTTGAGATGAACTGGTTAAGACTAGAATAGATGCGAGAAAGACCTCATTATTTGGTTTATCTTAACAAGGAAGACTTAATCAGAAGCGTTACCATTCAGTAAATTTCTTGAATACATACGTGTTTCTGGGAAATAAAGGTTATGTCAATTTCCCCATATATTGTCAATTTCCCCATATATCACGCAGATCAAAAGCCTTATCTACCTTTTATCTCAACAAAAGCGTCAAAGAAGCCGTTCAAAGCAAGAAATCACTCTCTAGTTTCTTGGGAATTGTAGCTTGTTCGAAAAAGACACAGAAGCCTACATAATGCGAGATTCGGCCTGAAAAGAAACTTACCGGGGGCAAAATAAATTAGTTTTGTGGAGGAAATGGGCTTCAGTCTTTAAACGTACGCATTTGCAACGAAAACAGTGACCCGTCGGAGGCGTGCCAACACAAGGTAGGACTTCACCCTTACGTATCGTCCGACATTATCCTTGAGAGACTAAATGTCCACCAAAAAGTGCGTCCGACATTATCCTTGAGAGACTAAATGTCCACCAAAAAGTGCGTCCGACATTATCCTTGAGAGACTAAATGTCCACCAAAAAAAATGATCCTTACAAAGTGTGAGTTCTATATAATTCCTGGAGTTATTTTCAAAATCAGCCGTCTCGTGCCACATCAACTATTCTCATACTACTCAGAGGTCATTATTGATCAATTCATGACATCGACCAGTTCCGGATATTAGTGAATAATGCAGGACAGCGACCTATTCCGGATATTAGTGACTAATGCAGGACAGCGACCTATTCCGGATATTAGTGACTAATGCAATACAGCGACTTATTCCGGATATTGTTTGCAGGACAGCGAACTATTAACGATAAACGACCATACAGAAATATCGACCCCATGACGCTCACAGGAATGACATAAAAGAGATTTAGTACCCTAGGTCACACTGTTTGTTTGATTTTTTTCTGGTTACATCTAATCATGTTCATTATTAATAACTATTGAACATTTAATTATCACTATATAGTGAAAACTTAATATTATATTAATTACTACTATACATTAGAAATGTATGTATATAAACTGTATATAAACACTATTGTATATATAAACACTACTGTATATAAACACTATTAGAACTATCATGCTCTCGTGGAAATCTAACGACAATGAGCACTTCTCTGGAAGATTTTTGTAGCCTTATCATTAGCTAATCTTTAATCGCGGCTGGACTACTCAAGTCAATCGCGGTATACATTTTTCTACCTACTCCCAATTTTTTCTCACAAATATACATCTTGAATCTTTCTTTAAGGGCCTAAGAGTGGATACGTCTATAGCTAGGATACCAGGAACTGCTGGAAAGTGGGTACGTAACTAAAACTGCTCAAGTACTAAAAAAATGCCGGGATAACAGGAACTGCTGAAAATAGGGTACGTAACTGAAACTGCTCAAGTACTACGAACTGCCGGGATAACAGGAACTGCTGAAAATAGGGTACGTAACTGAAACTGCTCAAGTACTACGAACTGCCGGGATAACAGGAACTGCTGAAAATAGGGTACGTAACTGAAACTGCTCAAGTACTACGAACTGCCGGGATAACAGGAACTGCTGAAAATAGGGTACGTAACTGAAACTGCTCAAGTACTACGAACTGCCGGGATAACAGGAACTGCTGAAAATAGGGTACGTAACTGAAACTGCTCAAGTACTACGAACTGCCGGGATAACAGGAACTGCTGAAAATAGGGTACGTAACTGAAACTGCTCAAGTACTACGAACTGCCGGGATACCAAAAATGCCGGACATCTGATGAAATGTGGGTGCATACCTGGAACTGCTGTGATATCAAGTCTTTCCGGAAAGTGAGTCCGAGGACGTCCAAGTCCTCTCTGCCATATCGGAAAGCAGCCAGGAGATGCGCGAAGACCTTCTTGTTTTCTCTGATGTACTCCTCGTCCACAAGCACCATTCCATCTGGAACCAAATACTTATACTTATCATAGTACTTATAAAAAGGTAACAGAGGTCCGCCGAAAGCGGATATATGCGCGTACAAGGTTTCAAATAGTCAAATCCTACGGTATGTTAGATAACTTCGGTTTTGAACTTCTGCGAGTCTCTGTTTCAATTTGCATGGCAGATCCTTAGTTGAAAAGGACATTACTAAAGCACGCTGTGTTCGCTGTGCACGCACGCTGCACGCTAAATCATTACTAATGCACGCTGTGTCCATTCGAAAATTCTTAACTCCGCCCCATGCACGGCGTGCATTAGTAATCATTTAGCGTGCAGCGTGCGTGCACGGCGTGCTTTAGTAATGGCCGTTGAAAACCTATTTTTTGTTGATAAAACTACATTTGCTTGCAAATCTCAAGGTTTTGCTTTCGGCGGGGATCTGTGTCCTTTCCGGGCGCATCATAAAAATCCTGTGCGTGAACAGACTTGTCAGCGGAAAGAGATACGAGTTTCATGAAAAGAGCAGGGGTTGAACAGTAACAGCACCAGCTACAAGTAACTACAGTAACCGCACCAGCTACTAGTAACTACAGTAACCACACCAGCTACAAGTAAATACAGTAACCTCACCAGCTACAAGTAACTACAGTAACCGCACCAGCTACAAGTAACTACAGTAACCGCACCAGCTACAAGTAACCGCACCAGCTATGTTGGCACATCCATGTTCGCACCGTAAACTATCTACATTCTCTTCTACTTCCGTTCTTTTTTACGTTTCTTCTGATTCCCTTTCCTATTTTTTTGCGTTTACTAATCGCTTTTATGTCCGGGCGTGGCATAGTGGTAGTGTGATAGACCATTGTGCGAAGATTCCCGAGTTCGACTCCCACCCCGGACAGATCCACCCAAACCAAGGGGGTTAAGAAATGTTGGTAGTGCTCATGCACGAATCTGACTCTCCCCACTGCTGCTAATCACACTAGCAGTGATCTAGCAGGCAGCCACTGGTTCTACCAGGATAGGTCTGTCCTGCATCTCTGCCGCGGGGCGGGAACAAGCGCGAAGAAGAAGAAGAACTAATCGCTTTTCCAACTGCTTTTGCGCATAATATGTATAACCCCTTTGAGCGGTCATCCATCTGATTTAACGCCTTGTAGAAATTCGGGTTCATCTAAAAGAGTCCTTCCTAGAAATGAGAATAGACAAGGACAGAATACCAAAAAAGAGACCCGCCAACAAACGGTAGGTCTTTTGAAAAATGTCTCAAACCAATTTAAATCCATCATCATTATCTCAATCTTGAGCAATAAATGGATATAAGTTATAGGAAAGAATGGGCAAATAAAAAGCTCAAAACTGTTTAGACAAGCTCGCTTGTCATTATTCCAGGGCCACGCTTGAATGAGCAAACGTTTTTTTTTTCAAATGCAAATTCGACGGCTGCAGTTTACACCAGTCAATATACATACTTTCTTAATCGCAATTATGTAGAAGGTCGTCTTTGAATTTCCTCTCTGTTCTTATTTCCTCCTTCCTCCTACCGACTAACTCAAACCCCAATTTAGCCGAAAATCACAACCATTAAAGTCCTTGAAGCAATGTCAAACTTTCATTTTCTTGGGTCAAAACAAGAATCGATTTGAAAAAAAATGCGATATGCTTTCCAGAACTGTCTAAATATAACTTATCAGAAATCGCCTGCTTCCATTGAACATTTAAAAAAAATTATTAAACCGAGAGGCCCAGAACAATGAGACGGGAGCTACAGTATGATTTTTAGCCCTTTTTTTCAACTTTGACTTGTATTTTTTTGCTATGATTTTTAGCCCCTTTTTCAACTTTGACTCATGCGAGATGATCATTCGGCATTTGACTAAAACATCACGATCACACAGAACTGCCGTCTCTCTTAAAAATGTTCTCCAACCACTTGTTAAATCCTCTTCTCGCCCCTAAATCCTCTTCTCGCCCCTAAATCCTCTTCTAGCCCCTAAATCTCTCGATTACTCTTGCCTTTACTCCTTCTCTGTCACTTTCTGAGCATGTCACATGTGCAGTAGTCATTCTTTATGTTCCCTAATATTAACTTTCCTCTCTCTTTCCAACTTCTCATCATAGACTACAATTCCACAACTTTTTTTCTCAAATTGTCTCGCAATATTTCTCTTGTATAAATTGAACAAGAGAAAAAGTTGCATGACACCCGTTTCAAAAGAACGCTATTGAAGTAATGCATTAGAATTACAATGGAGTTTCTGACACTGGATATCGCTCTTCTATTTTTCTGAGACAAAAGTTAATATAAACACAGCCGATTCCTTTTAAGTATTTGTATATAATCTCCGCTCCTAGAATTCAGCCACGCCTTCAATTCCACTATGTTGAAGTAACCGCTAACATCAACTCAGCGCTATACTGGTTGCGTTAGTAGCAATTCGACGTTTATCAGTTATAATAACACTGAAGATTTTATGAACTAGCTCGCAATAGTGTGAACTACCTAGTGAGCACACTAGTACGAACTTTTTTATGGTTAAATTAAAGGCGCGGCTGATAAATAGTAACTCTCTAAAATAACAAGAGAGAGAGATAGCTGAAAGGCATAGGAGCTGACCGAGATCGAGCAATATAAGAAGTCAAGATTCTGAAGAATCGGTAGCTTCTCATTATTATAGGCTTTCCACTACAGTGAACACTGGTTTTTTTCTTCTTCAATGTTCAAGAAAACTGATAAAAAAATAAAATTCGTTTTTTAGCTCTTGTTTCCCGTTTTCGGGTTTTTAGACTAATTGCTTTCGCTTGAAAATTTCCACTTTCAGATTGACTGGACGGATGCATATCCATTCAATCATGCTCAATTCAGAAAGCCTTTTGCGTTCTTTTCTCTTCTCGAACTCATCTTGTTATTCTTCTGTCATAATCAATGCATATAACAAGGACGCGCTCACAACCTAGACGTGAAGGACGAGTCGGATAGTGAGCAGAAGATGAGGAAGTACATAGAGATAGAGAGAGAGAGTAAGAGAGAGAGAGAGAGAGAGAGAGAGAGAGAGAGAGAGAGAGACGATAGAGTGGGAAAAGGGATTTAAAAGATAGGAAATAAGAGAAATGAAAGAGAGAAAGAAAGAAAAGAGGACATATATGGAATAGGAGGGGGGAGAACGATGAATGATGAGAGAACGGAGAAGGAAAGAGATCAAGAGTGGATGTGAGAGAAAAGCGAAGTAAGAGAGAGAGAGAGAGAGAGAGAGAGAGAGAGAGAGAGAGAGAGAGAGAGAGAGAGAGAGAGAGAGGAATGATGAACAAGGGATGTTATACTTAAATCGTGAATGAATCTGAAATCGCAGGGAAGAGAAAAAAATCATCACCACCATAAATCCTCCGTCAATCTGTAAATCATTCACATATCTCCTACACTTGAGATTTTTGCTCGCTAGTTCACGTCATCCACTCCGCATAATAATCATCATCTTTGGCCGAGTACCCAATCTGATATGCAGGACAGACCTATCCTGGTAGAACTATTGGCTGCTGGCTGGCTCACTGCTAGTGACTGTAGTGGGGGGGGGATTGGATTAGTCCAAGCACTATCAACATTTCTTTCATATTTCCTCCCCCTACTTTCGCTCTCTTTTCTTTTTCGCTTCTCGAATTCCTTCCATTCGTCGTGGCTGAGAGCGGTCGACTCATTTCTCGCTCTCCATTTCTATCGCCCAAAATGAAGGATTCCTGTGTCTAGCAGGAATTGGATACCTTGAGACCGTATCGTCCAAACCATAATCGACACTCCAGTCTACATTCTACGTTCTCGTTCTCAACATCAAGAAACTAATAAGAAGCTGGAGTCACTTGAATCAATAGCGCTTCATGTCCCATGACATCGAATATAAAGCGTTTGAATTGAATGGAACTTTACGCTTACTCTTGATTTCTGTTCAATTTCCTCCCCTACTTTTCGCTTGCATCTAATTGTTCTAGGCCTTTTGCTTGAATAAGTGGTAGTTCTCTAATTTTGTTCTGTCAGTTGTAGGTAATCTAAACTTTCCTCAAAATGGAGCGTTGTTCTCTTGGAATAATCAACTTTTTGCGGGCATTCGTGTCTTTCACCAACGCATTATAGGATTCTGTTCTCAGAAATAGGACCAACCGATTAGATCGACATGGGAGCCTCGATCGATAAAGTCCCTCTTTCCCAGATATGTTGTAATCTGGAAGGAAATATATACTGAATCAAATGTGTTTATTTGCTCTTTCGTGGTCTTTGGTTGTTGTGCAGATGTAGAGAAAAGAAGAAGATTTCTCTAGGTGAAGAAGAGACTAAGTGTTACTGGGTTGTCAGAAGAAGAGACTAAGTGTTACTGGGTTGTCAGAAGAAGAGACTAAGTGTTACTGGGTTGTCAGAAGAAGAGACTAAGTGTTACTGGGTTGTCAGAAGAAGAGACTAAGTGTTACTGGGTTGTCAGAAGAAGAGACTAAGTGTTACTGGGTTGTCAGAAGAAGAGACTAAGTGTTACTGGGTTGTCAGAAGAAGAGACTAAGTGTTACTGGGTTGTCAGAAGAAGAGACTAAGTGTTACTGGGTTGTCAGAAGAAGAGACTAAGTGTTACTGGGTTGTCAGAAGAAGAGACTAAGTGTTACTGGGTTGTCAGAAGAAGAGACTAAGTGTTACTGGGTTGTCAGAAGAAGAGACTAAGTGTTACTGGGTTGTCAGAAGAAGAGACTAAGTGTTACTGGGTTGTCAGAAGAAGAGACTAAGTGTTACTGGGTTGTCAGAAGAAGAGACTAAGTGTTACTGGGTTGTCAGAAGAAGAGACTAAGTGTTACTGGGTTGTCAGAAGAAGAGACTAAGTGTTACTGGGTTGTCAGAAGAAGAGACTAAGTGTTACTGGGTTGTCAGAAGAAGAGACTAAGTGTTACTGGGTTGTCAGAAGAAGAGACTAAGTGTTACTGGGTTGTCAGAAGAAGAGACTAAGTGTTACTGGGTTGTCAGAAGAAGAGACTAAGTGTTACTGGGTTGTCAGAAGAAGAGACTAAGTGTTACTGGGTTGTCAGAAGAAGAGACTAAGTGTTACTGGGTTGTCAGAAGAAGAGACTAAGTGTTACTGGGTTGTCAGAAGAAGAGACTAAGTGTTACTGGGTTGTCAGAAGAAGAGACTAAGTGTTACTGGGTTGTCAGAAGAAGAGACTAAGTGTTACTGGGTTGTCAGAAGAAGAGACTAAGTGTTACTGGGTTGTCAGAAGAAGAGACTAAGTGTTACTGGGTTGTCAGAAGAAGAGACTAAGTGTTACTGGGTTGTCAGAAGAAGAGACTAAGTGTTACTGGGTTGTCAGAAGAAGAGACTAAGTGTTACTGGGTTGTCAGAAGAAGAGACTAAGTGTTACTGGGTTGTCAGAAGAAGAGACTAAGTGTTACTGGGTTGTCAGAAGAAGAGACTAAGTGTTACTGGGTTGTCAGAAGAAGAGACTAAGTGTTACTGGGTTGTCAGAAGAAGAGACTAAGTGTTACTGGGTTGTCAGAAGAAGAGACTAAGTGTTACTGGGTTGTCAGAAGAAGAGACTAAGTGTTACTGGGTTGTCAGAAGAAGAGACTAAGTGTTACTGGGTTGTCAGAAGAAGAGACTAAGTGTTACTGGGTTGTCAGAAGAAGAGACTAAGTGTTACTGGGTTGTCAGAAGAAGAGACTAAGTGTTACTGGGTTGTCAGAAGAAGAGACTAAGTGTTACTGGGTTGTCAGAAGAAGAGACTAAGTGTTACTGGGTTGTCAGAAGAAGAGACTAAGTGTTACTGGGTTGTCAGAAGAAGAGACTAAGTGTTACTGGGTTGTCAGAAGAAGAGACTAAGTGTTACTGGGTTGTCAGAAGAAGAGACTAAGTGTTACTGGGTTGTCAGAAGAAGAGACTAAGTGTTACTGGGTTGTCAGAAGAAGAGACTAAGTGTTACTGGGTTGTCAGAAGAAGAGACTAAGTGTTACTGGGTTGTCAGAAGAAGAGACTAAGTGTTACTGGGTTGTCAGAAGAAGAGACTAAGTGTTACTGGGTTGTCAGAAGAAGAGACTAAGTGTTACTGGGTTGTCAGAAGAAGAGACTAAGTGTTACTGGGTTGTCAGAAGAAGAGACTAAGTGTTACTGGGTTGTCAGAAGAAGAGACTAAGTGTTACTGGGTTGTCAGAAGAAGAGACTAAGTGTTACTGGGTTGTCAGAAGAAGAGACTAAGTGTTACTGGGTTGTCAGAAGAAGAGACTAAGTGTTACTGGGTTGTCAGAAGAAGAGACTAAGTGTTACTGGGTTGTCAGAAGAAGAGACTAAGTGTTACTGGGTTGTCAGAAGAAGAGACTAAGTGTTACTGGGTTGTCAGAAGAAGAGACTAAGTGTTACTGGGTTGTCAGAAGAAGAGACTAAGTGTTACTGGGTTGTCAGAAGAAGAGACTAAGTGTTACTGGGTTGTCAGAAGAAGAGACTAAGTGTTACTGGGTTGTCAGAAGAAGAGACTAAGTGTTACTGGGTTGTCAGAAGAAGAGACTAAGTGTTACTGGGTTGTCAGAAGAAGAGACTAAGTGTTACTGGGTTGTCAGAAGAAGAGACTAAGTGTTACTGGGTTGTCAGAAGAAGAGACTAAGTGTTACTGGGTTGTCAGAAGAAGAGACTAAGTGTTACTGGGTTGTCAGAAGAAGAGACTAAGTGTTACTGGGTTGTCAGAAGAAGAGACTAAGTGTTACTGGGTTGTCAGAAGAAGAGACTAAGTGTTACTGGGTTGTCAGAAGAAGAGACTAAGTGTTACTGGGTTGTCAGAAGAAGAGACTAAGTGTTACTGGGTTGTCAGAAGAAGAGACTAAGTGTTACTGGGTTGTCAGAAGAAGAGACTAAGTGTTACTGGGTTGTCAGAAGAAGAGACTAAGTGTTACTGGGTTGTCAGATAACATAGCATTTTTCAATATTTCTTGCAATGAAAACATCACTTTCATGAATATAAACTGTCTCCCCCCATTGAAAAGTTTGGAGAGAGATAAATTCATGCTTTCCAAAAGCAAACAATCTATTCTTCCCTGGAAAGGTTGGACTTGTTGGGTGATGGCTCACAAACTAAAATAAAAAGTTTTTCTGTTCAGTTTTAATCTCAAATTGTGTGAACATCAAGCTTCTTTAGTAGAGACTTGCTAGAGGCTCGGCTTTGAGCTTGCTAGAGGCTCAACTTTGAGCTTGCGTGGGAAAATCTTGGAATGTGAAGTCATTACTTCTCAACGCTGTCGCTAGGCGACAAATTAATATAATTTTTTTTGAAAAAAAACGTATGACTTTTTTGATAGAGCCTTGTACATATTTGCCACGACAAGAAAAAAACATGTGAATAGAGAATTAGCTTTTATTAGGCTTTTCCACTTCCTAGTCATATTCTCCACCACCAAATCTCTCCTCTTCCACACTTCATATTCATATTCTCCACCACACCACATTCTCCTCTTTTCTTCAACAACTTTTCGCTGCAAACTTCCGATTCATTTTCTAAACATTTGTAACCTCCGAAAAAGATTATTTGTGAACTGATAAGCTATAATCGGAGACTAATAACACGCTTCAACCAATAATTTTCAAAACTTCTAAAGAAATCTTGATGAATAACAAATCATGAAATTATACTGTTGAAGAGCAACAACAACGAAGTTTTCAGCGAAGTTTTGTGGGCGTGAAATTAAAGTTTGAAACCGGAAAAATAAAACTTTACAGACAAAAGAGAGAGAAATAAAAATAAAACGGTGAAAAAAGAAAACTGACTTTGCCATCTGTGCTCGTTTTCTTGAAGACTCTGCAACACAAAATCATTCACAGAACTACTTAGTGAAAAAACTGTTGAATATTTGTTTTGAAGTTATATTTAAAATATAGAAATAATGAGTTGGAGTTGTGTTCCAACAATCTCTTAACACTCTTCCGATTAATGTTGATTCATAGATCACTTCCATAGTTCTGAAAGGTTAATTATAATTGCGAGAAGTTTTTTGAAAAACGACCGCTCTCCGAATGGCCAGGCATATAATAATGAGGAACGAGCAAGAGATGAAATCAGAGAACAAAAATCGTCTTAATATTTCGGAACTTTCATCCGAAAACGTTTTTTCTTATTATTTAACTTCAACAGTTTAGGTGACCTATTATAGTGGCCCAGCTAAGAACGGAAGAAAAGGGCGGGGTTTGGGTAATAATTACCTGATTATGACTAACAACCCTCGACAAATAGGTAGGTATCTGTGTTTCTTAATGGGCCGATTTTTCAAGGTTTTCTATAATCCTAGCATGACAAGGTATTTTCTAGTTTCAAACCAATTTATTCCTTCCCAAAGCGGGTAAGGTAATCGATAAAAGAAAGTAATCCTCTATTTGTATACTCAATCTTCTTCTTCTTCCTCGCGCTTGTTCCCGCCTCGCGCCAGGGTACGCGCTTCCCTGAGATGCAGGACAGACCTATCCTGGTAGAACCAGTGGCTGCCTGCTAGATCACTGCTAGTGTGAGTAGCAGCAGTGGGGAGAGTCAGATTCATGCATGAGCACCACATATTCTAATTATTTCAATGGGGAGAGTCAGATTCCACATATTCTAATTATTTCAATGGACTCGATTTCGAGGTTTGATATGTCTCGAAATTTGGAGAGGTCGCTAACGTCCTCCTACCCTTCCTCGCTAACGTCCTCCTACCCTTCCTCGCTAACGTCCTCCTACCCTTCCTCGCTAACGTCCTCCTACCCTTCCTCTCGGAAACAAATCTCAATTCTGATTAACTGAATATATATTTTTGAAGCCAATCAAATTTTCATTTTGAAAGACCTTGATATCATAGTTCTCTTCATTAGATAACCTGCAAAAATAAACAAAAAAATTAAACGACCGCTCATGCAAGCGGACCAACTATAATGATGACAAGCAAGAGAAATATGAAGAGCAGAGAGCAGAGATTTTTTTGGGCCCCCTGCCAGAGGTTAAATAGTGATTTCAGACCTTCTGTCGGCGGGCCTCTGTTATTCCAAATCAAAAGGGGGACCCTTATGTTCGAAAATTTTTTCCGCATTTGCCGGGCGTCTGTACCTTTTTCTTGTCCACTAAAAAAACCCTGCCCCTTGCTCGGATAAACGATCGTTTTCAACATCTTTTTTAATGCAGGTGAGCTATACACATGAGGCCCAGGGGTTTTTCAGTGTGCAAGAAATGGGGCCCAGGGGTTTTTCAGTGTGCAAGAAATGGGGCCCAGGGGTTTTTCAGTGTGCAAGAAATGGGGCCCAGGGGTTTTTCAGTGTGCAAGAAATGGGGCCCAGGGGTTTTTCAGTGTGCAAGAAATGGGGCCCAGGGGTTTTTCAGTGTGCAAGAAATGGGGCCCAAGGGTTTTTCAGTGTGCAAGAAAACGCCCACCTTCACACAAGGTCCCCCTTATGATAATGAGAAAGCAGAGGCCCGCTGACAGAAGGTCTGGCATGACTATTTATCCCCTGCCCATGGCTCGGACCAGGGGTTTTTTAGTGTGAAAGAAAAGGGACAGACGCCAGCCGTAAGCGGAAAATTTTTTTCACATAAGGGTCCCCCTTATGATTTTTCAAACAGAAACCCGCCGGAAAAAAATTCACATAAGGGTCCCCCCTTACGATTTTTCAAACAAAAAAATTTTTTCATAAGGGTCCCCCCTTACGATTTGGAAAAACAGAGGCCCGCAGAAGGCGGAAAAATTTTTTTCACATAAGAGTCCCCCCTTAGGGGTGAAAAGATTTTTTTCTTTTTTTTTCACATAAGGGTCTCCTTACCTTTTTTCACATAAGGGACCCCCCTAAAGATTTGGAACACAGAGGCCCGCCGACAGAAGATCTGTCATGACTAAATAACCCCTGGCTCGGACTATTTCCAACATCTCAAAACATTTATATTCTACATTATTTCGCTATTCACTGTCTTCTTTTTTTAATTATTCTAATTATAAAGTTGGTAGTGATAATCATTGGATAAATAGTGAATAGATAAATCACAATCATTAAATAAATAATGAATAATGACTTGAAGCTTCAAAATTGTAAAATTTTCATCAATATTTTGCTCCCACGAGTGCAAGTCGAACAGGAGAATGGGATAAATTAAAGAGATAGTTGATTTCTTTTTCTATACGTTTAACTGGTATCACGAAATTTCGCATCGCGACACTTCGCAGCCAAAGTTTCGCAATCGACATACTCATAAACTTTTCTTTTGAATTTTTGCTCAGGCTCAGTTCAGAACACGCGAACGAGTCCGTACAGCTTAGTACGAGACCGTATAGAACAATCAGCCAAATAATTAATGCTTTAGAGAAAAATTGCGAAAATTACGGTGCGAAGTGTCGTGATGCGAAATTTCGCGGAGGGTAACTTCAAGGAAGCTAATTAGTTCAATTCTCATAGTGGGCGATGAATTAGAAACAAGCCCACAACTCTCAATTTTCTAAAGCGAAAGTTTAGAAATTTCTACCGCGCCTTCAATTCCACTATGTTGAAGTAACCGCTAACATCAACTCAGCGCTATACTGGTTGCGTTAGTAGCAATTCGACGTTTATCAGTTATAATAACACTGAAGATTTTATCAACTAGCTCGAAATAGTGTGAACTACCTAGTGAGCACACTAGTACGAACTTTTTTATGGTTAAATTGAAGGCGCGGCTGATAGAATGGTCTGTTGAGATTCAAAGCGTAAATCTCGACAACCGTGGAGGTTTGCTGCTAAAAAATTTTTGAAGTGTACAAAAATGAATGAATGAATAAATGAAAAAGGGGTTGAACAAATGAATCAACGGAGTCACAGAACCCCATTTTTCGTCTTTAATATTATATATAATATTGCCTATCTAGCGTTTCAAAGCAACAAAGGTTTTGTAATACTTCTTTACAAAAAATAATCTTGAGACTGTTTGTTTAATATGGTCTCGTTTCCTAGCCCAACAGCCTCACTCGCGTTAGAGTGCCAGACAGTAAAGAGTATGGTACGAAACAGAGACCAGGGACTGAAGACTTGAATGAATGAGAAGTTAAAATTAACCTTGTGCCGACTCGTCCATCTACTTCAGTCATCCCGAATGGCGAGGCTTCTTGGCCGCCTTGACCCGTTCAGATCCTTTAATTACAATCTGCCTCAAAACGAAAATGCTGGCACTGCTTTTCAATAGAGGGATGAATGAATGAAATTCTGTAAAAAAGCAAGCTGATTTTTAAATGCGAGAAAGCATCCGGAAAATAATTATGAGAACATTGTTGCAGATGAAAGTTCAATTGAAACATCATTCTAAGCTTAAAGGATTGAAAAATGTGGGAGTTTGTTTGATAAAGTGAACTACAGAAGCAGCGAGCCTAATGATGAGTTCTCTCTTTATCTATGTCTCCCCTTTTTCAGTCTATCCTTTCTCTCGAGACTTGAAATTTCATCAAAATTCTATTTTTCTCTTAGTCATTGAATTAATTACATGCGCTCCTGATTAAAAAAAACTATGAGTATAATATGAAGCACCTAGAGATTAATAATAGGCACAATTTAACTTGGGGGCCGCGCTTCACTTAGGGAGGGCTCTTTTCGGTGCGTTCAAAAAATGTTTTTTTTAAATACAAAAAAATGTAAATTTTCTTATGCGGTTTCGTTCGCCTTAGCCGTACGGCCTCGTTAGCGTAAACTTTCTCCTAAGCCTAAGCGATTTTTTATGTAAAAATAATCTTTTTAAAAGTTATTTTTAAACAGCCCCCTCCCCAAGTGAAGCGGAGCCCCCCCCCAAGTGAAGCGGAGCCCCCGCCCCCCCAAGTGAAGCGGAGCCCCCCCAAGTGAAGCGCCCCCCCCCCCCAAGTTAAAAAGAACCTAATAATACGTTAATTTCAGGGAAGTAAACGCTTTTGGATCAACTCAATTGCATGCAAAGTGCACAAGCGCCGAATTAGCTTAAGAGGAAGTACTTTGACTCGAAAAGTAATCAAGAAGAAGTCTAGAGAATAATCTCAGAATTTTTAATGAAATTGTAGCAAATCAAGATTTAGTAAGCTTTGTTTATAAACAATAGGGGAAGATAAGAATTGAAGCACGAAGAAATTGAATCAGATAAGGAGAAAAGAATTTCATTTCATTTCATTTCATCATGATAAACATAAAGGAACAAAGGTTTGAAAGGTACGCATAAATGTAAAGAAGCTCTAAAACATAACATTCATATGGGGACCCGAGGGGGTGGAGAGTGTCATTGTGGTAATACGGAGGTTTCGTGAGCAGGAGAGAGAGAGAGAGAGAGAGGAAGAGAGAAAGATACAGAGAGTGAGATGAAGAGAGAATAACAAGCAGTAAGTTCAGAACAGGAGAGGTTATACGTGAGGGAACAGATAGAGGAACTATTAATCACAAGAAAAAGAGAGAGAGAGAGAAAGAGAGTGAGTGAGGGAAAGTGGAGAAAAAACAGTGTTGGAAAGAGATAGAGACAGAGTGAAACAGAGAGAGAGAAAGTAAGAAGGGAGGAAGAAAGGGAGAGGAAGAAGAAGGCGGAGAGAGGGAAAGCGAGTAATGAAGAGATGGATAGGAAGAAGGAGACGGGAAGAGAGACGGAGAGAGGGGCATGAATTACTGGAGAGCACGAGAGTCACTCCCCTCTGAAACCACCCAAACGCGGCATCATCCCCCATTTGCGTGCTCTCTCCCGTAGCCTCGTACTCTCTGCCTCTTTACCTACACACACATTCCAATTCCTATTCTCTTTTTCTAATTCTCTAACCTTCACCATCATCTTCTCCAGTCTTGATTCTGAGTCCCTGCTTCTCAGTGTTCTCTCTGTCTCTCTGTTTTCTTCTCGTGAACTCTCTGCTTCTTTCCTCGTACTCTCTCGCCTCGAATATTCTTCTCTGCTACTCTCGTTTCTCTTCTTCAAAACAAGCCTCTCTGCTTCCCTTCACTGATGTGCTCATGTGCTCCACTCTCGCCAACTCTCTTTCATTCAGCGAATGACCCGCAACGCTGCACAATTAACACGCGGGTTACGGTAGTGCGTCGGAGTGAGTTATATTCCATGTGTCACTTGAGATTCTAATTGAACGGATAAATTAATTTTTACGGGAAGCCAGGAACGATAAGAATATGAGAATATTTTATCGTCAATGAAGTTATATTTATTCGGAGAAAAAGTTAATATCTGAGTAATTCTTCGACTTATTATAGGTTAGGAAACATACAGACACTTCTGCAATATTCCTAACTTTGTACTCGAGACCATTCGTCCTTCTTAACTAACGGCTGGAAAGATGCAAAAGAAGAACGTTTAAATTCTGTCCGTTTTCATTACAGAGATACGGTAATTCTGGTACTCTGACACGTTTCGATTACAATGAATTAAAATCTCTTTTCTCAATGATTTCTGTGCTCGAATTCACCCTATTACTCGAATTCCCGACTTATTATAGGTTAGGAAACATACAGACACTTCTGCAATATTCCTAACTTTGTACTCGAGATCCTCTGTACCGCCACACTTTGTACACAATTTGTAGCGCGAACATTCGTACTCGTCACATTGTACCCACGACTTTTTAATCGAATCGGCAAAAAAACAATGTTTTGAAAAATGCGGTCTCGTTCCTAAGCCGTAAGGTCTCGTTAGCGTAATCTTTACCTGAGCCTAAGCGAAGACAGTGAAAAACAACTGAGAAGAAGAAAAAAAGTGTCTCGTGTACAAAATGTCGTGATACGTGAAACTTCTCTTTGTTCTTTCTGACCATATGATTCATATAGAAGAAATTCTGATAAAATACCCTTCGGTAAAATGTACAAATGAATCATTTGAGTTCTTCCTATTCCATAAGTTCTCGAACTACCCGCGACTAAAAGGTATTGTTTTTGAAAACTTCATAGACATAAGGAGGCATGTGTTCGTTGTTTTTCGTACAAATCAGTCTTCGATCGGAAACTCGAAACCTCAAATGACCGTTCCTCAACATGTAACATGTTACATGTTCAACTCGTGTTGATGAGGTTCTTGGAAACGTTGAAAAACGGCTTCCGCGTGTTTGATTCTTTCCATTACTGAACCTAAAGCGTTCAAATGACTGAAGTTTTGGCTGTGAGAAAAACCGCTCTAAGGGCTCAATTTTTCGGAGATGTTTGTGGAACACTAGAACAACTTATGAATAATAATGACCATTTCATTTATTATTTCGAGATATATAGTAAAAAAGTAGTAAAAGTAAAAAAGTAAGAAAAAAATGAACGAGGAGATTGATATAATTCAGCAGAATAACATTCGAGACTAATAATGAGGTGTTCAACAGAAATTTAATTGCATTTTTTTTTGAGATAACATATATTAGAAAAGTGAGAAAAAATATTTTTAAAAAAACAAGATTTGACACAGTAATTAGGTAAAAAAACACAAATAATTTTCATTTCGGAAATAGTACGAGAAGAGGAGCATAGAAATTTTTGAATCAAATGTATTGTTGTTTTTTGTACTGAAAGTTGTTGATAGAAAGACTTAAGTTATAATCTTAAAAATACGCTCTCATGACTAAGCCCATTTCTATAAGGTATTGGCTGAAAAGTATGCTATGTAATTGGCACTAATCACCTAACATTTTTAATATTTATGAAAAGCCCATTTATATAAGGTATTGGCTGAAAAGTATGCTATGTAATTGGCACTAATCACCTAACATTTTTAATATTTATGAAAAGCCCATTTATATAAGGTATTGGCTGAAAAGTATGCTATGTAATTGGCACTAATCACCTAAATTTTTTAAAATGTATGAAAAGCTTATTTATATAATAGGTATTGGCTGAAAAGTATGCTATGTAATTGGCACTAATCACCTAAAATTTTTAATATTTATGAAAAGCCCATTTATATAAGGTATTGGCTGAAAAGTATGCTATGTAATTGGCACTAATCACCTAACATTTTTAATATTTAAGAAAATCGAAACTAGAGCGGAAAAACTTTCTTTAAACTTTTTACTTCTCTTCACAAATAATAATTACCCTACCTCAAGAGTGAAAATCTTTATAGTTGTTAAATGCAGTTCAAACGGAATTTTTCTATAGTTGTTGAATGCAGTTCATAAGACATCTCAGCTGCCTATATATAATTGCGCTTTTTCCTCCCAAATTCGTAAAAACAACTGCACACTAAAAAAACATTGCTCTTGTTTGCTAGGGTTCCATGACATCTTGCACCGCGCACTTTGCAGAGCGACACCTTGCAGAGCGACACCTTGCACAACGCACTTTGCAGAGCGACACCTTGCAGAGCGATACCTTGCACCGGACACTTTGCAGAGCGACACCTTGCAGAGCGACTTTCTTGGCCTTTAACAAAGTGTACGGCCTGGCTTCAACAAAGTGTTCAGCCTACGGTGTCGCTCTGCAAAATGTCCGGTGCAAGGTGTCGCTCTGCAAGATGTCCGGTGCAAGGTGTCGCTCTGCAAGGTGTCGTGTTACCGTTTGTAAGACATTAGATCTACTTCTTACAACGGAGATAACAAAAAAACAATAATTCAAAGAATTCCGCAGTATTTTTTGAAAAATAGATACAGCTAACATAAGAGTATAATTGCATGAGAGAACTTGAGTGTATGAATTTATATTCATTTACTCAAATGTGTGACAATTCATACTTTTCTTACAAAGTTCATACATATAGACATTCTGAGAAACGTAATACAAAATATGTCATAGCGAAAAAATTCGGGTAATTATTATAGGGGGGAAAATGGATATTATACGAAATTCATCGCAGTAATGGCCTCTGAATTAAACATCGCCTGACACGGTGAATGCAAAACAGTTCTGAAAACTCAGACATTCGTGAGCAAGAGCATCCACGTATCGTATGAATCAGAAATTCGAAATAAAGAAACACTTTGCTTTACTGGCTTTTCATTGACATTCTTGTCCTGTATTAGTTTTTTTCGACACTGTTTGCGTTTAGGGTCTCCTTCTACCAGAGGTTTAGGGTCTCCTTCTACCAGAGGTTTAGGGTCTTCTTCTACCGTTTAGGGTCTCCTTCTACCAGAGGTTCCATGGGTCGTACGACTGACATTTACAAAAAATTATTTTTACATTAAACTTAGGCTTAGAAAAAAGTTTACGCTAACGAGGCCGTATGGCTTAGGCTAACGAGACTGTATCAAAAAAATGCCACTCATCTGACCCGATTGAACCTATAATAGGGTGGGGGCTGAACGCAAAAGTGTCTTTTTCATTCAAAAAGTAAAACGACCGCGCATTTGAGAGGGGGCCCACAATAATGAGATGTGAACAAGAAGTGAATGGTAGAAAAAGAAAAGAAGTTGCGCAATACGAAATATCAAACTTGGAAGACTTGCTCGCTTATCATTATTCTAGGCCTCCCACTCACAATAGCGGTCGTTTTTTATATTGAAGTGCAGGTGCCCTATGATCTTCGAAAAAACTTGGTTTCTCTTATTGGGCCATTCTGATAAGAAATACGATGTAGTCTTTTCGAAACAAAAAGGGCTCAATCTTTCGAATGTTGAAAACTAAATGGATATACTAAATAAGCAGGTAATCGTTGAGAAAACTCCGATTTATGCCAGGAAATTTTCGAGAAGAATGATAGTTAAAAATAAAATATTATAACAACAAAATGCATAAAGCTAGAAAACAGTATATGTGGATTGCGTGATAAAAAAGGGTCTGCAACAATAAGACATTCATCTATAAATAATATTCAAACGATTTCTCAAATATTTCATTTTGTGAAAACAACTTTATTTATCCATTAGAGTTACGTAGGATCCGGGTCCGTTATGCATAGTTGACTTTCCAGATCACTTTTGGGTACCCAAGGTATATGAAGCTTTCGCACGCAGGTTCATCTCTCAAGCTTCTGACGAGAATACGAGCCGAGATTCGCTTCTAACTGTTTAAACTTCTGACGAGAAAACGTGCTCAAACTGTGCTCAAACTTCAGAAGACAGAATGAACAAGGGCGAAATTTGCTTTTCGGCGATGGGAAAACAAAGGTCCTGGCAGTTCTGGGAGTATTGGATGGGCTGTTCTTCCATTTCGGTCGCCCGGTCACACCGCGGATAGCGATACGGGATGCAATCCTTCGAGTTTAACTGCAATGCAACATTGAAGATTTATTCTTGACTTACTCCGATTATTGAAAAGAGGGATACGCTCTTTTTTGATTGAAAAGAAGCGTTCGTATGAGTGTTGTAATGTAAATGTAAAATATACTTCAGAAGAATAATGAGTTACTCCGTTGAAAAGAACACTTTTTAGCGTAGGCAAAACTTTTATGTGTTACTTCTATAGTGAGCTTTCTTATGATAAAACAATGATAACAAATTTACCAATATAAGAACATTAAAAGTGCCTTTTTAAATGCACTGTTGAAGAGACAAGATGGGTCCGAACGTTTCGCTTTATCAAAGCATCTTCAGCGAATAGATATCATCTAAATAACAATGTTGAGCACAGTTATTTAGATGATATCTATTCGCTGAAGATGCTTTGATGAAGCGAAACGTTCGGACCCATCTTGTCTCTTGGCACGACACAGCAAATAAGTGTATTGTCTTCTGGATACTCCTCCAATGCGTTTAATTCAGCACAAACTTAACATAAAAAAGTGTTATATATGTTTGTAATGACTACTTGAAGCGTGCAAGAACTTAAAATGAAGCGTGCAGGATAATAAAAATATAATGTTAGAGAAACATATTTGAAGGAATCCTTTCGGTTTATCATCTTTTTTTACAAACTCTTGGTTACTTCTATTCTATTTATATTTTTTTGGTGGTAAAAAACAGAACTTGCTAGCGCCAAAATTGCCTTTAACCTTAGCGAATGAGTAATAATAATTAGGGAGTGGAATGATCTTCCTGTTTGGTTTTTTTGGTTGCTTATCACCTCCCAAGGCCAGGAAGTTATTAAATGAATTTAAGTTTTGAATTTTGTCTAGTTAGTTGTTTAAATATTAGTAGCCCAGTTGCTACTTCTTATTTTGTCATTGTAAATTATATTTGTTTTCGATTTTTACTGTGCACTGAATTGTATAATCATGTAACGATGGCAATAAAATTATTATTATAAAGAAAGATAACGTCGAAAGTTAATGTCCTACTGTAATCTGTCTAACCGGTCGATAGTATCGCTTAACAAAGGTTGGCTCTGAGCCGTCTGGACATGTCGTTCTCGTGACCGAGCAGCACCGGGGATTCTCTTCACCTGTCAACAGAAGTTAAATGCTGAACTCCAACCAGGGTGTTCCTTACCACCCGCTCAACTTTTTTCGAGCGCATAGATTTTTAAACTTTCAGAGTTCAACATTCAATTTTTTCCAATGATTTGAACTTTCCCTACGAAGAATGCGAGAAAAAAATTTTTCAAGCGCATAGATTTCATTGTTTTTCTGAAACTAACGCACGGACAAAATGCAGAGCTCGGAGCGTTTAGGAAACTGAGAGATCTCTTTTCATCTCTCTGTTTCTAATTGAATCATTGTCTCTAATTGAATCGATATGAATCCGATTTTTTAAAAAGTTGAAGTTTTTGCCAAATCCTAAAGTGCTACTAGTCGCTCTTTTTTATCTTTTATCACACACGATTACAATTTATGATGGCTTCTTATGACTCGCTGAAACATAAAAAAATGTTGAAATAAATAATACCGATTTGAACTGAGGTGGAAAAAAACAAAATACATCCATACAGGCAGGAGTGCGACCCAGCGCATGACAAAGATAAAATTTATTGGAACAGTGGCACACTGTTACTTAGTGGGACGTGCCTTACTTAAAGAGGCCGTGCTTTACTTGGGTGGGGTGGTCAGATTATGTTTCGATGATTTTTTTTTTGCTTAGACTTAGGTGAAATTTATGACAACGAGGTCATTCGGCTGAAGAGCGAGGCCGTATGGAACAATTTTCCACAAGATTGTGGTTTTAACCGGTCTAATTAAGTAAATTGTCTTAAAGTTTTCAGCTATTATTCACTGTTTTTTTTTCTCTCGCTGGCTTATGGAGAGTGAAAGTTTTTAAAAAGTGAAAGATAAGTGAAGCGCCGATTTCGTACCTTCTTTAGCCTAATGTTGATTTTAATTATGAAATCAATAATTCTTGCCTGAGCAAATCTGTTAAAGATTTAGGTATAACGATTGATGGTAATATGAGATACAAACATCATATAGAGATTATTCGCAAAAAAGCATCTTCTTTAGCGAATATGATCCTCAGAGCATTCAAATCTAAGTCTCATTCTCTCCTCATGCAGTCTTTCAATGTTTATGTTCGTCCAATACTCGAGTATGGTACAGAAATTTCGTCACCTGTCTCCAAACATTCAGTCAATGATATTGAATATGTGCAGCGTTATTACACTGGAAGAGTTTTCTATAGATGTGGCCTCATAAATGCTTCCTACTCCGTAAGATTGAAGTTTCGTGGTACTGAATCACTCCGTCGCACTATAAGAGATCTATTTTTTCTTCATAATAGCCTTCATTCAAACTTATCCATCGACTCTTCTCATTTGTATATACTTAATCCACACCAGCACAATACACGGCATGGTCAAAAATTGAACATTAGACTCCCCGTTCTCTATCCTGCTCGATTGCTCGAGTCTACTTTTGTATCAAGATAGATTTCTATAAGGGATTGTCTTCCAAGTAAAGTCAAGTCATTACAAAGCTCTGCTATATTTAAAGAAAAAATTGAATACATCGATACTTCACTTCTTACCATAAACTCCTTGGTTCATCTGTAGCCTTCTAACAATATAACATTTGTTTTATATTTTCTTTTGTAACTAGATTATCTCCAGCTTCAGTGTTTCGACGGTGTTCCTTTTCTGTTAGCTTATATATCATAGTCCATGCTCTGATTTGTCTCATTAACTACGTTATATTGTTTATAATGTTGTGTGGGACAATAAATGAAATGAAAAAAAGGGTACAAAGGAAACGTCTACATATTTCAGGGAAACCTCTACCTATTTTGAGAAACACGTCTACCTATTTCAGTGAAACATCTACCTTTTTTTAAAAAAAAAACGTCTGCCTAAATAAGTGACACGTCTACAATTTTCAGTGAAACGTCTTTTTTTTAGTGAAACTTCTAAAACTTTTGAGAAAAACTTCTTCTACCTTTTTTGAGCAAAACGTCTACCTATTTCAATAAAACTGTAAATAAGAGTATTCCCTACTCCTCGTTGATCTTAAGCAACGGATTTTTATACCGAGCAGAGGAGCGGATTGTTCGCAGAAACTTGTGCAAAAATCGTGTGTTGTGACGGGAACCGAACCCGTGACCTTTCGCGTTCCGGGCGAATGCTCTCCCCACTGAGCTACACACGCACACATGATGATGCACATTTTAAGGCCCATACAACAAAACTTTTACCAAAAACATTAAATGTCCACCTTTTTTGTGACACGTACACCTAATTTCAAAAACACTTATAACGTAAATAAAATACAAAAATCTATGTGGGTTCTTAAATTCCTCATCTTTGTGAGCGTGTTAGTGAGAAAAAAAATCACTTGAAGGATATTGGTTATCTTTTCACTTTTCCTCTGTTATGCGGATAACTTCTCAGCAGATAACGCTCAAAAAGAGCCATCAGAGACAGTCATCTGCGAATGTTCTGTTTTTTAGTTCTTCTCTCCCCTCTCCTTAGGACCGCTCTAACCTCTTTTTCACCATTTAGGGCCCCTCCCTCTACCTCCTACCCCCGTTGCTTAGGTAGGACCCCGTTTTCCTTAAGAGCCCCTTCTCCTCCCTGCTCAGGTATACCCACCTTTCCCAACTCCCTTCCTCAATTGTTACTTAGTGAATTGTATTTCTTAGGTGAAAAATTTTTTGATTGAGATTTGAGATTTCGTGTTCAACAAAAACATACCTTGTTATAATTATTCGTCTGAAAAAGAACAAGAAAAGCAAAATTGTTCTTGACAATGTTTTTTTTTTAAATTACGTGTCAAAAAAGTTGACGTTTCATTTTGTTGGTAGAAGTTTAATTAAATTAGGTAGAAGTTTTTCTCAAAAAAGGTAGACTTTTTGCTCGAAAAAGGTGGAAGTTTCACTAAAATACATAGATAGATGTTTCTTTGAAATAGGTAGACGTTTCATTGAAATAGGTATATTGGCGTCCAAACAATGGAGTAATGTGTTTATGAATGGTAAGAACCTTTCAAAAACTTTCTAATATGACAATGAGTCTCACTAAATTTTAATAAAGAGATTATTTTTTTCAAAATTGAATTTGTTTTTATTTAACTCTGATGTATCATCATCGACACCCTTCAAGTTCGCAGTCCTCTTTCGATTGTGATCATTCTGACCTCCGTTCTTTTTTGGTCTCTCGTTCGCTTCACAAAATAGGTTAGAAAAGGAGTTCCAATGGCATTTGAATTACTCACAATCCGGGTTGGGCTTGTTGCGCCGGTTGTCGGGAACGAGAGAAGAGGCCTGGACTATTTCTCCCGTGAGATACAGCTGATTGGTTATCTCCGAGGCGTGTTGACGAGTGTTTGGAACGAAGTGAGAGTCGCGTTGCCACATTCCTGCATTAGAAAATTTACTCAGCTGCCGCTGATGACTTTTAAGCACTTAAACGGGGCCGGTTTTTAGCCGATTCAAACAGAGCCGTAGTTTAGACTAATTGAACATGGCCGCCGTTTAGGCTCTTTAAACGAAGCCGTTATTTGAACCTTCTGACAATAGGAAAAATCTGAGAAATCTGTCGGGTTTAAAAAGCTCGTTTCATCCATTTCTAGGATATTTCAAAATTCAAATTTTAGTTTTTGAAGAACTGTTTAGATTGAACTATCGCACAGAAAAAAGCTAGTGCACCGGGCGGGATCGAGCCCAGACCATCTCGTCTCAAACCGGGAGCACGTGTTATCATTATGGTCTCGGTTCGATCCCGCCTGGTGGACTAGCTTTTTCTGTACGATAGTTCAATCATTTGTCATCTTAACCAGGCGTCACTGCCTTTAAACTGTGTAAATTATAATTTGAAGACTACATCGTTTTGTTTTTTTCACAGGTTAATCTGTTCATGAGCTGTTCATCTGTTCATCTTCTTCTTGACAGCATTTTGAACGTCTTTGGTGGTGGAACGAAGACGTTCAAAATGCTGTCAAGGAGAAGAAAGCGGCTCTCAAGCAATGGAAACGATCCGAAACCGAAGCTGACCGAGCCCTGTACCTATGTATGAAGAGAGAAGCTAAAAGAGCCGTAGCGAAGGCACGCATCGCAGTCGTCCAAGAAATCTACAGTAAGCTCGACACACCTCAAGGGGAGAAGAATTTTTGCCGGATTCGCAAAACACGAGCCACAACAGCAAAAGACCTTTCTCACGTGCGGACAATCAAGAACCGGGACGGCATACTCCTCCGATCCAATGTCGAAATTTCTCAGCGATGGAGAGAACACTTCGAGGAAATCTCGAACATCGAGTTCGACCACCCTCCCATCCCACTGTCCCTTCCGGTAGAAGGACCAGTTCCCACCATCTCATAAATTGAAGTAAGAAAAGCCCTTCAGAAAATGCAGCATGGAAAGGCATGTGGCCAGATGATCTCGCCGCCTCTGCATCGCAGGTGATTGTGGACTTTTCCATCTTACGACCCTCTTTAAAAAAGCCTGGAGTATCTCGAAGACTGGAGTAGATCATCTACAATACCCATCTACAAAGGGAAAGGAGATGTCACAATATGCTCCAATTACCGGCCGATAAGAATCATTCCTCATATCACAATTATCTTGGAAAAGATCATCGAAGCACGGTTCCGCAAAATTGTAAGCACAACCGTCAATCAGTGTGGCTTCGTCAAAGGAAGTGGAACAACGGATGCTATTTTCGCCATTCGTCTTAATCGCCCCATATCTGAAAAGCTCCGAGAGTCAAGGCTGAGATGGTAAGGGCACGTGATGAGATCAAATCTCCATTCCGTTTCTCAATCGTCCTGGAATCTCGAAGTAGATGGCAAGAGACCCAGAGGCAGACCCTAAACTAGGTGGTGAGACTGCATCAAAGTAGACATGAAGACGACCGGGCTGAAGACTGAAGACGTAGCTGATCGGGTGAAATGGCGTGGTGCAGTCTACAAAGCGGACCTGCCCGGCGGCGGGATAAACGCTAGGAAGAAGAAGAAGAATCTGTTCATGAACTAAATATGAAGAAAACTTTTGTTGAATCTTTAGAACAGCAAAAACAACGCCAGTTGTTTATTTTAAACAACGGATCCCATTCTAGAACTATCTAATTCATGATTGAACTATCGCACAGAAAAAAACAAGTCCACCGGGCGGGATCGAACCCAGACCATCTCGACTCAAACCGGGAGCGCGTGTTACCATTACACCACGGGGACACATTGCTATTCCGTGCGATAGTGTTATATGAAAGGCTCATATGCCTTGTCACGCATGCTTATCAAGCGATTGCGTCATGAATGGAGCGTTACTCCAGAGTTCACGATTAAGACAGAAGAGAGATGGAAGATAGATGATAAATCTTCAAATTCTAAGTTACACAGTTTAAAGGAAGTGACGCCTGGTCAAGATGACAAATGATTGAACTATCGCACAGAAAAAAGCTAGTCCACCGGGCGCGATCGAACCCAGACCATCTCGACTCAAATCGGGAGCGCGTGTTACCATTACACCACGGGGACACATTGCTATTCCGTGCGATAGTGTTCTTTGAAAGGCTCATATGCCTTGTTCTCTCAGTCACGCATGCTTATCAAGCGATTGCGTCATGAATGGAGCGTTACTCCAGAGTTCACGATTAAGACAGAAGAGAGATGGAAGATAGATGATAAATCTTCAAATTCTAAGTTACACAGTTTAAAGGAAGTGACGCCTGGTCAAGATGACAAATGATTGAACTATCGCACAGAAAAAAGCTAGTCCACCGGGCGCGATCGAACCCAGACCATCTCGACTCAAATCGGGAGCGCGTGTTACCATTACACCACGGGGACACATTGCTATTCCGTGCGATAGTGTTCTTTGAAAGGCTCATATGCCTTGTTCTCTCAGTCACGCATGCTTATCAAGCGATTGCGTCATGAATGGAGCGTTACTCCAGAGTTCACGATTAAGACAGAAGAGAGATGGAAGATAGATAAATCTTCAAATTCTAAGTTACACAGTTTAAAGGAAGTGACGCCTGGTCAAGATGACAAATGATTGAAACACACTGGCAACAGTGGCCATTCGTGACTCTACAGCCTTAAGAGCCTGTCACGGATGGAGCCGGATTATCCAGTCCAGAATCGAGCGCGACCTCAGGTGGCGGATAGAGGGACGCCTCCCTACGAAGAATTCGTGCTGGGAGGTAGCGGGAGAAATCCCGCCGCGGACCAAAACTGGGTAGTATAGCTCGTCAAAGGAGGGCGATGCCGGACCGGTTTGGGCATGCCACCGGACAAAACATCAGCCGATACTCCGCTATACTTTTCAATGGCGAGTCGAGGCGCCATTAAAATAACCTCTTGCCCTTCTCTGGTTAACGAATGGGTCTCGCCAAGAGGATCGCCGACTGCGGTGCGAGTGTAGACGGAGAAAATCTCTCCGGACTCAAAAGGATCCTCAACACCAACCTATCCCAAAAGGACTCCCCTCGACAGGACCTATGGGCAAGACAACAACAACAACAAATGATTGAACTATCGCACAGAAAAAAGCTAGTCCACCGGGCGCGATCGAACCCAGACCATCTCAACTCAAACCGGGAGCACGTGTTACCATTACACCACGGGGACACATTGCTATTCCGTACGATAGTGTTATATGGGTTTGTCAATGATGAATAATAATGGGGTTGAATGTAAATTATGCATGTTACTCGCTCAACTCGCAAACTGGCACTGACCTCTCGTTGTACTCTCCAATTGGATGTCTGTGCTGGATTCTGTCGTTGATGTCGTGTAGCGACTTCTAGCTGGAGTAGTCGTCTTTGGTGGTTTGCTTGTCGTAGTTGTCGCAGACGGTGTTGTCTAGAAAAATTATTTGATTGGTTTGGAAACGTGATATTATATTTTGACAGCCTTGTTTTTTTATTAACTGTTTTATATATTTCTTTTATTCTATTAATTAGCTTACATCGTCATTTATTTCTTCAAAAAAGGCAATAGTAACAAGAAAGATCTTCTAATTCAACGCAAACGAAGCGTTTGAAGGCAGTTTGGCCTTGCGACCAGTTTTCAATTTAGCACGACGAAACGTACATATATACATAAATAGGTCTCATAACCCGATCTATGATCAACAAGATCTATAAAGATCTTTGGTCCGGCGTGCGTGAGAACTAGAGCTGGATTGTATTTAAGAAGCAATAAGGCTATTTAATACTTGCCTGAAAGACTCATATCTTTCTGAACGGGATTTGAACCCGCGAGCTGTAGCGTTTTCGGGCTGGAGCTATCACAATTAATTAGCTATCGCATGAGAAAATTAACTACGACATAAGATAATCTTTCCGACCGGGAGCTTTTAAAATCCAACCGTCGTGGTGGGGGCTGGAGTAGTCGTTGAAGTTGCGGGTGTGGAAGTCGTCGGCGTTGTGTGTGCACCTACGAATACTATGCCGTCCACAATGGAGTTGTCCCCGAAGTTGCCCCTAGTCGTGTCGGTGATGTCCTCGAAGTCATTCGGATTCCATGGAACGACCACCTGATTCAGTGAGGGACGTTCTGACTCCGTTCATTCTTATTCATAATTTTTCTCTGCTCGGTTGTTTCACTTCTTCTGGCTTGTTCATTGACTTTCAGCTGCATAGCTCACAAGTAATTGTCAAAATAAAGTTTTAAAAATCGACCGTCTTCCGAGCGAAGGCTCGAAATAATTGAGTTCTCTCTTTTCTCTCTCCTTAAACTCTACTTGCTTTTCATTCTTTTAGGTACCCGCTTGGATAAACGGTCGTTCCGGAATTTTTAGACGAATATAGGTGAAAAATGTTCTGGTGTAGTTAGCTCAAGGCAAGTGTTATGTTGGAACGTTTAACTATTTACGGAGACTTTTCAGTATCAGCGTACTTTTCAGTCTCATCCTTCAAAATGGGTAGTTTTTTTACTCCTCTTCTTAAGTTTCCTATTGCCAATCTCTGTCAATTATGTCAGAAAGTATCATAAAAAGGGTATTGTTTTTTATGAAGCTATCAATTTAAAAAAAGCTCGTAATTTTTGAGACACATTAATCCCGTAGTGGGAACACGTTTAGATTGACCTGTTTGTAACTATTCAATATTATTTTTTCAGTAAGAGAGGGTCAGTGATTAGAAAATGAGCATTTCTAATTGGTTGAAAATGGGTATGATCAAATTTTTCTCGTTCCCAAAAGGATTTTTCAAAAAATACTTTTTTTTAATTTTTTGAATCGTGAGCAACGAACTGTTGTCTTGGGAATAGTGGAAGTATAGGCTGTTACTGTAGTCGTTTGAGGCTGAGTGGGAGTGGAGCTGCTTGATTCTACTTCCTCTGCTCCTTCGCTGGGGGTGTGCGACCATCCAAAGACGCGACTAAGGTCGTCCTTCAAGAAATAGGGGTCTAGTTCTTAGACGCTGTCAACGAGGGTTTGTATGCTTAGACAAAGCGTTGATTTCAAACTCTTGTCAATAGAGCATTCGAGAGGTGGTGGAAGAGAGACGAATAAAAAGGCTCAAAAAGAGAGGTACAGACAAGTACAGAGAAAGCTTAAAGAAGAAAGTGACAACGAAAAAAGAGAGAAAGAGACAGAAAGTCAGAAAGAAAGAGAGAGATAAGAAAATAAAAGAGAACTTGAAAGAGGGAGAAAGAGAAAGAGTTATGGAGCGTTAAAATTCAACTTTTCACTTTGCTAAGTGATTTTCTGCTCGGGATTTTTTTGAACGCTCCAATGTCTCACCACGAATTACCTTGAGAAGAAAAATGGACTACGGTATTACTTTTATAATAACCTTAACTGTTGGACGTAATCCAAGAATTTAACAGAAAAATCGTCGCTTTATCTTAGAATGCATATTTTCGTTTTTCTATCTGTCATTTCTCTTGCTTTCGAAGGTTTAACGTCGCACGCGAAGGGTTATATAGGGATGATAAGTTTTTGAATTACAAACTTAACTCGTAATTACAAACTACACAAACTTAACTCGTAGTTTTTTGATGTAAAATTTTTTTAACGTAAAAATAATATTTTTACTAATTTTACAACAAAAAAAATTTTTTCAAGAATGCTCAAAATGATCAGCTATGAAAAAATTTCTCGAAACCGTAGCGTTTATATATTTATATATAGACAATTTGGTACTTGTCCAGATCGACGTATACTCCACTACTTTTCTCCTTCGGGGGGCGGAGTCACGGATTTATGACTAATTTTTTAATACGATCTTGTTAGCGTAAACTATTACTAAGCCTAAGCGTATTTTAATGAAAAATAACGGAGAGGGATTAGAAAGAGAGGAAAAATAAGAAAGAACAGGAGCAACATCCTGCAGCAAAATTCTTGGATTACGTCCAACAGTTAAGGTTATTAAAAAAGTAATACCGTAGTCCATTTTTCTTCTCAAGGTAATTCGTGGTGAGACATTGGAGCGTTCAAAAAAAATCCCGAGCAGAAAATCACTTAGCAAAGTGAAAAGTTGAATTTTAACGCTCCATTAGAAAGTTGTGCGTTTAGTACAGATTTTCCAAGTAAAAAGAGTTCCCGAGAAAAAAAAGACAACTTCCAATTTGACCAACCTCCGGCTTGTATTGCTTGCTCTTCTTATCACCGTGTTGATGCTCTTTTCGAGCGATGGTGGAGAACGTTTCAAGATGTTCCCTACAATTCAAGACATAAATACTTTATGCTTCACATGATACTCGCAACAAAAACGTGTCACTCGACGATCCCTATTACGCTTTATGGTGCGGAGCTTTATGTAAATTACACCATGAACTTCTCTCACCACCCTTGAACTTCCAAAAAAAACTTTATATAAAAAATTAATCGCTGAGGGCCTAACCTGATGGAAGGAGTCGTCGAAAACAAGACCGCTCCAAGGGTAAAATGCTCCTGGGGCTCTAATCGGTGAGGGTACCTGAAATGGAAAAGAATTGGAAAATTGTAAACTGTACTACCAAATTTAATAGTTGAATCTAGAAAATTGCTCTATGAACTTCCTGTTTACTTTTATAATTTTTCCACTCCAGTTTCTCTTTATCCATCAATTGATTGAATGGCAACTATGTGAAAATTACGCGAAAAGACGGATTCTTTCTTCAAGTCATTACATGAAGAATGTGAGTCGAATAATTTGAATGTATTTTCCTTGAATGATCCTGAAGAAAGCACGAAAAGTCACTTGAAAAATTCTGATTCATTTATTAGAAATCTACAGCAGACGTTCATCTAAGAAACAGTGTTGACCTCCGAAGTAGGGAGAGAGAGGTCGTATCGTGTAGAATGGGTACTCCTCGCTGCTGGGACCTTTGAGACCCCCGGAGGCCCGGGATGAGAGTCGGGAAGGGATTGGGTGGTGGAGACGGAAAAGGAGCCGAGTCGAGAGAACTGATGTGATGCTCGGACTCAAAATCAGAGATTTTTCGAGGGAAACCAGTCGAAAAAGGTTTCATTGAATACCTGATATAACGATGAGCATGACTTTCCATAAAGTTAATCTATTTTTTTGAGTGCGCACATAACTTTTCTGTAAATAAGAGTATTCCCTACTCCTCGTTGACCTCAAGCAACGGATTTTTATACCGAGCTTAATTAGCAGAAACTTGTGCAAAAATAGCGTGGTGTGACGGGAACCGAACCCGTCACCTTCGCTTTCCGGGCCATGCTCTTACTCACTGAGCTACAGACGCATATAATAATATGATGCAAATTTTAAGGCCCATACAACATTTCTCGTTTGGCGTCGAGTTTTTCTTTGTTTCTTCATTTTTATCAGCCAGTATAAATTCCATGTATACTGTCCCGTCATGTACTAGAAGTAAGAATAAATAAATAAATTCCTAGTTCAGGTGCAGGTTTTGTACTTATTTCGGCAATTCCGTTAAAATTTTGCACCTCAACAATCTCTCTCAAATATCGCACGAGATGTCACTATAATTAAACGGTTCCTTTTTGATCTACCGGACACTCCAACCACTAGCATCAGATAAGTCACTCGTCCAGGCTTAATGTGGACTGAGTCACTCGCGAGCGTCGCTTTGAATGACTATGCACTCTCTTAGTTGCCCCGCTGCAGTTCTGTGTGATTTATGTGGACTACAGCAGAGAATAAAAGCTGCCTTTCGTCTGTTTATTGTTCAAGCTCAAATTCTCTTGTTTTATGTTCGATTCATCTACTTTTACTCTCTCTCTCTCTCTCTCTCTCTCTCTCTCTCTCTCTCTCTCTCTCTCTCTCTCTCTCTCTTTCCTTATTTCTCTCCCCCCTCCCATTTTTTTCTTTATCTGAATTCTCTCTGTGCTTGTCTCTCACATTCTCTTGCTCCTTTTCCTCTCACTTTCTCTCTCTATCACTCCAATTTCTCTCTTCCCCTCTTTCAATCTCTCTACTTTTATCTTATTTTCTCTCACTCTCTCATACTTTGTAAATCACTGTTTCTCTCTCCATCTCCCTAGTTAACGCTCACTCATTCGCATGATATCTTAAAATTTTTTATTCCTCATAACATTAGCTGTCTCACAATATTTCCTTATGAAAAAAGAGAGAAGGGAGAGAAAGAAAGAGAGGGGGAGATAGGGAGAGTGAGGAGAGAGAGAGAGAGAGAGAGAGAGAGAGAGAGAGATGGGAAAAAAGCAGCTGCTGCTGCTGGGAATGTTCACCTCAGAATTCCTCGCGAAGCCTGTCCAAATGGCCGCTTTATCCGGGATTGCATCTCCGAAGGAATGCTCAAAAGAAATTTTTCTTCATTAGAGTACGACTCGAAGAATGAATGATGTACTGGAACCCTTTTTTTATTGGAGACCAAACTCGTTTGAACTGTCTGAAGAAGTCTCACAGGAGTATGTGTGAATTGTATATGGAGTTTGGTGTTAAAGCTTGAAAATTGAATGAGTGATAACGATCAATTTGAAAAAATATATATATATAAGAGCGACATTACGGCAGCGCGCATGCTCCCGCTCAAAGATAGATAGATCGTAGGGTTCTATTCCACCCCCGAACTAACTTTTGCCAGTGTGATATTTCGAAAAATTCAATTTTAAATGAGGCCTTACTGTTTAGGACTGTGTAACGAAGTATTTGCCAATCGATTACTTAATGACTTCCGTTGACGATTACATAGAGAATCGGCCGAGATAGAAGTCGTGAGAAACCTTTACTCCAAGTTTCTTTTTTTTAAACTCATCTAGTTTTTTTTCATTTTTTTGTTTCTTGTAAAGATATAAATAAAAATTTACAATGGATGACTGTCGCGGGTGCGAGTTCAGTAGATAAAAAAAAAGAAGCGGAGAAGAATTCTTCTAAATATGGCGTAATTTGGAAGCGGTTATGATCACATATACAGGAAATAGAAGGACAGAGTTTTTTAACGACTTGGGTGAAACATATGATACAGTTTGAGAAGGCAAGGAATTCCATGAGTGAATAGACCTAGAGACACAAATTCTGTGAGATTGAGGAAGCTGAAAAGGAAGCAACCTCGAAGGGTGAGTTAAACGGTTGTTATAAGGAGAAGGAAGAATCCTCAACAGAGATGCTTGATCGAATTTTATTTGGTTATGAACAACTTTGTGGACAAAACATATGTAGATCGGCTATGGCTCGTCGATATTCTAAAGTTTGCATTGATAGAAAACTTAAGCGTGAGGGGTAATCAAGTTTGGGTTCACCTGCTCGAGCAAGAAGTCGCCTTGTGAACACGTTCTAAGTCATTAGTGAGACCTATGGAGGACCTTTGAACACGTTTTAAGTCCTTAGTGAGACCTATGGAGGTGGGTGACCAGACTTCTGATCCATAGTCAAGCAAGGGAAGAACATATGTCTTGTAAGCATGAAGTAACACAGAGATCGATGAGTTTTTAAAGAGAACGAAAAATTATGTGCATACATTTAGAGGCTTGAGAGACATTTTTGTTTATATGTTTATGAAAAAAGAAGTTTTTTTGTTTATATGATTTTTTAATAAAAAAATTGTATTCTAAAAAAAGGGCTTAACTTAACTCTATGAGGTGCCTTGTCAACATGCTTATCAAACTTACATTAGATTTTTGTCTTATCTGCAGACTGTTTGCGTGTAGTTTTTCAAAAAAATTTTTTTATGAAGGTACGGCAGACGAAGAAAGAATGAATGAAGGCGCGCGATTATAAACATAAAATCTCTAACAAACAGAAAATATAGATGACTGGCTTTCTTGAATAGGGCATATCATTTGCGCATAGGAACTGAGATGGTAAATCATGTTCGTGAACCAGTTTTACTTGAAGACTATGTGAGGCTCAGATTTAAGCTTTTCGAAGTGCAGTTAAAATAACCTTTTGCATTAAAAGCTTCAATGTTTTTAGGTGTGATCATAAGTGTAATCTCTAGCTGAAAAGCTAATTTTTAAAAACTGTTGACGTCATTGGTACATTCATAGACTGTTGACGTCATGGTACATTCATAGACTGTTGACGTCATTGGTACATTCATAGACTGTTGACGTCATTGGTACATTCATAGACTGTTGACGTCATTGGTACATTCATAGACTGTTGACGTCATTGGTACATTCATAGACTGTTGACGTCATTGGTACATTCATAGACTGTTGACGTCATTGGTACATTCATAGACTTCGACGAGTGTATCTAACGATTTCTTACGAGTTATACTACATATTCCTCGTGTTTTACCTGTAGTAAAGGAGGAGCCTCGGTGGAAGAGGCACTTTCGTGAGCGGGGAAGAAGGAGGAAGCTGGCCTGTATTTGAAGAGCTTGGTCGAGGACAGCCATCGGCGTCGCGGTGGAGCCTGAACTTCATAGTTTTGCATGAAGTGTTTCGACGTGTTTCCAATGAGTTCTTTGAAGCTCGAATATTGAGACCGATTGGATATGATGGTTAGGTGACTAATGTGTTGTCTGAGACAATAGATTAAGCTATAACACGGAAAAAAAACCAGTTCCCCTGGCGGGATCCAGCAAATTCTCAAGCCGAACCGTTACCGGAGATTGAGCGTTACTACATATACTGTATACTCCATATACTGTATACTGTATACTGCACTGGGACACATTGCTATTCCTTGTGATAGTGCTTAATGAAACTCTCAAATGGCTTGCTCTCTTAGTCTCTCTCTGCTTCTGAATCGAAAGCTTCGTGAATGGAGCATAATTCTAGAATTCACGATTAAGACAAAAGAGTGAGAAAAGATAGATGATGAGATGTTGTCTAAGATATTGTCTAAGAGTTTCGAGAGGAAGAAAAGATTATGTACATAGCATAACCTTCCAAAACATATGCTAAATTCAGGTGCCTACAATACATTTACTTACAGCCATTCTCCAATCAGCCATGCCACTGAATTCTTTTTTTTCTCCGTCATATTCAGAAAGAGAAGAAGTCAATGTGTATGCCTGTCCTCGCAAGTCATTCATTATCTTCCGAGTTCGAATTTTCACATTGACCGTGTATATGGAATGAATAGATAAAGTAACAGTAACATATTTAAAAGGCATATGTCTTCTGAGTATTTTTTTAAAACAAATTTAATAGAACTGAGTAGTTGGTCGATGTAGTGCTAAGACGATGGTCTTTAATCTTTCTTTGTCTTGTATGTATTAAAGTTGAAATCAGCCCCGTGCCATTCTCAACTTCATGCTCGAAAGAGAAAGTTGACTTATTAACTCGCTATGCTATGTTCTACTCAAAAATTATTCAGGAGAATGGTATTGTGGTTCTCGAACTAGGCTAGATAGAGAGAAAGAGAAAGATAGAGAGAGATACAGAGTAATAAAGAGATAGAGATAGGGAAAGATAGACAGACAAAGAGAGAGAGAGAATATAAAGAGAGAAAGGCTTTGAGAGAGAAAAGTGCTTAAAGAATCAAAAAAATCAGCCGAATTTAGGACACTAAAGATCGCGACGGCAGATTAGACAGACGACAAGCGTAGATTCCTCTTTTATGTAAAAATTCAAGGCTTGAAGGGTAATTTGGAAAGGAGAAAAAGAAAGTAAGACCATGAGTAAGCGAATCTGTTCCGAATTAAAAAAGACTTAAGATAGAGAGTACAAAAAGAGAAAAGAAACGACATCCACAGAAATACATGGTAAAGTGAGGTTGAAAAGAGAAAAGATTTCACAAGAAAGTAAATTTTAAAAAAAAGAAAAGAGGGGGAGAAAGATATAAATATAAAGAGAGAAAAAAGATAGAGAGTAAACAAAGAGAAAAGAAACGACATCCACAGAAATACATGGTAAAGTGAGGTCGAAAAGAGAAAAAAAGTACTCGGAAGGGAAAAAAACTAAGATAACTCCGAACAAGATATACTTCCGAACAACAAAACTATGGAAACTTAATTGAGTTAGCCAACTCAGACAACTAAAAAAGTTAGTCTATCAAAGACGCCGCTTGGTCTTATACACAATTTTATCTTACTGAAGCAACGGGTTTGTTTCTGTCCCTATTATATGCATTAAAAAAGATCTTTTCTTTTTTTAGTCACAGGAAAAAGTATGAACTAGACTAGTTAAAATGACGCCAATATCTCTTTATCACTGCCTAAAAATAGAGCTTGTTACTAACAAAGACAAATTCATATTCCATCTCAACCAGGTGTCACATCTTTTAAATTGTCGAACTGAGCATTTGCTGTCTTTAGGAACGTTCTGTCGAAAACTGACTTTCTGAAAAAAATTGAAATATTCGATTCTGAGGATTTAAGAAGGGGGTGAAGTTGGAGATATACAGTTATGAAATTAAATAAGTTTAAAAGGCAAATTTATTACCGAAGGATAGCTATTTCAAAGTCATCGCTAACATGCTTGCACGAGAATGGTTAAAAAGAATCAACAACGAAAAAGGTTTTTAGAAAACAATTTTCATAACTTTTCCTACTCTAAAATACCCGATATCTCACGGAAATGCAACTGTCACGGATTCGTTGCTTGTAGAACTATAATTTGGCAACACCAGTCAGGAAACATGGGCCACAGTAACAATAGAAACAAAAATAGAAACTGAGGGGTTGTGAAACACATCTGCTACCGAAAACTCGTAGATTTTCTATTATAACTTCTGTATAAAAACTTTTTAAAGTGTAAATGTTTAAAAAGAAACACTTGAATTCTTTTTGTGGAATAGCACATAATAAGAGAATAGGACCAAACAACAGTGAAATTATTTCAAGCTCATTCTGTAAAGTTTTCTTTTTGTTCGGGTAATTACTTAGTTTTAGCAAAATTTATGTATTTTATAGAAATTAACTATTATAATTCAGTTTTCAACAGCAATGGGATACTTCTTTAGTGATTAAGCACTGTATTGTTGTAGCGATTGATACCATCAATTAACTAAAAATGAGATAATGACACCTCCAGCTGTTTAGAGTATTTTCAATTTTTTAGGAACTACTAAGTTCATTGTGATCTCTCGTTATCATTCTAAAGTGAATTACCGCTAAACTCAAGCTCTCAGCCCGTTCTATCATTTCTGAACCAAGTGATGCATCTTTGCATCATCAGTGACTTTTCACCCGGAACACATTTTTTCCTCTATATCATGGAACATCCAGGTCATTGTGATATTGTGTAATAATCCCCGTTTCACTTAAGATTCTTGCCGAATCTATCTGTTACACCGAGAAATCAGATGGAGATCAACATACACGAAGTCGTTGACAGCTACCTCTTCATAATATTGTAGATCAAAACAGAGCGCTGTATGAAGTCTGTCTGAGTGGGAGCGAAACAGACTTTTGTGATTAGCGTCATCACATTGATCGATAGTGATAGTGCATGTACATTCTATCCCTTCATTCTTAAACTTTCATGATGTATGTCCATCATACACACTCCGAGAAAAGACTAAGTGCTTATAAAGCTGCTTCTCAGATTTTCTTGTTACTGAAATCGAACGTTTAGGCGAATGTTCCTTCACTGGTAAAACATTGGTGTGCTAACCCATAAAAATTCGAGAGAGCTTTTGAAAACTCTCAAATTCTTTTTTTCTATATCCAAATTCACTCAAAAAATTCACTCTCAAATATCCAAACTCCTGGTGCAGAAGTTTGAATAGCCTTCTTGTTTATGTAGAAGAGGCTTAGTTAATTACTTACAAATTGTGAGTCATGAGGATTAATGAGGAATCAAGTCTAGGTTTAAGTCGCAATAGTTTCAGACTATATCCGCAATGATTCAAAATAGTCACATTTTTGAATCTTCATGACAAATAATACTCAAAGACTTGATGTTTCATGCCAAATAATAGTCCCAGACTTGAACCCTATTGAAACAATACGTTAACTTTCAGAGTAGGAGCAGTGAACTGGTAATTGTTATTTGAGCTGAGTTTCTCTTCACCCGTTTTTCACAAGGCTTTCAATAGTCTGAGATTTGATCCCACAAGACTGACGATAGTTTCAGATTTGATACATGATAATTAACATTTGTAACACATCCTTCTGACAATATTTGCCGACTTCGACTCTCATGAGATCCCTTACTCTTATTGCAGTGAACTGGTAATTGTCTGGTAATCTCTCATGAGATCCCTTACTCTTATTGCAGTGAACTGGTAATTGTCTGGTAATCTCTCATGAGATCCCTTACTCTTATTGCAGTGAACTGGTAATTGTCTGGTAATCTCTCATGAGATCCCTTACTCTTATTGCAGTGAACTGGTAATTGTCTGGTAATCTCTCATGAGATCCCTTACTCTTATTGCAGTGAACTGGTAATTGTCTGGTAATCTCTCATGAGATCCCTTACTCTTATTGCAGTGAACTGGTAATTGTCTGGTAATCTCTCATGAGATCCCTTACTCTTATTGCAGTGAACTGGTAATTGTCTGGTAATCTCTCATGAGATCCCTTACTCTTATTGCAGTGAACTGGTAATTGTCTGGTAATCTCTCATGAGATCCCTTACTCTTATTGAGGGGAATGCAAACACAGAAATGTACAAGTAGATGTCCTACAAACCGTTTTCCTCGTCTCTTCCAGTTGTACGGAAGTATGTAACTTCCCTTCTTTCTTATGGAGAGAAGACCCTCTTTATATGGGTCATCTGACTGTTCTGTTGTTGCTCTTTTTCCTATGGGCGTGTTTTGTCATTTCTTATGCGCAAAAAGAATAAGTTTAATAACAAAAAAGTATGGGAAATAGAAAGAGAGGTGACATCAGAAAGAAAGAAATGAACAAAAATAAAAAAGAAATAATGAGAGAGAGAGAGAGAGAGAGAGAGAGAGAGAGAGAGAGAGAGAGAGAGAGAGAGAGAGAGAGAGAGAGAGAGAAAGAGAGAGAGAGAGAGAGATTTTCACGCGCCTCCAAGGAGTGAACGGAATTACGAACAAGAGCGGACTAAAAAACGAGACAGAACGATGTGGTCTAACCTATGTAGTTGCACGCTTATTGTAGCTTCTACATCTTTCCAATAGAAAAGGTAAATTGGTCAGACGAATCAATGACAATATGAAGAGAAAAATATATAATTTAAGTACTTCCACAAAAATTGGAAGTAAAAACAGGAGTAAAGAAGAGAAGAAGAGAAGAAGAATTAATATAATTTGAGTTTGAGGAACTGCTAAAAAGTATAAGAGTGCTGTTGAGAATTTGCTCAAACAGTAAAAATGTATAAGAATATCATTCAAAACTTGTGAAATATGAAAGTATAGAGTCCGGGCGTGGCATAATGGTTGTGTGCTTGAATATTTTGTGAAGGTATCAAGTTCGACCCGCACCCCGGACAGATCCACCAAACCAAGGGTTTTAAGAAATTCAGGAAGTGCTCTTGCACGAATCTGACTCTCTCTGCTGCTGCTACTCACACCAGAAGTAATCCAGCGGGTAGCCACTGGTCAGGCTTAGGATAGTTCTGTCCCGGGGGAACGCGTATCCTGCCACGAGGCGGGAACAAGGAATAGTATTATTACTTATGAAATATGAAGGTTAATGAAAGTTTCATAAAAATATGAACATTCAATTTCGAAGATGGGGGCGATAAGAACAGTAGTTTCTTTCTCAAGATAATGTAGCGTAAGTGAGGATTGTTTGATTTAAGTTCAGACAAGAAACAATCACAATTTGTCCAAAAAGATAAAAAAAAAATGGCATCTACAAAATTGAAGCGTAATGAGTCTCGCAAAACTTAATCAACTGACAAGAGTCGAGGCACACGAGACTGGAAGACAGAAACGAGTCTCGTATAGATGAGGACAAATTCGGACGAGTGGAGAGCCACCTCAATCATAACAAGAAACTAATTTTCTCACTAAAAACATTACTAAATCACATGTTTCTTAGGCATACCGTTTTATCCAAGGTTTTAAAGAGCGAGAAATTAATGTTATATTACATAATACATAATACCGCCAAAGATCACCTTCCAAATTCTGTGGAGAAAAAATTTAAATTTCTATTTAAATATGGAAAGAAAATTTCACAGAGAAGTTATCATTAAAAAGTTAACAGATACGTAGAAATTGATTTTCCCCTTCACCAACCAAAAAAAGCTCTGAGGTTTCATGCAAACAAAACACAAAGTGAATTTTTTTACTCGCTTTTCGCTTCTTCGCATAAATTGATGAAGCATTACGAACGTGCTAATTCTCAACACACAAAAAGAATTCAGAAGTTTTGTGAATAATCAGGAAATAATTGAGGAAGTTTTAATAAGTCGAAGTTTTTCCTTTCAGAAATCGATCTTCGTATGAAATAGCAGTATATGTAAGTTTGTAACAATTTCGATTTGCATAAGACAACGGCCCGATGATGAAAAATTAAAACTTTTACCTAGGGATCTCTCTGGCATTGGAGGAATGATGACGTCTCGATTCCGCACCTGTTTATAATTTCAGTTAACTTTTACGAGAAATAATATTAGAAAATTTTTTCTAGAGCTGAAATAAAAATCGGTGTAATCTACATTGAACTCTTTCAATTCGCTGTTGGTTAAGGAGATTTGAACTCAATTTCTTCATACTCTATAACAAAAGAACTTCTTAACTTCTAACAGTAAATTTCTCAACGTAATATTTGTTGTAATCTAATTCAAAAACACCAATTTGTATTAAAATAAGATGATATAACTCGCATACATTTAGCTATAAAGATTATTTTAGTACATGTGTTTAAATTGTTTAAAGTTTTTTTATTAACTAAAAATATGATAAATTATATGCTATGATAGATGACATGATATGCTATGACGCATAGATGACGCATAGATGATAATAAGATGATATGCTGAAAACTGAACACCAGCTGTGAAAAAATTTGATTCATAGAAAAAATATTGATTTATAAATAGTATTTTATGGCGATAAAGTAAATGAAGGGGTAAAGTGGTTAAAAAAACTCAGAATTTGAATACAGTTACGATGCATCACAAGAAAATTTCTTTATTTTTTGCTCTTAACCAGTATTTCTTCCGCCTCAACTTCGTGTGTGATAATTACATTTAGCTATAAAGATTATTTTAGTACATGTGTTTAAATTGTTTAAAGTTTTTTTATTAACTAAAAATATGATAAATTACTAAATGAACTAACAAGAATGATAAGTTACTACATGAACGAATGTTTATAATGTTTATTTTTATACCAACAACTTTAACGATAAACTAGTTATTTAAAGAAAAAAACTAACCTGCTGTCCGTAGATGCAGTCTCCAAAACAGCCGCCCCATACCGTCCACTCGTCGACCTCACATTCTAAAGCAATCGGGAACTTTGAGCCGTCTTTAATTTTGAAATTTCACCAGGCTCACTCAAAACATTATCTAGTCTTCTAATAAATTTCGAGTCTTTCTAGTATTTGATTTCGAGTATTTCTAGTATTTTCCACTTCTTGATCAAGCTCGAACGCTTTCTTTTCGATGTCATGATATTGTAAATGTAGTGTTATTCAGCCAAACGATTTTATCTGATTACATGTTCTAGATTCGAAGAATTAGACTATAGAGTAAAGGATCGATCGATAATATTTGCTATTATTGACCTTCGAACCTCTCTTTTCCCGTTTCAAAGTTAATCTTAGAAAAAAAGTTCTTAAAAGCGATGCACCGATTTTTTCCCTGTAAGTCATAGAACAAACTTTGAACTGTAAAATTTTCATTATTCTTAGAATTTTAGCTTGAGCCTTGTTTTGGTTTTTATGTTATTTAGTAAACCCTTTTATAAATTTATATAGGCATCAGTTACAAAAAAATAAGCCTGAGTTTTCCGCCTTATAATACAACTCAGAACTCTCCTAGAAAAATGATCATAATTTAAATTTTGTAAGAAGCTTCAAATATCACGTGAAGAATGGAAACCTATCAAAAAATATTGATTGGGAATTTTCAAAAAGCTTTTTAAAAGTTATAGTTACGGATTTTATGAATGAAAGGAAGAATTTTAAAATGAAGGTGGAACGACGAATTCGTTCTGAGGAAGATGTTGAAATTAACGGAAACTTTGAAGAAGAAAACACAAGGTTAAAAGAAAACTGCTGAGAACTTGAATAGTTTTCAAAAGGATTTTCTTCACAAAAACCCCACAAACCTTCTGTTTTTTTTTTAAATTTGTTTATTTTGTTTTATTTCATCACACATCGAATACATGATGTGACAATACATGCCAGTTTTATTTCTTTTTTTAATATTTTCCTTTTAACCAAGTTTTTTAAACGATGGTATTTGATATACAAAAAGAGAAACATACTATTTTTGTCTTTAAAAATGTTCAAGGGAAAGGTTCTTTAACAGTTTATAACTGTTAGAATAGAATCATAGAATCATCAAACGAACTGTGCACATAAAAAGGCTAAATTGTTTTGACTTAAGGGCATAGGATAATAAAAAACAATAAAATGGATTTTATTCTGAAAAGTATTCGGGAACAAGTTCTTGAAAAAATGTTTTTGGGAGTAGAAGTTCTTTGTTTTACCAGATTAAATCCCTATCTCAAACCAGAAAGGGCGTACTTTTATACCATGTGCTTCTAAGCGCGAAAAAAGGGTTAAATGAACTTTATTCTTCGCTGTCTTTGATTAAACCCGGTGTACTTTTATGCACTAATTAACCCTCTCCACTTTCCGTATTTGTTGTATTTTACTTGCTCTGTTCTCTGATTTTACTGGTTGAGAGATTTGACATCACTCTATTATTCCAAAAGAAACATGAAGTTTTTTTTTTTTTAAATGATCATCGAGGTTTCTCGAAAGACCTCGATATATGTATCATAAAAATCATTTGATATCGATATAAATCGATATCATTTGATCTTTAAGAAGGATTATTGAAATCTAAAGAAATTTTTTTCTTCAAAAAGTTTAGAGTGTGAAATCTCAATTTCTTAGCATTTCCATGAGTTTCAAGTCCTCAAAGGAAGCTCCTTGAACCCTTAACAAATTCATTCTATAATAGATCTTGAACCCTTAACAAATTCATTCTATAATAGATCTTGAACCCTTAACAAATTCATTCTATAATAGATCTTGAACCCTTAACAAATTCATTCTATAATAGATCTTGAACCCTTAACAAATTCATTCTATAATAGATCTTGAACCCTTAACAAATTCATTCTATAATAGATCTTGAACCCTTAACAAATTCATTCTATAATAGATCTTGAACCCTTAACAAATTCATTCTATAATAGATCTTGAACCCTTAACAAATTCATTCTATAATAGATCTTGAACCCTTAACAAATTCATTCTATAATAGATCTTGAACCCTTAACAAATTCATTCTATAATAGATCTTGAACCCTTAACAAATTCATTCTATAATAGATCTTGAACCCTTAACAAATTCATTCTATAATAGATCTTGAACCCTTAACAAATTCATTCTATAATAGATCTTGAACCCTTAACAAATTCATTCTATAATAGATCTTGAACCCTTAACAAATTCATTCTATAATAGATCTTGAACCCTTAACAAATTCATTCTATAATAGATCTTGAACCCTTAACAAATTCATTCTATAATAGATCTTGAACCCTTAACAAATTCATTCTATAATAGATCTTGAACCTTTAACAAATTCATTCTATAATAGATCTTGAACCCTTAACAAATTCATTCTATAATAGATCTTGAACCCTTAACAAATTCATTCTATAATAGATCTTGAACCCTTAACAAATTCATTCTATAATAGATCTTGAACCCTTAACAAATTCATTCTATAATAGATCTTGAACCCTTAACAAATTCATTCTATAATAGATCTTGAACCCTTAACAAATTCATTCTATAATAGATCTTGAACCCTTAACAAATTCATTCTATAATAGATCTTGAACCCTTAACAAATTCATTCTATAATAGATCTTGAACCCTTAACAAATTCATTCTATAATAGATCTTGAACCCTTAACAAATTCATTCTATAATAGATCTTGAACCCTTAACAAATTCATTCTATAATAGATCTTGAACCCTTAACAAATTCATTCTATAATAGATCTTGAACCCTTAACAAATTCATTCTATAATAGATCTTGAACCCTTAACAAATTCATTCTATAATAGATCTTGAACCCTTAACAAATTCATTCTATAATAGATCTTGAACCCTTAACAAATTCATTCTATAATAGATCTTGAACCCTTAACAAATTCATTCTATAATAGATCTTGAACCCTTAACAAATTCATTCTATAATAGATCTTGAACCCTTAACAAATTCATTCTATAATAGATCTTGAACCCTTAACAAATTCATTCTATAATAGATCTTGAACCCTTAACAAATTCATTCTATAATAGATCTTGAACCCTTAACAAATTCATTCTATAATAGATCTTGAACCCTTAACAAATTCATTCTATAATAGATCTTGAACCCTTAACAAATTCATTCTATAATAGATCTTGAACCCTTAACAAATTCATTCTATAATAGATCTTGAACCCTTAACAAATTCATTCTATAATAGATCTTGAACCCTTAACAAATTCATTCTATAATAGATCTTGAACCCTTAACAAATTCATTCTATAATAGATCTTGAACCCTTAACAAATTCATTCTATAATAGATCTTGAACCCTTAACAAATTCATTCTATAATAGATCTTGAACCCTTAACAAATTCATTCTATAATAGATCTTGAACCCTTAACAAATTCATTCTATAATAGATCTTGAACCCTTAACAAATGCATTCTATAATAGATCTTGAACCCTTAACAAATTCATTCTATAATAGATCTTGAACCCTTAACAAATTCATTCTATAATAGATCTTGAACCCTTAACAAATTCATTCTATAATAGATCTTGAACCCTTAACAAATTCATTCTATAATAGATCTTGAACCCTTAACAAATTCATTCTATAATAGATCTTGAACCCTTAACAAATTCATTCTATAATAGATCTTGAACCCTTAACAAATTCATTCTATAATAGATCTTGAACCCTTAACAAATTCATTCTATAATAGATCTTGAACCCTTAACAAATTCATTCTATAATAGATCTTGAACCCTTAACAAATTCATTCTATAATAGATCTTGAACCCTTAACAAATTCATTCTATAATAGATCTTGAACCCTTAACAAATTCATTCTATAATAGATCTTGAACCCTTAACAAATTCATTCTATAATAGATCTTGAACCCTTAACAAATTCATTCTATAATAGATCTTGAACCCTTAACAAATTCATTCTATAATAGATCTTGAACCCTTAACAAATTCATTCTATAATAGATCTTGAACCCTTAACAAATTCATTCTATAATAGATCTTGAACCCTTAACAAATTCATTCTATAATAGATCTTGAACCCTTAACAAATTCATTCTATAATAGATCTTGAACCCTTAACAAATTCATTCTATAATAGATCTTGAACCCTTAACAAATTCATTCTATAATAGATCTTGAACCCTTAACAAATTCATTCTATAATAGATCTTGAACCCTTAACAAATTCATTCTATAATAGATCTTGAACCCTTAACAAATTCATTCTATAATAGATCTTGAACCCTTAACAAATTCATTCTATAATAGATCTTGAACCCTTAACAAATTCATTCTATAATAGATCTTGAACCCTTAACAAATTCATTCTATAATAGATCTTGAACCCTTAACAAATTCATTCTATAATAGATCTTGAACCCTTAACAAATTCATTCTATAATAGATCTTGAACCCTTAACAAATTCATTCTATAATAGATCTTGAACCCTTAACAAATTCATTCTATAATAGATCTTGAACCCTTAACAAATTCATTCTATAATAGATCTTAACAACCAAACCATGAATTTTTCACACATTTTTCTTTCGACTACGTCTCTGCTCCTCTCAGCCAAAAATCTTCTTGGGTTCCATACAAGCATCTCAAAACTTGGTTAGAACTTCGAAATAGTCATGAAAATTTCTAGAAAGCACTTGGGTTAAAAGCAAATAATTTTTTTCGAGTAGAAAAAACTTATAGCAAATACACTTGAAGTACTTTATAAGACAGATCTTGAATTGAAAATATACTCAGAAGTGAAAAATGTGCTCCAACTTAAGTGCAAAAATTCAGTTTCCTGTACTGATACGGAGTGAGACAGTTTGATTATTTTAAATGGTTATTAAAAGCGAAACATCAAACCACTTCACTTATCTCACTCCGCATAGTAGTAAATGGTCTATTCCGTCCCTCATTCTCGACACTAGATGATCGAACCTGAGGCAAACGTGGATGCGATGAGGATAAAAGTGCTTAAGAAACATCGCTGCATCTTTTTTTGACGAGAAGAGTAAAAGCCGACCATTTGGTCGAGGCTTCAGGGTTGGTAGGAATTCAATGTATGAATTTGGAACAGAAGACTCCGTGTAATGGTACAAGTAGGAGGGTGGATCCAATCGGAAAGGGTTGGCTCTCTGTTTAGGAAGGAAGGGAGACAGAGGTCTCAGTCAGTCGAAAAGATAGAGAGAGAGTGTGAAAGATAGATAGAGATAGAAAGAGATAGAGAGTAAGGAAAGGGAAAAAGAGAAAGCAGAGAGAGACAGAGAGAGGGAGAAAGAGAGAAAGAGATCGAGGGACAGAAAGAGAAATACGGACAGAAAAAAACCGCTATGCTAATGTGAGGAGATCGCAGTAGAATATGGAAGGAAGTAGTAGTTGATTGAAAAGACAGGCAGAAAAGCGTGTTTTCAGTTATGTGAGGAATCAAAGGAAAATGTAAGAAAGAGAAAGAAATAAAGAGAAACAAAATAGAGAAATGAAAATAGAGAAAGAGAGAGAGAAAGATAGAGAGAGAAATGAGAAAGAGAGAGAGAAAGACAGAGAGATATAGAGATAAAGAGAAAGACACAGAGATAGAGATAGAAAAACAGAAAGAGAGAGAAAGAGAAAGACAGAGAGACAGAGAGAGAAAGAGAGGCTGAGTAAGAGATAAAGAAAGAGAAAGAGATAAGAAGAAGAGCAGCGGTAAAATACGTAGTATCTCAAATTCGATCTCAGCGGCAGTGTCCTGATCCTTACAACTTCATCGCTTGTTCTTGCAGCTTTTATGACTAGTAATTATGTTGCGCAGCTGATAGGTAAGTTTGAACTTACTGACCGAGTGAGTAGATCAACGGCAATAGGTTCATTGCCTGGTTTTTTGTCATTTTTAGATACATTCGCATCTATTTTCCGATGCCTTGTTCGAAGGCTTTAACTCAAAGGCGTGGCTCGATAATTGTTTCAATTGTTTCATCCTCTAAAAAAGGTCAGAAAAAAGGCTAATGAATGGTCTGAAAGGTTGATATCTATCTAACTGGGGCGTCTACCACTCTAGAATTTCGGCTATCTAGCCCATCGGCCAAAAAAAACTGAAGTAAATGTTTTTATTCACATTCTTCCTTCAATCGCTTCATCGAAATGTTGCGTTTGATTCTTGAGATTTTCTCACCTGATATTCAATAGGTCCAGAAACAAAAAAAATTATAATATGTATACAATTATAATTTATGAAATCCATCGCACGGGCAAAAATGGCACCCAGCCGGGACCGAACCACCACCGCCCAACTGAAGCTTGTAGAGCGTTACCAATACACCAACCGAGTTTGTAAGATCCATTTGTACATATAAAAATAGTTTTCTGCTAGACCTATATTTTACAAGTTTCTAAGTCGCAGACTATGTACATATGAGCATAAAATCAAGACTGTTTTCACACAATACACATGTCTTGTATTATTCGGAGTAGAGATAAAATTTATTCATGAATATTTATTTATTCATTCATTCATTATTTATTTATTCATTCATTACTTGAAATGTGCTGAAATTAAGAATAACCAAAGTATACCTTGTTCAGTTTTATCGCTGTAATTGTTTAAAGAGAGATCTAGAAAATAATGAAGCTTGAATCAAGGAATAAGCATCATTATCGTGACTCGAAGCTTTTTAACTCGCCTTTAATAAACCTCGCAAGATTTTAAGATTTTAAAACGTAATGAGGTTGTCCCATCTGGTTTCCGGTTGTTCTAGAAGCATTTTTTGTATAAATTTTTTTTTACAACTTTTGTTCTGTTTTCCAAGATTGTTATCTCGAAAGTCAATACTTGGAAGTGCTCAAGGCGTCATGTAAGAAGTTGCTTCTGAATGAGCAAAACGTGAAAATTGTAGTTGATTTACACGCTACTCTCAAAACTTGAGAATTTTTTTTTGATGAGCGATGAGCGAACCGAGATACCCACGAGAATCATTGGGCGTTCCCTCTCGATTTAGACCAATTAAATTACATTTATGTACATTATTCTGCGAAAGAATGTTTCGTGATTTTGAATCTCAAAAACAATTACTTTTTCCATGGTCTTTCTCTTGTTCTTATCTAATTTTCCAGTTAAAAGAGGAATTTATATCCATGTCGCGAAGTGTGAATGGGTTTAGAGAGATAGGAAGAGAAAAAAGAGGGGGAAGAGATAGATAGAGATAAAGAGAGAGAGAGGTGAGAGAGAAACAGAAAGAGAGAAAAGAAAGGGAGAAAGAGAGGGAAAAAGAAAATAAAGAGATCAACGAAGAGAAAACGAGGAAAAGAGAGAAAAGAAAAAGAGAGGAAAGCAAAAAAAGAAAGCCTTGGACATGCTCTCATATCGCAATCTCCCGTTCTTTCAGTTGATGTCTCCGGTCGTTTAGAGTTGTTCTTGTTCTCTCACGCAATCCATACCTATTATAGTACCACCCGCATTTCCCAACTAGCCTGGCGGAAAGATCGCACCTTGTTGCCCTTATCACAGCAGGGGGCGAGAAAGTGGCTACTCTGACAAACGTGTACTTGAATACAATCTCTTCTTCTTGTTCCAGGTCCGCAAGAAGCTCGGACTCATCAAAGTTTCTTTATACGCAAGCATGCAAGTTAGGGCATAAGATGTGTACTAGTATGCAGTTCAGAACAAGATATGAGTAAAATACTAATCCGTTTTATAAGTATGTATTTTATATATACATAGAATGAGTATTTCAACTTTTAAGTAACACAATTTTGAAGAATTGACGAGTGATTGAGAATGAATAAAAGCTATTACACGTGGCTGAATCGTACCCGAATGGCTCTATTAACCTCTTTTCAATATGGGAAGCTCGGTCATATTCATACGCAACCCCGCCTAGAGTTCCTCAAAGGAGATGGGCCCTTGTTTTTTCGTACTTCAACGGCTTACTAGATGCTGTACCTAAATGATGCAGCCTAACAATATGTGCTTGAAATTGACGACTACTAACGATGTGAAAAGTCTACAAATCGGGCTCAATTTTGTAGCTGACTGGGCAATTAAATTTGGACTACAATTTTCACATCTAAAATAGTCGTTATGCGGATGAACAGGAATCATTCTGAGATGATTTTTTTTAAATGCAAGCTCTCAGCGAGTCGAATCACATCCGAGATCTAAGCATTGAGTACTCAAAACATTTCCAGAATATGTGTCACAAGGCAAGAATGAGAGTCGGCTATATTTTGAGAACTTTGAAATCAAAACACATCAGCTTCCCGGGACATTGGTGAATACGGCCACATGTTTGCAATCATTACGACATATGTTTGGCCTATTATGTAAAACTGCTCCGTCGTTGGGTCTGCTCACTTAAAAAAGAACATAGAAATGATCGAACAAGTTTAGGATCATTTCACAAAACAAGACTGTTGGAGAGCCGTTCTTCAGTTAGATTACGAAGAAACGCTGCAGCTCTTGAATCTTCCGGAGTTGAATTCCCGGCGAAAGACTATAGACCTACCGACAAACCTCAATTGATCCACGCTCCATGTTTTTGTTCAACAGCCACAGTTACAGTACTAAATTTAACTCGATTGACCTCTAATACGATCAGCTGTATATTTTAATATATTAGGTGCGCAAGAAAGTTCATAGCGTTTTTCAGAGAAAAAAATTAAATTTCAATAACCTAAGTGTGAGTATCAATCAACGGTATATCCACCATCATTACCAGAGACCTTCTGTCATCTCATAGACAAATCATAGATGCCTTCATGTTAGAACACGGTTGAGCAAAAGTTGAAGTAGTGCTCAAACCAGGTTTTGAACTTTCCTTCAAACTAACAAGTTTTCACCGTCAGTTGATTTTGCATTGATCCGGATGGACGGTTATCCGATAGAGCCAAGTTGAATGAATACGCTGGGTGAGAATTTATTTCGTAGCCCAGCCCTGGAATTTTTTTGAGTTTTTTTCGTGATCTGTTGCCGGTCCTTCTCATGCAAGTAGCAAAAGAAGCGAAATTGAGTTGGGCAATATTGCCTCACCGTCGTGAGCGAATATTGCATCGTTCACTTGATAGAGTTTCTTGAAATAGACATTAGCAGTGATGGTGGTATTACAAGTCAAGAGCTCCCAGTAAACGATGTCACGAGAGTGACACTGAACTGAAAGCAAGAGCTCAATTGGGAAAGTCCTTCATTGAACGTCCGCCCTGGCTGCTCCTTTTTGTCCAGCCATTGATGCTTCCACTTAACATGAACTTCGTTCACCCATTTATCATCCTCAGTGTGGAAAGTGTCTAGTAAATTCCCTTTGTGTTTTTACGAGAGAAGTTGTGCAGCAGCTTCCATCTGTTGATTACCGGTTATCAGAGAATTTCGTAAAGAAAACCAAAGTTATAGCTTACATCTTGCAAATCGGATCAAAGTCATTTCGATGGTGGTATGAGAGACATCAAAGTGCTCTGCCTTTTCGTAGGTATTGACCTTCAAATTTTCAACGAGCTGCTGGAGATCAGAGAAATTGAGTACGACTGTGCGTCGAGGACGGTCGTTGTCATCGAACTATTCTCTTTCTCTTTGGAACGTAGGAACCTAACTCTGCTGTCGCTATCACAGATAATATCCTCAACGAACGCCTTACTTAGTTTATGATGTCCCAAGGCTCCTGTGTCGCCGAGTTTGGAGCAGAAAAGAAGGGATACTGTAACGATGAACAAAATAAGGGATACTGTAACGATGAACATTTTATCGCAGCTTTTCTCTGCCATTCTGTAGCAAGTGAAAAGTTGAAGCAAATTGGTAGAAAAATTGAAGGAGTCGTTCTTCATGAACTTTGTTAAGAAGATTTCACAAATTTGTTGAAGAAAGTTGAAGAAAGAAGGTGGAAAAATTCGATACGAACTTTCATGTACACCTAATAATATTACCATCTAGAGTACATGTAGTTGAGAGTTGGAACAACGAATCGAATGAGGCCAGAGCATGCCCTACCGTCAGCTAGGATGAGGCCAGAGCATGCTCTACCGTCAGCTAGGATGAGGTCAGAGCATGCCCTACCGTCAACTAAGATGAGGCCAGAGCATGCTCTACCGTCAGCTGGGATGAGGCCAGAGCATGCCCTACCGTCAGCTGGGATGAGGCCAGAGCATGCCCTACCGTCAGCTGGGATGAGGCCAGAGCATGCCTTACCGTCAGCTGGGACGAGGCCAGAGCATGCCTTACCGTCAGCTGGGACGAGGCCAGAGCATGCCTTACCGTCAGCTGGGACGAGGCCAGAGCATGCCTTACCGTCAGCTGGGACGAGGCCAGAGCATGCCTTACCGTCAGCTGGGACGAGGCCAGAGCATGCCTTACCGTCAGCTGGGACGAGGCCAGAGCATGCCTTACCGTCAGCTGGGACGAGGCCAGAGCATGCCTTACCGTCAGCTGGGACGAGGCCAGAGCATGCCTTACCGTCAGCTGGGACGAGGCCAGAGCATGCCTTACCGTCAGCTGGGACGAGGCCAGAGCATGCCTTACCGTCAGCTGGGACGAGGCCAGAGCATGCCTTACCGTCAGCTGGGACGAGGCCAGAGCATGCCTTACCGTCAGCTGGGACGAGGCCAGAGCATGCCTTACCGTCAGCTGGGATGAGGCCAGAGCATGCCTTGCCGTCAGCTGGGATGAGGCCAGAGCATGCCTCCATGTCAGCTGGGATGATGCCAAACCATTACCTCCCGTCAGCTCGGATGAGGCAAGAGCATTCCTCACCGTCAGCTGGGATGAGGCCAAACCATGACCTCCCGTCAGCTCGGATGAGGCCAGAGCATGCCCTCCCGTCAGCTTGGATGAGGCCAGAGCATGCCCTCCCGTCAGCTTGGATGAGGCTAGAGCATGCCTTACCGTCAGCTGGGATGAGGCCAGAGCATGCCTTACCGTCAGCTGGGATGAGGCCAGAGCATGCCTTGCCGTCAGCTGGGATGAGGCCAGAGCATGCCTCCATGTCAGCTGGGATGATGCCAAACCATTACCTCCCGTCAGCTCGGATGAGGCAAGAGCATTCCTCACCGTCAGCTGGGATGAGGCCAAACCATGACCTCCCGTCAGCTCGGATGAGGCCAGAGCATGCCCTCCCGTCAGCTTGGATGAGGCCAGAGCATGCCCTCCCGTCAGCTTGGATGAGGCTAGAGCATGCCTTACCGTCAGCTGGGATGAGGCCAGAGCATGCCTTACCGTCAGCTCGGTTGAGGCCAGAGCATGCCCTCCCGTCAGATGGGATGAGGCCAGAGCATGCCCTCCCGTCAGCTTGGATGAGGCCAGAGCATGCCTTACCGTCAGCCGGGATGAGGCCAGAGCATGCCCTCCCGTCAGCTCGGATGAGGCCAGAGCATGCCCTCCCGTCAGCTGGGATGAGGCCAGAGCATGCCTCCATGTCAGCTGGGATGATGCCAAACCATTACCTCCCGTCAGCTCGGATGAGGCAAGAGCATTCCTCACCGTCAGCTGGGATGAGGCCAAACCATGACCTCCCGTCAGCTCGGATGAGGCCAGAGCATGCCCTCCCGTCAGCTTGGATGAGGCCAGAGCATGCCCTCCCGTCAGCTTGGATGAGGCTAGAGCATGCCTTACCGTCAGCTGGGATGAGGCCAGAGCATGCCTTACCGTCAGCTCGGTTGAGGCCAGAGCATGCCCTCCCGTTAGATGGGATGAGGCCAGAGCATGCCCTCCCGTCAGCTTGGATGAGGCCAGAGCATGCCTTACCGTCAGCCGGGATGAGGCCAGAGCATGCCCTCCCGTCAGCTCGGATGAGGCCACAGAGCATGCCCTCCCGTCAGATGGGATGAGGCCAGAGCATGCCCCACCGTCAGATCGTTAAAAGAGCAGAAAGGGACTTCCATGCAATTGATACTGTTGCATTCTTTTTTGTGAATTCTTCCTGGTAATCCTTTGATTAGAGTTGAATCTTATTGGTAATCCTTTGATTAGAGTTGAATCTTATTGCCGTCTCTTGATAAATTCAAAACTCTTTTCATCTCTGTATTCAATTTAAATCGTTTTTTTGTACCATCAATAAGTCGCAAACTATTATTTGAAAAAATTCTTTCGATCTTAAAATTTCTCAATTTCTTATGAAAAGGAGAAATGTCTGTGAATTTTGTTTCAATTGTGAACCTTATCGTTTTTATGTGAATATACTACTCACACTGAGTAATAAAGTATATCGTCAGAAATAAGAGATACAAAAATAATTATCGAGTAAATGTATTTAGTTTATCGCTGCTGATTGAGTGGTTTTGAAAGCCCTTCGTTCCTAGATTTGTTCTAAACCTCTTTTGTTCTAAACTTATTTGAGAAAAAACATTCATATAAAAAACTTCCTGCTGATAATTCTAATTTTTTAACTGGTCAATTCTCATTTTGAAAATTCGGTAACGCGTTAGCACTACCGGTCGGAGAATAAACTATGGACGCAAACTAGCTTTTATCCATGGTCCAGTTCTAATACATTTCATCTTAATCAGGCCTTATTGCGTTTTACCTTTGTAACAGAGCTACTTTTTATTTAAACTTTTAGTAACCAGAAAATTCAAAGTGTCTTCTGCTATATTCCGTAGCCCTTTTCAGTGTCTAGTACTTTCGAACATTCTATGAGAAAACTCGGTTAAACCACCACGTAGAAAACGTCGCGTCGCTCTTGATTATTCGCGAGATCTTTCAAAGAACTTGTGGATTATTTTGTATGTCGTTAAGAACGAATTCTAAAATGGCTATAAAATGGTAACACACTAAAATGGCTATAAAATGGTAACAGACTCGCTACCTGTTAGAAGAGAAAATTTCGATCCCGCACGGTAGAATAGCTTTTTTCCGTGCGATGGTTTAATCAATTGTCGTCTTATCTAGGTGTTCCAGCCATTGAACTGTGTAACTGAGCATTTGAAGATCTATCTGTAATGTATACCTACGCGATATCTTCCGCGAGTACACCAATGAAGTCTACAGCAAGTCAGTGAACGATATTCATTGATGATATGTAGCACTTCATTTTGTTTAGATGTCATATGACTGGGATAAACAAGGAGGGCTTTTCTAAACTGTTGATCTGCACATACAGTACCAATCCGGAACTCCAAAAAGTTCCTTTCATAATCAGTATTTGAAAAAAAACCATCTTGATTTGAGTTGAGGTTTATTACGGATGGTTTTTACGTGGTAAGGTATAAGGAAGGGTTCTTCCATGTGAGGGGAAACATGAGGTCGAAGGAGTTCATGACAGATGAGGTCGAAGGGTCCACGTTGATTTCGTAAAGAACTTTTGAGTGATTGGTTGGTCCTACTCCAGTGGTAGCATTGTGTGGGAGGGCGGTGAGTAACTAGGAAGGTACAACGAACCAGGCATATGAGCCTTTCATATAACACTATCGCACGGAATAGCAATGTGTCCCCGTGGTGTAATGGTAACACGCGCTCCCGGTTTGAGTCGAGATGGTCTGGGTTCGATCCCGCCCGGCGGACTAGCTTTTTTCTGTGCGATAGTTCAATCATTTGTCATCTTAACCAGGCGTCACTGCCTTTAAACTGTGTAACTTAGAATTTGAAGATAGGAAGATACAGCTTCAAGGTTTCCAATTCCTGAAGCCGTATTGCATCTTGTTCACTAGACGAAATGAAAAGAGCAGAGAGTGGATGGAAAGTCGACCACTCTAGTCATGGCGATGACAAATGAGGTCGAATGGGTCCACGTTGATTTCGTAAAGAACTTTCGAGTGATTGGTCGGTCCTAATCCAGTGGTAGCATTGTGTGGGAGGGCGGTGAGTAACTAGGACGATACAGCTTCAAGGTTTCCAATTCCTCGTTGAAGCCGTATTGCTTCTTGTCAACTAGACGAAATGAATAGAGCAGAGAGTGGATGGAAAGTCGACCACTCTAGTCATGGCGATGACATATTAGAGTAGAGAAACATTGTGAAGGTGCATAATGGGTTTATTTTTAAAGATAAATTGCGCAGTATTTAAAAGATAAAGTTCTGCTTTAAATTATGAATAAAAAAATGCGAAAGTCTGTTTCGCCCCCGAGCCCAGACAGACTTTCGCTCTCTCTGGGCGGGGCTCTTCAGTGAGTTCCCAGAGAGACCGTGATATAGAAATAATAAGTAAATTTAAAAAAAACAAACTTAAATTATTAAACTAAATTGTAATAACGATAACATCACAAAAAACATAAACAAAAAAGGAATTTTCTTAAAAAAAGAAAGGTCAATAGCGTATGAAGTAGTGATGAGATATTTAATAACAGAAAAAAGATAGGGATGGAAAGGAATTGAGTGATCAATGATGATACTCAATATGTTGGAACTTTTCAATGATCTTTTGATTGATATTGAAGTGAGTTCCCAGAGAGACCGTGATATAGAAATAATAAGTAAAATTTAAAAAAAAACAAACTTAAATTATTAAACTAAATTGTAATAACGATAACATCACAAAAAACATAAACAAAAAGGAATTTTCTTAAAAAAGAAAGGTCAATAGCGTATGAAGTAGTGATGAGATATTTAATAACAGAAAAAGATAGGGATGGAAGGGAATTGAGTGATCAATGATGATACTCAATATGTTGGAACTGTTCAATGAATGATCTTTTGATTGATATTGATGTGTACTGTGTTATATTTTAGTGAAATTGATGGGTTTTTTGGTAATAGTTTTAATTAATCTACCTAATATTATATGATCTTGAAATTGATTTGACCTGTAAGAGTCTATTAACATAGTGATTCTGTTGAGAAAGTCTTCTATGTGTTTACAGTTATTACTAAAACGTAAAGTTTCACTGTATATGGTGTTGAGACCAATGTTGATGGGTATATTAGAGCTAAAGTGGGGGTATTTTATAACCTTAAAGTTGTATGCATCGGTTTTTTTGTATAGTTTAAACTTTGTAGTACCATCTTCTAAGATTTCTATGTCTAGGTCAAGAACTTCAGCTTTGTATCTCTGTTGATTAGTTTGTTCTAAAGTAAGAGAATTATGATATACTTCTTTTGTAAAAGAAATGAACTCATTTAATTTGTTTGATATATGAATTAAATCATCAATGTATCGGAAGGTACAATTAAGTGAAAGTCTTAAAGGGTGAGTTCCTTTTATGTTTTGGTTAATATAATGAAATTCCATCATAGCTAGTGTTAAGTCAGCTATTTGAGGAGACGCGTTATTACCTTGAGGTATACCCTTGTTTTGTTTATATATAATTTGACTATAAAGGGCATAGCTATTGTCTAAGATGTAAGTAAGCATTTTGTATATTTGAAAGGGAAGGTAAGTTCTACTTTTGTTGGTTTCATTAGTGTAACTGGTTTGATTACCTTTAATTCTGATGGCTTGGAATCCACTATTTTTGAAACAAGTTTTAATAACTCTTTTTATGTTGATCTTAACTATGTCATGTGGGAGGTTGGTAAAAAGGGAAGTGAAGTCAGCACAGTATATTTCTTTTGTTTGATTCCACGATAGTCTAAGTTCATGAAGAACGGGTTTAGTATTAAGAATAGAAAAAAGGTGATTAGTACCATTTCTTTCACTTGTTTGTTTGCAATAACTTTTGAAATGTCTGGATAGATGTTTGAGAATTAACTGAAGTTTTTGAGATAATGGTTTGAGACTGCTGTTGGAAGCTCCGGTTTCAAATCGGAATTTAACGGGATTTTTGTGCATTTTAGGTATACCATAAACAGTTGGTATGTTGTATGTATATGTTAGATAAAGGGATAGGAATTTTGAGTTCTTTAGTTAGTTCAAAGTGTTTATTAATTATGTTAAAGGTGTTTAAAGAAGGAATTGGTTGATAGGTTCTAGTATTTTCTGTGCTTGTATTCATCTCTTCGTTCATAAATAGAAGATATAATTTCTTGCAAGTGAATGCATAGTTGTTACTAGCTTTATCAATAGGGGTTATTATGAATTTTTTTCGTATTTCAAAAATGCTTCTGTAGATTTGTTTGTAATTAGTGGAATCGAAATAGTGGAATCTGTCGAGATATCTAGAAATTAGTGGAAGGCAGTGTTTTTGAAGTATATTGTAAATAATAATACGATCATATTGATTAAGATGGAATGTTTTGGTCATTTTCGTCACTGTCTGTTTAATGGATTGTTCCATTTCTGAAATAATTGTATCTTTATCAACATTTTCACAAATGCGATATTTTGTACCTCGATTCAGGATTTGACGTAGAGATGAGTCATGAGTGATTTTAGTATTTCCGCTGCATATGTGTCCAAAAGTATTGTTTATAAGTTCAGGGTATTTATAGCAACAACATTCGCTTTCTAAAATGTTTTTCTTATTGTCATTATTAAGTTCCTCAAGGAAATTGTTATAATTGAAAACTTTTTTACTAAATGGTTCAGTTAAACTATATATAGTGCGGAATGTAAATGGTCTGGGAATTAGACTTTTCAATTTTAAACCATTGATAGAAGCTTTGTTAAAGATGCGTTTTAAGGGTATGTTATCCATATATTTACCATAGTAAGGTAGTTTGATGTTGATATAAGTAGTGTCTTTTGTATTGGGTTCCCTTTGTTTCCTCCAGAAGTAGTCACATATTGTACTGGTTATTCTTATTTTATCAGTGTTTTTGAGAGATAAGAATTCTTTAGTGAGAGCGTATTTTATGATATTATCCTTTTCTTTATTTTTAAGTTTTCTGTATTCTAGATATAATTCTCTGCCATTCTTTGCGTTTAAAATATCATGTATGAGGTTGGATAAGTCCCGTGCTAGATATGAAGGACGAGTTCTTCTACGATTTTTGTGTTTGGAAGTTTTGACTGGTATATTCAAAGGATTATTATGATATGGATTTCTAACTTTATCCATTGGATTTAAATTGTCAGAAATTAATCCATAGTTTTGTATTTGATCATTGAGACCATAGGGAAAAGCCGTTAGCATTAATCTAATCCAGTATGATTCTTTACTTCTTAATTCCGCTTTATTTGTTGCATGGTCTAGAATGTCTATTAGGATTTCATCTGGAGAATAATTGGGTTCTTTATAGTGTTGACAAAGGTATGTATTCAAAATGGTTTTTCCTAGATGGTATCTGTGTTGAGATATACGTTTTTTGAGTGTTTGGGTAGTTTCTCCTATATATTGAAGTTTACATTTCTTACATGTAATAAGATAAATTAAGTTCTTAGTAGTACATGTTAGCTGAGAGGGTTTAGTTGTAAGAAAAAATTTTCCGGTTGTATAACTAGTAACATAATTTTTGTAATTGGTAATTTTGCATATGGTGCAACGGTTATTATTGCAATTGACACCTTCATTTTGTGTGTAGTTGGGTGGTTTGAAATAATGTTTTCCATCAACCTTATTGAAATATGTAGGATTGTTTAATTTAGATTTGAAGATATTTTGGTAATGGTTTTTGTTAGACAATTGATACGATGAAGCTGGCTGCCTGACCAGATGTTCACCGAGCGCTACTCCGAATTAAATAATCGGTTGTTGTCCTCTTGGACTCTTTCATTCGGCATGACCCAATTCTCACACCCGGGTTAAGCGCTAGATTCCCGGGGGTGTGGTATATCATGCCCGTGATAGTAATATGAGATATTAAAACTTCATCCGATTGAGTGTAATAGTTTTAAGTTAGAAGTGTAAGAAATTCCTTTGATAGAAATAGTTTTTGTGTTTAGTGGTGCTGACTGAAAGGTGTTGGTTTAAAGTTAAACCTTTTGTGAAATATTTTTTAATATAATATGTTTTAAGATTGGTTTTTTGATGCTGATTAGCATCTATAGGTTGTGGGGATTTATGATTTAATTGTAAACCAACATGTTTTATAGTGTAATGAATGTAATGTAAAATGGTGCAAATTGCAAAACTATTGATTATGAAAAGGTATAAGTGGTGTCGAAGAATATATTAAAGTATGGTTAAATTAACGAAAATAACTTTAATGTGAATAAATGTGATGTAAACAGTTAAAGATAAATTGATGTAAGTAAATCAAGATATAGAAGAGAAGTATAAATGGAATGAAGATAATGAAATTTGGAGATTTGCTGCAATGCAGCTATTTTCTGGTTTGTGAAAACCATATTTGCTGCAAGCATGAGGTCGAAGGGGTCCACGTTGATTTCGTGAAGAACTTTCGAGTGATTGGTTGGTCCTACTCATTTTAGCATTGTATGGGAGGGCGGTGAGTAACTAGGACGATACAGCTTTAAGGTTTCCAATTCCTCGTTGAAGCCGTATTGCATCTTGTCCACTAGACGAAATGAATAGAGCAGAGAGCGGATGGAAAGTCGATCACTCCAGTCATGGCGAACAAGAGCAGAAACACCGGCGCGCTCTTCTGGTTTTCGACCGGTATGAGCAGCGTAATACAAAATATTTCTAATTTTAGAACTTCTTCTGGAACGTTAAAATGCATTCTACATAGATGCAGTCTGATATTTCAGTTGCTTTCGTGAAAATATTGAGAAAGGCGGTGTCGTGTATGTTTTATGTCTGATTGTAAAACCGTTAACACCGGTTTTAATGTCATTCGTTTCGTTGGATCCTTCTGTCAATAGATATTTATGACCCGTGCTAGTTCTCACTTAATTCCGGACATTTCCCATGTGAAACATAGAAAAGAACTTTCCAAAAAAGGTTGAAAGCGTTTCTTTCAAGGTTTTCCTGCAATAAAATCCAGTTTATCAATTTCATCCCTTGAATATGTATATGTATGTATATATTTAATGTATATGTATGTATATATTTAATAGCAACAGGCCGAGTTCCAATGGAAAAGTGAAATTGACTGCATGTTAAGAGCGTATCTTTTTGGCAGAGCATATCTTTTGACGTAATCAGACTGACTAGGAATTTTTTAATGCAGAAAATCAGGGCAATTAACAAAGTGAGACATGAGGCTTGAGGCAAGAGGACGCCGAGGAATGAGGCTGTTTGTTGTTTGTACCAACAAGCAACACACTCACAACACACTTTCACTTTTTAACACTACGGACTACACTATACACACTGTGGACTGGTACAAACAACAAACGGCCTCACTCCTCGGCGTCCTCATGCCTCAAGCCTCATGCCTCACTTTGTTAATGGCTGAAAAATAGCCGTTGGAAAGAATGTTTTGCAGCAAACTGTCAGGAAATTTTTTTTATTTTGAATTGAAATATCAGTTGCAAAATCGTATTTTGCCCTAAATTAATTGGAAAATCGTATTATTCATCTGAATATCCTTTCCAAGGTCGTATTTTTCTCCTGTTACTGTCACGTTAGAAGAGAGTGATGCAGGTTTACTTTTTCATGAATGAACCTGGCCTATCGCGAATTCTGAAGGTGGGTACGTTCAGGACGGAAATGCAGAGCCGTGGATTAAAATAAAGAGTAAAACTTCGCCTACAAAATAGTGTGTTGACGAAGAAAATAAGGCAAGAGACTCGGATCACCGACACTTCGTATTTTCGACACTTGGTACCCCACACTTCGTATCCGACACTTTGTACCCGCGACACTTCGTACCGAGACATTTCGTATCGTGACACTTCGTACAATCGACACTTCGTACCCGCGACTTTTTGTATCCAAAACTTCTTACCTCGACACTTTGTACCCACATTAATATACTTCGTAACGTTTCCTCATTTTTTCCCTTCATTTTTAAACTTGTGAAATTTTGCAGTCCGACGTAATTTGCTGAATCGGCATAATCGGCCCATTTTTTGTATTCCTTTTTAAATTGTATTTATTTTAAAATTATCTTTTTTTGTATTTCTTTTTTATTTGTATATCTTTTTTAAAAATTATCTTTATTGTTAATCTTTTTCGTCTTACTTTTAAAAAAAATTATCTGTATAAATTTTAATTTTTAAAGTTAATTCTCTTTTAATGATACGGTCTCGTTAGCCTAAGCCGTACGGCCTCATTAGCGTAAACTTTTGCCTAATCCTAAGCGTTTTTAATGAAAATTAATTGTTTGATGTAAACATAAATTTAATGTAAAAATAGAAAGGTGATTGCGTGAGCGTGATGAGTTTTTTAAAAGTTGAAAAGCATGAATTCACCAATACACAAGATGTTGCAAAATAAAATCAACATCAGCGCATCCGACCATTTGCCGAACTATTGACAATGTATAGCTTCTTCACCCCTACACTAGTGCACTATACTGCCCTGCTGTGATAAATTTACAAGAACGTAAGATATACAGTAAAATGAGCCGATTAGGCCAATTATGCTAATCCAGCAAATTACGTCGGACTGCAAACTTTCACAAGTATTTTAAATCATTTGATCAAGTTTATAGAACTTTCGATACGCATTTCTTTGAGAAAACAAATAACAACTTAATACAAATTGGTCTTCTAAAACAGAGAAATTATTCAACTCTAGAATAACATTTTAAAAACCTTAAATTTGTTCACCTAAAACAGCATAACCGAAAGTCAAGAAGAAAAAATATTGGGTACAAAGTTTACGGGTACGAAGGGTCGCGGTACGAAATGTCGTATTAACATGGGAACAAAGTGTCGAGATATGAAGTGTCGCGGTACGAAGTGTCGCGGGTACGAAGTGTCGAAAATACGAAGTGTCGTGATACCAAGAGACTCGAAGATAGGCGAAAGATTCGAATCTTATTCTCTTTTTCAAAGCACTTTTTAACACTCTGTAGTTTACCCTATATTTCGGTTAACAGTTCTAATGCCTCAATTGGCGTCTGCAAACGGGCCCCGGTTGAACCTGTTTGTGTACCACCTCAATTATTTAGTTGAGAAGCGAAGTAGAAAATCACTTAGGAAAAAGGGAGGTTCTAATAAATACCTACATAATATACAGGGTGCGTAAGAAGTATTGTAACACGGATATTGATCCATATCTTGGTTTTCATAAAAGCTAAGAAATGAAAATTAACAGGTTTTATTCATAGCACCGGTATGTACGATGTGTATAAAATTCATTCGAATCGGCTTCCATGTTCACGAATGACAGCACGAAGTCTGCCTTGGTACTGGTCGACGCATGCGTGCAAGGGTGAGATGCACTGCACCATCTTCAGCGACGAGAAGCTTTTCACCGTTGAAGCTGCCTTAAACAGCCAGAATGTGCGCGTATTGGCTAAGACACCTACGCTGGCAGACCTTGGAGGCAGAATCGTGAACCGGACAAAACATCCATCGCAGGTGATGTTCTGGGGAGCGATCTGCTCAAGCGGCAAAAGTCCACTCGTCTTCATCGAGCCCCACGTAAAGGTCGACCGTCACGTCTACCTGAAAACCATTCTCCAAGATACTCTGAAACCCTGGACAGATGCCCACTTCAACGAAGGCCATTACGTCTTCCAGCAGGACGGAGCCCCTTCACACACTGCCGAAACCGTTCAAGAGTGGTGCAAACTCTCGCTACCCCCCTTCATCGCAAACGAAGAATGGCCCGCGTCGTCACCCGAGCTGAACCCGCTAGATTACGCGATCTGGGGCGAAATGCAGGACAAAGTGTGTGCTACCGCCCACCGAAGTTTGGATTCCCTCGAAGCCGATCTCAAGAAGTACTGGGACTCTATCTCTCCGCAGTACTTCAATTTCAATTTCAATTTTATTACGTGAAAACATTACATGCAGCAACGCATAAATTAATCACGTGGTACGAGAGATTAAACAATTGAATTGTTTGAATTACATAAATAGGTGAAACAATGCAGATTACAACCAGGCAAACATATATCATTCATCAACACTATTAATTTCGGTGAATATACGAGCTGATCGTATAGAGAAGGCATTTCTTCTGCAAATAGTTCTCGGAGCAGGGTAGATTATTTTGAAAAGTGCGCCTCTAGTGTTGGACGCTCTTATTTCAAAGTTGTGGTGCGTCCTGTCAGAGAGTACTTTTTCCCCAAATATCAGTTTCAGAAGTAGTTTAAGGTCGTTAGATTCTCTAACAGAGAGAAGAGATACTAGGCCTAGTTGATTGTTTCTCGTCTGACTACTTGGCATATTATTAAACGAACAACCAAAGCACCGGCGAAAAACGCGACGCGTAAATTAATTTTGCACATGCGTCGCCCAGTACCAAGGCAGACTTCGTGCTGTCATTCGTGAACATGGAAGCCGATTCGAATGAATTTTATACACATCGTACATACCGGTGCTATGAATAAAACCTGTTGATTTTCATTTCATAGCTTTTATGAAAACCAAGATATGGATCAATATCCGTGTTACAATACTTCTTACGCACCCTGTATATTCGTCTCCACCATGTTTCGTAAAATGAAAGTTTTATATGTGCACCTTGTTACATGTAAAAACCAGTAGTCAACCGTTTTGAGTATCGCTCGTTTATTTTCTGAAGACATTTACATAATCATCAGAAAACTTAATTAATTTACATAATCATCAGAAAACTTAATTAATTTACATAATCATCAGAAAACTTAATTAATTTACATAATCATCAGAAAACTTAATTAATTTACATAATCATCAGAAAACTTAATTAATTTACATAATCATCAGAAAACTTAATTAATTTACATAATCATCAGAAAACTTAATTAATTTACATAATCATCAGAAAACTTAATTAATTTACATAATCATCAGAAAACTTAATTAATTTACATAATCATCAGAAAACTTAATTAATTTACATAATCATCAGAAAACTTAATTAATTTACATAATCATCAGAAAACTTAATTAATTTACATAATCATCAGAAAACTTAATTAATTTACATAATCATCAGAAAACTTAATTAATTTACATAATCATCAGAAAACTTAATTAATTTACATAATCATCAGAAAACTTAATTAATTTACATAATCATCAGAAAACTTAATTAATTTACATAATCATCAGAAAACTTAATTAATTTACATAATCATCAGAAAACTTAATTAATTTACATAATCATCAGAAAACTTAATTAAAGAAGCTTAGTCAAATTAATTATTTCTTGGTACAAGTAAATACATCAAAACGTGTATTTCTTGTTCGACGTTATTTTCGTCATCGATCTTCCTTTTTACTTTTTGAATCTTTGTGAATGAAAACCGTTTTACTACAAAACTTATATGTTTAAAACATGGAATGAACAAGTTGTTGGGGGAAGATATTGAATCAAAGAATATATCTTTCGGAAGGAACTCAAATGCGCAAATGTACAACTCCTTGTAGAGAACAAGGCTCATCTGAAGTTGAAAATGATTGCCAAAGTAACAGTACTTATGTTTAAATCTGGAAAACCCCTATTTTCTTATTTTTTTTGCATTCATGTACATCGATCGAATCGTAAAAGCTCTACGAAAAATTATGTTTTCAAAAAAGGACATATAATTGAAATTTCATAAATTTAGAACCAAAAAAACCTTCATGTACACATAAAAAAGAAAATTATGAACTCAGCGTTTTCATGCTTTTCATACATATACATGCTCTATAAAAACGTACTTCAAAATGTACAGGTGAGATTAACATACAAATTTTTTTGTTTGTATCTTATGCTCTTCTGTCTGACTCTGAGAGAGTAGGGAAGATTCACCAAATTAAGCAAATCAGATAAAAATCAGCCACAAAAAACAGAAACATCACAGAGGCATGGCTCACGAAAGTTGAACGTTCCAGAAACGGCTCCGGGGACCACGCACTCACCAAGTAACGTTCCAGAACCGGCTCCGGTGACCACGCACTCACCAAGTAACGTTCCAGAAACGGCTCCGGGGACCACGCACTCACCAAGTAACGTTCCAGAAACGGCTCCGGGGACCACGCGCTCACCAAGTAACGTTCCAGAAACGGCTCCGGGGACCACGCACTCACCAAGTACGGTTCCAGAAACGGCTCAGGGGACCACGCACTCACCAAGTACGTACGAAAGTAAAAATCATGAAGAATCACAGAAATGCATCGTTTTCATCTTGTTTCTTCTTGTTTCCATTTCTGAAATGTTGAATCAACAGTTTTCGTAATAAGCGCACACAGTTTATAACACTCGTGAGTAATTCAGTTCTTGATTTTTTCTGTTCTCAATGTCACCCACCGGTGAGTTCTGCTTTTCGTTTCAGGTTTCGCACACTCTTTGAATCGAGAAACATACATGATCTATTTTTTTGTGCTAAATTGTGCTAATTTGTGCTAATTTCTGATCCCTCAAACACTGCTAGCATTTAGTCGAGAGTAAGACTTAGCTAATCAGTTTTCTTAACCCCTTGGTTTGCGTGTATTTGCTTAGGGTGGGCTCAAAATTGTACCCCTACAAGTGTGGCACACATGTTCACACTTGGAAAAGATCCAATGAACATTTTTAAACCAATCACAGATGAAATTTTTTATCAAAAATTAGAGAGTTCAAGAATTCTTACTCAAAACATAAAAAGCTGTTGTTTTATTCATCTTTCCAATTGCCTTCATTATAAGCGGTTTTCCGGGTTTTTTTCTTCAGATTACTTTCATACATTTGAAAATTTGAATGATGTTTATCCTAAGAAGGCCCCTTTCTCAATTCTTTTCTTATGAAACAACTTCATAAAGTTATGTAAAGTTGTTTCGTGTTTTCGATTTAAAGATAAAAGTTTTACGCTTTATCCCGTTGTCTGCTCAGGCCTTAAGACCCTCTAATTTGCCATTTGCTATGATCGAAGCAATGCAGGCGTTATAGTATAAAGTAGATCCATATAACCTGCAGCAGAAGGCGAAGATGTCTCTCGGCTGGATGTGCTGCGAAGACCAGTAGCTGTAGCAGTAGCGACATGCAAGGGATTCGTCCAGCAAAAGGGAAGGCAGGTACTGCTCAACGAGTCTTTAAGTGTCAATTAATGAAGGAGAGTAGAGAAATTTTTACGGAAAAAAAGAGTGAATGAGACAGAGAGAGAGAGAGAGAAAAGAGAGAGATAGAATGAGAGAGAGAGAGAGAGAAAAGAGAGAGATAGAATGAGAGAGAGAGAGAGAAAAGAGAGAGATAGAATGAGAAAGAGAGAGAGAGAGAAAAGAGAGAGATAGAATGAGAGGGAGAGAGAGAGAGAAAGGGAGTTACAGGGTGGTTCATAAATAGTGTTACAAATGTTTGAGAACATTTCCTGAGGAAGTGACCGCACGTAGCGGTCACTTTTCTTGTTTTTTCCGATTCCCCGTAATTTTTTATACGTGTCAAGTGAGTTTCGATTGAATCCATCGATGTTTAGGGTAATGACAGCGTCGAATCGCTTGCGAACTGCGATCATTCGCCTACACACTCTTGGCCACGCCCCTGCTCGCATTGCTGAAACGCTTCGCCTGCCTCGCATGACAGTGTATCGAGCGATCAAACGATTCGAGGAGCTTGGCACATCTTTGGACCGTCCAAGGCGAGGTCGTCCTCGCACTGCTCGCACGACACAACTCATCGAAACCGTTCGGAGTCGGATCAACCGAAATGCACGACGAAGCATCAGACAGATGGCGCAGCAGCTCCCGATGAGCCGAACTTCATTGGGACGAATAGTCACGGAGGAGCTGGGACTCAGGTCGTATCGTACACGGAAGGCCGCTTTTCTGTCGGCTCGCAACAAGTCGGAAAGAGTCAAAAGATGTCGCGACCTTCTTCGTCGTACGCAACAAGGCGAACATTTCAATATGGTGTTCTCTGACGAAAAGCTGTTCACCGTGGAAGAAGTCCACAACTCCCAAAACGTCAGAGTGCTTGCGAAGGACGCAGAGCAAGCCGATAGCAAGGGTAGAACGGTCCAACGCAGTGCACATCCAACTCAAGTCATGGTCTGGGCGGGGATCTGCGCAACAGGAAAAACACCGCTTGTTTTCGTCGAGAAAGGCGTCAAGATCGACACGGAATACTATCTGAAACATGTTCTGCAAGACGTGCTCCATCCATGGTCTCAATCGCATTTCAATCAGAGGACATGGACCTTTCAACAAGACTCAGCACCAGCCCACAAAGCTAAAAAGGTTCAAACGTGGTGCAAGGAAAATTTTCCCGGCTTCATCACAACAGCAGAATGGCCGGCCTCATCACCCGACCTGAACCCGCTCGATTATTCCGTTTGGGCCTACTTGGAGTCCAAGGTCAACTCTCGCTCCCACCCAAATATTGATTCCCTGAAGAATGCCCTTCAGGCAGAATGGGACAACATCGGAGTCGAATACCTTCGTACAGTGGTGGAGGCGTTCCCAAAGAGACTTCGAGCTGTAGTTCGGGCAAAAGGAGATCGTTTGAGCTGAACTTTTGCGTGAATGTTGACATTTATGTTGTTGATAAAATATGTTAATTTGAGATGATTTTCTCTGTTTTGAAAAAAGGTATAACAACTCCAATTTGTAACACTATTTATGGACCACCCTGAGAGAGAGAGAGAAAAGAGAGAGATAGAATGAGAGAGAGAGAGAGAAAAGAGAGAGATAGAATGAGAAAGAGAGAGAGAGAGAAAAGAGAGAGATAGAATGAGAGGGAGAGAGAGAGAGAAAGGGAGTTATAAAGAGAAGAAGTTGAACAGTGGAAAAATAGACCAAAGAAACACATGAAATGTTTTCAGAAGGATAGAATATTCTCTCAGACAAAAATCTACGTGAACTACATATAATGTATGTATAGTGAAGACATAAATTTCTCATAAACGAGTTTTAGCGAAGACATAAATGATATTTGAAGAATATAAAGAACTGTACCTTCTGAAGTCGTTCCCGTCTTAATCGCAGTTTGTGAGCATAACGGAGTAACTCTAAAACGAAGAAAATTTAAGGTTTCTAATTCAAAGCTATGTTCGAATTAATATTAAGTTTTTTTATGGACATGAAAGCTTGATTTTTTAAAACGATTATGTTACGAATGTTTGCCGTTAGTGCCGTTAGCCTTAGTAAGCTTCCCTTCAGTTCACTTCTTCCGAAACCAATTGTGAAAGACTAAAAGTTTTTTATCTTGATATTGCAACGAAAACAGTTCCCAAATTGACTTTTAATTAAATATCTTAATGTAAAGTACCACTGCACCACTGCCCAACAGCCTTTCAGGTGCCGGCTTTTACCAGGCAGAACCAGTCCGCGCTTCGCTCCCTTTTATTCTTCTTTTCCATTTACCCCCAACCTTTTTTGTGCACGGAATAAAGAATATGAATATGAAATATGAATTTTCTTTTGAATAATTCTTCTTTTTGAATAATAAAACGAAAACACCGAATGCATCATCATTGAGCCAAGAAATTTCCTTCAGAATCATAGTTTACTTTTTTTTATTAATATGTTAAAATTTAATGAAAATTGCAGCTTAAATGAGGAAGTGATTGAATAAATCAATAGATTGAAAGGTTGAATGAATGGATGAAAGAATAAATTTGTAAATAAATGATTGAATAAATAAAATTCTTGCAAATCAAACTGACTTGATCTTGCAAACGGAGTAAGAGGTTTCACGTTTAGTATCTGATTTCCATTCAAGAAAACTCGCTGAAAATTTTTTGATTTAATTTTTTGATTTAATTTTTTGAAATTCCATCGCCATGTCAACTCGAAACATTTTTGAAAATTCTTCAAACGAGCTAAAGTCGTTTGTCTAAAGTTGTTTGTCTAGTGGATTGATGATGACTCAAAGCAGATTAGGCTTTGACTAGACTAGCGTAGTCAGAAAACTAGACTAGCGTAGTCAGAAAATTCATCGTCTATTTACTTGATACGAGTCTGGAAAGTATGTATTAAGAGCTTTTATGACTGGCTACCAACACCGCTAAACAAAAAACGGGGATGTGTTGCTGATTGTTATCATGATGGAATGTTTAATTTAGTCTTGTTTTTTTTTGAAGAAAATTTTTTTAAATCAATAATGAGCTTTCTATCAGTTCATTATCCGATACTCCAGGGAGCTATGACTCTCTCTCTCTCTGTGTCTGATGCTGAAAACTATGTTTTTTGTTCTTAAGAAAAAGTCATATGTAGTACTACTGGAGGAGAATCTGGAGGACGAATGGTGAAGCCGCGAGGTCGTGAGGAAGTCGAAGACTCGGTGTTCGTCTCCTGAGTTACTGATTGAGGTGGAAGATCCACCGATTGAGATTCAGTGGTGGAACGTGTCAACGAAAAATGTATCTTGGAAGACATAGTGGTCAGAGGTGGTGGAGAAGTTATTACTAGCAGTAGAGGAAATTTCGTGGAAGTGGGAATTGTGGTTGGGGGAGTGCGAGAGGTCCCGGCATGCTGGCAGAGGTTCGTGACAGGAGTTGTAGAAGCTCTGATTTGTCGAGCCTCAATAACTTCACGGTTTTCAAAAAAAACATCTCGTCGTTAGATTCAAAACCCTATTCCTTACTGAATACATATATAGGTACATATGTATGTTTTCGAAACAACCCAATGATGTAGATTTATATCTTAATCGCTTAGCTGGAAAAAACTAAGAGAAAACATGAATATACATATAACCAATTTTATGATTGGGTCGCCATAACTGTTATTTTTCTGTAGAACATGTAGGGGCTGTAAGGATTTTTTATTCATTAATAAGCTTCTTTTTTCACGATACGCTAATACTCTTCTCCCAAAAAATAAAGCGCCCTAGGCTCAGCTCACTTTCATCCCAGTCACGCTGACCGTAGTCGTTCGCTCCAGAGCCTTCGGCTCGACATTCAAGTACTCCTTGGTGATATAACTCGATTGACGAGCTGGACTCGCAACTGGCTGTGGGAAAGAGAAGCTCGCGACTGCTGAAGGACGAGTGTTGCGTTCAGCGTTCATGACATCTCGGAATGAATCTTGGTAAGAACCTAAAGCAATACTTCGATTAGACTGACAAGAATCGGGTTTATCGTCTGAGAGGTTCATTGTCTCACACGAAAGGTCGCGGGTTCGGTTCCCGTCACACCACACGATTTTTGCCAACGTTTATGCGAAAAATTTGCTCCTCTGCTCGGTAAAAAAATCCGTTGCTTGAGATCAAAGAGGAGTGGGGAAAACTCTTATTCACAATATCAGTACCTGAATTTAAAAATTTATCAGGTTTTTACTTCATAAAAAATGACTTTTTTGAACCGGGGTCTAACGAGTCTTTCTAAATGATGAATTCGAAACTCTCCATAGTCGTCTCAGTTCGATATGGTTCATTGATAGGACTCTCGCCGTGTAAAATGGCGTTCTGTTGCTATGCAAGGATACCTCTCAACTGTATGACACTCTTATCACTTCTGTCTCGAGGGCCTTCTTTCTCAGGCGAGCCGAAGAGAGCGCGCTGGACGATTTCGTGGAGAATTCTTCGACGAGGTCCACTACGGCCAAACTGCAAAAAAAATAGCGAACGATAAGTTTTTTTTAAAAAGAAGCAAATCTTGGAGAATCTTGTTTATAAAAAAATGTCTAGCCAATTTCATCAGAGCCATGATACTTTTTAACTTCATATCATCTCTACTCTTCAATACTTTTATTTCTCCCTCTTCTATTCTAAAAAAAAAAGACGACTGATCAAACCATGGAGAATAGACTTCGCTGTTGGCCGTCTGCAATGCCTCTTTTTAAGATAGAGAATAATTTCTTGAAATCTTTAATTTTGCTCACTCATCTCATAATGGACCTCAGGCCAACAATAAGTGTATTAGTTTTGCTTAAATTTCCAACTACTTACAGGGTGCGGCTAAAGTATGGAACGATGGTTATTGACCATTTGTTTCTAGAAAAAGCGAGCAAATCAAGTCTTTAGTATAAAAAGTTATTACATACAGGTTTAGTAAAAATTATGAAAAATTATTCGATTCGGCCTCCTCTTTCTCTTACAACATGCCTGAGACGATGCACGAATTGCTGGACCGTGTCTCGCAGGTATTCATCAGAAAGATTGTTCCATTTTGTGGTCAGGCGAGCTTGAGTACATTCAAACTTTTAGGAGTTGCAGCGCAGACCTTGTACTGTAAATATCCCCAGACAGAGTAATCCAGCGGGTTCAGGTCGGGAGAGGAAGCGGACCATTCAGACTTTGTCAAAAAGACCGGAAAGTTTGCTTTGCTGCGCAGCAATCTTGAGTGAACTTGGCAGTGTGAGAAGGAGCTCCGTCTTGCTGGAAGACATACTTCTCTCCTTTGAAATGAGCATCTGCCCAGGGCTTCAATACATGTTTCAAGAATTTTCCGTGTAGATATGTCGATCCATTTTGACGTTTTCTTCAACGAAGGATAAGGGACTCTTGCCTGAGGAGCTAATTGCTCAGCACACCTTAACCTGAGCAGGGTGTTGAGTTCTTTTGATGCATCTACCTTTTTTATCGGCCTCCAGAGAAGCGTGAGCAAGAACGAGTTTGTTTTCGGGGTTTAACTCCTCTTCTACTTCGAACATTCTTTCTGATGAATACCTGCGAGACACGTTCAAGCAATTCGAGCATCGTCTTAGGCATGTTGTAAGAGAAAGAGGAGGCCAAATCGAATAATTTTTCATAATTGTCACTAAACCTGTATGCAATAAATATTTTTATACTAAGAATTTTATTTGCTTGCTTTTTGTGAAAACAAATGGTTAATAACCACTGTTCCGTACTTAAGCCACACCCTGTAGTTCGTAAACTCCAATTTAGACGATTTAAAAATAATTGATAGGTATATTGAGACAGAAATGATCTACAATAATTGAAAAACAATGAAACTCGCTCAAAGCAAGACAAAACATGGCTAAAAAGTCTTAAACCAAAGACACAAGAAAAGGACCAGTCTTTTTGCTTTAAAAATATTCATTTGGGGACCAGACTTTCGAGAAAAAACCAACCAACCGTTCGAGATAGAATATTTCGAAGGCTCGGATCGACAATCAGGGGCTTCGTTTTAGATTGACCCCGCCAACGGAATGGCCCATGCATGTGCTTCAGGATCTAATTGAATAAATGTATGACTCAATAGTGAAACATTGAGGAATATTGAATGATGGCAAGAATTTTGATCAATATTGAATGATGTTAACTGATTTTCCATTTCATTTCTTTATTGCACAACGAATATAATGAGAAAGAATACAAAACAACATGGAGAAGCATGGACTTTCTTCTTAGTGGCAGTGTTAGGGGTTTGGTGGAGTTAAAATACATCAAATTCCATTCTATTAGTCACGAACAAATGTTTTAGGCAACATCTTTTCAAAAGGTAAAGCTAATAAATGTTTCTTGTAAATAGCATTATCTGGTGTACTGACTACTTCATATGGTAATGAGTCCTATACAGATAACAGGCGGGAAACACATGTAGAAATAGAACATTTGCTAATATTGTATTATGAGGCATTAAATATGTAATGACTTTTATTGAATTTGAATTATTAATATTAAAACATTTTCAAGTTTTGAAGAAAAAAATGCTGGGTTATTTCCTTGCATAAGCGTATTTACTGACCTTCAAATAAACCTTAGAATTATTACCAGAACAAGGTTTTGTGAGTGTGTCAATATGATGCATAATGGATTAGTGCAATTACCAAGCATGAAGATGTAAGGTACCGTAAAAAGCTTAAACTGTTCTTTCAACTGCTTTAAATCCACCAAGTTTTTAATTAACGCTTTGCTTTTAGAGAAACTTACGGCTTTAAGGTCTTCATGATCTCTATAATCTTTTGGAGAAGAAAGAGAACGAACTGGCGGTTTTTTCTTTCGACTGCGTCTCCATTTACTGGCTTCCACTAGAATGGCCGGCGAATCTATCGAGGGGGTCGCAGCCGAACTGGAGCAGCAAGTCTCGTAAAGTTATATGTTTTTCAAAGTAAGGTTTGAAAGGTTTTGAGTTTCAGCGAATGCATATGTTTCCCGGTCTCCAGGACTCTACTTGTTAAAGGTTAATGCGGCTGAAGCAAGAGGAAGAACATAAAATCTACCAATACCCTGCGACTCCTGGGGTTATGGCAAGCACTATGGTTATGGCAAGCAGGCGAGACAATCAAGAATTTCTCGAGGCTCATCCGTACCTTGAAGAAATCTAGTGCCATAGTAAGAGTATCCCGAGGCACACAGTTTCACATCAGAACCACACGGAAAGGCCTTTATGGTTAAAAAAGATTTTAAAAAATTCCAAAAAAAATTCTTCCAAAGGAGCTTACGGAAATCCATTTCTTTCGGAAGATGGTGAGTGCTGAAACCAGACGTTTCTTTTGTCTTTGTTATCCATCATGAATTCGGGGGCACCGGCGTTCTGGAATGGAAGTGGGTTTTCGGCTTTTAAAACTAGTTTCAACGTAGAGAAAAATATTATATTTTCCATTTTTAAGACATCTGTTACCAACTATTTCAAATAAAATGCAAGTCCTTATCGAATATAATTGAGTCTTGAAACCGTTTTGCACAGGTAGCGAAGTCTTGAACAAAGTTTTAGCACTGCTAAGAGCAACCTGCTAAGAGCAACATAATTTCAGTTTACAATTTAAAATTATCAAAAACGCATGTTCAATCGAAAGAAAGGGTGGTGTGAAGTTCAAATACAGAACTTTTTCCAAACTTATTGATTGTGGGTTCTGCGAGGATATCGTTTTGAAAAGACCAACATTGGTTGATTTTAACTTCTGTTGTATTTGCTCAAGAAGCGCATTGCGTTTCTTCAAGATGTTCTTGCGTTGAAAGTGATGTTTCAAGAAGGAGAAAGCTGGAATCATGTCAACGATATAAGGAAGAATGGATCAAGTTTCAATGCGCTTCAGCTTTGGGTTGTGGCGATAACGTGACCAATGAGGCCTAGCCGAGGTGCGTTTATTGCTGGTTGAAAACTTTTCTGTCTGTCACTTCAGTTTCATTAAACAGAGAAGAAATGAAACACTTTTGTAAGTCTCTGCAATTTTTATGCAATGTATAATATATCCTTTTTTTTCAAAACATGCAGGCACGACTAGAGTCACTTAACCAGTGCTTCTATGACAGAACTATCATCTTTTAACTGTTTTTTGTTGCGAAGATTTCTAAACTTTTGGTAGCGAGAGTAGGAATTTTAGAAAAAAATTTTGATGAAATACGCATAACTTTGGTGATTTTGGTTTTTTTTTTTGTTCCTGGGAGAATCGACTTCTGTATATCCAAAGGTTAAAATGTTCTGGGTTATCACTTATCGGTCAGTAAATAATATTTATACCTGAATCCTGGTGATTTTAAACGTAAAATCTTGTTTGAATATTCTTAGGTAGTGGTTGGAATGGACACACATGTAGCTTTTAGTAATTATCTATTCAACGGGGATTATGAATCTGCCGACCATCTTGAAGCGGTCTTGAAACTGACCATTGCTTCCTGCGGCAAAAGAATCACCAGCCGATGCAGCGGAAATGGCGAGTAGCAGCATTGAAAGAGCAGAGAGTGGATTCATTCTATCAGCATCGTGAACGGCCCGAGGTCACATCAGTCGAATCTTTCTAAAAAAAATTGTGATAATTCACAGCTTTGTTGGATCAGAATGTATTTTGTTTATTTTTTATTTATTCGAACATCAATACTGATGTGAAAAACAAAAGATAATTCATGTGAGCGATGTTCTTGACAATAACACCTGCCGCGACATTAATCTCTAAACGATGAGATCATCGGCGCGATGATTATGAGCGCTCACATGACTTTGAGGTCTAAGATAAGAGCTTCCCGGCTACGAGCTCGGCTGAATTTTTGTTTTAAGACTATTTCAACCACGCGCTTGAAGAATCTGAATTTATCTGCCGCGACATTAATCTTATCCATATTACATTTTGGGAAAGGTAAGTCTTTAGCTTAAGCAATTACGCACTCTAAATAAAAAATAACAAACTTCACTTTTACTCCTGTGCCTATCACATGAAAATTTATGATCGTTGACATTTTAAATTGTGAACCATACTTGCTTTGTATGTAATCGCAAATGTCATATAATCAGTTTCTCTGTCTCCGCATAACCGTACAAAACGTGGATATCTAACCGTACTCACCTACCGTACAGTTCAAACCATGGTCATATAATGAACTTCTGCACAAGTTTTTTTTGTGAGTCGGCATGGGAATGATATGGATTACGACACTTTCAGTTCAACACATCAATTCCAAACCAATATAAGATTTTTTTTTAAATAAGTAAAGTACTGAAGCCCTCGAAAAATTATTTCGTGGTACTAAAAAAGCAGTTTTAAACTTTAAACAATGAAAAGGGATTCAGTGCTGAGGCATCTTTATTTCTGTTGAATCTGCTCTGGTTTATTCAGTTCATGGGAACCCATGTGGAATCTGATTTAACTATAGCCCAGGCACAAACTAGTCCATGGGGCTAAATCGAACCCAGCCGCCTTTTTAAATAATGTTTTACCGGTAGTGAAGCGTGTCTACCTGTAAATAAGAGTATTCCTTACTCCTCGTTGATCCCAAGCAACGGATTTTTATACCGAGCAGAGGAGCGGATTGTTCGCAGAAACTTGTGCAAAAATCGTGTGGTGTGACGGGAACCGAACCCGTGACCTTTCGCGTTCCGGGCGAATGCTCTCCCCACTGAGCTACACACCCACACATGACAATGCACATTTAAGGCCCATACAACATGCCCCCCTCTCAACACCGAGGTCTCTCGAGGTCTAGGGTCAGAGGTCTAGGCGCCTTTGTTTCTGCGAACTAGCTCATGCTCGGGTTTTTCTTCTTTTTCTCTTTTTTTTCTTATCTTTTTTCTCTTTTTTTTTAATCCTCTTTTCTCATCCCGGTTCGGCCCCATGTAAATAAGAGTATTCCTCACTCCTCGTTGATCCCAAGCAACGGATTTTTATACCGAGCAGAGGAGCGGATTGTTCGCAGAAACTTGTGCAAAAATCGTGTGGTGTGACGGGAACCGAACCCGTGACCTTTCGCGTTCCGGGCGAATGCTCTCCCCACTGAGCTACACACCCACACATGACAATGCACATTTAAGGCCCATACAACATACCGATGACATGCGGAATCATTTGAATGAACTGCGTTCCATTTCTCAAGGCTATCAAGCTTTTCAATTGAAATCAAATTGAAGTGTGGTATTCGCAATATATGTACTTATCGACGTAACATGTAATCTGTACACTTCGGAGTCATATAAAAGTAACAACTGAAATTAAATGAATCGAAGAGGAAACAAGACAACAAAAAACTAAAAGCTCAACGAGTAAGGTGAAACCCACAGGTTTGCTGCGCCACAAACTAAGATACTTTGTGGAATTTCTGGTTGAAGCCAAGATTTTTCTTACGCGACTCAAAAAACCAAAGTGGAAATGCGTTTAAAGTTAGAGAGAGAGAAAGAAAGAGAGAGAGAGAGAGACCAGCTGTGAGCAGTATAGAATAGTTTGATCAAGCATGGAAACGTAAACTTTGTAACAGAGAACCACAGAAGTTCGAATCATAGAACCTAGCACCCATCATAAAACCCAAAAAAGCTAGCACTTGAAACGTTACCCTTTGTTTGGATCTGATCAGACAGTGCCCAAAATATCCATCGAATTTTAAGCGTGAACAAGCCCGATAGAAGATTGGGAAAGCCTATAAAATCTGATACAATTTTAGATATTACCGTTATATTAAATAATAATAATAATATTGATGAAAATAATGATAATACTTTGTTGTAATGCTACCTTAATTAGGTAGTCTAAATGCAAAAGTGTTTTTATATATCATATTTTTAAAAAAAATTGCAGTAGTTCCAAAATTGCATATACAATGACTGACTGGGCGGACAACTCTTTTTCAGAAAAATCACTGGCAACCTATTAAAAGTTTTTGAGGATGTTTTGGAACAAGCAAAGACTAAGAACATCTCTTTTACTTACTACATAACTGTCTCTGTTTTTCTCTATCTTCTTGTTTCATTCGCTCTCTCTCTCTATCTCTTTTATCTTTCTTTCTCTCTGTTTTTCATCTTTCTTCCTCTCTCACGCTCTTTCCTTTCTCTTGATCTCAACTCTGTATCTATCTCTTTCTCTGTCGCTCTTTCCTCTCACTCACTCTCTCTCTTTCTCTCTCTCTCTCTCTCTCTCTCTCTCTCTCTCTCTCGCTCTCTTTATTTCAAGACTCACTCAGACTCTCTCTATCCTTCGCGCTTCTTTTTCACTTTTTTCTTTCTATAGTTCTTTGAATTTTTCGGTAAGTAAAAGGTAGTAATTAGGCTGTCATCATAACATGAAGACTTGAAGAAGGAGGTAAGTGTTTATGCTCAACCAGAGAAGGCCCTTCAACTGGACATTGGAACAGGATAGACGAATCTGTTCTAGTGCATTTACAGCCAAAATACCGAGCTAAACAGACCGTTTTTCCGAATAAGAACAACTAATTGGGGGTCTGAACAGAAATCAACTAAAATTCAATTCGATCCATATCAATCCGGACGCTTCATATTCATGACCAACATCCGAAATGAAACATCTTCAAGTGTTATTAAGTATTGAGATATGATTTTAAAAAACATTATTGAAGTACCACGAGGACAAAAGCTAGTCAATCGAACGGGATCGAACTAACAATTTCCATGTCTCTGACCGTGTTTCCGAGACCGTAACCTAGTACACTAACAAGGCCATTGTAACATAGTGACTCGTACCATCAAAGGCCAGAATGTTTCTGTGATCTATACAATAAAGCTTCTGATACAGGGCGGGTTAACATATCGGCAACGCGAAAAGAGTGGGGCAAAGAAGAATAGAGGACATTACTTTGAAGAATTTATGACTGTTCTATTACTGAAAGCTCTCTTTCAACTTCTTTCTTACCTCTTCTTCTCTACAAGGGCATCGAAGCGTGAAAAGCGTTCTTATAGCTATTTCTCTCATTGAGTTAGAACCGGACTAGTCTTGGCTGTTCAGACAATCAAATGATTTTTCTTTTATAGAGAGAAAAAATTAGGAAGAGCCAAACTTTTAGGTCATTAAAACTTTACACATTTATAGTTGTATTAGTTATACTCAGCACACTATTATAAGTTATTGTGGAAATCATGAAGCTTTTCGGCTCTTTTTTATTTAGTTTTGTTTGCTTCCAAGTGTAGGTGATCAAGGACATCGTCGATTGTTCAAACAAAACGTCTTCCCAGGGTCCGATTCCGATCAAAAGCCGAATTGAGTTTTGTAGAGAAGATCATTAGATCAATATGGAAACGAATAAAGAAGATGGGGGAAAAGTATATCAAATTCAGAAGATTTGAAAGGGATTTGAGGACTCTTCTGAGAAAAAAGAAGAAACTTTCAAAGTAAGTTTGTTGATTTCAGAACGGTGTTGGGTTAGTCACTATTATGTTTCGTTATGTTTTTTCTTCTTCTTCAAGCTCCGACCTGCTTTGAGGCAGTCTATGCGCTTCCCTGATTTGAGGTACCGTACTTATCCTATGCGCTTCCCTGATTTGAGGTACCGTACTTATCTCTACGAAGCAATAGCTGCTTCTGCATCGAAACTGCTAAGTACTTGTGTGGCTTGGAAGCGAATAAGAGAGAATAAGACACATGCAAGGATTTCTGGCCGATAAATCAAAGTTTAAAAAAAGTTGTGACTCGATAGTATTTGAGATTGGTATATGAGTGGTATCTTTCATCTTTTCCCGGTTGAGGGCATATCGCGGGCGCAGGTATATCATTCATGTCAGCGTTCACCGTGTCCTGTCACCGCATTTTTGGGACGAAAGCATCTTTGGACATTGAGCAATATTGTATACAAGTGTATGAAATGATCTGTAAACCATTTGTACAACTTATTAATGTACAATTTGTACAACAACTGTTTAACTTATTAATTTTTAAAGGAAGATGTGGTTAGAGTTACAGCTAGCACCAGGTAATGATTTCTATATTACAAAACACCAAAGTTAAGTATGGAAAATGACACATACACATTTGAAAGTATGAGTATTGATACTTATAACTTATTACCATTATATGCACGCCCATTCATAATTTTATCCTTTATAACTTTCAATAGTCATCTTTTAAATGTATATGTGTCATTTTCAAGACTTAATTTTTTTTGTGTTAAAGCTTGAAATTTTTGTTTTGAATAAGTATATCGAGTAGTCTTGATTAAATCTTAAACCACAAATGATTACGCACACTCATTTTCTTCAATAAATTACCTTAATTTATTCATTCAAGCATTCATTCGTTCATATGTCTACAAGTTGTTGCAGTCTTAGTTTTTGTGTACATAGGTAGTTTTCCTCCTATACGAACGGAGCATCGAGAAGAAAACTTCAGCAGCCGCGAATATTTGCGGACGGCCAATAATCAAATTCCATGTAGCGGGTGAGCTTAAAGGAGGATTTGGGAGGAGAAGGAAAGAGTATTCTACGTATTCTAAGAAGGCTTCGAGAGACCAACATGGACTGAGTGAACTATAGACGATGAGTGAAGTTAGGCGACTCGGGGGCGAAAGAGTCTGACACCGCAAGAGCGGACAACAAAGAGAAGCGGAACAGTATCAGAGTCTTATGGCTAGTTATGGTTCCATCTATTATTGCTTCGTCCGATATCGAACACGAGAAATAAGGTCTGCTCGAGAAAAGATTTTCAAGTTGTTCTACAAGTATTACCAGATCCTATTGCGAGGATCGCAAGAGAAAGGGGATCCTCCGAAAAAACTGTAACGGAGAGTGATCTTCTATACAGAGGTGCCAGATTCACAAGATTATTTTTGAAGGCCTGCGAAAGAGAGGAGATACCCCATTCTGCGAGAGAGAGAGAAAAGGTCCCCTATTCAAGCCTGCAAAGAATCCCCTTCCAAGCCTACAAGAAGGAAACGACGTGCTCTCCCGGGAAATGTTCTGTCTCTTTCTTCTGAGACTCTCGTCCCTGTTCACTTTTCTGTTTCCTCCATAGCTTGGTCGCGCCTGTTCAGTGTTAGGCTGTTTCTCTCTCTCTCTGGTCAGCTCTTTCGTTGTCCAAGCTGTAAACGCAACGCGTGAGCGAACGCGTCACGAGAATAAGCACTCGTGATGCCATGTATGAAATCGCTTTATGAGCGCATTTCACCAGATCAAGATAGAGCTAAGATCAGTTAGTGCCCGGCGACTGTCCCATACACATATGCGAGTCTATTTGGGAAGTAGAATTAACTAGCTTCACTTTAGTAGATTCGAACCTTAAAATAGTGCGATCACAGTCTTTAGCGCAATGGTGAGAACTTCGAATTGCCATCTGTCTGTGTTGATAGAAGAGCAGCACGCTACACGCTAAAGTTCGGTCTCGAGCCAGCTACGCAGTCAATTTACTTGGCCAGGAAGTATTTTGACGATGTCGAGATAATAGTACAAAACTTCTATTTTTCAACAACTGTTTTTAGGTAAACCCTGGAATGTCTTCACACATTAATTTTTCTCCTTCGTTAGTCTTGATTTAGAAAAATTTTTTGTAGAGTATTCAAAATAAGTTCTCAGTATCGATCTTAATCTCTCGCGTTAAAGGGGATTCTTTCCCGGAAATAATTCATCATTTCAGCTAAGATTTTTCTTAGATACCTTTCTTCCTACTTTGATTGTCCAGTTTGTTTTCTAATTACATGTTTTTAGTTGCCGTCCATCTGCTCTCCTCGGTCGCATCGTATTATAATATTTGAAACTCCATTGCGCGGAGTTCTTCGCTTTCTTACCTAGCAAAAGTTATTTATAGAAGTTTGATTACTTGCAGGGAATCTCTAACGGTATCAGATTCACCTTCTCAAACTTTTCCCGGAACAAAAGACTGAAAGCAACGAGGTTGAGTGAGTAACGTCAGTTTCTTGAGTTGAGTTTATTACGCATGGCAAATGCGGGGTAAGGTATAAGGAACGGGGTCTTCTATGTGAGGGGAAACATGAGGTCGAAGGAGTTGATAACATATGGGGTCAGATGGGTCCACGTTGATTACGGAAATAACTTGCGAGGGATTGGTCGTTCCTACTCCAGTGGTAGCATTGTGTGGGAGGGTCTTTTTTTCTTTGCTTCTTTGCTTTCTTTGCTTCATCTTCTTTGCTATCCTCTAGTGAAATTCTTTGAACTCGTGAGTAGAATACATTTTATTCAAATCTAATTTGTTGAAATCATAGAGTTTTTATTATAACATGATGGGGCACTTTTTGCGTTGCCCCCCCCCCCTACCAGAGGTTCCATGGGTCATACGTCTGACTTATTTACATTTACAAAAAAACACTTTTACAAAAAAACACAAATCTAATTTGTTGAAGTCATAGATTTTTTTTAAATAGCATGATGGAGTACCCCAGAATAGAAGATTTATGTTGATTTAATATCGTCCTGAGTAAGATAGCCAACGTCGCTCTCCGTGAATGTCGGTTGCTCAGAATTTTAGAATTATAAATGAAGTTGATTACTTGAACTGGAAGCATTTTTTTAATTTAAATTTAAACGTTTTCGGTAATTTTCCACGAGTTAAAGGCGAAAGAGAAACATACAGTTCAAGGCGGTATTTTTGCGATCAAAAAAAAAAATCTGTCTTTAAGTCTAAATATATTTGAAGTAATCTTCTTGAACCCCACGGCTTTGTTAGCGTAAAATTAACCTCATCCGAGAACCATAAATTAAAAATTTGACTGTTCTGTTTGCCGCTCCCTCCCCTCTGGTTAAAGGAGAGCTATACTTTCGTAGCGGTGAAATTTGCCAATTATGTTCTCTTACTCCTCACAAATGAGAACGGCGTTCGCGATAGTTGTCTTGCTGTCGTTGGGGTTAAATAGTCATGTCAGACCTTCTGTTGGCAGGCCCCTGTTTTCCAAATCATAAGAGGGGGACCCTTATGTAAAACAAAAAAAATATGGGGGCTTCTGTTTGCAAAATTGAATGGAGGACCCTTATGTGAAAGTTTTTTCTCGGGCATCTGTGCCTTTTTCTTGCACACTAAAAAACCCCTGGTTGTCTTAAAAACAACCTCGTTTTTTTCAATGCGTTAAAATAATTTGTTTTTCTTTTTTCAGTTCCAACTTCTTTTGGTCTCCCATCATAGTTTGATCCTCCTGTAATTTCTAAACACCAGTCACGATTGCCCACAGCACTGATTCGTCGTCTTACCCTTCAGGCACTTTGGCCGCTCTCACCCACAGGTTAGTTTTTACGAAGAGTTTATCCATTTAGATACGGACAAAAGTTTTCTCCATGGGATCAGATCGAACCCAGCCATACCCCTCAATTGAAGGATGAGTGTTTTTCGAACACATCAGTAATCAAGAATTTCGTTAATTCTTACGGTCAAAGGCAGAAGGAGAAGCTAGCGACGTTTCACAATATTGACCTTCTGTATTCCCGGGCTTTCAGTTCTCGCTCGATTTTTATTATTTAGGCTCTTATTACATATTACTACAGGCTCTCGAGCTCGCTTTCATTTACTTAAGGCAAATGAGCAGTTGATTTTGATTTTTTTCTCGAGTGCACGTGACATGTCTCGAGTGCACGTGACAGTTAATCAAAAATCATCTGAACTGTCATCTGTGAAATTAGTCTAAAGCAGGGGTTAAATGGAGCCGCCCAATTTGGTTTTACATGTATCCGCCGCTCAAAATTTGAAGGAAAAGAGTAAGAAAAGAGAGGGCGTTTTTGTCAATAGTGTGTGTACATGTATCCGCCGACGGGACCGATCCGGTCACTATTTAACCCCTGGTCTAAAGGATTTAGTTGAAGTTTTTATTAAGCAGTCATTTTAACATTAATTGCGTGGAAGGAGATATAAGTCGTAAGGATACAGCCAGGGGTTAAATAGTCATATCAGACCTCATGGCGGTGGGGCTCTGTGTTTCCAAATCACAAATCATAAGGATCCTTATGTAAATCCAAAAAAATTTTTTGCGGGACTCTGTTTTGTTTTTATCATAAGGGGGACCCTTATGTGAAAAAACTTTTTCAGATTTTGGCGGGCGTCTGTACCTTTTTCTTGCACACAAAAACCCCCTGGATACAGCTGGATTGAGGGGAGAAGAACCGAGAAGAAGAAAAACATAGTTTAACAAGCACTTCGAAGGGAATTTAAGTTGAAGAGGAAGAATGAGGAGTCTTTACATAGTAGCCGCTCAGGAGGATGAAAAAAGAGGAGAATGGCTTACTCTTATTGTCGGCCGTTACAGAATTACACCGTGCACACTGTGCGCACTGTACACCGTACAAATGTACACCGTACACTGCGGCCGTTACAGAATTACACCGTGCACACTGCGCACTGTACACCGTACAAATGTACACCGTACACTGCGGCCGTTACAGAATTACACCGTGCAAAAAAAAGGCGTCTGCTAAGTCGATGTTTTTCTCTCTGAACTGGTAAAAGAACCCTTCTGGACCTTCTCGGAACTGTTCCATCAGACCTGAAAAATTACGATGATGCGAATAACTTACTGATTTACTCAAAACTAGATATATTTCAATCATTGAAACTAATTCTAAACCGAAAATTTATACTTCGTCAATGGTTTATTAAACTTTCGCACGTTTGCTGCTTGATATGGCATGATATTATTGAAGAAAATTCATATTTTTTGGAGGAAATTAATTATAGTGTGAAACAATATAGTGCGTCAAACACTCATGCAAATTTAAGTGTGCACGGTGTAATTCTGTAACGGCCTTATTGTCTTACCCTCACCAGGGGTTAAATGGAGCCGCCCAATTTGGGTTTACATGTATCCGCCACTCAAAGTTTGGAGGAAAAAAGAAGAATAGGGTAAGAAAAGAGGGAGATTTTTGCCAATAGTGTGTGTACACTATTAAACCCCTGACCCTCACCCTTTGTCTTACCCTTATTAGGTTATTGTTGTTCCTTCAAAATGTGAATTCTGTAGATATAATAGGTGAACTAATCAATTCCCTTTTTTTTTTTTCTGGGACCTCTTGACCTTGACATGAAAATTTCAAAAGATTTTGTAGCTAAAAGTTGGGGAAAAAATTCTCAGTGAATGAATTTTTTCATCAGTTACGAATCAGCCCAAACGGGTTTTGTTGAGTTGGGTTTAAAACAGGGGTTAAATAGTGACCGGATCGGTCCCGTCGACGGATACATGTACGTACACACACTATTGACAAAAAACTCCCTCTCTTTTCTTACCCTTTTCCTTCATCCCCTCTTTTTTTTCCTCTAAACTTTTAGCGGCGGATACATGCAAACCCAAATTGGGCGGCTCCATTCAACCCCTGGTTTAAAAGAGTTTTAATTATATAAAACGCTCAGTTACAAATTTCAAAGGCAGAGACGCGGAGACGGGTGGTTGCGACGACAATTGAATAGAAGGGTTTTATAGTTGTCGTATAGCCTTATGGGTCGAAACACCTCATAATCAAGACATGTTTCACCAATTGTTCAGATGTCCAATTCTCTCTCTGCACGGGGCGCTACGGGCGTCAGTAAATCTAAGATCCAGAATATAAACTCCATCTACGCGGGAAAGAATCAGCTGCAGAGCGGCAAGCCGCTTGGTCAGTCTTTCTCTTGGGTTTTTTTCTTATTCTTGGCCTCGTAAATCAGAAATCGTCAGTTTAAAACAATTTTACGTCGATAATCAGCAATTTTGAGATTGTGAAAGACCGCCGTTCTTTAAGCGATGTAGTTAAGAATGATAACTAACACTCTTATCCGCTCTTTATTAGCTCTTTTCTCATTATTCCAGACTTCTCCGCTAGAAGAGCGGTCGTTTCTATTAAATTTTTAATAGTATCTTTGCAGCCTTGGTAAAATATGGTCAAACTTCTGCATCGTAGGTCAAAAATCGTCATTTTACGACGGTTTCGTCACTTTTTTTCTAAGTTTTTTCTCTGGGGCCGAATGCACATACCACTTTTAATGAAAAATTATGAAGAAAACAGTGTTATCCTAGAACACTTGGCACTATTTTCTTTATCATTTCCCATCAAAAATGGTACGTGCTTACGGCCCCTGGACTTCTTCATCTCCAATCGGTATTTTTTTCAATCCACAGTGTAGGTGAAACCGGGCGTGGCATAGTGGTAGTGTGATAGACCATTGTGCGAAGAGTCCCGAGTTCGACTCCCACCCCGGACAGATCCACCCAAACCAAGGGGGTTAAGAAATGTTGGTAGTGCTCATGCACGAATCTGACTCTCCCCACTGCTGCTAATCACACTAGCAGTGATCTAGCAGGCAGCCACTGGTTCTACCAGGATAGGTCTGTCCTGCATCTCAGGGGAGCGCGTACCCTGCCGCGAGGAAGAAGAAGAAGAGTGTAGGTGAAACCTATGCGAAATCCAAAAAATGTAGTGATAAAAAAAAGAAAAAATGTAGTGATAAAAAACTCTCAATTTCTATGACATTCTCGTTCTCTCATCGCCCGCCCTCTGTCTCTTCTCAAAGTCGGCCATTGCTTCAAGATAAATTTTTCGATCTACTCGCAAAATTCCTGCTCTCAAACTTCTTTTGTATTTCAATTTACGTCATGTTCTTGTTTTTTTCTCAAAGAGTTTGAGTAATGTATACCATAGTAGTACCGCAGTGTAAAGATTTTCTTGATGTGCAGGTAAGCATGGCGGTCTGCAGAGCGTCGGCAAGGCGTCCGGCATCGTGCGCCGTATGCCACCGGCGGTCACTCTGCCTTCTTTGAGAGCAGAGAGCCAGGGACAAGATCCAGAAGTTGCCATCGTCCCTCAAGGTTAGCGAGTGTCATGATTGAGGGATGAAATATAGAAGTTCAAATATTTGGGCCATCACTAGTTCATTCTCAATGGCTGAGTCATGCCAATGCTGAAAATTTTGAAGAAAAAATTTTTTTGAGGAGGAACAGGATGGAACAAGAACGAGCAGCCAGCGAATCCAGCAGCCCCCGAGCCTGTGGCGGCAGAAACTGTGAGGACGAACGGGGTTACCATTTATTATTATTAATATCATAATTAAGTCCGGGCCTGGCATAATGGTAGTGTGTTCGACTGTTGTGCGAAGGGTCCCGAGTTCGACTTCCAACTCGGACAGATCCACCCAAACCAAGGTGGATGAGAAATGTTGGTAGTGCTCACGCACGAATCTGACTCTCCCCATTGCTGCTATTCCCATTAGCAGTGATATAGCGGGCAGTCACTGATTTATAGGTAAACTGCTAACTGGCAAAAAGAACTCCTAAAGCGACCTACCGTACCCTCTCCTCTACTTTATTTAAAATTTCTCATTGACCTTAAGTTAGAAATATTCAGAGTTTTAAGAGCTCTCAGAGTAGATTGAAAGGAAAAAATAAAAAAAAGTTCCGTTTGCGATCGCTCAGCCCGATCAGGTTTCTTCCAGTTTAAAACCGGGTGTTTCTTAGCACCCACACAACTTTTATGGAGCGCATGGATTTTTAAAATTCCAGGGGTCAACATTCTTTTTTTTTCCAATGATTTGGACTTTCCCTCCGAAAATCCGAGAAAATTTTATTTCCAAGCGCATAGATTTTAACACATCATTTTTCGATACTTGGGCACATAAATAGAGCACATAAAAAATAACACTTGGGCACATAAATTTTTTTTTTTTCACCAGCCTAAACTGAGCCTCAACCGGAATTGTCAAGTTGAAAGTGGAAACTTTCAACCTACTGTAACTTTAACCTTCTGTAGCGATCGTATATTGAAAAAATCAAGACTTTTTTACCTAGGACTAAGAAACATATTGCTTATTATTCGAGACTCCCTTTCCAGTTGAAAGAACGGTCGTTCTCGTAATTCTCAACAGTGCTGGTAACCTATGCTAATGCTCGATTTATCCCAAGTTTTACACCACCCTGAGCATCCAAACTGAGAAATCAGTTGGTATTGCTTGTGAGTTTTCAACCTAAAAACATTGAAAATGTTTTGTTTTGCAGCAGCAGCGCACGACCAGTTCAGTGCTCTCAGCAGCGCCGAATCCTGCAGTAGATCTTCGGCCCACCTGGGCAAAACCGGTCGCCGAATTGAGTGCAGGTGAGAATTTGGAAGAGAATAGAAGTTTCTCCTTATAAGCAGGGTGTTTCTCTAACCTTAAGCGGTAACATTGAACCACTATACCCATGGGTGAAACTATACCCATGGGTGAAACTATACCCATGGGTGAAACTATACCCATGGGTGAAACTAAAACGCTGAGTTTGAAGGCACAACAGGCGGAGGATCAACATCAGCTGCGTCGACGAGAGACTTTCCCTCGCTTGCAGCTTCTGTGGGGCAGAGGAACGAGAGCAGCCTCAAGCCGCTCAGTTAGCACTGCAGTGTTTGGACTGGAGAGAAAGCACCGCGTGTTTCTAAGAGCGTCCACGCGTGCTGAAAAACAGAATAGCGCCATGTGTCCAGGAGATTTTTATTGTGCAAGAAAAAGGAACAGACGACCGCCGAAGGCGGAACAAATTATTTTCACATAAGGGTCTCCTCTTACGATTTTTCAAACAGAGACCCGCAAAAAAAATTTTTTTTGTTCAACATAAGGGTCCCCCCCCCTTATGCTTTGGAAAAACAGAGGCCCGCAGACAGAAGGTCTGACACAACTATTTAACCCCTGCATATGTCTCTCAGTTTTAGAGTGCTTCCGCGTTATAGAGAGAGCTTCCGATTGAATGAGAAAGTTTTATAAGGCCCATACAACAGAGGCAGAGTAAGTAAGCGTCGGTTCCATTTGAGAGAGAGAGCGTTTTCGAACTTTGATACTCAATACTCATGATAATATGGGGAACTTTATCGTTTGGGTGATCTTTCTGTCTTCATTCAGTATCAAGGTTTTTTGTGATTTTTATTCCTGAGGGTGGGTGAATGCTTTAAATACCTGTTTGTAGAATCTGGAAGCGTTCGTACGATCGGAGTAGCGGTAACTGCGGAAGATGGCGAAGGGGACTTCCAGCAGGTGAGAGAAAAAAACTGGGTTTAAACAAGGGAGTGGGTGTTTCAGAGGGAGAGAAAAAAACTGGATTAAAAAAGGGAGTGGGTGTTTCAGAGGGATTCAGAAAGAGGCTATTATGTTTCATACAAGATTCGCTTGCGGTAGTTCATTTATAGTAAAGCATCAGGTAAGTATTTCGATGTCATTAAATGAGTTCAATTCTGTATATTTAGTGAATTAGGTTGGCGAACAGTGCATTATCAAGCTGCTTCTTAACACCCGCCATAGGTGAAATATGTCTTGATTTTTTCATAGGTCGATCGCTAAAGTAGGTTAAAAGTTTCACTATTTATTTAGAGGAATAAAAAAATTTCAATTCAGCTGTGAAAACTCTGATACATTAGTTTCGAGTGATGAAAAGGATCGGTAGTTCGGTAGCTCTAGAAATTTTTTTGCCAGTTGGCAGTTTACCTATGCGACCCGCCAAAGAAAGATGTAGATCAAAGAGACTACTCATGAGGGAATGGTAGACTGGAGAGACCGCTTGGAAAAAACTCGTGCCGGCATTGTTGGCCTTGTAGTTTAACAAAACACACTCCTAATTTTAGACTTTCCCGCTTGAAAAGTCGTTCAGAATTTTCAGCAGTTGTGGTAACCTATGGTAGGACTCGATCATCTGAGCATTTCCTGTAGAAGTGTTTGATTCAAGAGTAGAAGCAGTGGCTGCCCTCTGGGTACTTTCTAGTGTGTGTATCAGCAGTGAGGAGAGTCTGATTCGCGCCAGAGAACTATTAAAATTTCTTAGCCTTATATTTGATTATGCAGTATAGACTGGTTAACTTATTCAGCTGCCATCTCGATACTGCGATGGCGTGACAGGAGTGAATCAGAGAGCTCACCCAGGCGCTCGCTTTGGAAGAGGAGACGAAGGATACGGTAGCGGAAGATTCCGTCAGATTATATTACAATTAAATACGGCCTTGGTTCTAGAATAATCAGAAGGCGAGCAGGAAAGGAAAAGGTCTGAGAGAGGCGGGGAAGAGATTTTGAAAGAGAGAGAGGAGGGGATGAGGAAGAGAGCTTGAGAGATAAGAAAAGAGAATTCGAGAGAGAGGGAAAGAGAGAGAGAGAGGCAGAAAGAGAGAGAGAGAGAGGGGGATGAGGAAGAGAGCTTGAGAGATAAGAAAAGAGAATTCGAGAGAGAGGGAAAGAGAGAGAGAGAGGGGGGATGAGGAAGAGAGCTTGAGAGATAAGAAAAGAGAATTCGAGAGAGAGAGGGAAAGAGAGAGAGAGAGGCAGAAAGAGAGAGAGAGGGGGATGAGGAAGAGAGCTTGAGAGATAAGAAAAGAGAATTCGAGAGAGAGAGAGGGAAAGAGAGAGAGAGAGGCAGAAAGAGAGAGAGAGAGAATGAAGTTTATCGAGTTGGAAATAAGGTGAGGGTGGTACGGTTTAATAATGTGGTAAGAGCTAGAATTGGTGAGTATGCGCATGTTTTGAAGTCTCTCCTTCCGTTCTGTTTCACTTTTTCTCTACTTCTCTTCCACTTTTTTTGCCAGTGCATTATAAGGATGAGTGAATCTTTTTTTTAAAGAAGAAAGGAACCCTTTTACTATTCAAAGTAAACCTTGAAGAACTCTAAAAAGTGAGCAATATGCCAATAAAGTTACTTATTCAATCCCGTTCCATTGTATGTTCGTATCTGCTTGAAAAGCATGACCGGTTATAGTTATTATGATATTCCTGGTTTTCAGAAGGAAGCTCTGATGTGCGTGCCCATTTGGGACATTCTGTGCCAGTGAATGCCGCACCGGCGGCGCGATATGCGAGCGAAAGCGAGGAATCGGTTCGTTCTGTGCCGCCGAATCGGTGGATGGAGCAGCAGCCACAGCCTCCGCAGCAGCAGCAACAGATTCATCAATCTCACCAGCCGGTCGGGAATGATCGATGGGAATACGGTGGGTCAAAAGAAGGATGTTTCTTATCACCTGCCAACGAAGCGTGTAGATGAGAAAGACTAATCATGACGGAATGGCAGACTTTGGAGAGACCAAGAGTGGGTGTAAAAAATAGAGAATTCAGGCAAACGGAGCATTCGAATCCCTAGCCTTTTTTGTGTATAGCGCATACCCGCAGCGCGGGTTAGAGAAAAATCCTGGTCAAATGTGTAAATGGTATCGCATGATGGTGAATTTATGTGAAAATATTATGCCTTCAGATTGTGTAACTGAATTTGTTCATAGTCTGAACATCTATTTGAATGGAACAACTAAAACACAAAACAAGGGATACATATTGTATTACAATATATATATATATATATATATATATATATATATATATATATATATATATATATATATATATATATATATATTGGAAGGAGTTACTATGGCTGAGTAATAAGTCACATCAGTATTGATGTATGAATAAATAAATAAACAAAAATTTCGGAACGAAAGCTTTTGAAATATTGTTATGATTTGATGAAAATTTTTAAAGCAAATCAGTTATAAGTAAAACAAAAAAAAAGTATTATTGAAAGGATTAACTATAGAAAATGGTTTGAAACCATTAGTCATTTGTAAATATAACAAAACATTTATAAATATAACAAATCATTCATTAGTCCGGGCATGGCATAATGGAAGTGTTTGAATATTGTGCGAAGAGTCCCGAGTTCGACTCCCGCCCCAGACAGATCCACCCGAACCAAGGGGGTTAAGAAATGTTGATAGTGCTCTTGCACGAATCTGACTCTTCGCACTACTGCTAATCACACTAGCAGTGATCTAGCAGGCAGCCACTGGTTCTACCAGGATAGGTCTGTCCTGCATCTCAGGGGAGCGCGTACCCTGCCGCGAGGCGGGAACAAGCGCGAGGAAGATTAGTATTCATAAGTATAACATTTCAGTCATATTTCGAAGAAAAAATTCAGGTCACTACAACCAACAGGCGCCGGTCGTCTCTCCGCCAATGCACGGCGGATTCGAGCGGCGATCGAATGAAGAGCCCGAGAAGAGATTTGTGAGCAAGCTTTCGACCCCCCCCCCTCCGCCTCTCCTCACTTTTCTTCCAAATTTTTCCGCGAAAGAAACACGTAACACTTAGATGAAAAGAGTAGTTAAGGGAACGGCAAGGTTCGAATAGAGATCATTAGTTGTTTCTCTGCTGTCTTTGCCTTCAATTCCTCTGTCTCGTATCTCATCCCCCTTTGCTTTCTCAATTGTCCTCTTTCTACATCTTACCTACTATTTACTTTTCCTCATTGTTGACCTGCCTTCTCGAAGAACGGTCGTTTTTTGGGGTGAGTGTTTTTTGTTGAGCTTAGATCGGCTTTCAGGCGCCTCCCCCTCTCATGTCACTCGACACAACGGCGGGCGAAGACAGAGAGGCCGCCATCGAGAGGAGCAGGCAGAAGAGGCGAAACTACCAGGTTATTGCTGGTGGGATCACGGGCGAAACGGAGGGGGGGGGTGAGGCGGCAGAAAGTCAGAGAAGCCCATCAAATAAAGTTGAATTAGCTTTTTAACGATGTTGAAAAAAATTGTTTTTAGAAGATCATAAGAGTAAAACGTCCATTATTTTTATAGAAAAAAGAAAATTCGATTAAAACTATACATTAATGAGAGGATTTTCTTTCATTCCTTCCTTCATTCCTTCCTTCCCCCAAGTTGAAGAGTGGTCGCCTGTCGTTTCGCTCTTCATTTTCCCTATCCATGGAATAGGAATCCGGCCTCTCGAGGTTCGTAATCGTAAAAGGACGTCAGGCTGAAATATCCTCATGGAATTTCTCGCGACAAGCCGGTCTGTGAAGAAAATCGTCGTATCTCAAAAGATGCACTACCATCCACCCCCAACGATGATGTGGCGAAGTGCTATCTACACAGCGGACCTCGCTCTTCAGCGAGAATAACGCTAGGAAGAAGAAGAAGAATTAATGAGAGGATTTGAAATAGTTTCTCGGTGATTTGAGTGAAATTTCAATGGATGACTTTTATCATGTTGAACAGAACGGAAGCGAGGATCAGCATGCGGATACAGTGTCAGACGCGGACCGACCTGCGTCCAGGGATAGCTATGGACACAAAGTTGGTGGTGAAAATTGTCATTTGAATAGTTTTTGATGTCGTAGGTCACTTGCGAATGAATATTGTCATTTGAATATTTGTCTGATATCTTAGGTCACTTGCGAATGACAATTGTCATTTGATTATTCATTTGATGTCGTAGGTCACTTGCGAATATCAAACAGTTGACAGCTCTCCACGGAAGTCACTAAAGTGAGGGGGTCGCTACAGTCTCGACCTCTTTTTATTGTCAAATTTCTCTCTCTTCGCTTCTCTTGACCGTTCATTCGCTTCTTATTGTTTTTGACCGATCTTCGTTTTTATTAGCTCAAAAAGCGGTAGTTTTTTCTTTGAGTTTCAACCTGTATTAAGCATCTATAGGGAGCTTTGAATGTAGTATTTGCTTGAAAATGCATGATTGGTATTACATAAAATATGAAGTGAGGTGAGAAAGTGTATTGCTTTAGTCGAACTACGGCTTCGGATCATCGAATGGCTCGTCTTCGCACGGCCAAGTATGCTCTCAAAAAGCTTTTTACTAGAAGGCTTTTTTTCCTTTTGATCTCTTGATTAATTTCTGAAACCGCAACAAATATTTCTCAGTTTTTTCTCAGAGCGTTTTTTGCCTTCAGCCAGGGGTTAAATGGAGCCGCCCAAATTGGGTTTACATGTATCCGCCGACGGGACCGATCCGGTCACTATTTAACCCCTGATTGAGAGACGAATGATGATAGCGATAAGGTTCAAAGAGAAAGAAGAAAAGTGAGGAAAGGAGCGCAAGTGTCTGGGCTAAAAAGGAGTTGATTCAAATTTTATAATCGTGCCATGATTATGTCACACTCCGACATCAAATTTTCTTATAAGCTCCTATTAATCTGGTTTTTCTTCTTAAGTTCGCTGTTAAGCAAGCCTCATCTTTTATTGCAGCCAGCTCTAGTGGCTGCAGTAGTAAAGCAGCCGGAGTACCGGCTGCTGAAGAGACCTCACCATGAACAGCCGCCTGCACCGGCCGCCAAGGAAGAGAGCGAGACCGAGGTGGTGCAGCAACTCGCACGCAGCAGCATCCATGGAGACGAGGATGAAGACGGTTATTACCTTTTTTGGTTTCTCTATCTGTTTCTCTCTCTCTCTCTTTCTCTCCATCTCTCTTCAGTCCTCTTTCTCTCAATTTTTATATTTTCTCTTTTTTCTTCTATATAGGTGGTTTTTTGTTCTCCTATTCTTTCTCTCTCTCTCTCTCTCTATCTCTCTTTTTCTCTCTCTCTCTATCTCTCTCTCTTTTTTCTCTCTCTCTTTCTCTCTCTCTTTTTCTTTCTCTCTCTCTCTATCTCTCTCTCTCTCTCTCTCTCTGCTTCTCTCAAGGACTCCAGAAAAAATTGAAATGTGTTGATGAGCACTGAATAGCTTAGACTTGTTTGCCTGTACGGAAACTCATGTGAAATCATGTGAATTTCTTATGAAAAGTTAAGTTTGACGTAATTTTGGCGTTCAGTTTGAAAATAGAAACCCGTAAAAGTTTTAAACAAGGGATTGGGCTTGGATGCATAAGATAAGACTTGTCTGTTTAACCCCCGATTGCGTTTAAATGTCAAGTCATTAGCGAAGTGAACTTTCAGAGCTGCAAATGACTAAGCTGACTATGAAGGCGACGAAAGTCATGAAGCGAATGGCGCCGGGTGAGCGCGAAGTCAGCCTGGGGGCGCAGAGGGATACGGTAATGAAGGGAGACAGCGTCGTGAGCAGAGAGAGCAGAGAGAGAAGAGAGGATGGGAAGAAGGAAAGAGAGGGCGAAAACAGAAGGGAGAAGAAGCATCGCGAGGAGAAGAAGGTCGGACTTTTATTAATTTAACTTTTTATTAAAATAAAAATATTCGTTTATAAAAATATTCGGACCTATTAAAATTTATTCGTTTATTACGTATTGTTAAGATGATCTAAAATGTGTTGCAAAAAGATCATGTGGCTGAATGATGTTAAATCTTTGTGTTGGGTTTTGTTATTCATCATTATGTTAATTAGTTATTTATTAGTTATGGGAATCTGCATGGACCATAGCTCACCATCACCATCAGACGTTAAATGAGGCTGGTATAAGATATGTTTGTACGCGCCGAGCGAGAGGAAAAGAGTGAAAAGAGAAGTAGAGAAAAAGTTAAACAGAACGGAAAGAGAAGAGAATGTAGATCATTCTCGGCGCGAACATGTATGCGCCAACATAGCTGGTCCGGTAACCATTTAACCCCTGCTCACCCTCAGTCGCCGTCTCAAGTCTAAGAAGTGAATAGCCTTGGCTCATTGAGAGTCGGTGAAAAGGGTTTAGATTGATAGTAGCGAGTGATATGTGGAAAGCAGAGAGGGGGGAAAAATTCAATATAAAATTTGAGAAAAAGGTTTCTACTAGTCAAAACGGTGCTCAAATTGGTTAGGACAATGCTGCTCGGATGAAGATTGAATAGAATTAGTTGTTGTTGTTGTTGTTGCCGGCAAGCATCCCGCATCGAAGACTTGGTTATGAACACTCTCTTTAACGAGAGAAGTTCTCGTGTTCTTCGGACAAGATGCGTCCGGAGAAGTGTTATGATATCCTTTGCAGTCCTGAGACTGTCATGCTGCACCTTGTGAAGGCGGACATCGTTGTAGCAACCTGTTCATGCCATAGGCCTTGTGAGTGGGTGGTCAAGCCGGCCTAGCATCTCGTTTTTGGTGGGAGTAGAGACGTCTCGCCTGTCGTTGACCGTAGATAGACAAGAGGCTATTTGACTGGCGCCTCGACTCGCCATTGAAAAGTATAGCGGAGTATCGGCTGATGTTTTGTCCGGCCCAGGCCGGTCCGGCATCGCACTCCTTTGACGAGCTATACTACCCAGTTTTGGTCCGCGGCAGGATTTCTCCCGCTACCTCCCAGCACAAATTCTTCGTAGGGAGGCGTCCCTCTATCCGCCACTTGAGGTCGCGCTCGATTCTGGACTGGATGATCCGGCTCCGTCCGTGACAGGCTCTTAAGGCTGTAGAGTCACGAATGGCCACTGTTGCCAGTGTGTTTCGAGATAGAATTGGTCGAATAGATGAGTGAATATGAAGAAGAAAGAAGCGACCGCTCAGAGCAGTTTGAACTCTACAAAATGTAGTTTAAGGAGCTGAATTTCAGGAAAAAGATGAAGCGGTCGTGCCAGCAGTGCCAGCGGATAATATTTGGGAGAAGCGTTTGGAGGAGAGGGAAAGTGCCGAAAGGGAAAAGGTAATGGATTAAAGAGAAAGGAAGAGAGGAAGTTGGATAGTCTAGAGAGAGGAAAAGAGTGAGTAGGGAATATAAAAAAAAACTTTGAGAACATAGGTCACCAAGGGTTATGGAAAACTCCCCGCCCCCCTGCCCCAAAAGGAAAAAAAAAACCCAGTATTGATCATTACATTCAATTTAAAGAGAAAAAGAGTCCAAAGCTTGCTAAAGAAATTCCTTTCAATAACGCTCCACCGCAAACTGAAATTTTTTCACCTTAAAATTAATTTTTTTTTAAAAAATAGAACAAGGAATCAATTTAATAAAAAAAACCCAAACAAAACCTTTTGACCGCTCGGGTGGGGTGGGGTGCCCACGAAAACTTTTTTGACAAATTTAGGTACCCATTTTTTTTCTCAAAAAGGTGGAAGGGCGAAAAAAACCTCAACGTGTACACGTTTGTACTTTGGAAAAGGAGTAAAATCGTAACGAATTGAAGATTCATCGAGTGGTCTAAAGTGATGTCATGTTATTGTTTAATATACTACTAGTAAGAAGATTTTTTGCAATAACATTATTATAATTGAAAGAAATCCATCGTATGGGCAAAAATGGCATTCGGCCGGGACCGAACCTCCGTTACCTAACCGGGGCTTGTAGAGCGTTACCAATACACCAACCGAGCACACATTGTCCCATGCGATTTCTTGCTATGTCTAAGGCACAATGACCGTCCTTTCTAGTCACACATGCTCATGAAGCATTCATTGCGAAAAACACTTCGAACTTTTGAAAATTTGGAAAATCTATGCGCTCGAAAAAAATTGTGCGGCTGGTAAGAAACGCTCTGCTATCAATGTAATGAACAATTTTGTTAATGAAAAATTCAAATTGAGCAATTTTTTTGGTGATGTAGAAATTTGAAGTGCGAAAGAATTGCAGTCACGAGTGCCTCGCAACCTGCAGCATTCGCTTGAACAGCACTTCCCTTCGGTGACAGAAGCAGCCAGCATGAAGATTGATAAGGCATATCATTTTTTAATCATTAATTTTTACTAATGTTTTTTTAAAATAATTCTTTCAGCATAAGACAATCTTCAAAAAAGTTTTCTTTGTTCCATGTAACTGCATCAGATGTGAGTTCAGTGTAGTAAAGTATTCATTCATTTACTATCACGAATTATTCCTATTCTTGTTGTTGGTTTTTTTTTGTTGAAGACGTTAAGGAAATAAATGAAGAAAGATTAGGAAGAGGAAAATCATAATCTTCTTATTTGATGAAAAAACAGGGAAAATGATACTTTATCAAAGCGATGTTTTTGTTTTTGTAAGTTTCTTGGTATTTTAGGATATAATAGGGTTTTTTCCACTAATTTGTCTGATTGGGATCATAGCTCTCCAGGATGTGTTGAAAAGGTGATTTTTTTTCCCGTGCGGATGACCGGGCGACTAAAGAGGTAGGGGGGGGGGAATTGAAATTTTAAAAAAATTAGTCTGTTTTCCGGAGTCAAATATCTTTTCTTTCGAGTAGCACGGGCCGGAGTTCGATAAAAGAAAATTATTCACTTCGAACATTTAATTTTTTTAAGAGATCTATTTCTGTTTTATTTTTTTCATCACCAATATTTCTAGGGGACCGGGTGGACAACCGGGGGCATTTAAAAAGTTTGGTGAGCTATGTACACGATGAATAACAGATTTTTTTGGAAATTAATAATTTATCTGCAGTTCTCGGAAAATCTCGACACAAACTCCTAGAAAAGTATTTTTTCCAGGACACGTCCCGTAAAACAACAGATGTGGAGTTCACGAGAGCAGCGTTGCGGGCGCGTCGCGGTCAAATAGTGAATGACGTGCGTGCGCTGCAGAAGGAGGGCAGTGGTCGGGATGAGCTGGAAGAGAGAGAGGGAGAGAAGAGAAAGAAGACTTCCATCAGGGAAAAGCCTGTCTACTATGCCAAGAAGGACAAAGAAGACCTTGGTAAGTCGGGACTTGTTTCCTCATGTGACAGGACTCGTTCGTCTATAAAATAGGACTTGTCGATATGGTAGGAATAGTTCTCTTTTATGAAGGGAATTTTTGTCTTGAACGATAGGGCTCGGTTTCTTATATGACAGGACTCTCTCTCTCTTTCTCTCTCTCTCTCTCTCTCTCTCTCTCTCTCTCTCTCTCTCTCTCTCTCTCTCTCTCTCTCTCTCTCTCCCTCCCTATGATGGGAATCATTTTCTTATGAAAAGGAGAGCTGGCTTTGACGTCAAACAAAGTGAGCTTCACATTATGGGTAGTGACTCGTTAAAACAACATGATCGGCAGCGTAGGTTACCTTAACTGTGATAGAGAAAAACGACTGCTCATTCAAGCGATGTGTCTAGGAGAATGAGAAGCGAGCGAAAGATCAAAAACAGAGAAGGCAAAGAATCAGGATGTTTCTCTGATCCGCACTTCGGGTAGAGAGAAATCTATGCGCTCTCGAAAAACATTTAAATCTATGCGCTTGGAAATATTTTTTTTCCGGTTTTTTTGTGGGAAAGTCCAAATCATTGGAAAAATTGAATGTTGAACATTGAAATTTTAAAGATTTATGCGCTAGAAAAAAGTTGTGCGGGTGCTAAGAAACACCCTGCAAAGAATTTGAGCTATTCAATTCAATTCAAACGTTTTTTCTCTATGTAATGGGACATGAAGGGCCATTTAGTCCAACGACTTCATTTGACTTTTCGTTTCTTGATGTTGAGGATGATAGCATAGAATGTAGACTGGAGTGTCGATAATGGTTTTTAGCTATTTGAGCTACATGAATGGTCAATACTATGAAGACTTCAAATTCTATCTTCATCCATCATCCATCTCTCTTCTGTCTTAATCGTGAACTCTGGAGTTACGCTCCGTTCATGACGCAATCGCTTGATGAGCATGCGTGATCAAGAGAACAAGGCATATGAGCCTTTCATATAACGTTATCGCACGGAATAGCAATGTGTCCCCGTGGTGTAATGGTAACACGCGCTCCCGGTTTGAGTCGAGATGGTCTGGGTTCGATCCCGCCCGGCGGACTAGCTTTTTTCTGTGCGATAGTTCAATCATTTGTCAACTATGAAGACTTATTCGCTCACAATTGATTATTCGGTCGTTTTGCCTCTTTTCTCAATAAAAAGTTTACTCCAACATGTATTTAGAAGAAGAGCCTAGGACGCAATCATTACATCAATCAAGGAAAGAGTATCCACAGTACAAGACGAGAGATGTAAATCCAGTGGAGAGACAGCCTCTTTTCAAGGAAAGGTTAGAGTGATCTGTTTCTTCGTTGTGTTGCCATTACTTGGCTGCAGGGGTTATTTAGTCATGTCCGGTCGGCGGGCGTCTGTTTTAGACCTTCAACAGGCGTCTGTCTTTAAACTTATAAGGGGGGACCCTTATGTGAAATTTTTTATCTCATGAGGGTGGAAATTTTTCAAAAACTGCTTATCTCATAAAATTGAAACTTTAAAAAAATTTCCAGATGTAAGGCAAGTGTCTGTATACAAAAAATTTTCGCCTCCGACGGGCGTCTGTAGGATTTTCGGATCAACTAAAAACCCTGCTTGGCTGAGGTCAGAGTAGGGTCCGCTGAATGTCTAATATCTCAACGTAACGCGTTCAAGGACTCATGCTCATCTGGAAAGTGGACTTCATTTCAATTCATACCATGACTTGAAATTTAGCTCATTTTCGATAAGAAGTCAACCTGTTGGTTGTTTCTTGTCATCCGCAGTATATCAAGTTGACTGATCATGGGGGAACGGCAGATCTTCGAGAGAGCGTGAGAGCTTGTGATGTAAAAGAGAGGATGCAGACGATCAGAGAGTTTGTATCACAAGTATTCTTGGATAGCGCATAGATTTTATACGCCCTGTGGGTTAGAGAAACACAATGATGTCAGAGGATGACAAGCGAAGTTCATCTACAGCAGATGGGCCTTCTTTGTGTTTGATAGCAGCATTTTTTGTGTTGATGCAAGAAAACGAATTCTATGACGTATTTGGTGGAAAAAGGTTGTGAGAAATTTTGGTAGACACTTTTTTAAACTGATTTTTTAAGGTTTTTGTTTTTAAACTGATGTTTGATATAGAGAGCCGCAGCAGTATGAGGAGAAAGAAGAAGAAGAAGGAAGATCGATCGGAGGCAGAGGAGAGTACCGAGGAGGACCGAGGGAGTTCGTCAATTCACGCGTCGCGGCAGGCAATAGACGGTCGGAACTTGATGTTGTTGTGCTTTGCCGGAAAACCTTCAGATCTATGTGTTCGGAATTTTTTTTCGATTTTGCTTGGGAGGAAACTTCGTCGTAAAACGGAAAAAAAGAAAGAAAGTATAAGAAAAAAGTTATATTTTATATATGGCTAGGTTGAACTTTCCTATGTTTTTTCTCTAGTTTCCTACTGAAGAAAAAAAAGCAGTTAAAAAAAAACAACAAAAAAACGAGTATTTTCCTACTGAAAAAGCGGAGAGAACGAAAATACTATGAAAAAAGACTATCAGGAAAACGCAGACTGCGGAAGGAGAGCGGGTGAAGAGAAAAAGAGAGAGACATAGAAGCAGGTAATATACAGTATTTAGTACGCGTTACCAGTGTTGAGTTTTTTGCAAAAGCGCGTGAGTTTTTGTGCTTAGAGTACCACCAGCGATGCGGGTGAAAGGAACATTTTGTTATAGGATTCAGTAATGACGAACAACTCTTCCACGAAAGGTTGAGTAATCAAGTTTCGCTCAATTTCAGCGGCGGCGTATCTGGAATTCGGCATGGCATCCGCGGGGGAATATTTGGAACCGGAGCGACCGCTCAGCGTGCACCAATGAAGCAGCAAAGATACGAAAGAGTACCGTATACCCCGAAGCCGCTACCGCCTCAGTCCGATAGTGAACAGAAGGTGAGTACAGTAGAGGAAAAGGGCTTATTTTCTGAAGGTTGTAATAATGGTTTAGGGTTTCTTGAATCCAAAAAAGTTTTTCGTTGATATTATTACTATTTTAAAAAATGAAGAAAGTATTATTATTTCAGAAATGGAAACAACTCTGGGAAAATTAAATCGCGCTCAGTAAGAGAAAAAAAGCAGCAAGTACGTGCGAGGTAGAAGAGAGAAGGCTTTAGGGGTGAAATACTCGCTTTGTTGACGAGAGTGAGTTGACGCCTATATCGTACGCGTAGTCAGGGTATTTCTCTGACCCGCACTGCGAGTACAAGAATCTGCGCTCTCCAAAACCCCCGAAAAACATATAAATCTATGCGCTTTGAAAAAATTTTTTCTCGATTTTTTCGTAGCGAAATTTTAAATCATTGGAGAAATAGAATGTTGAACTCTGAAATTGTAAATTATATGCGCTCGAATAAAGTTGTGCGGGTGTTATGAAACACCCTGGTCAGGGTGAAGGAAATTTGTAGGATGGGAGTGATTAATTTTACAATGATTCCGAAAACGACGCATAATCTTACTAAATTTACACCTGAACAAAAGACCTGCTGGTATCGAAATAAGTTTTATTTCATTTAAGGGTATGTCTTTAGAAAAGGGAACAGATTAGCGAGAAAAGGGAACAGATTAGCGAGAAAAGGGAACAGATTAGCGAGAAAAGGGAACAGATTAGCGAAGTTAGCGAGCATACGGTTGGAGTTGAATATACAGCGATCGAATATAAAAAAGAAATTTTGCTGTGAGCAGGCTGGAGGTTCTGATGGAGGAGTGAAAAATGGGGAGGATCCCCTTCAACTGCCGAGAGAAAACACCGAGAAAGCTAAAGTGGAACCGGTCAGTGCCAGTTTTGATGCGCGTCATCTCTGGAACTTCAGAAAAATATAAAATTTGCATGAAATTTCAGCTTTTTTGTCAACAAGAATACATTTTACCGAGGTTTATCTTCTGGATGATTCTGGGTTGAGAATGATTACTGTCGCCGTGAATATAAGTTCAAGTTTAATCGTAAGCACAATTTTTTGATGTTTTTACTTCTGTATTATGAGAAATTTGAGAGCCAGATTATGAGTCAGGATTTTATAATTAATAAGAACGATTGAAGCCCAACAGCTAATTGGTTCACCTGTTGAGTTGTTTACTTTAGGCGTAATTTCTTGTCTTTCCGAGAGGGTGGATCGGAGGCCTATGATAACGTTGAGAACCTTATGGAGTCAAGGATAATTTGAGTTGTTGTAGCAACAACGCGAAGATCCTGACCAGTTGCGTAGTTGGCGACTCGGTGTAACGACCAAAGGAAGAGGAGTGATTGGATCGGGCGAAAGGAGAGGCACAGCCGAAGAGAGAAAAGGCACCGCCGAGAAGAAGGCCAGAGGCAAAGGACTCTCGGTTAACAACTTAGGAACAAGGGTTAACTAGGAAAATGCACTCAAAAACTAGGGTTAAATAGGAAAATGCACTAAGGAACAAGGGTTCAATAGGAAAATGCACTTAGGAACAAGGGTTAAATAGGAAAATGCACTAAGAACAAGGGTTAAATATGTCGTGAAGTTACGACTACTGCGCTTTCTGGAGAGGTTCAAGGACATTTGTTGAGGTCTTATTTAGTTTCATTCCGAATTCTTAATTCCACGTAGTTAGCGAATAAAGGTGATATAGCGGAAAGTATTGTATAGCGAAAAAACCTTCCTCCAATAAAAAAAAAATCGAATATAAAACAGTGTATCAACTAGAAAGCAGTTCCTTGTGAAAACAACTGACGCCTTCCTCCAATCAAAAGATAAATTCGGTATTGATCACCTTCCTCCATTCAATATTGATCCTTCCGAATCAAACGAAGGTTGAGTGTTGCAGCGAACGCGTCGTGAACCGACCATCTCTCAGAGAGAGACGACGGAGAGTGATGAGGGCGTGGAAAAAGTAGAGAAAGAGACGATTGTGCCCAAAGACAATAGAGATCGAAGAGAGCGCCTGAGCAAGCACAGAGAGGGAGAGGGCCCGCGGCCCTCCCGAGGCATCTATGCGCCGAGATCGGCAAGGAGAGGAGCGAGGGTAAGAACCTCTTTTAGGAGTTTGACCTATTTTAGTTTTACGATTAACATCTGATTGGATAGAGATTGATAGGTTAAACGATCAATATTGAAAATCGTTTGCGTCTAAAATCTGCGAAAAGGTCTGATTTAGCCTTTTTTGGGAAATTCTTTCTTTTAAATAAGTTCCGATCTAAGTGATCATCTTATCAGATACGAAAAGAAGAGAGAAAAACCTTAGAAAACGGAAAGAACATTTAAACAAAAATGGGAACTAGAACGGGGTCCGAATATGTTGTTGTTGTTGTTGCCGGCAAACTTCTCGCATCGAAGAGAGTCGGCTATGGAGAGCCCCTCTCTCCCTCTCTCTCTCTTTTTTCTTCTTAATACACATTTTCTTCTTTCCTTCACAATAGTCTCAGAAATGAGGCTACTTCTTTTGGTTTCATTTAGAGATCCTGAGCAAGTGAGTGTTGTTCGGTGCGAATAGATTCGTTACTCTTCCATGACCTATGCGAATAGATTCGTTACTCTTCCATGACCTATGCGAATAGATTCGTTACTCTTCCATGACCTATGCGAATAGATTCGTTACTCTTCCATGACCTATGCGAATAGATTCGTTACTCTTCCATGACCTATGCGAATAGATTCGTTACTCTTCCATGACCTATGATTTGTCATCGATAAAGTGATAATATGAGTTCTTCTGAATATGAAAAACATTGAGTGGAAGAATTACAGAACTAGAGTCCTTATGTATGTGTGGAAAGCATTCCGGTAGGATCTCCAGCTCCAAGTTGCCTGAGAAAGCGGGTCCTATAGGGAAAATAGAGTAAACAACAACCATAGCTCAACAAAAATCACTAGCACTTGTTAGTAAAAACTACCGCTCTTTGATCATATGAGCCTGTATGTATTAATGAGGAGAAACAAGTTAGAAGTAAATAAGAGGCCTTCTCAATATCATCTACTACTCCCGCCAACCGTTCTGGTAACCTCTGACAACGTCAAATCGTTTGAAGACGACAAGGGAACGATCGCTGCAACAAGGAAACGCACCAGTCGCTGAATTTTCTGCGACCGCTTTGGCGCGCAATTTCGCAGCAGCCCCGAAAGTGCAGCAGCGAGCAGATCAGCATCATCTGTGCGCAGAGGCCTTGCCCCGGCTGAAGAGCCCTGTCCTCAGCAGTGAGGGTCACGAGGAGTGGGAGACTGCGAGTGAGAGCAGTGCCAAGCAGATGAGGTCAGTGAGGGTCAACCGTTTTCGAGGCTCATAAAGGGTCCCTTTTTCCTCGTTCGGGTCGGACGGTGGAAGAAGGGGTTGCTTTCATTAGTAATGGGTTAAGGGGTAACTCGTTCCGTAGGGGTCTCGAGAGGTTGAATTTTTCAACAAGAAGTCAAAGGAAAAAGTAGGGTTGCGTTTGTTTCTAAGGCCATTGCATCGGTCGCTTGTTCTCATGAAAAACCCCAACAAAAAGCGACAGTTCATCCATGCGAAGGCCTGGAATAAGAGAAGCGATCGATTTATTCTCAGTTTTGTCCTCTTTTGTCGACCAATTTATCCCTCTTCTGTGTCATCCACCTCTCGCTCTCTTCTTATCATTCGAGACCATCCCACGCTCGGAAAACGGTAGTTTTTATAGAAATCATGTGTGTGATTGTTACCCATTGTCAGCCATCCATGCCAGTTGTTTTCGGTTTGACAGAGAATAAAAGAAAAAAACCAATTTTGTTATAGCCGTAAACGATCATCGACTGCACGTCAAGTGCAGCAAACACAGCAGAGGACTCAGAGAAACGGAGAGGATGAGAGAGGTCTCCAGCCATTTTCGCCCAGTTTTTTTATTAATCCTCTGGCTCAGAAAGGTTTCTCTCATGCACGCGTTGGATGAGAACGGCCAGAAGAATGTTTGAGCCTTTGGAGCGAGTTGGAAAAGGAATGGGGAAAGGCTGAGAAGAATGGAAATTGAAGTAGAGCAGAAAAATAGAACGGGAGATGGAAATAATAATAATATTAGTATTTGTTTTATTTTCATCGGTTACATTCAATTCAATTCACTTTATTCGCCAAAGGTATGCTTGTTGTCGCATACACTTATAAGGTAGACATTAAACAACAAAAACAAGAAGAAAAAAATATTAAGGTTAAAAATTAAAAAAGGGGGACACAACAGGCACTGACTAGGAATAGAAAAAAGAAAAAACACAATATAGTGGGTATCAAAGAAAATCAAAGTATCCTAGAGTAGATATCCAGGTAAAGTCATGAACGGGACTAAAGAACAATTCTCAACAATATTAATGAATTGTTTATACAATTTATGTATATTATCTTGATTATCTTTTCATCATCGCATTGAATGGATCATATGGTGAATGGGAAGGTAAAGAGGAAGAGAGTAATTGTGACGGGGTTGAGTTGTCTTCCACGAATAACGGGGTAGGGCAAGCATGATAATTGGGAGCTGTTTCAAAGCAGAAGTTCCGGGGTAACGAGTTGCAGAAGAATGATGAGAATTCATTGAAATAAGTTTCGGTAGCAGCCGTTCATGAAGGAGGGAGGAGAGAAGAATGATTTCATATACAAGAATTATCGGACTTTATACGTTCATTGAAATAAGTTTCGGAACAATTAGATACAAGTCGTGACTTTATACAAAATGTAGGTCATTTTCGGCGCGAATATGTAAGCCCTACATAGCTAGTCCGGTTAGTATTTAATCCCTGCTCTCATGGGAATACTGAACTCATGCTCCTCCTCTTTCCTCTTAGGCTCCTCCTCATCGATCGCTTTCTCCGCCCAACCAAACCGTCGACCGGGGCCAAAAAACGGCCTGACCGCCAGCCATATCGACCGCGTGCGCTCCGCCGAGAAGGCGGACCGGGAATTATATCACGTGTGTACTCTATTTCTCTGCCGCCCGGCGGCTACCGAGCTCATGCGCTTTCTTTCTCATCCTATCTTTTTTCTCTTTTTTTAAACTTAATTTCTAAGTTCTGCGTTTTTTTCTCTTCTGATCAGGTTTTTTTGTTTGAAAACAGCCAAAGATGAGTATAAAACACCAGTTGAGAATTTTTCCAATGTGATCGTTCTTTGAGTGATTTCGTCTAGAATACTGGAGAAATCTTCATCCTCTGTCTTTTGCCTCTCTCCCACTTCTCATTCTTCCATAATCACATCGAAAAGCGGTCGTCTATTTTTTTTCATTTTAATTTTGAACAGTTGCAAGTGACTTGTTGAAAAAGTTGCTCGCTTGCAGGAGCAGCACGAGAATCGTAACCGGCTGGCGGGATTGGACATAATGGATGAGGCGCGCGTCGTCGTCATCGATAATCATCCGGCGGCCGGTACGGAGGTCCACGGTGGTGGAGACTTCGAGGAGGTGAGCGCTTTGGTTTTCGATAAGGGCGGTCAAAGTTAAGATAGTTATCAAATAAGAACCTCGGCTTGCTATTTCTCATTGTGTGCTCTTGGTCTTGATAAAGTCTGTGCATGTCTCATTCATTCATTCTTTATTCCGTGCACATATGATATTAAAACAATGATGATTGCGGATATGCATGGAATATCTTTCTATTGGCTAGTGACTATCTAGTCTCGTGATTACTTTTCTGGTCTACACGTTTTGCTAGTCCTCTTGACGAGATCGAACTTTTCTTCTAACTCGCATTTTGACGAGATCGAACTTTTCTTCTTACTCGCACTGCGGGTGAAATCTGTGCGCAGTCGAAGAAAAGCTTATGAGAGAGTTCGTCTGCCTCCTCCGTTTTCTACGCATGCTCTCGATTTTTTTGAATGAGCCGTTCACTCATCATTAGTCTTTCTGATCTACACGCTTCTACGGTGGGTGGTGAGAAAGAGTATTGATCGCAGGGGTTAAATAGTGACCGGATCGGTCCCGTCGGCGGATACATGTACACAAACTATTGACAAAAAACTTCCTCTCTTTTCTTACTCTTTTCCTTCATCCCCTCTTCTTTTTTCCTCCAAACTTTGAGCGGCGGATACGTGTAAACCCAAGTTGGGCGGCTCCATTTAACCCCTGATTGATCGAACTCATGTCATCTCTCTCTTTATCTCTGTCCGGGGGTGCGAGAGCATTACCAGTTATGTATTATTTTTACCAGTCACTGGTTGAACGATTAAAGTCCGATCCTTGGCAGGTTCTGAGCAAGAAGCAGAAACGGTTGCGTGCAGCCCAGCAGCAGCAACAAGCAGAGGCGGAGGAAAGAAGGCGACAGCGAGAGAGGGAGCGGGCGGAGAAGGCCCAGCAGAGAAGAGCCAACAACAAGGCCGCCAGACAGCACGCCAAAGGTACAGGGGGTGGAGACAGGAAAAGCGGGGGGTGGGCGGAGTTCAGCACTGCGGATTAATCTGTAAAGCTAGTGATAAGATGTGTGATCATCTGTTAGGCTAATGATAAGAATTTCCTGTTTTATGGCATTCTACGATCTTCTTGGTCCTTTGAAAGCCTGTTTTTCTTTCAGATTTATAGGCTTTTTTGGCGGTTGGTTTTTCATAAAACGGTTTTTCATTATAGTCTCAGGAAGTCGGGTGGACAGCGGATTCACGGAGCTATTGCCACAAATAATTGACAAAAACTAGTTCACCGGGTGTGATCGAAACCAAACCAGCAATCTCTCATATTTCTATCCGGGAGTAAGCGCGCTACCATTATACCACGGGGCCACATTGATATTTTGTATGATAGTGCTATTTTTAAAAAAAAAGCTCAAATGCTATCTTAACCATGCGTCACTACCTTTAAACTTTGTAACCAGGGGTTGAATAGTGACCGGATCGCTCCCGTCGGCGGATACATGTACAAGCACTATTGGCAAAAAACTCCCTCTCTTTTCTTACCCCTTTCCTTCAACCCCTCTTCTTTTTTTCCTCCAAACTTTGAGCGGTGGATACATGTTAACCAATTTAGGCGGCTCCATTTAACCCCTGTGTGTAACTGGGAGTTTTAAGATATTACCACTGATGTCAAGAACTGAAGTCGTTACTTTTGCCTCTATATTTGTGAACTCGATTGCTTATAGTCGTTCAGAAGAATTTGACCCTTTTCCATTGTTAATTGAGATCTGAACATAGCTCACCAGTACATTTCAAAAAGTTCAAAAACGGTCCTTTACCCGAGCGGGAGCCAAAAATAATTGATCTCTTCGTTATTTATCCTTAATTTCTCGCTCGCTTTTCATTAACCTAGGTCCCCTGCTCAAATGAGCGGTCGCTTTTAAACTTTTTGCAGATGAGCTATGGACTTGAGCACATGATTAGCTACGCAGTTAAAAGACAATGCAGCCTGGTTGAAGGGAATATAAGTAAACTAGTACACGGACCAAACCAATCTAGGAGACTTGATTGAACCCAACCATACATCCTTATCTGACCAAAAGTGCGTGCGCGTTATCATCCAATGAGCAAGGTCGAATTCTCGAAGATGTCCAAATGTAGTCATTTCCCATGAACTATCTTTGATCCTTGTAATATTCTGCACGTTTTGATTCGAATGAGTCGTGGAGTGGATAAAATTTGCAGCAGCGTCAGAAGAGCGCAGCAAGAAAAACGTTGCAGCCAAGTTAGGTGTCGTACAAACAGCAGAAGGGGTGCAGACTGCCAACTCGAAGAGCTCAAACATTGTCTCCTCAAATCCCAGTCTTCTTGTATGGGAAACCAAAGATACGGTAAGCGAGGGAAAGTTGAGTCTGGGTGGCGTTGAAAAGCGTGGTCTCCAAGATAATTAGTGTTCGTTACAAAGCTCTGAGAAATACTAATATGCGGCCAGGGGTTAAATAGTGACCGGATCGGCCTTCGCGGCGGATACATGTATACATAACTGAATCACGAAATTGCAAACAAAAAAAAAATTTTTTCTTTCAAAAAAAACATAAATTTTTTTTTATAACGCGTTGTTTTTTCTTCCTTTTCAGCAGTAACTCCAGAAAAATGGGTAGTTGGCTTTTAACTCTGCGCTGTACTCTGTTTGAAGGCACGGTAGCCCACTAAAAGTAGTACCCCAGGAGAAGAGGAATCCTGATTTTTGAACAAAGTTCTGAATTCAGCTCAAACGTGCTATGCGTTCCTCAAGAGTTGATCAAGCGATACGAACATTAGAAAAAAATTTAATGAATTCCTCGGCTCCACATGCATGTCCGCGCCGGTGACCGGTCACGAGAAAAAAAGGAAAATTTTTTGGGGCGATTTTAAGTTTTAAAGAGCATTCAGAAGAGTTAAGAAAGGCGCTCAAACGTGCTATTGGAATTTAATCTATTCATACAAAAACATTAATCTATTCATACAAAAACATTAATCTATTCATACAAACGTCAAAAACTATTTTTTAAAAAGTTCTTCGCTTTACATGCATGTCCGCTCCGAAAAAAAACTGAACCTTTTGTATGACATGTGGACAACATAAAGATTACGAAATGAATTTTTCCTGTTTGATCGTACTTTTTTCGATTTTCTAGTAGCAAAAATTCTTCCATGTTGTAGTTGTATGCGTTCTTTGATGTTCTAGTTGTATACTTTATTCGTGTTTTGTATAGAACATTTCTAATTCAACTTTTTCAAGAACCTTTTCATTGATAATTGTATTCTGTGTCACTGTTCCACATTGACAATTGTGATTTTTTTTTCTTTATTACAACGATACTTCTCAATATTCATTTATAATAAGTTATGTTCAAGTTGTCCACATGTAATACAAAAGTTAAAATTCACATATCATACAAATGTCAAAGAAAAAAAGCAGTATCCAGTTTCAACAAGTAATTTTTTTTAAATTCTATTTTTTCGGCGCATACATGTAAACATCAATTTGTCCGGTCGCATTTAATCCCTGTATGCGGCGGGTCACATTTTCTGAGAAGAGTAAAAAGAGAGAAGAAACGGATTAACTCAAGGTTGTGAGGCGTTGTGAGAAACACGTGTGTCAATGAATCATATGAGTGTGGGTATAGTGACATCTTACTTAACCTTCACGCAATTTATCTCACGGTATTCTTCTCACCGTCTCTTGCTCCCTCTCGCTCTCTCCCTCTTTCTATTTCTCTCTGCAAAACATATTTTATAGATATCAGTCGTCACGACTGTGTGGAACAGTGCGCATGTAGCGGCCGTGGCTGCGTCCGGTGGAGAACTGGCCATTGGGGGCGAAAACGACGGCATTGCAGCCAGTGCAAATGGTGGATCGGCGGGTGAGTGGAAAGAGGAAGAGAGAGAGAGAGAGATAGATGAGGAAAAAAATAGCGAAAAAGATAGAAGAAAAACAGAGAAATAGAGAAAAAATTAAAGAGGTTACCTGATTCATGTTTTTACAGAATGCTAGAGACGAAGTCGGTTCTTTAACATGAGCATAAGAAGAGAGAATAGAACCGGAGCGCTGGAGAAAGAAAGAAAGTGAGGGTAGAATTTGAGAGAGACCAAGAGAAAAATTATTTTAAAAATACAAAAAGACAGCGAAACACTTGGAAAGTAGTTATGTGAACAAAGGCAAAGACAGCGGAGAAGAGAAAAATGAAAAGACAGTTTCTCAGGAAGCCCTTCTGCGGCACTCACCAACACTGCAGCCGTCATGCCATCGCCGATAGCTCGTCCGACGACCAGGGTGAGCGGTAGATCAATCATTTTGCTCAAAAAGGTTTTTGAACAGAGGTAGCGGATAAGTGGGGGAACAAGACCCGAGCCTTTCTTTTTTTTCCACTCCACAAGGTTACTAGATCGAAGTTGAACAAGCAATCTCGCTATGGACATAGTGTGGTCTGTTCTTCCTAAGATCAGGGTTCTTTTTTCAAATTACATTTTCAAAAGCTAGGGGTTTTTTTCTCTGAGGAAGTGTTGTTCTTGTAAGGTATTCTAAAGTATTGAGTCGAATGCGTGTTGTTGTTGTTGTTGTTGTTGTTGTTTTCCTTATAGGTCCTGTCGAGGGGAGTCCTTTTGGGATAGGTTGGTGAGGATCCTTTTGAGTCCGGAGAGATTTTCTCCGTCTACACTCGCACCGCAGTCGGCAATCCTCTTGGCGAGACCCAATGCGTGTCAACTGGTTTAGTTTGCAGGGGAAGAAGGCGGGTGGAGTGGTGATTGAGTTGTCAACGTCGATGCACTCATCCTCTACCACCTCAATCAACTCATCCTCCCAGAACCGCCAGATGAGCAACTCCACCGAGAAGTATGACTTTATCTACGAGCCTCCGTGTGGCGAAAGCGAGAGCGCCTCTGATGGCAAGGTTTGTGGTTATTTCATGCAGGGGACTTGACCGTTTCCAAAAGGTAAAATGTGCACCTCGAAGGGTTTTTGTGGACAAAAAAGTTGTAGTTCCCAGAAGAAGAAGTCTTTCTCGTTCTTGTTAACAAGGCTCGTCTGAAGCTAGAGTCAGACGAGCCTTGTCAGACGAGCCCTCCACAGAAACGAGCAGGTGGGAATATACATTAGTTTTGCTGGGAAATAAATGAATACGCTTGAAGCTGAGTGGAAAATGAAACGGAGGCTCGGAGGAGTTTGAAGCAGAGGTCCGTCGGGCCTTTACCATTTAATTCCTGGCTGGGATCAGTTTTGCCAATCAGAAAAAAAAATCAGAGGAGCAGAGGCCGACGAGCAAGTAGATCGCTCTCTTCCCCCTTTATATCTCCTTCTCTCTCTTTCTAAGTTAGCAAGAAAGAAGAATCTCAGGTGACGGGCGCCTTCTCGGAAGCAGGGAGTACGACTGCGGACGACCAGCGATTGACGGATAAGCTGGTTTTGTGCAAAAATATATGGCCGATCCATATGATGTCATCCCATGAGGAAAACCCTACGGCGGTGTCAGTAGCGCTGCCAGTCAACAGTGCGCCGCGCCCGCAACATCTGCCCGCCAATGTGGCCAAGGTATCTGATGGCACAAATAGGGAAGGGGTACAAGGCCTAGAGAGAGCCAGGGGATGATAGTTCATAGGTCAACTGGTGTTTTCGAACAGGGTTCTGAAAAACGACCGCTTACTGAGTGAGAAGGTGAGCTGAAAATGATGAGCGAGTTAGAGTTGAAAGTTTTATGAGAAATACAGGTGATGGATGTGAAGACTTTCTCGCTCCCTATTCTTCTGAAGCACAGAACAATGAGAGAGAAGGACAGCGAGAAAAAAGTCAACTCGAGAGATAAAAATAAATCTTTCAAGAAAGGCTCACTGTTTGCTGTGCCATAACCAGGAGGACCCCCGTGGCATAGTGGTAGTGTGATAGACCATTGTGCGAAGAGTCCCGAGTTCGACTCCCACCCCGGACAGATCCACCCAAACCAAGGGGGTTAAGAAATGTTGGTAATGCTCACGCATGAATCTGACTCTCCCCACTGCTGCTATTCACACTAGCAGTTATCTAGTGGGCAGCCACTGGTTCTACCAGGATAGGTCTGACCTGCATCTCAGGGGAGCGCTTACCCTGCCGCGAGGCGGGAACAAGCGCGAGGAAGAAGAAGAAGAACCAGGAGGACCCCCGTAACTCACTGGTAGAACTACATTGGTCAAATCAAAACAACAGCTATCGAGAGAGTACGAATACTTGCAAATTCTAAACACCTTAAGGGGAATCGAACTCGCGAGTATCTTCTCCTCCCCTCGGAATGACTCACAAACTATATATCAGGGTGTTTCTTACCACCCGCATAATTTTTCTCGGGCGCCTAGATTTCCAGAATTTGAAAGAGTTTGGATTTTTTTTCTCTTCAAAAACTTGGAATTTTCCTAGATAAAAATCGAAAATGTCTTCTTTTGAGCGCATAGATTTGAATGGTTTCCGGACTTTTTGAAGAGCGCATAGATTTTTTTAAATCACAGTGCGGGTGAAAGAAACACCCTGCTATATATTTATTTACTCATGAGCAAGGACAGTCTCAAACACTATACACTATGTACGAAGTGAACGGTAGATAGAAGTGTGAGATTTGTTGTATGCGCCTTAAATGTGCATTATAGTGTGTGCGTGTGTAGCTCAGTGGGTAAGAGCATCGCCCGGAAAGTGTAGGAGAACAAAGAGGAGTAGGGTATACTCTCATTTACATATGAAGGAGAGAGCGAGGCGGTGAAGAAATAAGCCAGTCAGAGAGAGAGAGAGAGAAGTGAATCGTATGGAATTTGTAAAAACTTGGTTACCATATGATAGAGTTACTGGTTGCAAGGTGAAGCCTCAGCCGCAAGCGAATCTCGAGGGAAGTGGAGAGAACAGAGAGTCCGGACTCGGCATCAAGGCCACTCAAACAGGGGTTCGTTTTCTCGGGCCGTGTTTTATCCGGTATTTTTTCTTGTTGGAATTTTTTGAACGACTTAGTTATGTGTAGTTGAATTTTTTTCGTTTTATGTGGTTCAAAGACTTTATGAGTGGTCTTGTATGCTTAAATTTTTTTTTCTTCTTCTAGTAAGGGTCGATTTTATCGGGTGCTTTTTTCGTATACGGGTAATATTATCGCTTGCAGTTGATGTCTGCCTCTTGTGGTGGTCAGCCTGTCGTTGCTCCTGTTCACGGAAGGGAATCACATGGTCAACCGAGCACAACCCATGGTTTGTGGCCAAACTGATGTTCATAGTTCCAAAGTCATCTAGTTTTGCAGAGTCATTAATCATGATTTAGTCACTCACTTCGGAGCATAGGTAAAATATGTCTTGATTTTTCAATATGTCGATCGCTGAAGTAGGCTATAAGTTTCGCTTTTAGCTTTACGAAACCGGTTGAGTTATGGCCAATAAAACATTATATTTATGTAGTGTTCTTTCAATTTTAGCTGAAAAAACTTTGATACATTTATTTCGAGTGAGGGAGAGACTCGGTAGGTCGGTCGCCCTAGAAGAATTTTTGCCAGTTTGCAGTTTACCTATGCTTATGAGTCTTTTGAGGGTGTTAATTTTGATGATAAGTTATAAATCAACTCGAATTCAGCGTTCAGCAAGTCGAGATCCGAAATCAATGATTTGATTGATTGATTTGTGATAAACCTTGTGATCAGTGTGTTTCACTAACCCGCAGTACGTTTAAAATCTATGCGCTATCCAATAAACCTAGTCTGCTTCTGATGCGAAGATTTAGAATATGAAGAGACAAAAAAGGGAGAAAAAGAATATAAGTTGTGCTTTAAGCAATGAATGGAACATCTGGCGTTGGAATGCCCCCCAAGAGCCCTGGAATTGGTGGTGAGTTGGGCTATGAGCTTGGATTTTTTTTCAAATTAATCAATTCTTTTGTTGACATGAGAGCTATTCATGTTTTTTTAAAAGTCTTAAGAGTTTAGTGTGAATGCGTTTGACGCTATGACCAAAGATTGAAGTTAATGGATGAGGGATGTTGTAGCAAAGAAGCCTCTAAGAGTCTTGTTTGAAAAATAAAGTAACCTTTGATTGAAAAGGTTACCGTAATGCACAAGGGGCTTAGAGAAGTTTAAGGTATATTAGTAGACGGTGATACTGAAAGAGAAGGCATTAGAACAGGAGTTAAATAGTTGCCGGACCAGATATGTTGGCGCATACATATTCGCGCCGGAAATGATCTACATTCCCTACTTTTGCTCTTCTATTTTACTGTTGCTCTAATTCTCTTTTTATCCTTTTTGCCTTTTCTTATGTCTTATTCACCTCGCTCGGCGCGTACAAGCATGCCTTAGACCGGGCTCTTCTAACGTCTGTCTTAGAGGAGCGATGCATGAGGCATTGTGAAGAGAAAGCATGGACGGTAACTCGTCATATGATAAGACCGTGCCGTTTTGGGTACGCGCTTGAAATATCTTACTCGGATAACAGTTTTAAAGGAAAATGTATTTTTCTATCTCTCGGGGTAAGATTCAGTCAAATGAAACAATTTTCCTTGAAAAGGGAAGAGGCTCGTGCGTATCGACTTCGAACAATTTCAAGAAAATCCAATTTTTTAAATTAAAGTCTTCATAAAAACGACCATATCATATTAATGTTCTCTTGTGTAAATCATGTGCTCGACAGCTGCGTTCAACCCTATGGGCGGCTATCACTTCACGAACGCGTACAACCTGATGTTGGGCGACACGTTGCCGTACGGGATGATGTCGCAGGCGTCAGCTTCTCTCTCCCAGCAGCAGGCTTCTTTCTCCCAGCAGCAAGCTCCTTTCTCTCAGCAGCAGGCTTCTCTCTCCCAGCCGCAGGCTGCTCCTCAGCAACAGGGACAGTCTCCGTCCTCTCAGATTAGCGCCGCCGCGATGTATGGAGCAGCGGCGCCGATGGCCAGAATGCAGGTAAGGGTTAGGGATCCTTATAGGGTCGGGGAGCGGGATAATCCCGAAGGGATTTGAGGAAAAGTTTTTTGATTCCTCTCAAAACCTGGAGAATTTTCTGGTAATAGTCTGGAGAAATCTTAAGTTTCAAGTTCGCAGTCTTAAGTAAACTTAAATAACTAAGTCTGAAAATTTTAATTTTTGTATTACAAAGCGTATTTTTTGAATGGTTCTTTTCCTCGATCAAAATTGATTGCATCGGAAAGGAAGTTGTGACATTTTGATAAGGTTTATATCTAACGGTTTAAAATACAAAATAGTCATCGTGCATCACTAGTTAGATAGTAGAATCGCTTTTTTAAAGTTATAATTTTTAGAAACTCTTTTGAATGATTCAATGGATGATTCAATTATATATTGAGTTACTGAATACATAGTAATTTTTTATATATTCTGATAATATTGAATACTGAATACAAAATACATTTCATTCTTTCCTTTCCCTGCCCTTGGGATGGTTGCATCTGCTCCTCTCTACCCCTTCATTGGAACCATCACTCCTCTCCACCACAACTCATAACTACACTTTCGAAATGGATCTACTCAAATAATCTTGAATTCTCGTCCTTCTGACCCACTCTCCCCATTTGTTATGAACTCATTTCGGCTCACAAACTCCCATCAAATCAACTCAGTAATCTTTTGTGAATATTCAATATGTATTTGCAAGGAATAAACATTGTAAGTAACTAAGAACTCTTAATCATCAGAGCGCTCCTCCTCCGCAGCTCGGACCGTCTATGCGCAGCTCGTTTGATCAACACCTCTTCGTCAGCACTCGTTCGTTTATTCATACAGTTATTTATTCATTTATTCATCAGATGCTCTGTTAACGTTGCTTATTTTATCTTCACAATTTACAAGTGAATACATATGTACAAACAACAAAGAAGTTTTTTTTTAAAAATAATTTTTCAGCGATGTCGGTGATAGCTGAAACCAAGTTGACCATCGCGTTCAATCTCTCTTATTCCTCTTTCTTACTCTCTGTATTTGTCTCTCTCTTCCTCTCTCTTTTTTTCTAGTTATTATTATGATCTCTTTTAGGCCCTATGTCGAGTGGACTCCCGCCCACATGGGCTACAGTACCCACGGCCGACAATATAATGATGCCTTCATCTACGCCTCCCCCCGCCAATAACAATAACAGCAGCAACGGGGGCAGCATAGGACAACAGCCGAGTCTGAATGGAGGAGCCGCGCACAATTTGCATGGCCATGCTCAGGTAGGGTATTACGGTAGATCATTGATACTATTATATATAACGGGGCTTCAGTAGGTTAATGAAAACTAATGAAGGGCACGAATTGGTTCATCAATCTAAGTATGTCGTTGAAACTACGGTAGGTAATTGAGATGAAATAGTGTACTCGAACTAGTTTGTAAGTTCATCTTCAAAGGACAGTAGTAGATCAAGTTCATCTTCAAAGGACAGTAGTAGATCAAGTTCATCTTCAAAGGACAGTAGTAGATCAAGTTCATCTTCAAAGGACAGTAGTAGATCAAGTTCATCTTCAAAGGACAGTAGTAGATCAAGTTCATCTTCAAAGGACAGTAGTAGATCAATTTTATTATTAAGCTTGATGTTTGGTGATTTTTATTTGTTGACGCCTGATTATGTCGATATAAAAGGAGTTTATGGGCGAAATAGTTTGAATGACATCACTGTTGTTACACACTCTGGCAGTGACCCAGCGGGCAGCCACTGGTTCTACCAGGATAGGTCTTTTCCGCTCATCTGGTGAGCGCGTACTTTGCCCCTAGGCGGGAACAAGCGCGAGGAAGATGATATAGTTGAAGAGAAAGATAGGTGAAGAATAGCAGGTCCCACCACGATTCGGCAGTGCGTTCGGCGGTGCTCCTGCGCCTCCCTCGCAGTACTCGCAGCCGCCTCCAAAGATGCAGCAGCAAATGCAGTCATCGAGCATGATGTCTGCAGCAATACTGTCGACTGCCGATATGATGAAGTTGGTGGAGTATCAAGACCCTCGTAAAGTCAACGGGCATTGTATATGGTAGCGTAGTGAGTAAAGCTCTTGTTTGTGAAACGAAAAACCGTGGGTTCGATTCCAGTCACTTCTAAAAAGGTTTGTTGAGCATGGTAGGGGCACGTTTTCCTAACAATATAAATCATCTACGTATGTACTTAGTAGGTTTTTCATTCACTCAAATTGATAATATTTTTCGAATATATTCGCTGATCCGAAATGAATACGATAGCTTTTTAGAGGTTCTTTGGAAAAATTTAGTCTGTAATAATTGTAACAAAGCCGAAAATACTTCTAAGAAATAAGAATTTAACGCTGATGTCAACAGTACAGCAAAATGTTACATACAACCAAAAGTCAGACATACACCTATGCTTTCCGGGTGAGGATCTTCAGTGTCTTTAATTTTAGTTAGAATAGAAGCTAGGTATAGTTTCTCGAAGCTTCTGGAATCCCACTAGTTGAGTTCCCATCAAATCTTTTTCCAGCCAGCCTCCTCCCTCTCTGGGAGCAGTGGGAAGCGGTCGCAGCAATGCGATGCCAATGCAGCAGCAACAAGGCGAGTTCATGAAAGGGAGTCTCAAAGGTCAATTAGGTAGACTGGTTTAATAGTGCTCAGAGATGTCTCAGGAAATGCGAGAAGTCGCAGGTTTGATCCCCTTCCGCTAACGGTGTTTTTGGCGAGTACGGTCCGTTTCTTGGTTTATGAAAGGTTTTATTGGTCATTCTCAAGTTTGAAGGAACAAACAACAGGGAGATAAGTTGTGTAAGTGAAACTTTGGAATGTTTACTTCCTACCAGAAAATGAGTGTGAGGAATCCTGCATATGAGAGAAAGCGCCAGAAGTAGATCAAAACGACATGTCACAACGTGTTTCAAAGCCTTTTCATGTCATGTTTCATATTGCAGGCCGTGCTCCACGCCCTCCTGCCGCCGCAGTGCATCCTAACTATCCCTCTCAAGGTGAAATCTCCACACTACCTAATAGAATCCTTATTTGAAAATTTTGGGCTGTGTAGCAGACTGTTTCTCATCACTCGCGAAAGGAAGGATTTATATCAGGGACGGCAGGATTCCTAGAAAGACAGATTGCGTGCTATAATACTCAGAGAACGCCACACGAACAGAGAATAAGTATTCATAGTTGTTTTGGGAAGCGTGAAGAAATGGGCTAAACAATCGACCGTGTTATTTTTGTTTTTCATTTGAACACGCCTAAAATGATTTACAGGCCAACCGGGTGCCATGCCGCCGCTTTCTCGAGGCACGGGCGGCGTTGGTGCGTATACGGCGCCACCGCCTACAGCAGCGGGTGCAGTGTCGCAGTCTTTCACGAGTGGAGGAGCCCCTCCTTCGGGGCCGTTCTCGCAGCCCCCACCGAACCTTGGTTGGAGCTTCTGTTAAGAAATCGGGGACGGGGGAAGATTAGCCTTAACGTTTTCCTTCCTTCTTGCGTCTGCAAAAGAGTTTGCATACAAAAAGAATGTATAGGAGGAGACGACGTTAGATAGACCGATGGTGCGCATAAGTAAAGTGCAAACTCGCAACAAAAAATATTTCTGGAGCGACCGACCTACCGACCCTCTCCCTCATTCGAAATGAATGTACAGTACCGTCCAAAATGTTATAATATATTGAATTATTGAACATAACTTTTTTCAAAAAAACGAATGAAGATCAAATTTTCAGATATTTTTTACAAGCCAAATTCACATGTTTCGAGTAATAGAACAAGTTTGGAAAATGCTTTATTAGGTTTATTCGTTAAAAAAATGGAAATAGTAAAAAGTGCTTATAGAGATGTTCAGTTTTTTCGAAGTAATAAAACAAATATTCTAGTATTTGGTGACATATCCTTTCGAGTCAATGACTGCCTGACATCTACGAGGCATAGAATCAATCAAAGAGTCAATGGTTGCCTGCGAAATCGCCTTCCATTCCTCCTCTAGCTGCTTAAACTTTTCATCAGCATTTCTGCATGTTCTTCCCGTCAATTTTCGTTGCAAATGTTCCCATAAATTTTCGATGATGTTCAAATCGGGAGACTGGCTCGGCCAGTCCAAAACATCCACATGCCGATGGCGAAACCAGTTCTGAACGTGCTGAGATCGATGTTTCGGGTCGTTATCTTGTTGAAAGGTGAACCCACGGCCGAATTTGGAGAGGGCCCAAGGGCGCATAGTGCTTTCCATTATGTTCTCATAGCCGTAACGATCGAGATTTCCGACAATACGTCTAATTGGACCCATGCCGCTGGCGGAAAAACAGCCCCAGACCATCACAGAACCACCGCCATGTTTGACTGTGAGCGACTGGTATTGCGGCAGGAAACGCTTGCCCGCTGGACGTCTTACCCACCTCAGACCGTCACTGCAGAACATATTAAACTTGGATTCATCGCTCCAAACAATCTGAGACCACTCACGGCGTGTCCAACTGAGGTGATCCTTAGCCCACTGAACTCGAACTTTACGATTTTTTTCGCTGATGAAAGGCTTCTTTGCAGGCCGCCTTCCATTCAGTCCAGCGGCTTGCAAACGGCGTTTGATGGTAGTTATTGAAGGAGCAGGAGTCGCGGGCGTTGATATGATAGCTTGAATGTCTGTAGCAGTGCGTTTCGGGTCTTCGCGAGATGCGCGCAGGATGCTTCGGTCCATGTACCTCGAAGTTACGCGGGGTCTCCCCGAACTTGTCTTCACGATGACTCGTCCCTGCAATTTTTTTGTGTTTCAAAGTTATTCAGTTGTAGAAAATTCGTTTACCTGGGTTCGAAAACGCCGGAGGATATGGGAGATAGCGCTCTGAGTTACCCCGAACTGCTGAGCGAGCTCGCTCTGTGACCGGCCCTGTTTCGCCCCAGCAACAACAGCTTCTTGCATTCTTTTACTTGTATTTCGATGTCCAACAGTTCGAACCATGACTTGAAACAAAATTTTTATGAATGAAGTTCGGTAAACAAAAAAAAAATCAACTAAAAAAAATCATGGAGAAAAACTGAAAAATGGAAGATATACCAGTTTCGGTGTATTTCCTGGAGATAAATAATAAATCACTCAAAACGACGTCCGGTACGGTACAGACACCCAAAAAAACTTCTGTGAAAATTTGAGCTTTTAATTTTATCTTTGAAAAAAGTTATTTTCAATAACCCTATATATTATAACATTTTGGGCGGTACTGTATCAGAGTATTCTTAGCTAGAATTTAAAGAGAAAAAACTTCATTTTTCTACATGAACAGAACGTTTTACTAGCCATAACTCAGCCTCAACCGGTTTCGTAGAGTTATGGAGCGTTAGAATTCAACTTTTCACTTTGCAAAGTGATCCCGTTGAACGCTCCATCACTTTAAAACCACGACGTAAACAACTAGCGGTGCGGTGCGAGAGAGTGGTAAAATATAGCATAAAGTTGGAGAAGTAGAATTTTTTTCACTTTGCAGAGATTACTTTGCAAAGTGAAAAGTTGAGTTCTAACGCTTCATTAGACGTGAAACTTTGAACCTACTTTAGCGATCGATCTATCGAAAAATCAAGACATATTTGATAGTGCGTTATGAAAAGAGAACGCTTCGCAAACGGAGAATTCGTATCATTAGTTTTTTTGGGTAAGCGCCACATAGATGTGACCCTTTATGCGGATTTTAAAAACATCCTGGTAACCATATTCTAAACTGGTACATACACCCTCCACAGGTAACGATTGCTGATTTGAAACCTGGGATGCCATCAAGTAACTGTTTTATGGCATAGGCCCAATACACTAGGTTTAGGTTTGGCAACTAGGTTTAGGCTTGGCAACTAGGTTTAGGTTTTGCAACTAGGTTTAGGTTTGTCAACTCTACCAGGCGTCACTGCCTTAAAACTGTGTAACTGAGCATTTGAAGATTTGTCAACTATGTTTAGGATTTGCAACTAGGTTTAGGTTTATGTTTGGCAACTAGGTTCAGGTTTCGCCTAAGTCAGTAAAGTCAAGGGCATAGAGCGACGTGAGTTAATCTTCAAACATGTCTATTCAACTATTGGTCCACAGAACGTCGTTGTTGCAGCCGACCTCTGGAAAGTGACGCAACAGCAGCAGCCACAGGCTGGAAAACTGCGATACCCGCCGCCGACTCACTTTTCAGAGGGGAATGCCGTCGGCGCCCCCATCGGTGGTGGATACGGTGCAAGTCTTACTCTAGGCCAGAGGCATCTTGGCATCCCTCAGAGCAAGGCTCTCGGAACGGGTACGTAGAGGCTTGAGGAGTTATTGGTTTTGAAGATTTGTTTTATACCAAAGCTAATTGCGATTTTCTGTCCGGGGCATAGGTAAAATATGTCTTGATGTTTCGATAGGTCGATCGCTGAAGTAGGTTAAAATTTTCACTTAAAACTTCACGAAACCCGTTGAGGCTGAGTTATGGCTAATGAATCCTTCTAATTATGCAGAGCAAAAAAATTTTTCTTTTACTTTTAGCTATGAAAACTGTGATACATTCATTTTGAGTGAGGGAGAGGGTCCATAAGTCGGTCGCCCTAGGAAGTTTTTTTGCCAGTTGGCAGTTTACCTATGGTCCGGGGTGGGAGTCGAACTCGGGACTCTTCGCACAATAGTCGAATAGACCATTATGCCACGCCCGGATTAAGAAGAAGAAGAATTGCGATTTTTTGGCTAGAGGAAAAGATCGTGAAAGAGGATTCTTGAGTGTTCGGTCAAAGAAAAGGGTTCCACTTTATTTATTTTTATCTCTGTATCTTTCTCTCTCTCTATCTATTTCTCTCTCTCTCCCTCTCTCTCTATCTCTCTCTCTCTCTTATTCACTCTTGCATTGATCTTCTGTTTGTTTGAATTACTCGACATATTTTTTTCTTAGCTTCTGCTTTCCGCATAACATTCGCCAGCTACATTCATGCTTAACTTCATGTATTAATACATTATTTTTTGAGGTGATGGAATATGGAACGGACCAGGAGCAGGTATGGTACGACAAGGAGGCGCTCAGTTGGGTCTCGGAGGAGCTTCGAGAGGTCCTGATGGAGGCCCTCCCAGAGGTAACGATGGAGGCCCCTTTAGAGCTCATGAAATGGGGCCACCTAGAGGCCATGATGGAAGTCTCTACTATTCAGCGCATTCCCTGCCGCAGCATCACGGAGCAGCTGCTACGAATGGAAGAAGTGGGGTAAGCGCATTCGATTTAATACTAGTTAGCGACAAGAAGAGGCCTAGGATGCTGAGAATGAAGAGAGAGAGAAATATAAAGAGAAATAGAGAGAGAGAGAGAGAAAGAGAGAAGAAAAACGAAAGAAAACAAAGTGTTTGAGTGATCCGTCTGTCCCTTTTGCAGGTTCCAGTAATGCGGGACGCAATGTGGACGCCGACTTCGAACATGTAAACAATTGCATGTGGAACTATACATAGCGCGCGTTCGAATAGAAGTTGCCCGTTCGACTGAAGAGCGGATGTCATCGGAAGAATTTTCCTTCAAAAAGTTGTATAGAATAACTATAAAATTTGCACATTTGCCGTTCATGTCCCATGCATTCATTGATGTTCCAGTTTTGCTTGGCATGGGAGGGGTTTTATGGCATAGATAGTACGAGAGCTTCCCTCTTTTCTCAATTGTGTTCTTCCAGTATAGGCAGCGTTTCGGCTTGGTGTTCCATTCTCGCAAGTTGACGAAATTTGATGAGGGTTTTCTATAGTTATAGTCTAAAATGGAGTCTCTTGTTAGTGATTCAATTTGTAGCAGCACCCGAAAAATTGATTTGATAGTATTGACTGGCTAATTCGGGGCCGTTTCTTGATCTATGTTCTCTCTCTCTCTCTCTCTCTCTCTCTCTCTCTCTCTCTCTGTTTTTTCTTTACTGTTTCAAAGAATTCTCTTCCCCCAGAACTTCACTCTTTGATTTCCCAAATTCCTAATGTGGAATTCAGGGAAGAGTACAAGTAGGTATGATATCCAGCGGCAGTTTCTTATATTTCCATGTCAAATATTGTAGATGTTAGTCACTTGTACTTTGTTCAACTTTCTGGCTTCTATTCATATTCTCTACTTTAGTTCGAGTTATTTGTTCAATAATGACAAAATAATCCTTAGAGTGAAGTGAGTATTCTCATCTTTCGTAAGCTTAACTATTTTGTTAATGCTTGGAAGTTCTCTTTAGTTAAGTTTCTTTTGTTTACATTGGGAGTCTGTCCCCTTTTCCCCAATCGTTGGTTTTAAATATTTCTGTTTTCGATTGAAGTTTGTGCTGTGCTAATGAAATAAGCTGCTTTGCCCATTCATATTTCTCTGTAGCTGTTACATTTATCACATTTCGATAATCATGATAGGTATGGTTAACCGTGAACCATTCTCTCCAACTTCCAGTTTCCTGTATTACTTTTTTGAATGGAATATATTTACTTTAATTCGTATATACATATATATTTCATGAAGGCGTGGGATTTTTTTGTGTAGGAATAGTTGAATAAAAACATCGAAATGTTTTTCCCCTCTTGTAAACTTAGTGAGAAAGTTGTTGTGGTCTGGTGGTTTTAAGCATTCACTGTACAGCTCTGAGAAAATTGCTTCAAGATCCATAAATGGTCGGAATGTTTGTTTCGTCCTCACTTTTCATCATTTCCACGCTTAGAGGTAGTCGATTGTATCGATTGGCTCTACGTGTTGAAGAATCTAAGGTGAACTTTCGATTTCAATGTGTGTTTAAAAGTCACGTATTCATTTGTCAATTTTCGTGTATTCAGTTATTTGGGTGTAAAAAGCTAAACTTTTTTTCAGAAAAAAATCCTGTCTTGTGTGGTCGTCGTTACGTCAAAAAAGAGTGGTCTCTGTGTATAATTTTGATTCTAGGGCAACAGCATCAATTTCCTAATACTTTTTTCCAATTATGTTTTTAATCGCTACAATTGCTTTAAACCTTCTTAAACACTGAGCTGGTCCTGCGCCCCCAGCCTACTTTTCTTGTCCTTCAAAATTCAAAGCTGTAAGAAAGTGAATGGGACCAAAAAAGCCAATTTTTATTCACTGACATCATCCAGCTCTCAAAAACAGACCCTATGAAGTCTCTTGGTACACAGACCTAGTATGTCCGTAGTAACGCCGAACTTCAGTAATGGATTCAAGTTTTTATTTAAATTTCGAACATTGAGCAAGACATTGGATCAGCAAACAATAATTTTATTTGTAAAGAATAAAAAAATTTTGATGTTATTGTGAATGCATAGAGGACGCATGTGAAAAATCTTAATAACTTGTCAAATGAGGTGATAATAACATTGAGGAAAGGTACCTAAGTTATTTCTTAAGTCTCCAGGATCAATGTGGGTGTTGATTAGTTTCGGAATTGTTCGAGATAAGCTTTGTAGTAAAGACACTTGGATAAGGAGATTGAAGGTGGTTTTGGTGCATTTTTTCAACAGAACTTTCCATTCGTACAGTACAAAACAAGGGTAAATTTCCAACCTTTAAATTTTTCTCTCAAGATCGGCAATCTTTTCCATCAAGATTTTCGTCTCTTCGTGTTTATGGAGACAGTTGACACAAGGAGGAGGCTTCTTTGGAACTCTGGGAGTAAGCATGTTTGTTTATTGTTGAGCAATTTTTCGAAATTCGAGTCGATATCAATGCATTTTTGGGGTCACCGGCTGAGAGAAAATAAGGAGAGAATGAGTAGGCGTAAACTAGTCACACGCGATTCAAAGCAGTTTAATCATAACGTTGATCTGAGTCAGAAAAGTAGGTGACAATGCTTCCATTTTTTCAAAGAACTTGTCGAAACGCTACTAAAAACTCGAGCGGAAAAATACTCAGTCTGAGTTCCCAAGGAAATTGAAGTATTCACCACTTTTCGCTGTTTCCAAGCAAAAGGTTTTTTACTGAACAAACGACCGGACTGTTAGCATGAGAATGTGAAAAATTTGGCTGTTGGGCGGGAACCGAAACCTTAACCTTCGCTTCCCAAACGATGCCCTTACCGACTGAGTTACACTCTCTCTCTCTCTTCTCTCTCTTTTTCTTGCTCCCTCTCTTTCTCAGTATATTCACACGGTGAAAAGACGCTTATTGTTATACACTTTCAGACAGCTAGGAAGCTTGCAAGTGATGACTAATGAGTAATTCACTATAGACTAGCACTTTCGAGATGATTGTTTTTTCTTCAGATTAGGAATAGTGAAAACTTGCGTTTCTATATGATATATATACTTAGACTATATCTAAATATAGACTATATCTAAATAATGTGAACAATTTATAACATAATGCTTGAAAAGAGCTACATAAAAAAGAGTTGCATGCGACTAATGTATTCACAGTCTTTACTGGGAACAGGCTCACCATGCAGCGCTTTGTGAGTCTAATCCTATGCTGCAAGTTGCCGACCAATTCTAGACCCATCTCGAGACGCCCTCCCCCTCCCCTCACACTGTGAACAATTTTAACTTTTCTGGATCTTCAAGTATTAATTGCGCAGTTTAGGTTTGACACGTTTTTAGTGCGCGCGCGTGGCAGCCCTGTGTCAAACTTGATTTGTACTATTTCATGATTGTTTTAGGCAATGTTGCCTTTGTTTTGTTGTTTGATATTGTTCTAGTAATAACTTATTTTGTAGGTATATTAGGCCTATACCGAAGCCATATATATAGAGACCGCAATGACAATATTTTGGTACGCCATTTTTTTTTTGCCACACTAATATTCCGTAATTCCAAACCGTTTGATAAATCGAATAACTTGGAACTTTCAACGGATTTTTTTTCTTTCTATATGTTTTTTCTGAGAGATTCAGTCATTGTATTATGCCTCAATTCGTTTTAAAACTCGCGAAAATGTCTCATTTCAGTTCGAGCCTCTTCATCGGTTTTCTGAGACGGGATTTAGGAGTTTTTATGGCGTTTAACAAATCGCACTCAGTGGCGCAGAGGCTCAGAGGCTCACTAAAACACGGCCTCAACTTAAAAACGGCCTAGCTCAATTAATTAGTATTCTTTTTTCTTTTTCTTTCTCTTTTATTTTTTCTCTTTTTTTTTCACTTTTCTCTTTCTTTTTTCTTACTCATTAAAACTTCTTCCCCCTTTTCTCCTTAGGGCCCCCCTTCCCCCCTTTAGGGCCCCCCTTCCCCCTCCCCCTCCCCCTTAGGGCCCTACCCCCCCTTTTCTTAGGTAGGGCCCTCTTCCTCACCCCTTCCCCCTTTAGGGCCCCCCTCCCTTCCCTGCTTAGGTAAACCCCCCTTCCCCTCCCCCCTTTCCTTCCCCCAAAATTTCCAGAGTTGAGGCCGTGTTTTAGTGAGCCTCTGAGTGCGATTTGTAAAAGGCCAGAGTTGAGGCCGTGTTTTAGTGAGCCTCTGCGCCACTGAGTGCGATTTGCTAAAGGCCGTTTTTATGGAGTCTCGGAGCTCAGGTTACCAAATGATATTTTCCTTATTTTTGATATAAAAAAGAACTTTCGATTGCTAAAAGCAAAGATATTATTTCATTTTATTAATGACAAAACTCAAGTTGACATAATAGTAGAGAAAATTAAAATTTTTTTCTTTCCCGTAAGAAAATATGGCCTTTCGAAGTTAAGCCACGCGCTATAGTATATTAGTCACTGCTTTATATAAAGGCGAACTTTCGATTACTAAAAGCAAAGATATTATTTCATTTTATTAATGAAAAAACTCAAGTTGACATAATAGTAGAGAAAATTAAAAAAATTTTCTTTCCCGTAAGAAAATATGGCCTTTCGAATTTAAGCCACGCGCTAGAGTATATTAGTCACTGCTTTATGTAAAAAATTTCAATAAAATGTTGAAACAATATTTTTTTAGAAAAAAGAGATGCGATTGGAGTCAGAAAAACGCAGCTGTAGCACTTAGTTTTGGTTCTGTATCCTATACAATTTAGATTCTTTTGAATAAAATTTCAAATTTTTCTGTATTGTACGAAACAGCGTTGGAAGAAAAGCGATAAAATTTTGAAAAGGACTACATTTCGATTACATTCAAATTACACCGAAAAGTCGATTCGAAAATAGTTGAATTTCAATCCTTAAAAAATTTTTTAATGAGAAAATCAAAAACTTTTTCAATAAAAAAATGATGATTACCAGCGCGAAGTTAAGGCCGCGTTTTAGTACAAACATGACCCACTTGACCTTCCGCGCTCTAGCGTACGAAGATTTGTTATAGGCAGAATTTTCGAAGCTTATCTGATCTCTTTTTCTGCTTTAAAATAATTGTTTTTGATTTTTTCATGTTTTCTTGGAATAAGTAAGTGATTAAGAACACATAAAAATAACATTTTACTACCTTTTCTGATTTTGATTTTAGCAATTGCGGTCTCTACATATATATATATAATTCTATATGTCCTATAATATTATTATTATTTATGTCCTATATGTTCTCTTGCTTATTTGATGAAGTGTTTTTCAATTTGAGAGCACTATTCCGTTCCTTATTCTTCTCGAATGTTCATGTTTCTTTTTATAATAATAATAATCTTTATCGCACAATGTGAAAAACGTGATTCATGAAAATATGTGGAATCTTAGTTTGATCGAGTTTCTGTATAGACTGTGTCGGCACCTAAAATGCGAGTTTCTGTATAGACTGTGTCGGCACTTAAAATGCGAGTTTCTGTATAGACTGTGTCGGCACCTAAAATGCGAGTTTCTGTATAGACTGTGTCGGCACCTAAAATGCCGCATCGGAAATGATCAAGACTCTTCGAACAGCGAAAAAACTTCCAATTCTAAATCCACACTAGCGAGAGATTCTTTGGAAAAAGGTTTGCCTTTATTTCCATTTTTTTATTTCCAGAATTAGACGTGCTTCATTCGATTCATTTTTTTCATTTGAATTCTTTATCCAGATTATATATAAGACACAAAATATAACAACGATTACGCGATGCTTGGAGTATAGTGGTCCCGTCGAATTCGCATTTTTTGCATCAAACTTTTTCTAGGGTTACTTTACGAGCTGAAAACGTATCTGAGAAGTGCGAAGCTGGATCTGAAATGTTCGAGTATGTAAAAAAAAATTATTTGAAAAATCATCTGTGTTCAGCTATTATTCACTGCTTTTTTTTCGCTTAGGCTTAGGCAAAGGTTACGCTAACGAGGTCGTACGGCTTAGACGAACGAGACCGCATAAAAAATTTCTCATGTTATTAATTTTTGTCAATTCAATGACTAATTTTGTCAAAAAAAAATAGTGGAGACGTTTTTTCGAGGTACGGCATTTTTAGAGGTACTGTAGAGCGCAGGCAGCTAAGTCAGACAACGTTTGTTCGCTAGGTCAGATGCTTATGATTCTTATCATTCTATTCTAAATTTACTTGTTATAATTAAGATTTTTTTGTGCAAACAAGTTTTTATAGTGATTTAACGATGAATCACATTTCATTTAGGTACTGCATACAATATTTAAAAATTTCCAGGTTCGAGAGCAGCTCTTCTTTTTTCCAGGTTCAAATGATTTTTTTTACAAACTCAAACACTTCAGATCCAGCTTCGCACTCCTCAGAATCGTTTTTAGCTTGTAAAGTAACCCTAGTAAAAATTGGATGCAAAAAATGCGAATTCGACGGGACCACTATACTCCAGTTTCGCCCAACAATTAATGATATAAGCATGGTTTTTCGTTTGAAAAATCGAGTGATTGATAAGGAACTGGACACGCATGTAGAAAAATGAGAAGATTCGATGTTGAACGGTAAATAAATCCTCAGAGAATTGCTGTCTGAATACGCGCGTTAGGAACGGTAGGTGCGTAGCGGTCGGGTTGCGGTAGCACTCAAGAGGTTTCTTGGGGAAGAAAACTCTAAAACAGTTTATTGAAATGTTGCATACAAATGCGCAAACGAATAGCTAATAGAAGTTTGATTATTTTAGTCTACAGTAATACACTATGAAAGAGGAAAAAAAGGCAATCATCTTCGGGTCACGAATAGTGAAAGCTTCGAAGACCGAAGCCCGTCAACTTGATTTCTGCTGTAAGCAAGCTGCTAACCAACAGAATTTCGAGGGTTATGATACAATTCGCGAATTAATCTAGAAGGAGACAGTGCGATTCAAGAATATCATTACAAAGGCTATAAATACACTAGCAACCTCTTTTGGAATTGACTTGAAACAATCTCAACAGATTTCAGATGAAGTTAGATTTGGTAGTAATAGATCTAAAAGTTCAGATTGGCTGAAAGAGCCTGGATTGTGTTGGCCTGGATTGTGTTGGAGTAGACGACAGGCCTGTAGGCCTTGCGATCGTCTTCGGTGTAGCCTCTCTCGTGAAGGATCTTCATCTGCTTCACAATGGTGGACTTGCCCGACTCCCCGGCGCCCAAGAGCAGCAACTTCACTTCCTTCTCTGCTTTGTCTCGATCCAATCGCAACTGCTCATCGATTTGCCTTGACCGCAATTTTGCATGCTTATCCGTACTGTTCACACAGCCCATCTCTCGCTGCGCTCCTCAAACTTGGGTATTTAAACCAAAGAAGGATAGTCAGTCTACGTTTTGTGTGCCTAAGGAGAGCGTTTAAAGTTTGATTGGAAAGTTTTCAATTATAATTGTCTGCGCAATTTTTAAGTGAGATTCGTATTCTCAGGAAAGACATTATGTACTATTTGAGAGTTGTTCTCGCAATTGTTCGCAATGTAAAACGCGGTGCGTTACATGAGCGTTACAGAGAATTTGGAGGAAGCGGGATGAATAAGGAGAGAATCCAACAACTGGTGGAGATTCTGCGGCCCCACTTGAGGGCTACTCCAACGCATCAGACCCCCAAAGTGACCAGTATAAGCCACCAAGCCCAATTATAGTTTAACTGTAAAGTTTTGAATCTCCAGGAAAAAGCTAAAGCGGGACAAGCAGAGGAGATAGTGAAAGCCTTAAAGGAATTGACGAAAATAAATGCTCTGCTGGTTGCAGCATAGAGGAACCCGGGTGTTTTTTGTAAGGAGACCCGCCCATTTTTATCCTTAGAGCCCATGTAATTCTGTATGTCTCTTTTTCTTGTATTCCATAACCCATGTATTGCTTCTATATTGTTTGGAATGATCTAATTTTATTTATATTGGTTGTAAATAGGACTCATGCTCTCGCGCGCTAGAGGCCTGATCAGCCTATAGGATTTTGTTTTGTTTTCGTTTTGGGTTTTGTTGTGCGACGTTCTTGGAGATAGGAGCGTAGTTGGATTGTTGTGATTTGATTATTGTTTGTTTGGAGGAAAAAAAGGTAATCTTATTTAAAAGGTAATCGCATCTTATTTAAAATATTGAAGGCCGGCCTTGTCTATCGAAAGTGCTTGTCTGACGGGGGGTGAAAATACCATTGTTCATAAGATATCCTTCTTAAGCCTTACGGCCTCGCTATGTTTGAAATATTTACGAATCGTGGATGATCAGCATTCGCGTTCATAGTTGTCAGAGTTATATCCATTTTAAGGGCGTTTCCATTCCGTAGGGATGTCCAACGTATATTCGCATGCGCGAAATTTATTCTCGAATGGTTGAGATAAGAATAATAGTTTTTCCGAAATGTTCTATTGAACTGTAATAAAATTTCGATTACAAAGATATCTTCCGGAAGGGAGCTCCATATTGGTATTGAGTTGATATAAATGTTTTCGAATTAAATTTTAGTTACTCGATATTATAGTCTTGAATATGTTCACTGTGTTCTTTTCAGCATCGCAAAATGTATTTTAAATAAATAAATAAAATGACTCAGTTAAGCTAACCACTTCATTTTTCACTGATTTATTAATCTGAAAGATAATCCTTTTTCACTGATTTATTAATCTGAAAGATAAAAACAACAGTTGAGAAAAGTCAATACATAGATAAGAAGTTGGTCAATATGCATATGTAGATTGAAGTTCTATCAGTATCGAATTTATCGACCTTATAAGAATTTTCCGGCATGAGAAGTTAATCTTCGAATCATTACATAATCATCACAAGTATTAACTCAAAAAATTAGAATCGATAGCTTAAACCTCAGATCAACTTCCTCACTTTTTTCCCACACCTTCTAAGGTCACTTTATCTTCACCCCTTCGACATTTCATTTCTCGCACTTGACAAGACAATTCGCAGCGCCCACTTTTTATGGCAGAAGTCACGAACCAATTCTTTTTAATGACAATATTTTCGATTTGGTATTCTCAAATGTGCCTATTGTGTCTGACTGTAATGTAATTGTTCGTTTTCGTGGTAGTGACCATCATGGAGTTTCATCCAAATTATCACGATCTGCTCCTGTCGGGACAGACCAGTCGCATGGCAGACATCGTACCCAATCACCATTGTCTTCTTCTGCAGCCACACGTTCATCGCAAATTTCTCGGGCAAAACGGAGTAATTGAGACCGCCGGCCTTCATATTCATCTTAGCAAGAACATTCTCGCAGCACCGCTCGTTGGTTCTTCTTAATCTCCTGCATTCTCTTGGCGATGATATGTATTAGTTAAGAGATGTGTATAGTATGTTTTCTTCAAAAAAGTCGTTGCCTGCGTTCTCAAAACAGACCTATTTCTTGATGAAAAATATTACGGCTCAAACGTGCTATTTCTTTGGAAACAACTAAAGTATGAAGAAAAAAAAGCAGACCCTGCTACAGTGAGTTTGAAGCTCGTATGCACGTCCGCGCGATTGACGTTTTTGTCATGACAAAATGAAAAACTCGGAAATAATTTTTTGATTGTTTTTTGCTGAAATCATTTCAAATTGTTAAGTGCGCGCAAACGTCCAGTTAGATTTTCGCAACGTTGGACGTGTAGTCCAACATAGCATGTAAAAATTTTTAGCGTTCGTTAAAGTGGTAAAACATGTTCGCGCAGGGTTCACACCACTTTTTTAACACTGAATGATTAAACACCAAACTGGGGCATCTTTCTAATTGGATATTTTGGATACAGCGATACAATATTGTCTTTCTAATCTTTCGATACAGCGATACAGCTATACAAATGGATACAGCGATATTTTGTGAAGGCCACCTGTATCCCTGTAAAGGTTCTCTCTCTAATCTTTTACAGTTTACAGCAAAAAATCGAATCTTCACAGGAAATGGATACAAATTTACAATTCTAAAGGCTGCTGTAAAGATGGATACAGCACGCATTTACAATATTTTTTCTTTATGTTTTTGTTTTTTTAAATATTTTGTTTTCTTCTCCATATTTTGCCATCTCCATTTTACTTTCTTTTTTCACCAAATTTTTTTCAATTATTTGATTTCGTTTATTCTTCGTCCATTAATATTATACATAATTGAAAACATGATAATTCTTTTTGGCAATTGTATATTCATATAAGTATTGTTATAATTTGCAAGTTTTATATATATTTTTTTCATTTGAAGGTTGAATTTTTTCAATTGAAGGTTCAATTGAAAATTTTTTTTTTCAATTGAAGGTGGTTGGCGGATGCAAGTCTTTTCGTACAAAAAATTACAATGAATATGTTTTCGATGTAATTGAAGTTGCAATGTCATCGATGAGAAATGAATAGTTTGTGATTGAGTTCTAGTGCGGTTTAGAAAGTAGTTTTTTTCTAAAAATTAATTCGAATTTTTAACATTAAATTCAGCTAAGGCTTCGTAAAAACTTACCCTAACGAGACCATTACGGCTTAGTTGGTAAAAACCGTTTTATAAAATTCCTTCAAGTAGTATAGGGTCCAAAAAACAACAGAAAACCAAAAAAAAGTTGTGAAAAAAACAACTTTTTGAATGAAAAAATTGTTTAGCACATTTTTACTTGGGGGGGGGGGATTTTCGGTGCGTTCAAAAAATTATTTTAAAAAAACTACAAAAAAACGTGAATTTTCTTATGCGGTCTCGTTCGCCTATGAAGTACGGTCTGGTTAGCGTAAACTTTTTCCTAAGCCTAAGCGTTTTTTTATGTAGAAATAATCTTCAAAAAAGTTATTTTTGAAAAACCCCCCAAGTAAAGCGCACCCACCCCCAAATAAAAAAACCAAAATTTTTTTGTTGAAAAAACTAGAAGCCTACATCGCTTACTTAGGTCACGTAAAATACAAAGAATAAAAAATTGAAATATAAAGCCTAGTTTAGCCGGAAAATCTTATCAGTTAAACTGCACTAACGCCTATATGTTATTATCATAATCTCAATCATGTATATTATTAATGTAAAATTTAAAAAAAGACTTCAAGTATTTGCATATTGTTTGATGGCAAAAAAAAAATGAAAAAAACTGAAGGTGGCAAAATTTGAAGAAAAAACTGAAGGTGGCAAATAATGAAGAAAAAAATGAAGAAGAAAACAAAACATGGAGAAGAAAAAAATGAAGAAAAAACAAAATGAGAAGAAAAAAAAACAAAATATGAGAAAGAAATGAAGAAAAAAATGAAAAGAAAAATGAAGGAAAAAAAACAAGAAAAAAAAGACGAAGAAAAAATAAAATATGAAGAGAAAAAAATGAAGAAAAAAAATAAAGAAAAACAAAAAATGAAGAGAAAAAAATGAAGAAGAAACAAATATGAAGAAGAAAAAATATGAAGAAGAAAAAATATGAAGAAAACAAAATATGAAGAAAATTGACCGAGCAAACGAAAATTGCCCCAAACTCAACAAAGATTTGTATCCGATACAGCAACTTTTTGTATCGGCTGCTGTAACGGATACAACTGTGAACTGTATCCATTTATTTACAGGAGAGATTAGAAAGACAAGTAAAATATCGCTGTATCCAAACTTCCATTGTATCGCTGTATCCAAAATATCCAATTAGAAAGAGGCCCCTGGGATTATTAGTAAGATAATGATCAAAAAGACAGGTTAATGAGGACATAGGTAAACGAAAAATTACTAATGCATTATTTGAACTACTGCTCTAGGAGAGATTACATTAGAAACAGTAAAACTGGAGAAGATTCGATAAGTAAAGATGGAAACTTGAGTACAATGGAATCCTAGCAGACTAAATTTAAACTTCAAAAACCTGGGTATTTCTCTGATCCGAACTGCGGGTTTTTTCTACGGGATCTCCAAAAAGGGCTGAGAATAGTTCTTTATTTCATTCGCATTGACATATCTTTTGCACTGTAATAAAGCTGTTTTTGATCTTATAAATGTTAGTTGTAAAAAAACATCCTGCTTTTAAAGCGTTTGATCTGGACAATCAGTTTTTTGTGTGGAAACAATTTATTCATTGTAATGCAAAAATAGGCGTCATCACGCACAACGTACCAATGATTCTTCCTCACTGATAACTTAGTAGGCAATGGAGGAATTTTTCGTTTCTGAGGTGTGGAGATAGTTATGAGAAGGCCAGAATCTTCTGGCGGAGGATAATGCAATTCAATTAGGGCCCGTGGAAGAAAAATACTCTCCACGAGAATAAGGTTACATTAAGTTCTTAAAAACCTGAACAAAAATAAGGCCCCTCTAGTGCTCGGAGGGTTTGAGCGTGTTCGCAAACCATGTCATGAACCCACTAAAATTCGGGCGACCTTCGGTGACATCCTGGAATCCCTGTTCAACAAGGAAGGTGGCACACTTGATGTCCATGTCCCGGACGCCATTCACATACTTGTTTCGAGCCGCCACATCTACGAACTTTTGTTGCATGTGACCGCGACCACTTCCTTCAACGTGAGAAGCATCCGAGACAAGGTTCGTTATAACCCCAAGCGGAGTCTCAGAAAAGTCGCAAAGGAGCTGAATATCTCGGATAGATCTGTTCGTAGGATCGTCAAATCTCGCATGGGACTTCGCCCCATCAAGCTGCAGAAGACTCACGCATTGACGGACCAGATGAAGGCGACCCGTCTTCGAAGATGTCGTGAACTGTCAAAGCGGTTCAAGCCGGTGGACTGTTTGGATATTCTCTTCACCGATGAGAAGTTGTTCAATATTGAGCAGTCCTTCAACCACAAGAACGATAGGATTTGGTCGAAATCGGTCAAAGATGCCAATAAGAGTGGCCGTTACGTCTCGAGAAAGGGCCATCCTGCTTCTGTCATGGCCTGGGCCGGGATTTGCGCGACTGGCAAGACTCCACTCATCGCAATATTGCCATTCCAAACAATCTAAGTAGAGATCAACGTCATTGTTTAAAATCACTCTCTTCTCTAGTCAATCAAAATGAAGTTCGAATATGTAGGAGTGACAAGGGGGGCGAGTTTGTAGTCATGAAATCTGAACTTGATAGGAAACTGATTGAAACGCATTTATCTGACACTTAAATTAATCATCCACCTAGACGTTCTTACTCCAAAACAATTGAAAGTTAACCTCTTATTTGTGAAAGGTATGTGGAAATTAAAGGCGGATGTTCTACCATTACACGGTTTGAACACATAAAAGGTACTAACTTTAAGATCAACTTCACCTCGGATTATTTTGAAAGCGTAAGTGAGATCATTAATGATTCTCCTACAATATAGAGAGGTCAAATTTAAAGTATTCAAACGATTCTCATAACTAATATTAGGAGAGCAGTTTAAATTACATCTAAAATAGAGAAGTTTAGTAAATATATGCTGGACCTTCTCTATTTTCCTAATATCATTTTTTAAATGAGGAGACCAAACCGATGAAGAAAATTCACAAATCGGTAGAACATATGATTTGTAACATCTTACATATATATCTGGTGTGATACATGAAATAATTCTGAATAAGGCATAAACTGTTTGTAATGCCTTCCGACACAAAAGCTCATATTGTGATTTGAAAGACAGGGAATCATCTATTAAAATACCTAAATCTCTAACAGAGGTTGATTTCGTGAAAAGAGTATTTGGACTTACATAATAGGTTGAGCATGGGTTTTTATTACCTAAATATAGAACAATGCATTTCTTTTCAGCTATTGCCAACTGCCATGTATCGCAATACCTATCGAATTGATTTATTGCTAAACAGAGTTGGGATTTAGCAATTTGAGCACCTAGTTCATCATAAGAAATATACAACTTAATGTCATCAGCGAACAGCTGAATACTAACTGAGGGTAAGTTGGAAAAAATTCGAGGCAAATCGTTGATATAGATCAAGAAGAATAGCGGCCCTAAAACCGATCCCTGTGGGACTCCAGATGATATTTCTCTAGTGTCACTAAATGTTCGGTTGACCTTAACACTGAAACAACGTCCTGTTAGAAAACTTCTAGTCCATCTCAAAAGATTTCCACGAATGCCTAAACTTTCTAGTTTGTGGAGAAGTTTACAATGCGAGACAACATCAAAAGCCTTAGTCAAGTCATAATAGAGACAATCGACAGATTTACTTTGGTCGAGGGCTCTCGTCCAACTATTAGTTACCGAAAGAAGCTGAGATTGAACTGATCTTCTAGGAACGAAACCATGTTGCTCTTCAGAAAATATAGAATGCATGTCCATCCACTTTGTTATCCTATCACGAACTATGCGTTCGAAAACTTTAGAAGGTGTGGGCGTGATTGCGATAGGTCGAAAGTTGTCTACATTCAAGGGTGGAGATTTTTTTGGAATAGGAGTGATGTAAGATATTTTCCAAAGAGAAGGAAAATGGCCAAGTTTAAGAGAGAAATTGAAAATATAGCTTAGTGGTTCTGCAAGCGACGAAGCGCATTCTTTGTAAAATTTCTGAGGAATAGAGTCAGATGTCTGTGTAAGAGAAGGAGACAGCTTTTTTAAATAGTACTTGACGTCTCCGGGAAGAATAAGCATATCAGTTAGGGAATGATCAATAACTCTATCAACATTCGGAATCAAACCATCATCGATTGAGAAAGCGGAACAGAAAAAATCGGATAGAGCACTAGCTTTAGCTTCATCCGTGTGAACAAAAGAACCAACTAAATCTGTGAAAGATGGAATCGAAGAATGGGATTTTAGACGATTTCCTACGTATTGATAGAACTTTCTAGGATCGGAGAAGAAAGCCTTCTGTCGATTTATTTCAAACTTCTTGATTTCCTTGTCAAGTTTTCGAGAAGTGCGTTTGAATAATTCTAGAACAGTGGGAGCATGAATTTTAGAGAAAAGGGCTAATTTATGCTCGAAGAGGTTACGGATGTGCTCAGGATAAGTTTCAAAAGCAGCTTTCCTACGTTTTCTAGGGATAAATTTCTCAATTAAAGACTTCGCAATAACATTCAATCGATCAACTAGGTCATCTACAGAAATGAAATCATCGAAAACAAGTGTCCAGTCCATATTTGATAATAGCTTATTGATATCTGCATAACTGGCCCGGTTGAAATCAAAAACTTCTACAACAGGTTGTGGGTTCGAAAGTAAAAATACAGAAAAAGTAATCGAATTGTGATCAGAGTTAGAGAACGGAGGACAAACTTTACAATTAGAGATACAGTCAGCTTTAGCAAGAACATGATCTATTATTTTCTTACCATGTGTAGGCTCAGTTACAAATTGATGAAGAGAAAAGTCTGTACACAAGTCGATAAGAGGCTCAGTTGAAGAACATTTTTTGTCAACAACAATTTCTAAGTTGAAATCACCACAAAGTACAGATTGTTGAGGTACCGCTAACAGTTGAGTAAGAACATCGAAAAAGGCATTATTCTGATGCACAGTAGTGTTTGGCGGTCGATAGCATATAATGAAACGTGTTCTGGAGAGTGATAAGTTGCATAAGAGATCGAAAGCTAAGACATCAGCTGATATTTTAGTCTTGAGAGTTACAACAGAGTATATTAAATGATTACGGAGAAAAGCACAGACACCACCACCTCTTTTTGAAGTTCTATCACAGCGGAGCACACAATAAGGCAGATTAGCTGTCAATGAGGCATCTACTATGTTTTTATTTAACCAAGTCTCACTACATAATAGAATATCTGGTTGTGTTGATGACAAATAATGGTAAAGTAGATCAATTTTGTTTTTGAGGGAACGTGCATTGAAATAAGAAACAGAGAAAACTGAACTAGATTTATTGGAAGTTGAAAATAAAGATCTATAACATAGTCCTTTCTGGATCAGTTTCCCTGATTAGAAGATGTTGGTAACCGCAAGGGGGGCGGTAGAGTTCTTCGTGCTCCTCCAATTTCTTCTTTCAGCCACAGATCATCCTTGTAGAGAACCCAAGTCGACGATGGATTAGACAGACGGAGTTCTTTCAGTTGAGCTCGCTTTGCATTCCAGGTCATCAACTCATCAGGCGTCATTGACTTCCTGATGAAAACCCCCTTCCAACGGGGGTTTGAACGGATGGAAGAAGCTGAACGAAGTCCTGCCAACATGAAAGAACGAGCAGGAAGCATTACTTTGAGTAACCTACGATTACCTTGACCCATTCTGAAAACGGCTTCTGGTCTAACTTGAATATTGAGATCATCCAGAAGAGACTGGACGATAGCCTCGTCATGGACGACCCTCTCGCTTGCTGCTGGAGAGAGACTTTCTGGAAGACCCGCGATGACCAGAGAACGTGCCCTTCTGTGAGACTCTTGATCAGAAGTAGTTGACAAGAAGGCGGAAGGCGACCCAGATGATTTCAGTGTCGCGCTAGGGGGAAGGGATGTTGAATTGCAATGACATGTCTTGGAAGATATGGCTTCGAGTGTAGACGAAAGCATGGTTATGATCCGAGAAATGGATTTCCAAAGTGGAATCGAGATTCCGTCTGGAGCATCTAATGTAGCGAAGGCGACAGCTTCGGCAACTGTTTCGGAGATTGAGACACTGGCGGAGGGAGATTTGGTCGAAGGAGAAGACTTCGGAGATTTTGGGGAGGAATTCTTTTTGGTTCTTGGCATTTTCGTGTTGAGTTAACGAAAATCAATATCAGAGCGAATTGTCCAGTCACCACTCACTGTGAGGGAAAGGAAGATAAGTGAGTTTACTATACACCAGTGTGAAAGTTCAAGTTTACTATAAGTGAAAGTTCAAGTTTACTATACACCATGTGTTGTCACACTTTGAATAATTGAATTAGCTTTGAATAATGTATGAATAAATAAATAAATTTCATTTGTTACTACCCTTCAGCCATACTCGGACATGTGTAAAGCTTTTTTTTAATTACAAAAAATTGAAAGCATTACTTGCAAAAAATTTTGACCTGTTTTTCTCCTTGCTCCCTTTCTCTTTCGGCCCGCAGCAAATCACCCACGCTCAAGTGCAAAAATTTCAGCTTCTAAAAGTAGATAGTTCATATTATTCAAGCTTTTTTTATTCACATTTTTGTTTACAAATGGAGAACGAATAATCACGATATCTTTTGTGAAATTCGTGCGAAGCGAAAATTTACCTCTTGTATGAGTGAACAAGATAACCCTTTGCCCGAACCGGGAGGTCCCAGCACGAATACAACTTCATAGTCCTTCATTCTGCTCGCTAATCCTGCAAACTTTTACTGAACTAAAGACTCCAACTTTTTTATACCCGTAGAAATTAAAGACACCTTTCAGTAGTCAAAATATGAAGACTCAACTTCCAATACAAAAGGGAGCCTCAGAATAAAGAAAAAGAGCTTATGAAACGAATGAATGGCGAGAAGGGAAAACATAGCTCATCAGCGCTTTTGAAAAAAAAAACTTAAAACTGACCGCTTTGCCTAGCGGGGTGCCTAAAATGATGTAAAGAAAGTGAGAAGTGAAGGGCAGTGAAATGAGAGAGCCATTATTCTTAGCCTCCCGATCGGATGAACGGTCATATTTAAATTTCTGACAAGTGCTGGTTAGCTAAGAGCAAGCAGGAGTTAAGTGGTCATGTAAGACCCTCTGTCGGCGGGTTTCTGTTTTTTCCAATCACAAGGGGAACCTTATGTGAAAAAAATTTCTCGGGTGTTTGTTTTTTTTTAAAACATAAGGAAGGACCCGAGAAACGAACCTGCAACAACAAAAGACAGGTTAATGTTACAAAAAAAATTGTCATTAACCGCGGGTCTCTGTTTGAAAAATCATAAGGGGGACCCTCATGTGAAATTTTTTTCCATTGCTGGGAGCGTTTGTACGTTTTTCTTGCACACTAAAAAACCCCTGGCAACGAGAAAATAAAAAGCGCGCGAAGAAATGTTTGTTTGAATTTCCCGCCAAAAAGGGAAGCTACGCAGTTACGCAATTACGGCGGGAGTAATTGGCGGGAACTGCGTAGGTGTAGGAGTTGCCATTCTAGGCAATATTGCTGACGGGAGGAGGTGTTTGTTTGTCCATCCCCCCAGCCACCTTCATCAAGGTCTGTTACAGGAAGAAAGCGTGCTGCGGTAGACGAAGTGGAGAAGGGTCTCAGGGACGCGGCAAGAGAGGATATGCTACCGTACCTCCAGCAGTCGATGGTGGGCGGTCTGGCCCACCGCTTCCTACAAGCGTACAAGATGTCGTCATCCCAGCGGAGAGACTTCGCGGAAGTTCTCTCACCTTTCCCCTTAAAGGCCAAGAACGATCAACTGGGAGAAGGACACGTCACTCGGGTAGCGCTGGAAAAGGATTCTCTCGGGTTGAAGATCTACTTTCGTCACAAAACGCGCTCTCTCAACCTTCCATTGCCCTGTTTCGATCATTCCGCACAGGTAAAGCCTTCACTCCAAACACCACTCGCGAGGAACTCGCTCGTGCGTGCGTGACGGTCGGAATTCGCAAGCTGACGCCTCACGAGCTCAGAGGTGGAGGAGCTAAGACGTCAGTCAAGAAAGGAGCGTCACAGGAGCAAGTGCTCAATAGGGGGAAGATGGAAGAGTGCTGGAGGAATGGCAGTGTATTTGGGAGACTCCCTGGAAGGCCAGGGTAGGGCTCTTTCTCTCTAATTAGTAGCTATGCTAAGCATTCTGGGGCCTCTTTGACCTTTTTATTGATGTATCAGATTGTTCACCTTGTTTCTGGTTCGGTTTAATTATTTATTTCAATACATAATTATATGTGACATCAGGTTTTTAATTCAGCTCAGGTAAAGGCGGTAACTCAATATCTCCATTGCTCAGTTTTCTTATTTATTCGGTTTTGTCTATTTGTTAGTTCGCTAGTTATCATTGTCGGCAAATAAGCCGTGGTTTGCTCAGTTATAGTTATTTTCTCACATACACACATTTAACATGCATTTCGATGTTATATTCAATTGTTCCCTTTCTTCGCCTCTTTCCATTATTTTCTCCAACTGTGCTACCCTAGGATACTACCCGCTCCAGTGGAAGAAGGGTATAATTAGGCCAATTCATAAGAAGGGCAGTTATTCCGATGTGAATAACTATAGACCAATTACTCTTGTATGCTCGTTTGCCAAGTTACTTGATAAGCTAATGCATGACGTTATCTATACTCATTTAGAATCTGAGAAACTCCTTCACTCCTGTCAGTCAGGCTTCAGAAAGAAGAGATCCACAGTCACGTCCTTGGTTCAATCTCACTCTCTTTATCTCTCATATATAGCAAAGAAGACTAAATTTGATCAAACCACCGCACGGAAAAAAGCTAGTCACCGGGGGGACTCGAACCCATGCAACCATCTCTCCTCTATCCGGGAGCGAGCGTGTTAACCATTACACCACGGTGACACATTGCTATTCCATGCGATAGTGCTTATTAAAGGCTCAATTGCCTCGTTCCACTAAAAATTTGCCACTAAATTTGATGTTTTTCTAATTGACCTATCCAAAGCCTTTGACAGTGTCAATCATAGATTCCTACTCCAAAAGATTAAATGCCTTGGAATAAGTTCTTCTATGCTCGCACTCATCAAATCATTTCTTTCCGATCGCACCTCTACAAAGTGCTTGTAGACGATTCATTTTCTGAGAGTATGTTATACTCAACTGGTGTGCCTCAAGGGAGTAGTCTTGGTCCTCTATTGTTCGATGTAGTCATAAATGACATCATAGAGATTATTCCCCAAGGTGTACACTGCTTTCTTTATGCCGATGACATCAAGTTGTTCTCAGAGAATCCTTCACTCATGCAAACAGCCCTAAATACCATATCTATGTATGCCTTCACTTGGTCACTCACGATTTCTACTCCCAAGTGTTTCGTGGTTCATTGCGGTCCTTCCCATTGCAATTTCCCCTATTTTATCAATGGAATAGCGTTGCCCTCAAAAGAAACAGTCAGAGATCTAGGTATTACATTTGACAGATCGTTATCCTTCTCGAAACACATTGATTATACCATCAAGAAATCTGTTAATCTCATTAATCTGATTATGCGTGCTTTCAAGACTTCCTCGCTCACTGTACTACTTAGAGCCTACAAGTCTTATATACTGCCACTACTTGAATACGGTACTGAGCTTTGGTCCCCATGTGACATCGGTCGAATCAATAAGCTCGAACGAGTTCAGAGAACATTTACCCGTCGCATATTATATAGATCTTGTCAACCAAAATCAGATTTCCCAACTCGCCTTAGATTACTCTCTCTTGACACTCTTGAATACAGAAGAGCCATAGCAGATCTTTGTTTTATACACAAATGTATCCATGGACACTTTTATATGGACCATTCCTCGCTTTTCTCCGTTCATCCAAGTCCCTATAGCAACAGAGTTTCTCATTCCCTCAGAATAGTTCTTCCTTTCAAGCTATCTAAACACAACAATACCTGCGCATCACGAGTTATTGATGTATGGAATAGCCTGAACGAAGACATTGTTAGAATCAGATCAGCTCATGCCTTTAAAAACTCTTTGCTTCAACTTCCTTGTGATATCATTGTCCCTAGAACACGAATTAAGCTTTGATTATGACAATATCACGTTACCCATCGTATGTACATTTTAGTTAACTACATACCTCCACATGATCAGATCGCTTTGAATTCGCTGTAATCTTCTGTGAACTCCTCAAATATTTGTTTTAAACACTGAAATTACTTTGTATCAGTCATCCGTTGTCACACTCTTAAATATACAATGTGTTCAACAGGAATAAAGAATTGAATGTCATATGGATATATGTACGTGTTGTGTCTCGTTGCTTTTAAAGGCACGGGCGTTTGTTGTGTATGTGTTTTCCCTCACGTCGGTCAGTAATAAAGGCCTTCCCCTAGTGTTTTCCCTCACGTCGGTCAGTAATAAAGGCCTTCCCTCCGTGTTCGGGAAATTCAAACAGTTGTTATGTGGTAGCCGAAGGGAACTTGTGACCGTAGGCGGAAACATAATTGGAGTAATAAGCAAGAGGCACGAAAAGTTTCTCCACACCATTCTTGGGGCCATTACTTCATATTTTTTGGAGGAAATTAATTATAGTGTGAAACACAATAGTGCGTCAAACGGTAACACATAGAGGTTGGTGACCTATCAAGAGCTCTCTTGAAAAGTCAATAATGTCTATTTCTCGAAATTCCGTCTTCAATCTCCAAATACCAAATGTTCCATTACCTTTTGTGGAGTCTCTTTTGGAAGAATTATTCCAAAAACACCTTCAGCCCCTTCAGAAGACTCTGTCGGACCAAGCAGCAGAGATATCCTATCTACGTCAAACGCTGGCCCAAGTTCAGAATAGCGTATCTCCAGTCTCTCTTCGTCCACATATATACTCAGCAGTCGTTGAGTGTACTATCAGAGACAAGGAAATGCTGATGAGAAAGTCTAAGCGAGCGGTCCTTCTCCGACTTCCAGAAAATGATGTCCCCGAACAAACACACAGAAGTGACCAAAGAACTATCGAGAAGATTTTCCAGCAAATCAACTCACCGGACCTCATGAGATCCTTCAAAGCTGGCAAGATTTCTCACCATCGTCACCCTGCGGATGCCTCTCGACCCTCCTCTTCTACTGGGCGACCGATCAAAATTGAATTCCCCAACTCATCTGACCGAGACATGTTCATCAGGTTCTGTAAACAAGTCAGAAGTGTCCCGAAAGGATGTCACCTGAGATCTGATCTTTCTCCCGCGGAACTTATCGCTGAACGCGACTGTAAACGTATCTCCCTCGACGCTTCTAACCCTTCCGTCAGACTGGTTGATTCTCACCTGGAGCCTGTCCTCTCTCGTCAGAACTGGAAAAACGGAAGAAAGTCCCTCTCAACTACTCAGACGACGCCGTTTCAGCCCTCGAACACCGAGGTTGTGTCTTTCGTCTCCAATCAAACCGTCTCAGACCTAGTCCCAAAATCCCCTTCTCGCCCTCGTTCATCGCTTATTCCTCGTCCTCTATACTCCGACGTGTCTTCTGGTAGAACGTCGATTGTCCTAGCCAAGAAGAACGAAGCCACGACTGATTTGCCAACGCTACGAAGAAGCACCCGAAACAAGACCACCAGAACGATATCCTCTCGTAAATAGGATAAGGCGACAAAAGTGAGTTCTCTTAAGTGTATGTCATTTAATGCTCGCTCGATAAAGAATAAGCTCTATGACCTTTATCATTTGTTGAGATCCTCTTTTGTCAGTATTTTGTTTGTCTGTAAGACATGGCTTTCTTCCCATGACCCCGACTCAGCTCTCACCGATGGCCTCCCGTTCTCTGTCTTTCGAGCAGATAGAAAAGATTGTGATAGAGGTGGAGGCTCTCTCCTATTGATCAACTCTAGCCTTTCACCCGTACTCATATCCTCATTCTCACAAGGATCTATCGAATGTATCGTAACCGATATCTATCCAAGCTCAACACTTTTGTTTCCATTCTCTCGTATTCGTCTTGTTTCATGCTACCGTGCTCCTCAATCTTCAATCGATGATTCGAAGCAGCTTATTGACTTTCTCTCTATACATTGTTCCCTGCCCTTTCCAACCATTCTTTGTGGCGATCTGAATCTTCCAAATATAGACTGGGCGACCATCACAGCCCCTATGAATTGTTCTATCTCTAACTGCTTCCTTCAATTCTTGTGTGATTATCATTTAACCCAGTACGTGCTCTCTCCTACACGTGGTTCCAATATTCTTGATTATGTTTTTTGTACTGACAACCTCATTTCCGATTGTACTCCAATTAATCCATTTTCGACAAGCGACCATAAATCCATTCGCTTGTCGATATCAAATTTTATATCAAACCTTAGCCCTAATCACTCTTTTATGTTTCCTGATTGGAATAATGCTGATTGGGGTTATGATTAAATCAAGCCATATGTTCTGTGAATTGGACTAATATCTTCTCCTCATTAACAATAGATCAGAGTGTCCAACATCTCACTAATTTTCTTGTTAACCTCATATCAAATCAAGTTCCTTATCGCAAAGCGAAGAAGCCTCATCTAAAGTATCCTCGTAAGATAAGAAAACTTTACAGTTATTTACAACGCTGTAAGAGACGCTCTTCTGGTTCATCTCTAACCACTAGAATTTGTAAGAAACTTCACAGAGAAGTTTTTAAGTTTGAATGTGAGCGCGAAAGTTCCTTAAAATTGCCTAAAAACTTCAAAAAGTTTTATAAAGCTTTTGCACAAAGAACTAAATCTTCTCAAGCTTTCTCGTCTCTGATTGTCGATAATTTTCATGTGACTTCTGCACCTCGAATTGCGGACACATTCACAGAATTTTTTGCTTCATTCAATGTTTCTTCTGTTTCATGTGCCCTACCCACAGATTCTTGCTCTTTCTCGATGTTTTATGATCATATCGTATCATCATTTGATGTATACAAGGTTGTTTCTCGCATGTCACCTCGAGTTAACACTTCCCCTGACTCTATACCTAACATATTCATTCGGAGTTGTCAAGAATCTCTTTCCGTCCCCCTATCCATCATCTTTTCCAACTGCATAACTCTCGGCCCTTATCCTTCTCCCTGGAAGGTAGGAATTGTGAAGCCAATACATAAAAAGGGAAGTAGGTCAGATGTGAATAACTTCCGGCCAATCACTCTAGGCTGCTCGATGTCGAAAGTGTTTGAGAAACATCTATTCAATATCATCTAAAACTATCTTGAAAGGAATGATATTCTACACCCCTGCCAGAACGGTTTTCGCTGCAAGCGCTCAACTATATCCTCCCTCGTTCACGCGCATTCCATCTATCTATCATTTCTATCTAAGAAAATCCCTTTTGACATCTGTCTTATTGACTATTCAAGAGCTTTCGACAATGTTGATCACAGATTTCTGCTCCGCAAACTTCATCGTCTTAGTGTTCAGTCATCTTTATTCTCCCTTATCAGATCATCTTTATCTGAGAGAACTTCTCGCGTTCAAATTGATGATTGATTATCTAGCGCCAAGTCATGTCCAAACGGAGTACCACAAGGAAGCTGCCTTGGCCCACTGTTTTTCTCTGTATTTATAAATGATATTTGTGATCTTCTTCCGGACGATGTGTATTGCTTCATGTACGCCGACGATATTAAACTTCTCTCCACTTCACCTTCTCTGCTCCAGACAGCTCTGGACATAGTGCATAGCTATTCTATGAACTGGTCCCTTACCATCTCTGTTTCAAAATGTTTTATCCTTTCCTGCGGACCAAATAACTTACTCACCACATACCACATAGAAAGCGATGTTTTACCTTCGAGCACAATTATAAAAGATCTTGGGGTTTTTTTCAACAGCTCACTTTCATTTTCTCATCATGTCAACCAGACCGTCCTCAAAGCTACAAGAATGTCTAACATTATCTTTCGCTGTTTTAAGACTTCTTCTGTTGAAGTGTTGCTCAAAGCTTACAAGACATACGTACTCCCATTGCTCGAATATGGTAGCGAACTTTGGTCACCAATATCTATTGAGCTCGTTAATGAAATCGAGAAGATTCAAAGAAGTTTTACCAGGCGTATTTTTGCAAGAGCAGGCTTTCCATCTACTAACTATCAGTCTCGCCTGAATAAATTATCTCTCTTCGCTGGAGTATAGCTGCCTGGCTCAAATGGAGAGAATCAACCGGTGTACTATGCGACAAGCGAATGCCTGACAGACTGAAAAGTAAAATTTACCGATCAGTTGTCAGACCAGTAGCGTTGTACGGCCTCGAATGTTCTCCATGCACAGCAAAGACTATACAGATGCTGCATGTTATGGAGATGAAAATGCTGAGATGGAGCCTCGGACTCACTCGTCTAGACATGGTGCGAAATGAAACCATCCGAGATCGTCTGGGCATCGCCCCTATATCTGAAAAGCTTCGAGAGTCAAGGCTGAGATGGTACGGGCACGTGATAAGATCAAATCCCCATTCCGTTTCTCAATCGTCCTGGAACCTCGAAGTAGAGGGCAAAAGACCCAGAGGCAGACCCAAAACTAGGTGGCGAGACTGCATCGAAGTAGACATGAACACGACCGGGCTGAAGACTGAAGACGCAGCTGATCGGGTGAAATGGCGTGGTGCAGTCTACAAAGCGGACCCTGCCCGGCGGCGGGATAAACGCTAGGAAGAAGAAGAAGAAGCTGGAGTATAGACGTAACATTCAGGATATTAGTTTCATTCACAAAGTCATTCACCGTAACATTATTTTTGACCACTCACATCTTTTCCTAATCCAACCATCCCCTTATTCTCACAGGAACTCACACTCTTTTAGATTGACGCTACCAATTAAAATGCCGAAGGCTCATGACACGTGTGTTTCTCGTTGTATTAACATGTGGAACTCTCTTCTAGCAGACAGTCTCAATTGTTCCTTCATCGCAGTTTAAGAGCCGATTGCTTAATTTAGACCCTGAGTCAATTGTGCCCAGCACAAAACTTCGCCGTACATGAATCTTTAAGATTTGATTTTTTTTTTCCTCTTTACCATTGTTTGCAATGTATAAAAAACCCTCCCACTACCCTCTCCTTGCTCAATCTTGTTATTGAATTTTCCAACTTATTCTTCTAGTGAATAAGCTCAACACTTCTCGTTTTGATTAATTTTCGAACATTTTAGTGCCCAGAAACTTCCATTGTGAAAACTTAACATCGAAATTTCCTTTTCTTATGTGAATACTTATCATTATCAGTTAAAAACTGTAATTTTCTCTGTGAATATCTGTATCATTATTTTAAATACTGAAACACACTGTGTCAGTCATCCTTTGTCATGCACGTTCTTACGTTACTTGAACAACTGGAATAAAGAATTGAATTGAATTCAGAGAGGCTGCAGACAGTTAGAGCTTAGAGTGAGTGTATTCATATTGGTCGCAGGCATACATTTGGAGCAAATATATAGAAACAACTCTATTTGTGGCTCAGTTTTTAACTTCGATCGGAGAAATCTCAGTCAGATATTATCATAACTCAAGATAGATTTCTGAATGTCTCGGTTCTGAATCTGATTTGATTGCAACGACCAAAGAGTCTTTGATACCTTCATTTACGGAGGCTTTACTTGTGATACTACGTTAGTCTACTTTATTCAGGCTACTTGCTTGCTTTCGAGAAATACAAACGAAAAAAGACATTTGACCGCGAAAGTCTGCGAGAACGTGAACAAGAAATTCAGGGGCCGCGACAGTCTGCGAGAACGTGAACAAGAAATTCAGGGGCCGCGACAGTCTGTGAGAACGGGAACAAGAAATTCAGGGGCCGCGACAGTCTGCGAGAACGTGAACAAGAAATTCAGGGGCCGCGACAGTCTGCGAGAACGTGAACAAGAAATTCAGGGGCCGTATTCAGAGACAAAACTTTATACTAAAATTTATAGTAAACTTTATACTAAAGTTTAGTTTTGCCAAAATGGTATTCAGAGAGTAAACTTTATACTAAAGTTTAGTTGGAAAGCTGAGACGCTCTTACCCGTCTCAGCCGTGCCTAAAACATTCTTTTACATGCATATAGCAAGACGTCGCCTTTGTGTAGTCAAGCGGAACGAGAATATTATGTGAATTTATATCATTTTTTATTTTCAATTTAAACGCTTTATCAAGATCAGCAAGCCACATCGGTAATATAACATCATCGATTATGGGATCTGTTGCGACATGTGACGACTCCACTCCTCAGCGTGCTCTGCCTTCCTTGGGAATTGGGGACTAACGGCTTTTACACAGTAGTTCCTCCATCTCATTCTTCTGTCGCTCATGATGGCGCTACGATCCCGGTACGCCAAATCTTCTCGGGAAAGGACTCTCACAGACGAGGGAAGAGACGGTGCAAAGATTAACCATGCACGGAGGGAGACGAATGAGAGAATGTTTTTTTTTATTATATATTACTATATTATACCTTTTTTTCACAAACATATTTATTTTAGTAAGATATTAATCGAGAAATTTGTGACTTATGGATCGGAAGAGGTTTCTACTTGTCAAAATTTGTCTTTATCATAACATTATAATATTTGTTGGCTATCATAACATGGGTACTTCGTTACTTGCGGGGGCTGCACTTTACTTGGATGGGGCAGGTCACTTTTTACTGATTTTTTCGCTTAGGCTTAGGTAAATTCTTTTTAAATTTTTTTTTTACATTTTCAATGTCAGCTAGTAACTCATTTACATTCAATTCAATCTTATGTAACAAGTTTTAAGAAAAACCGATTTTTAAACCAAAATCAGGATTCAAACGAAGAACTTCTTCAGTCACGATTAAACAAGACTGAACCATTCTCAGAACACTTCAATCACGACAAAAATCGGTTAAACTCTGCTACGTTAAACCCAACTTGATCATGATGAATTCGAAAATATATTATATATTCATAGCAACTCTATGAATATATAATATTCATAGCAATTCGACTATTTTAGTATGTAAATGCAAACATTATTAGCAAATCGCGAGTAATCATGCATCATAAAGCTCATTCATTATCCTCATAGAACGAATTGGTTTTTTTTTCAAATACAGTAATAATGTTGCATAGGGAAAGGGAAATCGTTGCGGGTCCCCGAGTGCTGCCCTTTTTTGTATACTAAACTTTACCCTAGAATGTTGTAGGCCTACAACTTGTTTATGAATACGGAACTAAGTTGAACTTAGGTCTACAATATACTAGGCTAAAGTTTGCCCATGCGTTCAACTTAGATCTCGGAAAACGGCCCCTGACCTCAGAACAACAAAGCAATCAACTGACATGCCGGTATATTTATCAGTTTTTGAGAAACTATACAAAAGGCTACCAGAGAAAGGTTCGAATCGAGTAATTCTATCGATACATATTTTCCACTACTTTGCTTAGATAATAGTATTAAGGGAACTTGTTTCGAAAATAAAACTCTATAAATACTCTACTAATAAATAATACATATTTAAAGTAACAAAAACAAGATACAACTAACATTAACTTAGTTTTCTGAATATACAATTCCATTTGAGAGTTATGACTTGCACGATGCAACACAAAGGAAATTTGAACATTCTTATTTAGTAAATTCAGAATTTTAATTAAACTAATTTTTTTGCTGATTTTGTTTAGATTGATTTATTTTTATAATTTCAACTAATGGGAATTTTAAGTTTAGCTTGATAAAAAATGATTTTCAAGCGAATGAGGCTTCATCTGCTTTCTGATGATCTCATCGATGCAATAGGGGATAGACATCAGTTTTCCGAGAGTGCTTTTACTAAGCTGGGGTGGGGTATGATTGTAAATTAACGATAAATATGGTATATCTGCGGGTCCTGGAGACAAAACCAGTAGGGCTGTAACAGAAAACATTTGAGGTGAATTTTCATCTAATACGAAAAAAGGATAGACATTAATTATCTCGCGGACAGAAGCTGGTGTTCTTTTTAATACTCCGACAGGTATTCGAGCGTGGTGCCACTATTCTGCGGGGGGGGGGGGACGACTATGATATTTAGTATGATATTCGCGACGCCTACCAGCCATGGTGGAGTCTTTCAGTCTACTTCCCGCCAGAGAAAAAATATTTTTACTGATAAAATCTTTCAAGAGGTAGAACTAATATACTTAATTGAGAACACACAAAAAGGATGAGTTTGAGAAAGTTGGCTTAAAAAAGGCATAAATGTGTGATATATTTCAAAGTATTCCTGCGCGTAAGAATGATACTAGGCTAGAAATGCCTACAATCAATGTATGAATGGATTACTTTTGAAACTATGCCTTGGTTGCTTCTCTTTTAAATAAGAGCTTTCCTTACTCCTCGTTGATATCAAGCAAGCAGAGGAGCATACCGAGCAGAGGAGCGGATTGTAGGTAGAAACTCGTGTGGTGGTGGTGTTACGGGAACCGAACCCGCGACCTTTCGCATTCGGGGCGAATGCTCTTCCCGCTGAACTACACACGCACACATGATAATGGACATTTTAAGGCCCTACAACATGCACCCCTCTCAACACCGAGGGCTCTCGAGGTCTAGGGTCAGAGGTCTAGGCGCCTTTGTTTCTGCGAACTAGCTCATGGTCGAGTTTTCTTCTTTTTCTCTTTTTATCCTCTCCTTCTCATCCCGGTTTGCCATAGTGTTAATAAGAGTATTCCCTACTCCTCGTTGATCTCAAGCAACGGGTTTTCATACCGAGTAGAGGAGCGGATTGTTCGTAGAAACTTGTGCAAAAATCGTGTGGTGTGACGGGAACCGAACCCGCGACCTTTCGCATACCGGGCAAATGCTCTTCCCACTGAGATACACGCGCACACATGATAATGCACATTTTAAGGCCCATACAACACTCTTCCTTTCCTTGGCACTTATCCAATTATCAAAACCCGGTTATCTTAGGTTGATTTACACATATACAGTTATGATCTCGAACACTAGACTTGTATAAAAAAACAACTCTTGTAACTTTCATGTAATTTCGTATGGAAATACATGTAAAACCTTGCAAAATCAACAAAACACGAAAAAAATACAAAAACAGAAAGACTTTTGAATGAAAAACCCGAGAAACAGCATACTTTAATAAAAGTATATTTAGCATACTTTCATTGTATAGACAGAATAAGTATCCCTAGCATACTTTCATTTCATTAATAGTCATACTTTCAGAGTGTGAATAGTGATACTTATGTGCGGCATGATTTGAAATATTTTAAAAGTATTTCGTACCATTTTTATACTTTCGAAAGTATGACTATTCATACTTTTTTGTGTGTATCCTGAGTTCGAAAATTAATGGGCTTTCTAGAGATTATAATTCAGAAGTATAGTATTTGGAATTATACTTCGAAACTGAGACTGAGACTAAAACTGAGAATCAGTTTTGTTTTATTCAATGTACTTTGAATATTTGGAATTAGAAAAATATACTTTAGTTACAAGTTAATAAGAGCTTATCATTTGAATAGGTTCAGATGAATTATTTCAAAGGAATGTAGATTGTATTTTTAATAGAATTTGGAAGTCGAATCAACCTATTCGATAGTATTACTGATTAATTTTGGCTCCTGGTTCGAACAAAACAAGGGTAGTTTTGCCAGTAGCGGACACTCCGTCCCAAACCACGACTTTTGCAGGATGGGAAGCTCTATGCAGGAATCCACTGGTATGATTATCTCTTTATTCAGAACACAACTCTAAAGCCATCGAAACCAAAACAACAAAACACAGAAGAACTGAATATCAAGGAAACATTAACAACAATGTTTGTTGTTGTTGTCTTTGAGGACGCAGCAATAAGTTCAGGGAGTATTGCTGGCAGACCAGCAGCAGACACCCAGAAGGCTTGATTGGCACTCGCTGACTTTAGGGTTTGAGATCGATCGGCCCAGCATATAATCATGGCGAATATATAATGGGCAGGATAGCAATTAGCTATTCGCGACAGAGTGATCGTTAGCCTATCTTGCACTGTGTGTTGGACATGATACTTGGCCAATATCAACTTCGTAGTGGTTCTCAGAGGACTCTCCTTGCACTTGTCAATCGAGTTGGGATTGGGTCCCCTCACCACGAATAGGCCCATCATCCTGAGTATGTCGGCAGAAAAACTGCTATTGTCGACTGCGTATGAACTTATCTTCGCTATTAAATCCCCCGTGGAGAATGCTTCGTACTGGAAAAGGGATGGGTCGAAGTTGAATGATTCGTCATCAACTTTAAAAGCTTTACCAAAGACAGTATCTTTGAAGATGAAAAGAGAGGCTCTCGAACGATCAGCTCTAACTTGGTCTGCTTGGTCCGTCATTCCTCAAATGAGAAAACCGTCGTTTTCTTTCAATGCTTTTTTCCTAATCGTATTTCCAGGTCTCTTTGTGTTTGCATCTCAAACTTGGGTAATTAAACCGCTAACGATGCCCTACGGCTTAGGCTAACGAGACCGTATCAAAAAAGGCCACTCTCATCTGACGAACCTCTGATACGGCGGTGACTACAGTGCAGAAGTACCACTAAATGTTGCAAAAAACTACATCAGCGGATCCGAACCATAGTCGAATGATTAAGACTCTAGCTTCTTCACCCCCTACACTACACTTCTTCTTCCTTGCGCTTGTTCCCGCCTCGCGGCAGGGTACGCGCTCCCCTGAGATGCAGGACAGACCTATCCTGGTAGAACCAGTGGCTGCCTGCTAGATCACTGCTAGTGTAATTAGCAGCAGTGGGGAGAGTCAGATTCGTGCATAAGCACTACCAACATTTCTTAACCCCCTTGGTTTGGGTGGATCTGTCCGGGGTGGGAGTCGAACTCGGGACTCTTCGCACAATGGTCTATCACACTACCACTATGCCACGCCCGGACCAGCCCCCTACACTACACTATCTGTTGGAAATGATGAACAAAAATGAAAGATATCCCAAACCGAAGTCCATTTAAAAATAAAGACAAATTTATGACACACTTCGACCCAGTACCGTAACCGAATCATCAAATTCAGTCGACCAATTTTACAAGTTTAGTTAGCCATAATGCAAAACATCATTTAGAAGAAAAAAACACCTTACTTCACCAAGTTATGGAAGAAAATCGAAAAGTGAAGCGAAACTCCGCAATTTTTTTTCTAAAATTTTTTTTTTAACTTTGAAAAAATTCAGAATTTTAACATACATTGCGTTTTTCTTGAATCCTGCTGTTGGTCCAACTGAACTTTCTAGGAGTTCATCATACCTGAAAACTTTTGTAAATGTAAGAATAAAGAATTAAGGACACTTTTTAACTTGAGGAGGAGGGGCACTTCACTTGAGGGGGGGGGCTTTTTTCGGTGCGTTCAAAAATGTTAAACAAATACAAAAAAATGTGAATTTTCTTAAGCTGTTTCGTTCGCCTAAGCCGTACGGCTTCGTTAGCTAAGCCGTACGGCCTCGTTAGCTAAGCCGTACGGCCTCGTTAGCTAAGCCGTACGGCCTCGTTAGCGTGAACTTTTTCCTGAGCCTAAGCGTTTTTTAATGTGAAAATAATCATTAAAAAATTATATTTAAAACCACCCCCCAAGTGAAGTGCGCCCCCCAAGTTAAAAAGAACCGAAATAAGATCAAGATCAGTAAATACTAAAACGAAAATTAGTTTACTGTTTTGCAGAAAAGGAGGGACATTTCTATTTTATGGCCAAGATCTTCTTAATTTCATCTTCAAACTTCACTATTCATCACATTTCTCAGGGTACTAACAACAATAAATATTAAAGCAATTCATTGAAACTATGAACTATAATCAGTCTCGGCTTAGGGTTAGGCTTAGTTCAAGCTAACGAGGCGGTACGGCTCATGTAAGATACCTTATGAGCTATATAGTCACATAGGCTTTAATTCTGAGTAAACAAAAAACTTGAAAAAACATCAGAATTCGTTGATTTATCTTCTTTTTTTCCCTTTAAAAGCGATCATTTCAACCGCGACGCTACCGCTTCTCAGTACTTCAATTTCCATACAAGACCTTGTTCAAATCTGCTATATTTTTTTCGAAACAGAGCGCGAAGAGCCAGAAACAAACGAGGAAAAAAACTTTTCTACTCAAAACTCGAGGGTCGCATCGGGCGTGATGTTCACGGGGCATGCATTCTCATTAACTTTGGAACTTGCGAAAGTTCGATCGAGATATTAGGCTCATAGGTTAAATTTTACTTCAGCCCCCCAGCACTTGTATAGAGACCGCAATGGCTAAATTCAAAATAAGAATAGGTAGTAAAATGTTATTTTTATGTGTTCTTAATCACTTAATTATTTCAAGAAAACATGAAAAAGTCAAAAACAATTACTTTGAAGAAGAAAAAAGAGATTAGATTAGCTTCGAAAATTCTGCCTATAACAAATCTTGGTACGCTATAGCGCGGAAGGTCAAGTGGGTCATGTTCGTACTAAAACGCGGCCTTAACTTCGCACTGGTAATCTTCATCAATTTTTAGTGAAAAAGTTTTTGATTTTTCATTAAAAAATTTTTTTTCACGCAATTCGAAAAAAACGTTCACGTTCAAGAAAAAAACTACTCAAAAAAACAAGACGTTCACGCAATTCGAAAAAAACGGGATATCGTTATGTTTCATTATGTTTTCGCGAATTCTAACGCTCCATTAGAATGCATGTGTTCTTTCTTTTTACCGTAGTCCATGTTTTCGTGGTGAGACATTGGAGCGTTCAAAAAAATCAGATAGCAGAAAATCACTTAGCAGAAAAAAATCACTTAGCAAAGTGAAAAGTGATATTCTAACGCTCCATTAAATGGTGTGAACGTGATGCGAAGACACGTGATGCGAAGAGACACGCTGTTGACATGAAAGTACCAGGCAAACGCCCGCAAGGCAAACCGAAGACAAGATACACGCTCAAACAAGACCTGCGCCTTGCAAGACTCCTCGGAAGACTCAACGGACAGATGTTCCTGGAGAGCTAGAAGCCGTACAGCGGACCCTACTCCAACCTCGACAACGCTTAGAGAAAGAGATATTGAAAATTACTTTCTTATAAGTGTGCTGCTTGTTTGGTACAAATAACAAACGGCTTTTCGGCCCCACGGCCTTTTGAATTCTTGACTTGTCCTTATTTTGGCAATTGCCCATGAAGCATCCTCTATTATTATCCTCTACCAACTTTCATTTCCTACGCAGTTTTAGAAAAACGTTTATCGGCTTTCGTCTACTGTTTCATCGTTTTAACGTTAAGTATAAAGTTACAGTAATAAAAAATGAAAGGCGCTAATGAATCAGCAAGTTCTTAAAAGAAAGAAAATAATCGCCCTAGCCAGTGCGGCGTGTGCTAGCCACGCCCCACTGGCAGTGGGTGCTGGGCCCTTGACGGGGACCAGCCGGCCGACACTCCTCTCCCGCAATGCTCTCCGTCCCATTCCCATCTGTCTAAAGTCCACACCACACGACAAGGGAATGAAGAGCATCCCACGGAATGGGGATGCTACGTGGAGGTCCCGGAATCAACATCCGGAGCACCGCTACACGTCGATGCCCGCACAAAGGAGGAAGGTTACCTAGGGCCCGTGCGGAAGAGCTAAGAGAAGTGAAAAAGCTAGAAAAAAAGCGCTCTATATCTCTCAATATACGACTAGGCAAGAGCAGTCGTTTCCACGTGGAATAGGATAGGAAAGAGTTCCTCGTTAGGTAGAGCCTGACTCACTCATAATTTTTCCTCAACAAACGCGCACATTTTTCATTTTTGGTGAGTCGGTCTCGAAGACCAACGTCAGGAACCCTCTCTGAGCAAAGGTTTGAAGAAAAAAAACAAACAAACCTGATTAAAAAAAAAGATTAAGAGAGATAAAAAAGGAGAAGCGAGAGAGTCGAGGCGGACCCCACTCATTTTGTACATATTCATGTATATATTTTTATATATTCATCTATAATCTTGTTTATCCCGGTTTAACAAGGTTTTGTTATAAGGGTTTTATTTTTTTGTTGGAAGTTTTTTTTCTCAATTTTCTGTGTTGTTGTGTTAATGTACGCATAATTCTTTGTTGACCGCCTCGCCGCCGATGATCTCTCTCTCTCTCTCTCTCTCTCTCTCTCTCTATCCTCTCTCACTCGCACCCTACCACCAGATGGTGACAGGCACCACCAACCCCCCCCCCTCAACCCTTATCTAAAGGCCAACCCTCATAAACAATCTTTGTTGACCACACCGCACAGAGACAGATGGCTTAGATTCCATTCTCTCTCTTTCTCTCTCTCTCTTTCTCTCTCTCTCTCACACTCTCTTGCCATTTATTATATTTTACGATGGGCTGTCAGGAAGAGACTTCACCCACTATCTTTATGCGTCTGACCTTTTATATTTCTCCTAGTACAACGACGAGAGCCTTATTCTGCCTGGTACGATGCATTACTAGCCTTGATTGTTAGCGCACTGAATGATATCGCCTGACGAAATAACATATTGAAAATCGCAAGAAGCAGAGAAATTTTCGAGCGGGGCGGGTTTGCGACAACTATACGAATTCACTTTTAGCACTAAGTATATACGATTCGATCATAATCTTTTTCCGGCCAGAGAGAAAGAGGGTGGAAAGATGAAAAGATCCCCCTCGTACCAGTGGATTTATTCTTTTACTTTTAACTTAATTTCCTGTAATGTTTGTATTTATAAATTCAAGTTTAAAAAAGGGGTTACCGCGTACGGTAGGTTACCAATATGTATGAACATTACTTCCCCATGACATCTTTCGACGAAGCAATATTTGAAATCGCACGCCCCTTGTTAGCTTGTTACACATGTTTATGAACTCTATATATATATATTTTTTTTTTAATTGTAGAAAGCACCTATTTTTTTCATGAATAAAGTTTTCCAAATGACTCTCTTTTGCATTTGTAAACCAAATTGTAAATGCATCTGGAACTTCTAAAACTAATTGAATTGCTTCCAATTTGATTTTTTTTGGTTTCGGATACCTTTTACACATTCATTCTCGCGGACTGAGTTTCTTTGTCCTTCTTCGCGATCGAAGACACCGAGAAGAAGCTCGTCAAGAGGAAGAAGCTACCCAAATGAAAGAAATAACGTCAGCGAAAGAAACTATCAAAGAAGAGGCAACCCGCCCAACGGCCGTGGCAGAGCGAGAGGACAGTATCGCCCCTTCGTTCACTTCATAACAATCATCGCGATGATCAGCCTGCTTACAAATGGATCGAAAGCCACATCAGAATCGTTCTACGAATGCACCAATCAACGAGGAGGAATACTGGTTGCCCCAATGGTGCAATAAGCTTGCAAACTTCCGCCAGTTTCCAAAGTTCTCCGTACAAGAGTCGCGCTCTACATCAAAAATGGTTCGACAATAGCCGTACCCGGGTACAAATGCTTATTGGAGAGATATGAGCATTGCGCGGACTCAACGTTTTTCATAACGTCCTATAATACTTCAATAATCGGCATAGCAAAACCCTCGCGAACAGAGTGCGAAACAGCCCAAAACGAAAGACTATGGAAGGAAAGGCCATTGGAATATCTTCTTCACAACGTGTACAAGACAGGAGCAGCGAAGCAACTATCTACGAACTTCTGGGGCAGACGATGCGAAACCTACAAAAGATTCGTCCTGGAGCGAGCGACGGTGTCAACACTGACGGAAGACACCATCGTTTCACCTCTGATCATGAACACAGCAGCTTGCAAGCATCAAGACGGATTCTGCGAAGACGACAACTCAGTCGTCATCTGGGACGCGTCTGCTTTCAAAAGAGAACTATGCAAACTCATTCATTTGAGAACCTACTCTGGAATCATCGGTGGATCTACCATTCTGATTGAGGAAACACAGTCTGCATTGACAATACTGAATGAAAAGCCACCAGATGAACTTAGAAGATGCCTCAGCCATCGTCCTCATGAAACTACGGGCGGAACAATCGTTATTTTTCCAGATTTGAGAGAAGACATCGACATACTGCAATACATGAGCGGAGCCGAAAGGAAGAGACGCGCAACTAGCAAATTACAAGTCGTCAGAGAAGCCTTTTTCGGAATCGCCGCTCGATACCATATGGAAAGATTTAACGACATACAGCTCGGAGAAACACTCAGGAAGTTCAACGTCGCCTTTCAAGAAGTCGAAAGAATCGCAAGGAAATACAAAACCAGAAGCGACGAGGACATATTCTTTAGAGCACTTCGGACAACCACTGGACACCTGGAAACTGAAACACGTTTCAAGAAAATGAGCTCAGAAGAACTCGAAGAAGCTGTTGACAACGAAGCAAGGCTGAGCGAGAAGAACCTTCTCGACTCATTCAAGAAACAACCCGAAGAGAAGAGAAAACAGCTTTACCTAGAAAAGGCTATGGAGATTGCTCTGAGAAAAGAGAATGCGGACCCTCGAGCTGCATTCGACGACATCAACGACGAAGATCTACCATACTATCATGGTGCAGAGGAATACGAAACGCCAAAATACGACAAAACGACTAATACAACGGTTCAAAGATTGAAAAAGAGATATGACGCGTCATTACATGCGTTCTCAGAATTCTTTAAGCTTCTACAAGAAAGACAGGTCAGATTGGAAAACCTGAGGAAAATAGATCCAAACGCAACGCTGGCCCCGATGTATCCGAATACAAATGGAACATCTTCGCCTCAGCAAACAACTCCAAAGCAGCTGAATCTGGAAAGAGCATCGACCAGCACTGAAACGAAAACTGTTACTCCAAAACCTACTACGATCACCAAGCTTACAACTCTATTAACAACCTCTACCTTAAAACCGAATCCCAAAACAACAACACCAACAACAAGTACAACAACGAAATTCGAAAACGACGTGCCAGAAGAAGCAGATCTAGAACCAACCCTCTTAAGAATGCCCGATGACACATACGACTACATGGTAGATGTCTACATATCACCATCATTAGTCGAGGAGAAACATCGGAACCAAATACTCGAAATCATAAAGGCAAACGCGAACGCTTTTTACAACCATGATGGAATCATCGGAAAATTTCGCGGAAACATCGAACACTCAATCAAGCTGAAACCAAACGCGGAAATCCCAAAGCCGAGAACATACAGAATACCAATCGGAAAACAG
>OZ057408.1:33989922-34163081 GCA_964056735.1 Allodiplogaster pararmata | reverse complement strand
GTAAGTATCAGCCTGGTTGTTGGTGGGTGGTAAGTATCAGCCTGGTTGTTGGTGGGTGGTAAGTATCAGCCTGGTTGTTGGTGGGTCGTAAGTATCAGCCTGGTTGTTGGTGGGTCGTAAGTATCAGCCTGGTTGTTGGTGGGTCGTAAGTATCAGCCTGGTTGTTGGTGGGTTGTAAGTATCAGCCTGGTTGTTGGTGGGTGGTAAGTATCAGCCTGGTTGTTGGTGGGTGGTAAGTATCAGCCTGGTTGTTGGTGGGTGGTAAGTATCAGCCTGGTTGTTGGTGGGTCGTAAGTATCAGCCTGGTTGTTGGTGGGTCGTAAGTATCAGCCTGGTTGTTGGTGGGTGGTAAGTATCAGCCTGGTTGTTGGTGGGTGGTAAGTATCAGCCTGGTTGTTGGTGGGTGGTAAGTATCAGCCTGGTTGTTGGTGGGTGGTAAGTATTAGCCTGGTTGTTGGTGGGTCGTAAGTATCAGCCTGGTTGTTGGTGGGTCGTAAGTATCAGCCTGGTTGTTGGTGGGTCGTAAGTATCAGCCTGGTTGTTGGTGGGTGGTAAGTATCAGCCTGGTTGTTGGTGGGTCGTAAGTATCAGCCTGGTTGTTGGTGGGTCGTAAGTATCAGCCTGGTTGTTGGTGGGTCGTAAGTATCAGCCTGGTTGTTGGTGGGTCGTAAGTATCAGCCTGGTTGTTGGTGGGTGGTAAGTATCAGCCTGGTTGTTGGTGGGTGGTAAGTATCAGCCTGGTTGTTGGTGGGTGGTAAGTATCAGCCTGGTTGTTGGTGGGTGGTAAGTATCAGCCTGGTTGTTGGTGGGTCGTAAGTATCAGCCTGGTTGTTGGTGGGTCGTAAGTATCAGCCTGGTTGTTGGTGGGTCGTAAGTATCAGCCTGGTTGTTGGTGGGTGGTAAGTATCAGCCTGGTTGTTGGTGGGTGGTAAGTATCAGCCTGGTTGTTGGTGGGTGGTAAGTATCAGCCTGGTTGTTGGTGGGTGGTAAGTATCAGCCTGGTTGTTGGTGGGTCGTAAGTATCAGCCTGGTTGTTGGTGGGTCGTAAGTATCAGCCTGGTTGTTGGTGGGTCGTAAGTATCAGCCTGGTTGTTGGTGGGTGGTAAGTATCAGCCTGGTTGTTGGTGGGTCGTAAGTATCAGCCTGGTTGTTGGTGGGTCGTAAGTATCAGCCTGGTTAATCTTCAAATGCTCAGTTACACAGTTTTAAGGCAGTGACGCCTGGTAGAGAAGACAAATTGATCAAACCACCGCACGGAAAAAGCTAGTCACCGGGGGGACTCGAACCCATGCAACCATCTCTCCTCTATCCGGGAGCGAGCGTGTTAACCATTACACCACGGTGACACATTGCTATTCCGTGCGATAGTGCTTATAAAGGCTCAATTGCCTCGTTCTCTCAGTCACGCATGCTCATGAAGCGAAAGCGTCGTGAATGGAGCATAACTCCAGATTTCACAATTAAGACAGAAGAGAGGTCGAAGATGGATGATAAATCTTCAAATGCTCAGTTACACAGTTTTAAGGCAGTGACGCCTGGTAGAGAAGACAAATTGATCAAACCACCGCACGGAAAAAGCTAGTCACCGGGGGGACTCGAACCCATGCAACCATCTCTCCTCTATCCGGGAGCGAGCGTGTTAACCATTACACCACGGTGACACATTGCTATTCCGTGCGATAGTGCTTATAAAGGCTCAATTGCCTCGTTCTCTCAGTCACGCATGCTCATGAAGCGAAAGCGTCGTGAATGGAGCATAACTCCAGATTTCACAATTAAGACAGAAGAGAGGTCGGAGATGGATGATAAATCTTCAAATGCTCAGTTACACAGTTTTAAGGCAGTGACGCCTGGTAGAGAAGACAAATTGATCAAACCACCGCACGGAAAAAGCTAGTCACCGGGGGACTCGAACCCATGCAACCATCTCTCCTCTATCCGGGAGGAGCGTGTTAACCATTACACCACGGTGACACATTGCTATTCCGTGCGATAGTGCTTATAAAGGCTCAATTGCCTCGTTCTCTCAGTCACGCATGCTCATGAAGCGAAAGCGTCGTGAATGGAGCATAACTCCAGATTTCACAATTAAGACAGAAGAGAGGTCGAAGATGGATGATAAATCTTCAAATGCTCAGTTACACAGTTTTAAGGCAGTGACGCCTGGTAGAGAAGACAAATTGATCAAACCACCGCACGGAAAAAGCTAGTCACCGGGGGGACTCGAACCCATGCAACCATCTCTCCTCTATCCGGGAGCGAGCGTGTTAACCATTACACCACGGTGACACATTGCTATTCCGTGCGATAGTGCTTATAAAGGCTCAATTGCCTCGTTCTCTCAGTCACGCATGCTCATGAAGCGAAGGCGTCGTGAATGGAGCATAACTCCAGATTTCACAATTAAGACAGAAGAGAGGTCGAAGATGGATGATAAATCTTCAAATGCTCAGTTACACAGTTTTAAGGCAGTGACGCCTGGTAGAGAAGACAAATTGATCAAACCACCGCACGGAAAAAGCTAGTCACCGGGGGGACTCGAACCCATGCAACCATCTCTCCTCTATCCGGGAGCGAGCGTGTTAACCATTACACCACGGTGACACATTGCTATTCCGTGCGATAGTGCTTATAAAGGCTCAATTGCCTCGTTCTCTCAGTCACGCATGCTCATGAAGCGAAAGCGTCGTGAATGGAGCATAACTCCAGATTTCACAATTAAGACAGAAGAGAGGTCGAAGATGGATGATAAATCTTCAAATGCTCAGTTACACAGTTTTAAGGCAGTGACGCCTGGTAGAGAAGACAAATTGATCAAACCACCGCACGGAAAAAGCTAGTCACCGGGGGGGACTCGAACCCATGCAACCATCTCTCCTCTATCCGGGAGCGAGCGTGTTAACCATTACACCACGGTGACTAGCTTTTTCCGTGCGGTGGTTTGATCAATTTATCAGCCTGGTTGTTGGTGGGTGGTAAGTATCAGCCTGGTTGTTGGTGGGTGGTAAGTATCAGCCTGGTTGTTGGTGGGTCGTAAGTATCAGCCTGGTTGTTGGTGGGTCGTAAGTATCAGCCTGGTTGTTCAAACAACAAGCTCTGTTTTTAAATTTCTGGTCGGGTTAAAACTCGATCATGGTTGGATTTTTTTATGTCTAGTAACTTGAATTCTCGTGTACGCTTAAAAACTGAGAAGCATAAAAAATTTGTAGTTTGTTCAAAACGAAAGGTTCATAATCGATTAAAAGATGCCCAAGAAGAATTTTGGTTACCGTTCTTTGGCAGCGGTGTGGAACAGTGGGGCTTTCTGAAACAACTGGGCTTTTTTCTATCCATTTCAGCTGCCCTCGTCAACAAAAATCTAAGACAACCGCTGTAATGATGAGAATTGACCGAGAAATATGAAACAGGGGTTAAATATTAACCGGACCAGCATAAAATTTTCGCGTCAAAAAAGATGTACACTCTCTTCTACCCTTCTAATTTACCTTCCTCTGCTTCCTTTATCATTATTTTTAGCCTTTCTCCGATCCCTTTTTGAACTAGTTCGTACGAAATCGCGACAGACCGCTCCTTTTAAAACCTGGTTGAGAACAGTAAGGAAGAAAGAAAGAGATTGGGCAGTTTAAGAAGTCAAGACTCAGAAGGCTTCCTGGCTGCTCATCATTCACGGCCTTCGATCTAATGAGTCGTCGTTTTTGTTCAAAAATGCAGGTGACCTATAGCTGAGTCTCTCAGATACCGCGGAAAACACACACTAATCGCTGTCGGAGGCTACCCGACCATTCCGTCCATACCAGGCGCTTTTTACGGCACGACATCGGACGGATTCTTTGAGTTTGAGGAGCTTCCAAAGTGAGAAGTTCTCTTTCAACTCCGAGCTATCTCGAAATGAGATTTTTTAAAATGAATATTTCCGCTAGATGATTTATGATTTTCCGAGAAATTCGAGAATTGAGCTTTTATAGAGTTAATTGTCGGCATAGGTGATCTGAAATTTTCGAAACAAGAGAGGAAAAAATTTCAATACGCGTTGTGAAAGCTGTTTTTTGAAAGTGATAAAGAATGCAATTAGATAAAAAAAGAGAGATAGAGAAGAAAAAAAGAGAGAGAGAGAGTCACAGATAGATAGAGAGAGAGAAAAAAGAGGAACTGGAGAGACATAGACATACAGAGACAGAGGAGTAGCAGAGAGACAGATAGAGAGAGAAGAGAGAATTATATAGGAACAAGGAGAAGGCGTTAGGACAGAAGGCGAAGTGGAGAGCTATAATTGTATGCGTACTTTTGTTCAAACAGAAAGTTTCAGGCTTTCATAGTAGATCGCTAAAAGCGTATCGATGTTCTAAGGACTTCACGCCTTGACCTCAAATTGTTGTATAACCTAACCTCTAACTTTCAGAATTAGTAGTCTCGTCTTATTTATTAGAAAATCGCTACTTTCTTCTGTGAAAAACCTAGTTATCGTATCAAGAATCGGCTTTTTGAATCATATCCCAGGGCTATAGCTCATCGGACTCTTCAATGAGGGTCTAATTCCAGGAAAACAGTGGTAGTGGGAGCGGGTTACATCGCAGTGGAGCTGGCGGGAGTTCTCGCGAGTCTAGGCAGTGACACGCATTTACTCATCCGATATGATCACGTGAGTGGGGAACAGGGTTTTTTATTGGACCAAAAAGGGACAGAGGCTTTAAGAAAGCAAGAATCATTCTGAAAGGTGACAAAATATGGTTTACCATTTGAGCACCCGCCCTTGAATCCAGAGCAGAGATTCGCGGAAGCTTAGGACAGAAGCTCGCCAATAGAAATTGGGACTCGGTCATTTGACCTCTGGTGGAAAATTGGGCAAGGAGATAGGAGTGATCTTCAAATTAAAAGGTTTGAAAATACGTTGGAAAGAGAGATCCTCAAAGAACATGAGTTGTTTCCGGAATGCAAATATTAAAGGGTCATAATCAATAGAGAAAATCCATGTGGCCGATAAGCAACAAGAACTGGGAAAACTATAGGGAATTCTATGAGTCTCTGTTGTTGTTGTTGTAGATTGCCCGCCGTAGGTCTCCGGCTGGGTAGACGAGGTCTTCTTTGACATGGCTCAGAAAACAATAACCTTACTTACATCATTTATCTAATCACATTATTTCTCTTTCTCTCTCGGGGTTTATTTATTTATTTATTTTTTTTCTATTTTTATTTTTATTTTTTTTTATTTTTTGTAATTTTTTTATTTTTTTTATTATTATTTTTTATTTTTTTTCCCCCTTTTTTTTTTTTTTGAGAGAGAGAAAGGAATCACTGGTATAAGAACTTAACAACAGACGTCGGGCTATTCCACAAATCTATACTTCTTAAAAGTGTGTGGTCACAGCGACACGAGAATAAATGACTAGTTGTATGTGGCTCTTCTAAACATTTTGGGCAAAGAGGTGATAGGGCAGCTCCTATTCTGTGTAGGTAGCTGTTAAGGGAACTTGCATAGCCACTACGTAGTTGCGATAATGTTATTTGTTGTTCCCTGGGAAGTTGATTCGTTGATTTATGGATTCTGGGAGGTTTCTTACCTAGAACTGGGTTAGGGGAGCAAGATCTAATGAAATTTCTAACAGTTTCAGTATGTATTCTTTTAAGTGCGGCTTTCTGATCACTGTCTACTAGCATAATTTCTAAGTCCTTGGCATGTTTACGAATAGTTCTAGGTGGTTTGGGTTCCATGCATCGACGATGGGAGGGGTGGTTTGGGAGGAGTCTTGCTCTTGCAACGAATTGCTTGGTAAGCATCGTGTTGTGCTCCTTTATGGGTAACATTTCGCTTTCTAGAGCTAAGTGCTCTGTGCCGGCCATTGCTAGGTTTCCTGTTGCTATCCGAATTGCTCTATTTTGGTTTGCCTGTAGTTTTTTCCAGTTCGTCTCGGCCAATTGAGGGGAGTAAATTGGTGCGGCGTAGTTGAGAACGGATCTGGTCATTGTTTTGTAGGTTGCAAGAAGGGTGTTTTTCTGTTGGCCCCATGTTCTTCCTCCGAGGGCACGTAGTATATTCAGTCTTTTGGCCGTTCTCTGTTTAAGGTATTCTGCATGTTGTCGGAAGGTGCCGAGTTGGTCTAAGACGACACCGAGTATTTTGGGTGTTTTAGTTGTCGGCAAAAGGGTTCCGTGGATTTCTACCTTGGGTTCTTTTTTACATTCGCCTGTATGGGTTGTGAAAAGAGTGACCGTAGTCTTTTCCTTGGATATGATCATTTTACGTTGTTCCAATTCTTCTACGAGTTTCGGTAGGAAGTGGTTGATCTGATCTTCACAGGTTTCAATACAGGGGCTTGAGGAGAGAATTGATATGTCGTCGGCGTAGGCTGTCATCTGCGTGTTTCCTGTGGGTTGCGGGAGGTTGTTTATGTAGAGATTGAATAAGAGGGGGCTGAGCACTGCTCCTTGTGGAACACCAGATCTGCATGTGAGACGTCGACTGCTTTTTCCTTGGAAATCTACCTTGATTGTACGGCCTCTTAGGTAGCTGGACATCCATCGGACGATGGCTCTTGGCATATTCGTTTCAGTGAGTTTCTTGCAGAGAAGGGATATGTTCACTAAGTCATATGCTGCAGTGAGGTCAAGGGCGACCATGAGAGTGCGGTCCGGGGGTGGTTTCCGATTGAAGCCGTTTGTTATTTTCCCGGTTATTTCCAGGAGTGCGGTAGTAGTCGAGTGCTCTTTGCGGAATCCATGTTGCCAGTCAGCGATTTGAAAGCCTTCCGCCAGGAATGGTAATAAGACCCGTTCGAATGTTTTGGCTATAGGTGATAGTATTGATATTGGTCTATAGCCGTTCAGGTTGCTGGAGTCCTTTCCTGGTTTAGGTAACATTATCACTCTTGCATCTTTCCATCTGGACGGGATAATACCTGTTTGCAGCGTGTTATTGAAGAGGATGCAGAGGCATTTTCTGAAGTTTTCACCGGCCATTTTGAGTAGTAGAGGGCAGATGCCTTCACTGTCTGGGCATTTGGAACCTTTGGTTTTCTTGATTGCTTCTTCGATCTGTGCCAGGGAAATTTGGGGAGCGTCTGTCCGTTTGAGGCCTTTGATTAGTCGTGTTGTGCTTCTTGCTGATTTGTCGACCTCTTTAGGGGCTTGTTTAGCTAATTTTCTGGCAAAAGCGTTTGAGGCAGATGTTGGGCATAGACTTTTCCCGTCGTGGGTGATGGTCAAGTGCGTCTCTGTTATCGGAGACGAGTAATAGTGGTTTTGAAAGGAGTGAATTCCGAGGAAGAGTGTTGGATCGCAAGTTGGATCCCCGCCTTGATTATCATTCAGCGTGCATTTTCTGTAGCTTTCCTAGTTCACCACAGGTCTAGTGTAACTGTTGAAAGTTTGAAGAAAATACCGCTCTTCGAGCGGGGGAGTCTGGAATAATGAGAAGCGAGTCTGGAATTATGAGAAGCGAGTCTGGAATTATGAGAAGCGAGTCTGGAATTATGAGAAGCGAGTCTGGAATAATGAGAAGCGAGTCTGGAATAATTAGGAGTGAGTCTGGAATAATGAGAAGCGAGTCTGGAATAATGAGGAGCGAGTCTGGAATAATGAGGAGCGAGCCTGGAATAATGAGAAGCGAGTCTGGAATAATGAGAAGCGAGTCTGGAATAATGCGAAGCGAGCTAAAGGTAAAAAGCGGGTAAGGTAGAGCTAGTCATTATTCTAGACCCCATCGTAGAACGGTGGTTTTTCGAATTTCTCAGAAGTCCTCGTGATTTATGGCTGTGTTGATGATAACTGTGAAGAGCATCTTTTTTGATGTTGAAGAGGTCTTTCGAATGAATTGTTCGTTCACTCTTCTATAAGAGGTTGGTCTAAATAAGGTAGAGGTAAATAAGGTTTAAGGTAAATAAGGTAAAGGTAAATAAGGTGTAAGGTAAATAAGGTGTAAGGTAAATAAGGTAAAGGTAAATAAGGTGTAAGGTAAATAAGGTGTAAGGTAAATAAGGTAAAGGTAAATAAGGTGTAAGGTAAATAAGGTAAAGGTAAATAAGGTGTAAGGTAAAGAGAGAAAGATAAATAAATGTAAGTAAAGATATTGTTTTCTGAGCCATAACCAAGAAGACCTCGTCTACCCAGCCGGAGACCTTCGGCGGGCAATCTACAACATAAGAGGTTGATTACCATTCCGATGTTGAGGTTTTGCGGACGTTCGATGAGTCGATTTCAGCGGAACTCACTTCAGCATATGAGAAAGGCCCCGTGCATCTTCACAAGCAAACACATGTATGAGTTGAAGGGTTCCATGTCATTTTGCCGAGCGACGCTTTGCATCCAAATATTCGAAAAATCATATTCTTGCTAATTCACGAAGTGATGATAAAATTTAGAAATTTAGTCATTGAATTGACAAAAAATTAATAAAATGAGAAATTTGCGGTATCTTTAGTCTAAGCCTTACGGCCTCTTTAGCGTAATTTTTGCCTAAGCCTAAGCGAAAATGTGGTCATTACTGAAGCACGCCACGCCATGCACGCCAAATCATTACTAATGCACGCCACTGCGCGGAAAAGAGAGAAAGATTGTTTGACGCACTATTATGTTAATTTTTTGATACGGTCTCGTTAGCCTAAGCCGTACGACCTCGTTAGCGTAAACTTTTGCCTAAGCCTAAGCAGAAAAAACATGAAAAACTTGAAAAAAACTAAATAAAGCGCATGGGGCGAAGTTAAGAATTTTCCCGCGCATTGGCGTGCATTAGTAATGATTCGGCGTACGTGACGTGCTTTGGTAATAGCCAAAAAAGTGAATAATAGCTGAAACAGCTAAGACAGTTTACTGCGAATAGTCGGATGCGAAACTTTTTCGTTGCGAAATGTATCCAACATTTTTTTTTGCAGATCGACACTTTGCAAAGCGTCGCTCTGCAAAGTGACGTTAAAGTCTCACGGAACAAGAGACAATAACTTATGATCGCATGAAGTTGTTCAGGTGGAACGCGTTGAACAACGTGACGATGGTCGCCTGACTGTCACGACCAGCACAGGAGTAATCGAGGAAGTGGACAAACTCATCTGGGCAATAGGCAGGACTCCTCATACCAAGAAACTCGGTTTAGACATGGTTGGATCGCTTATTTCCTTGATTTATTCTATATTTCGCTTGTTTCGTTAGAAGGCAGGGTCAGTTGTTCGTAATCCTGTTCGTAATTTCGTAATCCCGGATTCCTGCATTTCCGGTATGGGGACTAAAATCTCCTTGGATGATTTAAAGGGTATTTAACCTACAAATAGCGACTTGCGGGTAAGTTTTAGCTCAATCAGCCGTTTAGCTAGGGTAATCCAAAAAAAGTTTTTTTTACAGATCGGAGTGGAAATGGACGAGCAAGGACATATAAAAGTTAGCGAATTATAGAAATTTTGTTTTTAGAACAAAAATTATTTTAAGGTCCTAGAAAGTGTTATTTGAAGATTTAAAAAAAACTTCAGTTTTGATTTCGAAGATTTTAAATATTAGTTCGATAGATATAATTCTTTCACAAAAATGCCTAAAAAGGACAAGTGAATACGTCGCATAAAGAATTGAAGGTAGACGAGTTCCAAAACACGACGCGACCTGGATTCTACGCGGTTGGAGACGACATCGGAAAGTGGCTTCTAACTCCAGGTGGCGCTTGTAGTGTTTTAGGGGCGAAGGAAAAAGAAGGGGGAACAATACTAATAAATTTTCGGCTTGGACCTGAAAATGGTTTGATTGTTCTCAAGATAATCGATAGTTGATCAAATTGAGTTCTGTTACAGCAGTTGAAGGAAAACGAGAAGTATGAAAGATGTGGTCAGGAATATATGAATACGATATAAGTCTGCAGCAAAAAAAGTGCTTCACAGTATGGAGGATATTTTGACTGAAACGAAGCATGCTCTGAAGATGGTTTTTTAGCAGGGAACGGGCTGAGAATAGTGGCTTATTTGTTGAAAAAACGTTGTCTTAGGGAGTTTTTGTAACGCATCGTCCTGGATAACAGAACGGTGATCCATTAACCGTAATCATATCCTGAGTACTTGTATAGCCAAACCGCTTTTTAAAAAAAGGTCTCGGTATCGGGACTTAATATTATAGGAAAATGGTAAAAGATGTGATAAATCTAATTTACAATTATTATATCACTGCTAAGACTATAATGTAGCAGAAGTCTGTTTCGCCCCAACTCAGACAGACTTCTATGTAGGGGGTCCTTATTGTAGATGAGTGAGAGAGAGAGACAGACAGACAGAGAGAGAGAGAGAATTGAGAAAGAGCAACAGAGATGAAAGCAGATGAAGAGAGAGCCGGACAGAGTAAGCAACACGCTCTGAGAATCAGAGAAAATGCGAAAAAGAGAATAAAACACAGAGAGGAAAAGCGACGGAGAGAAAAAGACAAAGAGAGAGAGAGAGAGGGAGGGAGAGAGCAGAGGTTAAATAGTCATGTCAGACCTTCTATTGGCGGGCCTCTGTCTTTTCAAATCATGAGGGGGACCCTTATGTAAAAAAAAATTTCGAGGGCCTTTTTTTATCATAAGAAGAGACCTTTATGTGCAAATTTTTTTCCGCTTTCGGTGGGCGTCTGCACCTTTTTCTTGCAAACAAAAAAACCCCTCCGAGAGAGTATTAACCATACTTGATTGAGTGGCGATTGCGGCCGGACGTCGCTTGTCACATCGACTCTTCAACGGTGAAGCGAATTCCCGTCTCAAGTACGAAAACATAGCTACCGTAGTCTTCTCTCACCCCTTGGTGGGTACGGTAGGATTGACCGAAAGTCAGTTGACATTCGAATCGGGGAAAGGTATGTTTAACTTGTCCGAAGAGGAAAATATGCAGCGGTTTTATCAAAACTATTATTGAAAGCATAAGTAGAGATACTTCTACATTATGAATAGATTTTCATGAGTCAAATAAAATATTGCCTTTCTTTAAATTCAAATTCTTACTGTAAATTGAGTGATAACTTGCTAGGCTATCAATTATGAGGAGTATGATTTAATGTCTGTTCTGATTACTGTAATCGGTTTAGAAGTCATTTTTGATATTGATTATGCTGTTTCTTAGAAGTCAACTCCAATTACTGGCCAATCGTGTCAAATTAGACCGAAAATTTGATTATGGGCGATTTGTGTTCGTTATAAAAGATGATTGTTTTGCTGGTTATATTTCAAAGGAGTATTAAAAAGCCAACTACAGTAGAGTAGTGTTGTTTCGAAGTCTTTCATTGGGAATTGAGGAATGGAAAGAAAATACTCAGAGATCCTAAGAACAGAAAAGGAAACTCAGAGGAAGCCATCAAAGAGTACGGAGCGGATGTTCTAACGATCTACTCCAGTAAGTTCACACCCATGTATCATTCGGTGACGAAGCACAAGGAAATGAGCCTGATGAAGATGATCTGCGCGGGACCCGAGGAGAAGGTGGGTCTCGAGCGGATATTAAGAAATGTTCCAGCTGATTGATACATTCTCTCGTTCTCAGCTTTCACAATGATAGTTTTTCAAAGTACCACAGTCTCTACAGTAAAAATTCGAAGTACTGGAGTGAAAAATTTATACCTTATCCAGGTGTCCAAATTTTGCTATAATTTAAGCTATGCGTGACACTTGCTGAATGCAGTGTCGTAGTAAAGGGACTTGTTTCGGTTTTTTGTGAAGTTCTCATCGTTAAACTAGTGAAATGTACCTGAGATCAAACAACTGTCAGGCTGTCAAACTAGAGAATAAACAGCCTAATAGACTTTACCCACAGTGCGGGTTAGAGCAGCACTTTAATGATAGCCTGTCCTGTGTGGTATTCATAGAGCAAGTTGGGTTCATAGGTCACCAGCACGGTTGAGAATCTTGAAAAACGACCGTTTTCGAATCGGAGCGTCTTGTATAACGAGCAGCTTGCTTCTCTGCCCCTTTATTTTAGTTAGCTCGCTCTTCATTAAACCAGACTCATTCGCTTGAACGGTAACTTAGAAATAAAACAACAATTCTATGTGACCTTTGGTTATTCACGGTGTTGTTTATTTCTGTCTCAGGTTTATATTCTCTTGCTCGCAGGTTGTCGGTATACATTTGGTGGGCCTTGGATCGGATGAAATGCTTCAGGTTAAAAAAAACTTCTTAGTCGATGTACGACTTGTTTGAAATAAGGGTCTTGCCACGAAAGTTTACGTTTTTGAGTTTACTCATGTTGTATGCTATCTCTTGAATGACTCAAGCTTGTTCTAAAAAGCTTTTTTGGATGATTAATTTCATGTTGACACAGTTTTTTTTCTTCTAAATTTCATTTACTGGTAACTTGACTTGCAAAAACTCAAAAAAATTCGGGTTCATCAAAATATAATTAATTTAAGTAACTTTTGATAAACGCGATAGTTTTGATTCTATCTCTCTTGGAGCTCTTTACAATTTATCTAATGTTCCTCTATTAACTGTAAATTTTTAATAATTGTTTTTGCTGCAACAGTTGCTGTCTTGCCCATAGGTTCTGTCGAGGGGAGTCCTTTTGGGATAGGTTGGTGGTGAGGATCCTTTTGAGTCCGGAGAGATTTTCTTCGTCTACACTCGCACCGCAGTCGGCGATCCTCTTGGCGAGACCCATTCGTTAACCGGAGAAGGGCAAGAGGTTATTTTACTGGCGCCTCGACTCGCCATTGAAAAGTATAGCGGAGTATCGGCTGATGTTCTGTCCGGTGGCATGCCCAGGCCGGTCCGGCATCGCTTTCCTTTGACGAGCTATACTACCCAGTTTTGGTCCGCGGCGGGATTTCTCCCGCTACCTCCTAGCACGAATTCTTCGTAGGGAGGCGTCCCTCTATCCGCCACCTGAGGTCGCGCTCGATTCTGGACTGGATGATCCGGCTCCATCCGTGACAGGCTCTTAAGGCTGTAGAGTCACGAATAGCCACTGTTGCCAGTGTGTTTCGAGTTGCTGCAACAGTAGTCTGTTTATATCATATCTTTAATGTGATTTTCAATTAACTACACGGACAAAAGCTATTCTGCGGGGAAAAATGAGCCCAGCCATCTCTAAATTTTTTCCGGACACGCGAGAGTGTTGCCAATTACTTCGTTTGTTGATATATGTATAACATAATTTCAAAATGCTCAAGGGTTTCGCGGTAGCCGTTCAAATGGGAGCGACAAAGGCTCAGCTCGATGATACGGTAGCCATCCATCCGACCTACTCGGAGGAGCTGGTCACCATGAGAGGAGGCAAGAAGCCAAGTGCGTCCTGAGAACCAGATGGAGCTCCCAGGAGTCGGAGTAGATGATTAGAGGTCTCAGAAGCTGGTATAGGTGAATGGAGCTTCCAGAACTCAGCCTAGGATATTGGAACTCTGAAGCGCCAGACTAGATTAATGAAGCTATCAGCAGTAAGCTTCACCTCATCCCTACATAGTTTTTCTGTGTTGTTTTCCGGAGAATGAGCTGTAATCTGGGGCCGTATTCAGAGACATAAATTTATACTAAAATTTATGTTAAACTTTATACTTAGTTGTAGTTTCGCCAAAATGGTATTCAGAGAGTAGACTTTAAAGTAAACTTTATACCAGAGTTTAGTAGGAAAGTTGAGACGCTCTCACCGGTCTTGTCTCTGAATACAGAACTGAGTTGAACTTAGGTCTACAATATACTAGGGTAAAATTTACCCCTGAGTTCATCTTAGATCTCTGAATACGGCCCCAGATGTTAGACCCTGTTTTTCCTTTTCCTTATTTAGGCTCGTTTCGAAAACGAACAGTATGCATATAATAAAATGGAAAGACAACAAGTTAATTATTTGTGCTGATAAAATCTACTTATGAGTTCCTACAGCCTAAGATAATATATATATATATATATATACATGTGTGTGTTAGAGTTTTTTATCTCTAAAAAGTTGTTCTTTGTTTGTTTGTATATACATTCATAGTGTATGTCATACGTACCTGTGCTTTTTTGAAGCGTGGTTTTTTTTTTTTTTTTTTGAAAGTATAGTTTTCAGTTGTGGTTGGTTCGGTAGCGCGAATGTTCATATTTCAGATTATATAATAGAAAGCGATTGTAAGCCGAGAAAGAGGAAGATAAGTTAAACAATGCGGTGGAGAAATTTCGAGGGTTTATAATCACGTGTTGGGTGAAAAAGCGGCTAATTCATTCATAGGAAAAATTTGTTCAATTTTCTAAACTGGTCTCTAAAAATTTGTTCAATTTTCTCTAAAAAATTTGTTCAATTCTCTAAATTCTCTAAAACATGAAACGCTTGTGCTTAAAAATCAGATAAGAAATGTATTGAATTCGAAGAATCTGATGTTTTATCTAGACTTATCACCTAAAGTATTCAAGTTTCAGTTACATGCTAAAAAATTTGTTCACAGATCTGGATTTAACCTTAATAACCCTCAAATTTCGACCTTGTAGCAAAGTTTCCATCAAGCGGGACAACTTGAAATTTTACTTTTAATGTGGCCCTTTTCGAATTATGAGCCTTTTTAAATTTTAAAAAAAGCAATAATCACGATAGTTTCATTTTAATGAAAATTTATTCCGGTATACTTTTTTTTATAAAATTTTTCCAGGGCCCGATATTTTATTCTCGTGCTTTTTCAGCTTGAAATTAATTTTTAAAACCCTTTTGTTGGTTATGTTTTCTGAATAAACTTTGCTTTAAATCTCTGCTTATCGCTGCGTTGAAGTTTTAAGAATGAAGAAGAAAGCCACAGCTAAGTAGAAAAGACAAGTTAAAAAAAAATTAAACCCGATCCCTTTGACAGAACATTGTTAAAATGGAACCGTATCACACAATTCTCTATAAAACTTGTTTTCATAGCACTAAATAAAGTCCTACTGACATTTCTTGATCTTGTATATTCAAACGAGCCGAATAGTCATCACCTGTATATAGTACATAGTCATCACCCGAGCCCCGTGCATAGTCATCACCCGAGCCGAATAGTCATCACCCGTATATAGCCGAAAACCGTACATAGAACAGAGTACAGATGATAATAAAATTCGGAAGTAGTTGAATTAGTTGAAGTCTAGCTGAAAACCTTGTGGTCTGTGACTAATTCTAGGATACCTGAATTAGCTCGAATTAAAATTATCTACTTGAATTAAAATGTTTTCTGAGATGAACTTCCAGAGGCTGATGAGATCAAGAAGGTCAAAGTGTTTCTATCAATAGACCTGGGTCCGTATTCAGAGACAAAAATTTATACTAAAATTTATGATAAATTTTATAATAAGTTGTAGTTTCGCCAAAATATAATTCAGAGAGTAGACTTTACGGTAAACTTTATACCAAAGTTTAGTTGGAAAGCTGAGACGCTCTCACCCGTCTTGTCTCAGAAAACAGAACTGAATTGAACTTAGATCTACAGTATACTAGGGTTAAATTTACCCCTGAGTTGTCTTAGATCTCTGAATACGGCCCCAGATTTATCTTCAACAACAACAAAAATCGTTAATAATATGTTCTTTTTTTAATCATATGAGAAACTTTCGTTGGTATTTTCACTCAGTTCCTTTCAGTTCACAGTAATTTTCTACAAATAAATCATCTAGGCACTCACTGATCAGCCCCGCACCCCGAGCATGCCTAAGGTTTGTCTAAGGTGAGGCGGAACATGCTTCTGGTTCAATTTTCAATATAAGGACTGAAACATTATTTTATCGTAATTAGCAACTCTCAAGCTTAAAAAAAGATAATGTAAACATAGCAACGTGACAATTGAATAAACTATCGCACGGAAAAAGATAGTTCACCGGGCGGAATCGAACCCAGCCCTAACGCATATCTTTAAGAGGGAGTTCGACCGCCTTACCATAATCGAACCCAGCCCTAACGCATATCTCTAAGAGGGAGTTCGACCGCCTTATCATAATCGAACCCAGCCCTAACGCATATCTCTAAGAGGGAGTTCGACCGCCTTACCATAATCGAACCCAGCCCTAACGCATATCTCTAAGAGGGAGTTCGACCGCCTTACCATAATCGAACCCAGCCCTAACGCATATTTCTAAGAGGGAGTTCGACCGCCTTACCATAATCGAACCCAGCCCTAACGCATATCTCTAAGAGGGAGTTCGACCGCCTTACCATAATCGAACCCAGCCCTAACGCATATCTCTAAGAGGGAGTTCGACCGCCTTACCATAATCGAACCCAGCCCTAACGCATATCTCTAAGAGGGAGTTCGACCGCCTTACCATAATCGAACCCAGCCCTAACGCATATCTCTAAGAGGGAGTTCGACCGCCTTACCATAATCGAACCCAGCCCTAACGCATATCTCTAAGAGGGAGTTCGACCGCCTTACCATAATCGAACCCAGCCCTAACGCATATCTCTAAGAGGGAGTTCGACCGCCTTACCATAATCGAACCCAGCCCTAACGCATATCTCTAAGAGGGAGTTCGACCGCCTTACCATAATCGAACCCAGCCCTAACGCATATCTCTAAGAGGGAGTTCGACCGCCTTACCATAATCGAACCCAGCCCTAACGCATATCTCTAAGAGGGAGTTCGACCGCCTTACCATAATCGAACCCAGCCCTAACGCATATCTCTAAGAGGGAGTTCGACCGCCTTACCATAATCGAACCCAGCCCTAACGCATATCTCTAAGAGGGAGTTCGACCGCCTTACCATAATCGAACCCAGCCCTAACGCATATCTCTAAGAGGGAGTTCGACCGCCTTACCATAATCGAACCCAGCCCTAACGCATATCTCTAAGAGGGAGTTCGACCGCCTTACCGTAATCGAACCCAGCCCTAACGCATATCTTTAAGCCTTACCATAGGGAGTTCGACCGCCTTACCATAACACCCAAGGGACACATTTATATTCCGTGCCATATATCAAAGGCACAAATCCCAAAGCAATAACATTCAGATGCAGTCACGATTAGATTTTTCAATGAAAATGGAAAACTGGTAAAGATTTGAGTGCATGGTTTCTTGATAAGCAAGGTTACTTACCCAGTAAGCAAAGCCCATGGGTTCGTTTTCCGCTTAATTCCGATTTTTGCGGATTTCGTGTGCGTTCCACTGTTCACGCATATAAAAGCATTCAGAACTTTAAAATTTTGATTGCGATTTTTTCACAGTTCATTACTGACGCGCAATGAGATTCAAAGATTCATGGTCTCGAGCTTGGGGACTAACCATATCGACAGAAAAAACAGTGGTCATCCGTCTTGGGAACAAGCATCCTTCCTACTCGTTTTTCCTCGATAACGTTGTTCTACCAGAGTCGGATACCGTGAGGGATCTGGGCGTCACGTACTCTAGTAAGCTCTTATTCGGTAGCCACATAGAGAACATTTGTCAGAAAGCGAACTCCAAATGTGCGTTCATACTACGTACTTTCAAGTCAAAGAACCTCAACTTGTAAAGAACGCTTTACACTACCTACATTTGACCTCAATCGGAGTACTGCTCGGTTATTTGGAATCCTTGCTTCAAGAAAGACATAGAACTTGTGGAAAAAGTTCAAAGGTCTTTCACAAAACGTGTGTGCTAGAGCAGGTTTGTATTTGCAATATAAGGATGGTTTAAAGCAGTTACATTTAATTTCCTTAGAGGAGCGACGTAAACAAGCTGACCTTGTAATGACTCTCAAAATAATCAAGAATAGGACGCCTCTTAGTCCTAAATCTATTTTCAATCTGCGAGCGTACCATTACAGTAATGTCCCGCGTCTGAATACTGTTTCTCATTCTAATATGTTACCGGTACGAGTTTGTGACGCGTGTATCTAAGTATCGATGTGCTCAAAACTGAATCAGTCCACTTGTTAAGGAAGGTGATTGAACTGAATTACAATCTCGTTAATATATAGCGGTTTATAAAAAAACCAATCATCTTAACAGTTGTAAAATAAGTATTCAAAATTTGCCAACAAGCAGTACGCTCACTAAAGTCTTAAATGATATTTGACAAGTTTATTGCTCAAGTGTACTGTTCAGCGCAGACAAAAAGGCTCGTGATCATCATGGTCGCAATCAGCCTCCGACTGTGCTTCGTTTTATTTTTCTCACTTTAGTTATCAAAGTGACACGCTCGGGTCAACACCTTCAACCTGGATCCAATATCCCCTTACACCCAAACTTAACCCATTGCGATAAAGTATATAATAGCAAAGTTGGTGAAGTGGAGCGTCTTTAATTCGAAGGCAAGAAGTTTGATCACATAATTCACACTTCTTCGTAATTCTCGCAGATACCTTTTGTCGTAATCCGAACCGTTTGAGTCACTCGAAGTTTGGAAACCCAACATAGTACCTTTTTTATAAAGAAGAACCAAGAAAGAACAAAAAAAATTTTATTACATAAGAGTGAAGTTTTTTGAAGGGCTGTAGCTAAGTTCTCTATTGTGTGTAGAGCGTGATGTCAGAACAAGTATTTAGTTTTTTGTTATTATTCAAAAACTCGAAAAGAGTGCATGGAGCTGCTTGAAAGAGTCCAATCTGTAACGTATCATGATGCATTTATGAAGTTTTCTTTAAAAATTAGACGGCTTGTTAATTTCAGTAAAGAGCTAAGTTATAGTTTCTGTGGTAGCCTAATTACTAAGGGTGCTTTGATAATCCTTACGAATGAAACAAAGAGAAAAGCCTATAGAAATCCCTTGTAAGAGAGTATTAAAAGCAGGTCGTACGATCTGGGTTGGAGTCATAAAACTTCGAAAATTGCGACCTTTTTTCTTTTCATTATGGTAAAAGGACGGTAAACAACAGAGGATACTCAGTGACTTGTTAGTCACTTTTAGAGGCTTGCATAATAGACTCTGTATTTATGTACTATTCGGGCTGGAGAGACTGAAGGAGCGAAGAGCACCAAATGCTTATCAACTTCTCCCGATCGAATGATAAGGATTGCGCTAGGGAAGCAAAGGTAGGAATACACTTTCTTGACTTATGAAAGAGTAATAAAGTGAGAGAGAGAAAGACAGAGAGAAATAGATAGAGAGATAGAGAAAGAGAGCGAGAAAAATAGAGAAAGAGAAAGAGAGACCGATAGAGAAAATGACCGAGAAATAAAGAGAGAAATATGGAGAGAAAGAGTGATTGTGATTGATTTAGAGAAAAAAAGAGAGAGAAAATGTTGAGTGTTAGTACCAACTTGGAAACCAATGTAACAAGATATTACCTGATTAAGTCTCCTCTTTCCTCAACTTTAAATACGGGTAAAGTTCCGCCATCATACAGTATCATTCAAATAGGGTGTACAGTTTATACTCTTCTACAATTTGAATGCAGACGGTCTTCATCACGCCACTACAGAACCAATTTAGGGTCTCCTTTCTTTGAGGAAAGTCTTGCTTGTTTTCTTCAACCAACTCTATATTTTTATTCCAGTCCATAAACCATTAGGGTAGCGAAATAGAAAAAAAGCTTTAGGGTAGTGAAATAGAAAAAAGCTTTAGGGTAGCGAAACAAAAAAAAAAGCTTTAGGGTAGCGAAATAGAAAAATTAGGGTAGCTAAATAGAAAAATTAGGGTAGCGAAATAGAAAAATTAGGGTAGCGAAATAGAAATAAAGCTTGAAAAAAGTTAGTTTCACAACTGAAGTTTCTTCCTGAGATGGAAATGGAACAGATAGAAGGATGTCGGAGCTTTTTTACTTGAAAAAAAAAGATTCCAGGTACAATAATGATTTTTTTTAATTCTGCTTCTCCCTCTAAGATGGGATTTAGAAAACTAATTAGAAAACAGCAAGACACAAGACGAGTTTCTGGCTGCAGTTGTACATTGAGGCAGTGAGTAAAGTGAGCTAGCCGGCTGTTTCTTACCATTTTTCACAAAGGAGTGTAGATCAAGAATACTATTCTTGAGGGAATCACAGACTTTGGAGAGAAACGGAGTGTGTGCGAAGAAAAAGAGAGAACGCAAACACACAAAGCATTCGTATAACAAGCTTTTTTTGGATAGCGCATGGATTTACGTATAGATTTTACCTTTTTTAACGCATAGATTTACGGCGGGTTAGAGAAACATTCTGGATACAGTTACTTTTATTAGTGTGTTTGAAGTGAGGCGTTTGAAGTTATACAAGCACATACAGTGCTTGCATAACTGCAAACAGTGCTTGTATAAGTGAGTATTTCCAGAGCGAAATGTACTAAAACGGCGATAATTTCATAGCTTTCCTAATTGAAAAGCTAATAATGACGAGAAGCAAATTTAAATGTAAGCGCTAAACGTTCACTATTCAAAAATCTTGAAAAGTGTAAAAAGGCCCAACAAATACTAAATTAAAGCAAAATAGCAGAACTGAAAGCTGTCTATTGCAGAACTTCAACTCTGGCATGAACTCTTTACGGTAGAGACTCTTGTATACGGTAGAGACTCTTGTATTTATACGGTAGAGACTCTTGTATACGGTAGAGACTCTTGTATTTATACGGTAAAGACTCTTGTATACGGTAGAGACTCTTGTATTTATACGGTAGAGACTCATGTATACCGTATAAAGCTTTTTGTCAGTCAGTTCAATAGGAAAAACAGTGTTCAGAGAATGATGTTCTACTTCTCTGAACATTGATAAAAATTTATGTACAAATCATATTATACTCAGACGAACCGTCTAATTCTCACCTATGTATATTATAACAAGATTAAGAAAAGTATTTTAGTTGTCAGTTAAACAAGCCGTTGTCACAGATAATGTCAGTTGAACAAGCAGTTGTCACAGATGATAAGATACTTGATTCAAGCGTTCAAAAGAGAAATTATTTTATACGTGTTATACTCAACTTTGATTGTAAAAGCTTGTTTTGATTAGTAATATGTATATCTCACCTAGCATTAAGAATACTACGTACGCTAGTCTGCCAAAGCAATGTCAAAAAAGAGATAATATCTTCTTGTCTCCTGAAATGTTTTACAGAGAAATGTCATTATGCCAATATCATGAAAAAGCGATAGCAGTGCGAAATCAATTTTTTCCAGCATTTCCTAGGTAGCGTAAATTTTCAACAAAAAAAAATCAGTTAAACACGAAAAAAAGTTTTTTTGAATTTACTTTTACCTCGATAACTAGTGGAACCGGCTGGACGGCTGCTGTCATTCCTCGATAACTAGTGGAACCGGCTGGACGGCTGCTGTCATTCCTAATGGTAATGCTTTATCATTTTTAAGGTTGATTGCGATCCGAGGAGCTGTTATCTGACCCTCTCGGTTTTTCGTGATCTTTCGCTTTTCTCGTGCATTTACATATCAGCAACTCTTCTTATTGATTAGATAGCTCGTATCTCCTCTTCTCACAATCAAGATAACCATGGCAAGTGTCTCAGTGTCAAAGCGCTCCAAAAATTGGTAGAGTTTGTGTGCATCCGTAGCTTCATTGTTTAGAGCGTAGCTCGGTTGGTAAAACCTTCGACCGGCCAAGGAAGACGTGGTTTAGGTTCCCGCTAGATGAACAACTTTGCAAGAATCGCTGCGAGCTCTGGTTATATCAGAAGTATCGGGAAGGTGTCAAGAGCCTTTTCAATCAAGTTTGTCCCTACTCTTCGAGAAGAAAACATGCCATAAGCCACCGTAAGTTCATTTTTATCATTCAAGTGTTCATTGACAATAAATAATCAATTAACAAGGAGATTACTAATTCCGATTCGAACCGTTTCGACTGAAAATTTGAGGAACGAAATATAAAATTATAAAATGGGAATTAAAAGGATTGCTGCCCAATCGATCATTTAAGCGGTTTGAAACGAAAAAAATGCAAATAGTAGTCTCCTTGTAAGCATAAAGCACCTTATGTAAAATATATAGGATTTACATCGCTGGTTATAAGTTTATCATCTAGAGGTTCTTCCGAAATATTTCTTAACACTCTGAGTAGGGTTCAGTACAGCGAGCGGAGAGTTTTGCCTGAGTCTAAGAGAACGATAAGTTGTGAGGTAGATCACAGGTTCAATTATATTTAGATGTGAGGTAGATCACAGGTTGAATTATATTCTCAATGTTATTTTCTGTTTTTAGTTGGTAAGACGCTTTTTGGTGTTAGAATCAGGGATTGAATAGTTACCGGACCAGCTTTATGTGTGCATACATGTTCGCACCGGAAATGATCTAAATTCTCTTTTTTTCCCGTTCTGTTATACTTTTTTTCTACTTCTCTTTTTGCCTTTCCCCATATCTTATTCAACTCGCTCGGCGCGTACAAACATTCCTTAGACCGGTCTCATTTAATGCCTGGTTAGAATGTGTTTTCCTGAAACCGTTTTGATAAGAAGCACTGAAATCGATACGCAGTCACAGATGCTTTTAAAATAGTGATGTTCCGAAGATAAACTCAAGTATTGGCGGTATATTGGATCAATCAAGTCAAAGTACAAATAAAACAGTCTTTTAGATGAGCTTGCGTTAATAAAAAGTCGGATATAAGTATGAAACAATTGAAGGTTCCATGAAAGACTTTATCGTTCTGAGCTGCTGTGTTCTTTTTCCTCTTTGGAGCGGGTAAACTTCCATTTATTTTCAGCTTCCTTATTAACTCTACTCGAGATGATGTTACCCGGTTTCTAGCAGGAACTGGACACATCAATGCCTTAGAGTCTCAACCATACTCGTAAATTCCACCGTCCAATCACCCAAACTTCAAAAGGTTCGACTTGGGACTCTTCAAGTCTCTCGCTATGAATTGAAGTGTTTTAACTGGATAGAATTGTGATGTTTTAAGCCAAGACGCAGTTTACATTTCAATTGGAAGTTAAGTTTAAGCCTAAATGAAGAAAAATTTGATTTAGCCATTTTAGTTGTTTTCATGGGTAAACGTTTGTTTTAAAGTACTTATTAACAAGTTATGTTGATAGTTTCGATTGAATATTACTTCACTTGGCCTCATGGATTGATTCTTTGCTTTTCGGCCTACTGTACTAACTTTTCTCTCTCTCTCTGTCTTTCTCGCTTTTTCTCTCTCTGTCTTTCTCGATTTTTCTCTCTTTCTCTGTAACTTCCTCTCTCTCTTTATCTCTCTCTCTCTCCATCTCTCGCTTTCTTTCTCTCCCTCTCTTAATCTCACTGAGCGTGTCTCACTCCCTATGTCTTCGTCTCTCGACTGAAGCTTCAAAAGACTCCTACTTCCCTGCCTCCCCTCAAACCATTTTCTGAGTACTGTAAATGGCGCCTGACTGTCGCCACTTTTTCTCTTTCGACATGTTTCACATCGTGTTTTGAATGAAGGGGTTGGCTTTCTGATTCTGCACAATCACTGAAATTTCTTTTCCTTTCTCTTCTCTTACTCTCTCTCGACCTCTCTCTCTCGCTTTCTCGTTTTTCTTTTCTAAAACACTTCCTTTTATCTTTTCTTTTCTAAAACACTTCCTTTTATCTTTTCTTTTCTAAAACACTTCCTTTTATCTTTTCTTTTCTAAAACACTTCCTTTTATCTTTTCTTTTCTAAAACACTTCCTTTTATCTTTTCTCCTTACTAATATAGCTCTTCCTATGTTTTACTCTGTTTCTCTCTCTATTTCGCTCCTCCTCCCCGTTCCCGATGAACGATCCACTACTGACTTGGAAAGAAGGAAAGAACTCGTCCTCTTTTGTACAATTGGACCACATCATTTTTTTTCTTCGAAGTCTTCAATTGAGCAATTAATTACCTCGAATCTTCAATTCAGCCTTTATTTCGAGTCTTCAATTCAGCTTTCATTTCGAGTCTTAAATTCTGCCTTCATTTTGAGTATTCATTTCATCTTTTACATTTTAAAGGAAGTTCTCCTGTGCTCATCTATTTTGCCTGACATAACGGTAACTTTCACTGATAAGTCTGGCACTACACTAGGTTAGGAAGCTGAATGCACAATGATACATTTAGACGCTCATTCGTTCATAATGCATTGGCACACTCATAAAAGTATACATTCATCTTATCGCCATCAACTTCATGTATTTATTTGTTTTATTTTTTATTAATTTATGATTTGTTTCTAATAATTACTGTTTTACCAGTATATTTTTCGACTATCTTATTAAGAAAAAAATGAATGAAAAAAGTTTCAGAACCTCGATGGAGGTTTCAACGATTAGGTTCCACGTTTCTGCCTATCTATTTCTATGTTTCGATCGATCGATCGGAACAATCGATCGATCGATCGATTGTTTGTACGATAAGGCCTCAAGTGATTCAATTCCTTCATAAGATTAGATGTCTCCTGTTTGGTAGTTAGGCACACAACTACCAAACCACATCTTGTATCAAGGTTTTACCATGCTCATGTTCTGCAGTTTACAAAGCATTTACACAGTAAACTACAGACTCTAGGTGGTGAAGAGTGGGAGTCAAAAAAACTTGATAGAGAACCTTGGGTGGGGTCGGGCTAATTAGGGTCGATGAAAGAGGGGTCAAGTGCTGATAAAGTAAACTAGGACATGCTGGGGCTGATTAACACCCTTGCGCGACAAGTATTCGTTATCTGTCACTCAGTCACTATCTTTTTCCCCGGAACCACTCAGATATGCGGTCTTTTTATCTGCTTTCTGATAGGAACTAGTCGGTTATCTACATATTCAGATTCAGGACAGAAGGTTAAAGCAGTTATTATGATTAGGACCCTAACAAACGTGTGATGTACATAGAAAAGCGAGCGTGCTCTGGTGGACTATTTCTTTAAGAGCGTGTCCTAGTGGGCCCTTTTTTCGAAAACAGTAGGCTTAAGTTGACCGACTGCTTAATTGTACGCAAATGTGACCAGTAGAAAGTAGACTGCTGCCAGCTCCCCCCCGAGCCTCACTTTATTGGCTCATTCACCTCTTTAAACCATAAATTTTTTAATCGGGCAAAAGTATTTTGAAGTGAAATTTTTCATCAACAAAATGCTTACTTCTGTTTTCCTTGAGCAGATCAATGGATGACCTTCAATTTTTTTTTAGGAAAGTCTCAGTTATCATTCAAACTTATCACTTCTAGTTTAGACTGTTTCCTTTTGAATTTCTTCGCTCTCTGAAAGTTTGATTGATTAATGCGCTATCTGAAAGAAAAAAAAACGAAAAAATTAAAAAGTTTTAAGGCCTTTGTTGCTCTGTGCTGATTTATAATAATAAATTGCTCTTGACTGGGGGACTTTCATTCCTAACACTTATCGCAATCAATAACAGGGGCCCACCGTAAAAACAAATTGCATTTCACCATGCACACTTCTCTGACCCCACCCTTCAGTATAAATTTCATCGTATGCGAAAAGGGCTGCGAATATTGGTTCGAAAAATAAGGCTTTAGAGTGCCTCATTCTTGGTTGAAGGTGCTTCAAGGTGTGCCGTTCCGGGTTGATGGTTTCGCATTTATGCTTCACATGAGGTGTCCCAGTCCTGTTTCAGAGTATCCCATTCCATTAGAATGTCAAATATTTGCTTTCGGAGGGAAAACGCAACCGACTGCTGGAAACATTCACGAACAGTCTGACATGGTCGTGCGTCTTCGGGAGATATGCTTGTCGCAAGAACATCGAAAAGGGCAGTCTAGCCTCGCGCTTTTTTTTGTTGATTACGACAGATTCCCTTATCACTACCCAAGGTACCCGAATAGGGAGAAAAATGGGTCTTCAAGTATGTAACCCTATTCCATCTTGATTAAAACAAATCAAGAGCGAGAAGAAAGACACAATATTACTGCCTCTGTAGAATTGAGGTATTCGTTTATGTTTCTATACCATAAACATGTTCGATGCAAGAAAAAAGCTTACTATCGAACAAATGAAAGGGGAACCAAAAGTTAAACAAAACCTTTTTGCCTAAATCTAAATAACATGCTGAATACTATTTTTTTTAAAAAAATAACAGCCCGACTACTAGTTTTTCTTTATTTTTGCAATATGATCTAGAATTATTCTTATAAATTTTCTCTTGCCCACTCGTTGTGAACTCTGAATCCATGAAGACCCCAAATCATTTTCAGACGATTGTTCTTATATTATGAAACTTTTTTCATCGTATCAAGCATTGGAATCATCGTTAATTGACTACAACATTTGAAAGCATGACTTAATCACTTGAACAATAATCAATCAATAAAGAATGAATGAATGAATGAATGAATGAACGTGTGAGTGAATTACTTGGTCCGTATAACAAAAAGAACTTATAATATGACTTTCTTTCTATTTTCTAAAGGCCTATCTGATCTCTGAGTCGATATCATTGATCCTTCTCTAATATGTATGTTAATGAGAGATTATGAATCTCTCCTCAAACATGTTACTTCTTGAAGGTTTAAGACCTCGAATATTTGACTCTTGAAGGTTTAAGACCTCGAATATTTGACTCTTGAAGGTTTAAGACCTCGAATATTTGACTCTTGAAGGTTTAAGACCTCGAATATTTGACACTTGAAGGTTTAAGACCTCGAATATTTGACTCTTGAAGGTTTAAGACCTCGAATATTTGACTCTTGAAGGTTTAAGACCTCGAATATTTGACTTTCAACAACAAATAAAAATTCGTCTTCCGCTTATCTATTTGTAGCGCAGTATCACCTACAATTTGTGGGCATCTTATTTATTTCATGTATACTAAATGAATTGTCATTTATAATGTACAAATTGACAGTAAGACTGAATCAGTTGATATCGATAAGACTTTCTCTCAGAGCGTAATGTCATTACCTCCTCCATCCTCTTCCTCTTCTTCTGAGTTGATCACCTATCAATGGATGGAGGACGAACCAACTCGCTCCGCTTTCACTGCAATACAGGATAATGCCTCGAATTCTCTACCAGGTCTGTGTCTCTTTCTTAGAACTACAAACTATAATTTGCGAGAATGATATTTTGTCTTTTTGTGAATGACCGTTTCTAAAATTACGGTTCAAATAGGTCTTCGTGGAACGTCTTGTTTTCGCAGTTATTGTCCTATCATACAGCTATGAACAATGAATGAATCATTAGATGGATGAATGAATAAATGAATGATGCCCTTTCACTGCACTTCTTTTACTGGCACTTATAGACATTCAATCCTTCACTTATATATATATATTTTTTTATCAACATCTTTCGATGCAAAAACGCATAAATTTAATTACAATTGAAAACGAGGAAAGAATAGATTTGCTTAACTATTGTCAAATAAGTGAATAAATTCTATTACAAAAGCGATACAGCAAGAAAACTTTTATATTGCGAATTGAACGGGAAAAACAAACAAACAAACCTATATACAGCAATAAAACTTATCACTTGCATTATAACTTTCATTTCTACAGTAGGCTTCCTGTCAGATATAAATGAATAGAAGAAGGAATTATTTGCATACCCTGCACTTTTCTACTGACTATTCATAGCCAGTCACTCTTTAAATTTTTTCATGTGCTGAGGCTTTGACAAATTGATAGATAGCTTTAAAGCAAGTTGATTGGTAGCTATGAATCATTGTTTAGAGTAACCAGGCGTTGATTGGTAGCTATTAATCATTGTTTAGAGTAACCAGGCGTTGATTGGTAGCTATTAATCATTGTTTAGAGTAACCAGGCGTTGATTGGTAGCTATGAATCATTGTTTAGAGTAACCAGGCGTCACTGCCTTAAAACTGTGTAAGAATTTGAAGATTTATCATCCATCTTCCATCTCTCTTATGTCTTAATCGTGAACTCTGGAGTTACGCTCCATTCATGACGCAACCGCTTGATAAGCATGCGTGACTAAGAGAACAAGGCATACAGTGCGTGGCATAACTTTGAGCTCACCACCAAATTGCAAGTTTTCCGATGTTTTATAAGGCGCAACAAAAAATACAAAATGCCATAGAATCGACCACTCAAGTGAATAATATTCACCACAAAAGTGCCGTACTCCGCTCAAAAAAACTTTATTTATTCAAAATAACGGAAAATGTGGTGTGGCATAACTTTGAGCTCATTTGAAAAACTCCTAAGAAACAAACAAAATAAAACTAATTAGTATTCGATAGCTGCACCCTTTCTGATCATAAGCTGGACAATTCTGTTATCCATAGAATCTGACCACTTTTGAAGGTAAGAAACAGGCAAAGAAGACCATTCTTGCTCAATGGAACTTTTAAGCTCAGCGATTGTGGAGTACTGCTTTCCTCCATCATATACACGTCTAGCTAACAACCCCCAGATATTTTCTACTGGGTTACAATCAGGGGAAACAACTGGCCATTCTAAAACGGGTATATTTTTCGACAAAAGGAACGATTTTGTAGAGGTGCTTGTGTGTATGGATGCATTATCATGGATTAAAATCATGGAATTGTTAACTGGGCTACGGAAAAACGGTACCAAATCGTGTGCGAGTACTTCCTGATACTCATCCGAGTTCATTCGCATGGAAGGAAACTGCAGAGGGAGGGTTCCGCCGGCGTGAAACGCACCCCAAGACATGAGACTACCGCCTCCATGTCCACGGCGACTGAAGAGCAGCGGGTCCTTGCGAAGATCATGCCAATACGAGTGTTGGCCGTCACATCCGTCCAGATTCCACTTCTTTTCGTCGGACCAGACCACCTGCACCGAGGAATGTTTTTTATCAATAGCCAAATAATGTCATGATTCTCACCTTACTCCAGTCACGTTTGTGCTCTCTGGTTGCGAATTCCAGGCGTCGAGTTTTATGATTCTCTGTCAATCGAGGTGCCGGCTTCATTTTAGAGTTGAAAAAGTGTCCAGTTTCCGAAAGAATGCGACGAACCGTCCTCTTAGAAGCTGGAACACCTGCTTCGGCTGCGATCTGCTTCAGTGACTTGGCAGCATTTGACGCTTTCTTCGCGATTGCGCGTCGATCCCGAGTCGAAAACTTTCGTGGTCGCCCACCCTTCTTCTGTGCAGTCGTCTTCAGTCGACCAGAGACGTAATTATTCACACAATTAGGGCTCCGACCCAACTGGCGTGCAATCTCACGATTGCTCTTCTTATTCGCCAATAACACGTCTATTTTCCCCTTTTCGACTTGAGAAAGTTGCGTTGCACTCGGCATTTATCTGCAAAAACAAAACTTTTTTTGAAAATATAAAAAATTAAAAAAAAATCTGAAATGAGCTTTTTAAAAAGTGAGCTCATAGTTATGCCCCAGTCGATTTTACGGTTTTTGGCGGGAAATGCTCCATTCAAACTATATTACGGTTGTCAAGTGGGTCATATTATTTATTTGCGTGGTCAACTCCATGGCTGTTCGTTTTCTTTTGTTGCGCCTTCTAAAACATCGGAAAATGTTCAATTTGGTGGTGAGCTCAAAGTTATGCCACGCACTGTATGAGCCTTTCATATAACACTATCGCACGGAATAGCAATGTGTCCCCGTGGTGTAATGGTAACACGCGCTCCCGGTTTGAGTCGGATATGTTCTGGGTTCGATCCCGCCCGGTGGACTAGCTTTTTTCTGTGCGATAGTTCAATCATTGTTTAAAGTCTTTTAAACATGGAAAATTATAAGTTAAAAAAACTGGAAAACAGAATAAGCAACTTTGACTATGCACTCAGTAGCCTTAGTTGACCGCTCCGCTTTTGAATATTATGACTCCGAGCCCGCGAGATTAGTAGGCCATAAGGATGAGCAGAAGGAAACAAATCAGCCGAGTAATGAAGAAGAGTGAATAAAGAATTAAACCATTTATCATTGACTTTTATGATGACTGTTCATAACTCAGCCGTTCTTCTGTGACTTTTTTTAAAACTAAAGTTCATGACCTAAGTGTTCTTCTGTGACTTTTCTAATGAGTATTTTGGAGCAATCTGTGACTTTTAATATTAAGTATTGATTAGCAGGCCCATCGCACTCATTGGCTTCTCTCTCGTCCCTCCTACCTCCCTCCTCTCTTCTTCTTTCATCTGGGTCCTCTGAAATCCATGAGTTGACAAAGGTGCAAGATGTCACACTACTCAATGCGGTTGTTCTGCAGCCAGCCGATTCAGGTAGGGCACTTTACGATAAGCAAAGTGTGACTATGTTGTGCACAATCTGAACTGGAAAAAAATCAACGGTGTTAGAGATGTGATTTCAGCTTTTTCGAACCTCTGTAAGGTTATGAAACATTGCGATTGGCCTGAAAAAATACATCTATCTGGAACTGGGAGGCTAAACATGTTTGGACGGTGAACTAGCGTTCCAGGTTCACTTCCTCGTTATGTGCATCTCAAAGTTTAAATTCAAATGATAAGAGATTTTTCAGGGAAGCTGGACGATAAATCTTTGAACTTCCATACGCTAGCGTCAGAGACAAGAGGCTCTGTCATAGAAAGTGCCCAGATGACACCCGAATTGTCAATGATCAACAATGTCACTGCTAGTCAGTTTACTAAAAACAATGTCTTTCAATCGCGCAGTTCTTGGTTATTATAAGCCGATAATTAGGAGTCACTTATTCTCTGGAATCTTTCTAATTTTTTTTGAATGGCAGTTGACGCTGATTTAAAAAGAAAAAGGTCGTTTCTTGAAAAAAAATTTCAACAAATGCTGAAGCAGAATTTTGAATGGTTTTTCGAGGCAGTTTTATTTTCTTCTAGGGTCCAGACGTTTAATAATTGAGACATTTCTCAAAGCCTATTGAAAACAAAGCTTTTTATTAGAAAAAACTAAAAAAAATTTAGGGCCATTCTCGTTTATAAATCGTTTCAAATTCACCTCGAGCTCATTCTTGGTTGTTGAATGTTCGGTCAAGAAGAGCGTTGGCGGGCAATAAACAAACAATGGACCATTAGGTGATAGATTCCATCCTTTTCCTCTTTTATCGAGTTTTTTTTTCATGTCATGATCCTACCCTTTCCAACTTCTTATATACATACATCTCTATATTATTTTGTCTCTTTTTTCTTTATATACCTCTCTATCTTTCTCTATTTCTCCTCAAATCTCTATGTTTCTCTCCCACTCTATAATGAACATTCTCAACAAAAACTTTTGAACGGACGCTTATGGAGGATTGATAAGAAGTACGATGGCAGCGGCATATTCAATCTGCTTAACACAGCTAAAAATTTGTACTCTGAAAAGTGTTCAAGATTATTAAACACATACCTGATTAAAAAACTAGAATTGGATGATTATGAACTGAAGGCTCATCAGAAAATTAGTATTTTGAACGCAGTTGTGATTTTTTTTCAAGTTTTTTTCTTCCTTTAAAAATGATTTGAGGGTCTAATCCCCGAAAACCCCTTCGGAACAATACACACAGTAATTTAAGCGATAATGCATTGTATTTTTTAAACTCAAAATCTTGGTGTATATTCATGCTAATGAAATCGCTGGGCTTCGAAACAATATCATATGAGAAAATTATTGTTTTGAAAAGATCAATACAATAGCAAAAAATACAGCTCCCCATGGCAGTTAATAAATAAATTACATCAAAAACGGGCTTTTGGAAAGTCGGTCCTTATTTGAACATATGCATTGGTCGCTAAAGAATGGAAGAGAATAATTATTAAAACGAGCTACCTTTTTTCGTTAACAATCTTACGACTATACTAAGTTTGAACCGTGAGTGCTTAGTGACGCGCATCGTGAAGATGATCCATTTGTAGAGATCTGTGCCGGTGATGAGAGGCGGTGTTGTTCAATTAAAGAGATTCTGGACGTTTCGCTATGTTAAAGCATCATCGGTAGAGGCGCATAACCTCCAATTTGTTAATTATAGTGAGTTTATTGTGAACAAGAGGCTAGAAACCAGGAATATGGGTAAGCATCAGTGAAAAGAAACCAGCACATTGCTGGGATTTTCCAGTTACTAATTGGTTCGAGAATGAAGATTTCAGTTTCAGTGCTTCGAGAGTGTCATATATGTAGTGTAGTGACCAATCAAAATAACTGAATCGGCTAATGTGTGTAAACGCTCATAACGGAAACTCAGTCTGGAACTGATTGACTTCCCCAGTCTCTCATGGATTTGTGATCTTATCATACTAATCTGAGGATGAGTTCGCGCAATATTAGAGAACCATAAAAATAGGGCGGGCGACGGCTAAGCGAAAGATCATGAGGTCGAGAGAATTAGAGAAAAAACTGATTCAAGAGAAAAAAATAGATACGGAGATAAAGAAGCAGAGAAAGAGAGAGGGAGATATACACAGAGATGGAAAAGAGAAGGTTGTCGTAAAAGGAAAAAGAGAGGGAGAAGAGAGATATTAAGAGGAATATAGAGAGATGTAAAGGAGAAATCGGCGGTGAAGAGAAAAATGAGAAAAGTAAGAGATACATACATCTATATTGCGGAAACGATGAATGGAACCCAATGAAGACTGCTGCGTTTGTTTTATTTTGTTTCTGGCCGTTCCAAGCCAGAGAGAAGTTTGTTCTTCCTGATAGCGGAAAACAATTGTAAGGTCCAGAGCGTGGGAGATAATGAGTGGTCACTTAATGTTCTGATTGATCGTGGAACGTTTATTATGTACACGATGTAGTAATTTGAGCATATTCGTATTCCTCTGCTGTTTTTGGAACGATTGTTTGATGTGTACCAGCAATACTTTTTTGTTTAAGTGAGAAAAATATATGTTCAGTTCATATGATATATATCATGATATAGCATATATTATTTCCGGGAGTGGTATAATGGTAGTGTGTTCGAATATTGTGTGAAGAGTCCCGAGTTCGACTCCCACCCCGGACAGATCCACCCAAACCAAGGGGGTTAAGAAATGTTGGTAGTGCTCACGCATGAATCTGACTCTCCCCACTGCTGCTATTCACACTAGCAGTGATATAGCGGGTAGCCACTGGTTCTCCCAGGATAGGTCTGTCCTGCATCTCAGGGGAACGCGTACCCTGCCGCGAGGCGGGAACAAGCGCGTGGAAGATTATCATTATTATTATTATTTTATCATTATTATTATTATTATTATTATTATTATTATTATTATTATTAATATTATTATTATTATTATTATTAGCACGACGCATTATGAAATGAATACAATAATCGAAATATTGTGAGAATTTATGTACAAAAGGTAACACGGCGAACTCTTACCCGGACAGGTCGACTGAAACCCAGGGATAAAAACTGTCGGTAAATGCTCGCATGATTCCTACTCTCCCTCCCCCGCTCTTCTACACAGACAAACCTTGACCAAACGAGCTTAATGCTTCTGCCACGTTAGCTGTCTACCCAAAGTCAGAAGACATTAGATAGACACATAACCTCGACAGAATTTCAAGCTGCCACAAAGATGATTAATATACAGGGTGTACAGATAGTCCAGGTGGACAGTATTTTTTCCGATAAAAACTTAACGGATTGAGCAAATCAAACAAAATTTTCATCAAAGTTTATTCAACTAGTTTGGGATATAACTGCATTTTCGAATTTCGAACAGCCTTCCTTTCTCCTTGACACAGGCGTGGAGTCGCTTGTGGAAGGCACCCACCGTGGTGTACAGGTAAGCTACGTCAAGATCATCCCACGCCTTCTGTAGGGCGCGCTTCAAACTTTCCAAATTCTTGTATGGGGAAGCACAGGCCTTGCTCTCAAGGACCGACCACACAGAGAAGTCCAGAGGATTCAAATCAGGTGAGTACGGAGGCCATTCGGCGGATGTCATCATAAAGGGGAAATTGGTCTTGCACAACTTTAGCCTTGTGGGCGGGCGCAGAGTTCTGCTGGAACGTCCATTTGCGTCCGGAGAAGTGAGCCTGGCTCCAGAAAAGTACTTCCTTTATGATAATGTCGTTCAGGTAGTTATTGGCATTCATTTTGACTCCCTGCTCGACGAAAACGAGTGGAGTCTTGCCAGTCGCGCAAATCCCGGCCCAGACCATGACAGAAGCGGGATGGCCCTTTCTCTCTCTGTGTGGTCGGTCCTTGAGAGCAAGGCCTGTGCTTCCCCACACAAGAAATTGGAAAGTTTGAAGCGCGCCCTACGGAAGGCGTGGGAAGATCTTGACGTCGCTTACCTGTCCACCACGGTGGGTGTCTTCCACAAGCGACTCTGCGCCTGTGTCAAGGAGAAAGGAGGGCTGTTCGAAATTCGAAAACGCAGTTATATCCCAAACTATTTGAATAAACTTTGGTGAAAATTTTGTTGGATTTGCTCAATCCGTTAAGCTTTTATCGGAAAAAATACTATCCACTTGGACTTGCTGTACACCCTGTACATATAAATAATGTTAAAAACCGGATTTGTTTTTTCGAGCAATGTTTGAGAGGCCGAACTGATCCTTGTAGAGAATTGGCAACCACTTAACCGCATGAATCTTACCGGGAAGGCCTGTTACTTTTAGACTACTATATAAAAAAATTTCAATTTCAAACTAAGACACAAAGAGAGATGGAAAGAGAGAAGAGAAGAGAAGAGAAGAGAGAGAGAGAGAGAGAGAGAGAGAGAGAGAGAGAGAGAGAGAGAGAGAGAGAGAGAGAGAGAGGGAGAGAGGGAGAAAGAGAGAGAGAGGGAGAGAGAGAAAAAGAAAGAAAGAGAGAGAGAGAGAGAGAAAGAGCGAAACGTGGCAGAGGGAGAGAGAAGAATAGGAAGAAAGGGAGAGCAACATAACTAGAAAAAAAAACAAAGGAGAGAAAAAAACGAAAAACTGCTGTTTTCAAAGAGAAGAGACCAGTTTAGACCCCTCAATGTCAACCTTCCCGCCAATGTCGTCTCTGGATCCCCTGGAGTACTTCTGTAACACGTACAACCCCTACGCATCGACGCAGTACTCGATGACCCCCTACTCACAGCCTACTCCCTTCAGCCAAGCGCTTCCGGGATCTTCAACCTTCTCCCGAGAGTCAGTTAACACTGCCTTCGGTTGTATGGGTATGCTTTATATTTTGTGCGGTTACAGCTGATTTGGTTACAGCTCATGTTCACATTTTTTGGTAATGTGTTGCTCAAAAACAGCGAGGCATAGTCGACACGTTAAATCACGTTTTGAGCCTTTCTTCTACATAGTAGCAGTTCCATTGTATTTTCAACCAAGCGTGACTGCCTTTGAATGTCTAACTGAAGATTTGAAAATTTCATGGAGCACTATTCAAGAGGTTAGCAAAAAGTCCCCGGTGATGTAACTGTTAACGTGCTCGCACTGCTGGTCGAAATAGAGAGATGGCTCGGTTTAATGACCCCAACCCTAAGAAGGCTCTGTATTCATTATGGTAATCCGTTGCTCAAAAACTGCGAGGAATATTCGACACGTTAAATCACGTTCTGAGCCTTTCATCTACATATGTAGTAGGAGTTCCATTGTATTTTCAACCAGGCGTGACTTCCTTTAAATGTCTAACTGGACTTTTGAAGATTTCATGGATCACTATTCAAGAGGTTAGCAGAGTCCCCGGTGATGTAACTGTTAGCGTGCTCGCACTGTTGGTCGAAATAGAGAGATGGCTCGGTTTGTTGGCCCCAACCCGTAGACTGGCTCTTGTCCGTGTGCTAGTTTGCTAAACTTTTTCGATTCCGCACGTCATTGTTATTATCTCAATCTTAAGTGCTGTACAGTATCCACAATGAGTTGCATTGTATTACAGTATCAAAAAAGAAGTGTATTACATTTTCCAGAATACCTGTTTTATTCTCATGCACTATCGTTAGTGCGCGCGTTAGTCAACAAAAACAAAAAATTATCGTCAAAGCTAAATGGAGAATTTACAGGTTTAAACTGAGTAGTTAGTCTGGCAACAGCTGTGAGAAAATTTAAAGAAGTATCAGGTGCTTTGCTATAATAATAATAATAATACTTTATCGCAAGGGTGATTTCGGAAGGGGCAGGTAGGGGATCAAATAGAGGAGTGATTCGTATCAACACCAAGGCGTGACACTTTTCAAAGTGAGAAAAAGAGGTAAGTCGAGGAAAAAGAGGTAAGTGGGTCTGGAATCGAGAAAATGAGGATCGTTTTATAGCTTACCGATAGCTGTTTTAAATGATTTGACTGTATTAATCGAAAATCCTATCCTCCAAACAAAGTGAATTAAGAAGAAAACAATAAGAAAAAAGCTTTATTAAATGAGGTTCTTAGTGTACTGGTTTTTCAAATGCCACAGCGGTTTCAGATTCGATCCTCGCCCTTCCAATTCGTACATTCAACCCTCCTTCGACTACACATCCCTACACCATCCCTATCCTTCTCCCTACTTGTCAACTACACCGAACAACTTTACCTCATTTGATTCTCCTTTTCAGTCAACGGTTTGTTGATCTTCTTTCATGCCATTCTTGGTGCTTTTGCTATTGAGTGAATTACACGTTAAAAGTGCCTAATAACCGGCCCATTTTCATTTTATTCTAGATTTACATGTATCGTATATCAGATATGAGACAAATCATTTGTCATCTTAACCAGGCGTCACTGCCTTTAAACTGTGTAACTTAGCATTTGAAGAGATATGAGACAGTTTCCTTCATACACTTACTTGTCGCACAAAACCTGGAAGATTGCGTTTACGACAGCATCGAACATTTTAAATTTTCCTACATTTTGTGTGAAAAGAAATTGTGAGCGAGGACATCAATGACCTCCCATAGCCTTGAAAAAATCAAAAGATCTCCTTTTTTATCATTTCTCGGTAATACATATGGTAGTTTGCTGATGAAAAGGTGCTCGTATGCGCATAGGGTCAGGTCTGGTATCGCAATTTATGAGTCGAAAGGTCTACATATATAATTTTCTCGCCTCGGAAAATCTGCATGATGATGAGGTTTGACCTGGCATCGCATTGTATATTGCGGCTGTCGAGAGATCTCTATCATCAACTCCCCTTCTTCTCTCCCCCTTCCCCCTTCCCCCTAAACGAATGAATTAGTGAATTAATAAATGAATTAGTGAATGAATGAATCTCGTAACACGCTTGCATTCCCGGGATAAAACAGATGGAAGATTAGGTTCTATCCCGTTCCGTGGACTATGTTTGGTTCGTGTACTAGTTCGATCATGTTTCATCTTGGGTCACTGGCTTATTAGATCTATGTTAAAGAGGCTTTGTCAATTTTGATTTTGTCAATGTCATCTTGCTTTGAAATGTCAGGATAATATTATTTTTTTAAAAACTTCAGTCTCTGCTGCTGTCTACCTCGCACACGCGTGAATGCTTCTCGTGTGGACAATGTCTTCCAGAGATGCGCTCCTCCCATAATCTCTGCGACCATTGTTTTGCTGCAGAAACTCAGAAACAACAGCAACAGCAGCTACAACAGGTCACTGTGGCGATTGGGACAGAGAGCGTTGCAGCTAGCATGGACCAGTCCGACTCTATAATGGTGCGCGGGCAATGCTGCTTCAATTTTCATTTTAACTCCTTCATTCTCCGTAGAATGATTTGTCAAGAAGATTTGTCAAGAATCAATGAATTGAGAAAAAAGTTTATCATAAAATGATTTTGTTAGAGTTCAATAGATACTGAAGAGTATTCCGGTGATATTTTCTCAGTAGAAGCGAGAAATGGTTAGCTGGTGTGACCACATTACAACAAGAATTAGAAATGGAGGAAGAGGGGGAGGGGAAGCAAGGCTTCAGGGAGAAGCGACCATCTTGAGATAGTAGAATACTATTTACAATAATTTTTCAAGTTCGCTCCCATTCGATCTTTTTTAAAACCATGAAAATAAAACTTATACGATTAAAAGTATCACTAATCATACTTTATGTGTATGGTTATGTACACTTTCATGGTTTTTGAGTATAATATTCACAGTCTCAGATGTACTATACGTGTCATTTCAAATTTGTTTCGTTATTCGCTTCATAATCGATGTCACAGGCAAGAAATGCCATTATTCCTACAACTTAATACAACTTCCTACAACGAAATGCCATTATTCCTCATTATTCACTTCTACCTTTTTCCTTAATGGCCGCTTCGAAACGACTGTCAACAGCCCTTATCCTTCCTTCTCATCTTCCCTTACCGCTTCAAAGCTCTCCAACCCGTAGCTCATCAAACTTCTGCTAAACTAAATCTTCCCTAACACCCCATCAAGCTCTATCGTACATTGCGTGATAATGAAAACTTGAAGAATTTGAAAAAACTTAAGACAGTATATTCATGTTTCCGATGCAGAACGAGCGGAAACGTTGAACGTAGAGACACGAAAATGTAGAATACTGTTTGGAAGATACGGTCTTAAGGTGTCCGAATTCCGCTCGAGACTTATTTTTGATATTCAACTTTTTTTCGTTTCTAGGTTTACCCAGCGCCGCTCATGCCAATGGAGAGCATGAGAAGCGGGGAGCAGACAGCTGCTGCTGCAAACAACGCACGCGTCAGCGGAGGCAAGAATGCCAAGTCGCACAGCTCACATGGATCAAAGAAGAGCCAGCCTGTTAGGAGATTTTGATCCTCCTTGTCTGAAGTTGTAGGAATCACAAAGGTAGTAAGCGCAATTTTTGTGAGAAAGGTACCAGGTTCCACCCTCACTCCAGATAATTCGTTTCAAAGCAAGGGGTTAAGAAATGCTGGTAGGGCATGCATAGATCATAAGCTTATCAATGCTGCTTTACAAACTGACAGTGACTCAAAGGGCAGGTACTAGTTTTACCAGGTTACTAGTTTTATCGGGTTCGGTAGGCATCTACAAAAGGCGCTATCCATGCCACAAGGCGATAATGGCGAGGAAGGAAATTATTTTATCATTATCATTAGTCCTGCGTTTCTGTAATGATCTCCACAACTTCCTATGGTCTCTCGGATTTAAGCCTCCTGATTTCTTGAGAGACTCGCTTATTTTTTTAAAAAAAATACGGAAAATTAAAGCGCAATTTATTGGCGCTTAGAAGAGCATAATGGGATCAAGGTAGATTTGATGAAGAGAGATTCAAATGACGATGACGAAAAATGCAAGCTTGCAGCTATTTACCTTGAAAGTAATTGCATATAGTAGAACGGAAGGTTGAATTGTAAAGGAGAGTGATTTGTCTTGTGCTTGAAAGTCATATTGTAGAACGGAAGATTCAAGTGAGAAGAAAGTAAACGGCTTCATTTTGTTTTTATTTATTCGTTTTTCCCACAGGTTTGAGTACATACGTTTGCAAGATTTAATAACGGATATAAGTGGAGTTCTTACTCTCTATTTGATGCGGAAAAGATATAATTTAATTGATGCCGTGTATGATTCAATGCGGAAGAATGATAATTTGAACGGTCTAAATTTCAAATGCTCACATTAATAATTAACTTTTGTTTCACCGGTTCTTCCATTTTTACATTCATTCATTCAATCACTTATTGATTCATTCAATTTGGCTGGTTACAGTCAATGCCTCCTCCGAAGAGACAGGGACTCACTTGCTCAAACTGCCAAGGAACTAACACAACGCTTTGGAGGAGGAATGGAGACGGAGAGCCTGTTTGCAAGTTAGAATCAAGTCAAAAGTTATATTTTTGTTGATTCAGGACCAATTATTAATGAACTTGAAAAAGTAATGATGTATGAATAAATAAACAGAAATAGAAAACATTCAAACCTCTAGTGCTAATAAAATGTGGTTCGGTTACTTGACCATGTCCATTTTCAAGTATCGACAATTAAGTGATGTTGACGAAGATTGCTCTAAGGTTGCGATTTCATAAAAAAATATCAGGTAGAAATATGAGTTCTACAAATCAATGCCTATTACTGTATGTATGTATGTATGTATGTATGAGTGATTTATTTCACAAAAAGTACTTATTTTAAACTAGGGTAGAGTTAGGGGTAGGGTAAAGGGTAGGTTATGTGATGGGGCTATGTGATGACTATGTATATGACTACTATGTGCCTAAAACTGCTCACAATGTAGTAATCCCAATAACCTTAAATGTGCGATTTCAAAGCTCAGCCCGCGAAATAAAAAAAACCAAAAGAAACAAGGCATTATTATATTGTTACTTTTGCAGTTATAGCCAATGCAGATTTTCCGATGCAGATAAAAAAGTATGTACTTTAATTTAAAAAAAGAAGAAAAAAATCTGAAGTCATCCAACATTCAGTATTCGAACGACTTCAGTTTTTTTAAACAAACTTCTGAGTTCAGTGCGTGTGGGCTGTACTACAAACTACATCACATCAATCGTCCGCAAACAATGAAGAAGGAAGGGACCTTGCAGACGCGCAAGCGAAAACCTAAGAATGGCGATAGAGTGGACGGTGCTCATGGCAAGAAGCGGAGTTCCGGAAGTGGCAGCGTTGGATCCAACCAGCATTCTAGGGCCAAGCTTGTTCACAATGGAAGTAAGTTCTGATCTTGAAAGCTTTTCGAAACAAAAGTTGGAAAAGCTAAGCAGTCTACTAAAGTTTTCTCTATTTTTTCTTACAGTACCCATCCTTCCTTCCAGTATCCATGGAGTCCGTGATGGATTCAGGAATGGCTGGCTCCTGTGGAAACTCCCCACCGCTTTCATACGCGGCGACTCTCTCGAGTGGATCCTACCGACTACCGTCTCTGGACGACAACTCGTCGGTTCTCTCGTACTACCCTTCGCGAGACTGGAGTAATGGTAAGACATCCCTCACTGACCTGGTAGACGATTTTTTTAATTATTGAGAAGTCCTCTTCAAGATTCGCCTCGTTAACGAGCTGATGGAAAAGTCGCGAAGCTCATAGAAAAGTTATTTCGGATACATCGAGTCTCCTCCAATTCTTTTTTCGAGTCATTTTTTTTCAAGTCAAAGTCTAAATAAATTTCGAGACTCGAGTGAGCTGATAAGCGAGTGCTTTACTATACAGCGGATGAGCCAGATCATGACATTTTAGCGATTCATTGTTGATCTAAGAAAAAATCAAAGTAGAAGACTTTTGTTATGATGAATAAAAACTTTGCAAGTGATTGAGTATTAGTTTATTTCATGAATAAAAGTAACATTAGGAAAAAGAATGAAGCGCTACAACTTGAAGGTTATTTCTTGTTGTTTTCCTGCGAGTAGCAAGCTTGATGAAAAAATAATGCGGAGAATATGTATATCTTGATTAATAAAATTATTATTATTGTTATTATTATATGTATATCTTAATTAATAAATTTATTGTTATTATTATTATTATCATTATTATATCCTCGAAATTGCTACTCAAGCGAGCTAAGTACGACATTGCGACAGAAGAGAAAGGAAAGAAAAGAACATGATGGTTTTTGAAGAAGTCTCGCACCACTCAGCGTTCCACGCTCCTTCCTCTTTCTCCTTCTCGAGTCCGAAATCAGAGGTGAGCTCTAGCGCAACGGATTTTTTTCTCTGGAAAATTAGTCTAAGCGTCTAAGCCACACAGTTCTTTTTGGATCCGCCGCATACATATTTAATCATTGCTCTCTTCATTAAGCTCAAGTAATGCATCGCAGCCGTTACTTAGCTTGGTTTTAAATTGATAATTTCATCATAATTACTTTGATAGGAGAAGTTTTTTCAAAAGAGAACAGTGATTATCCCAGTATCTTGTTTCCTAGCTATTTGGTCAATGTTGACAGAATAGGGTGAACAATCAGAAGATTTTACATCGATTCATTCTTTCAACTATCGCAGAGAAAAAAGCTAGTCCACCGGGCGGGATCGAACCCAAACATCTCTGACTCAAACCGGGAGCGCGTGTTACCATTACACCACGGGGGCAAATTGCTATTCGATGCGATAGTGTTATATGAAAGGCTCATATACCTTGTTCAGGCGTCACTGCCTTTAAACTGTGTAACTTAGCATTTGAAGATTGATCATCCATCTCTACTCTGTGTTAATCGTGAGTTCTGGAGTTTTATTCACGACGCAATCGCTTGATAAGCATGTGTGACTAAGAGAACAAGGCAAATGAGCCTTTTATATAACACTATCGCACGGAATAGCAATGTGTCCCCGTGGTGTAATGGTAACACGCGCTCCCGGTTTGAGTCGGATATGTTCTGGGTTCGATCCCGCCCGGTGGACTAGCTTTTTTCTGTGCGATAGTTCAATCATTTGTCATCTTAACCAGGCGTCACTGCCTTCAAACTCACTGCAAACTAACTTAGCATTTGAAGATTCATTCTTTATTTCTTAAGTAGAGAGTTATACACTATAAAGTTACAAAGAATAACACACAATAAAGTCATTTCTTGTGTGTGTCAAAGTTTCAATAAACGAAAGTTTAGACCGTAAAGTTTTCGAGAAAAAGGGGCAAATTGTTATAGAGAGAGAGAGAGAGAGAGAGAGAGAGAGAGAGAGAGGAAGAGGAGAGAGAAAGAGAAAGAGAGAGAGAGATAGAGAGAGAGAGAGTGAGAGAGAGAGAGAGAAAGAGGGAGAGGAAAAGTAGGAAAAACTAGGAAGAGTGATAGCGCTATAGCAAAAAGAGTCAAATAAAGAGATGGTCAGGAGGAAAAGGAGCGAAAAAGGGAGGTAAAAAGATGAAGAGCGGAAGAAAATATGAAAAGGAGAGCGAGAAGTAGGGAGGGGAAGAGAGAGAACGATCTCGTCATGTAAGGATTCTTTCTTTCTCTATCCTTATTTCTTTCTTTTCACGACAAATATACAAACCTGATCCAGGTTTACCATAAATACACAAAGCCATGTTATGCAGCCAACGCAGCAGCCGACAGAAGAGGAAGAGACGCGCGCGGCAACCATGGCACTAGAAGAGGAGTAATGAGAGGACGCAGAGAAGAAACGAGAGAGACGCAGAAGAATTCAGGCAGTTCATTCGGAAACGCTTGAAGCAAACTTCGAGAAATTTTGATGATTTTACTTTGATAAGAAAAACCTTGCCGTAAGGTTCATCACCAGTATATTTACTTTCTGTTTGCCGCACTAATTTCGAAAACGAACGATAAAATTCATTTTGAAGGTAATTTTAAAATAAAACCGTCCCAGAGTTTTAAGATTTGCGGAGGCTTTATTTTGTAAATCAATAATTTTTTGCAGCTGCATAACATATTTTATGCATAGCTGGCTGCATAACATCTACTTGTATATATGTTATAATAATAATAATTGAAAATGGTAAAGCTTTTGAAAGAAAGTTTGTTTCATTAAATTTTCCAGTTGTTTTTGTTTTGATATTGTAAAAGTCTAAGAGTTCAATATATTTAGAAACTGAACAGTTCAGAAGAAAAAAACTTCTTATATCCTCTCCTAAAGCAAGAATATGCTATCAAATTGCCTTTTCACGCTGAATACGCTCCTATTTACTGATTACTGGTTTGAAGACTCCATATTCATATTTGGTTCAATTTGTTTAATCAACCAGACTTACACGCTCAATGGTTTTAGAATAATTTTAAAGTGAATGTTTTAATTCAATTTTTTTCTCCAAATTTACATCCGAACATACCAAATCTACTTGGATCACTAGTCAACGCTCTTTGCCCGGAACAAGTGTCACATACAGGGAAAAGACCAATCTGAACTCTAAGCCGTGTTTTAGTACGAGCTAAAAATTACAATTCATGAAAAAAAATGAGTTGAAAACGTTTTCAAGTTTCCAATGTGCATTCAGAATGAACTTTAAAGCTCAGCAGGTATACTTTAACATGTATCATCAACTTTTATACTTCAATGTGACTATTCAAACTCATTTTTGTGACTATTCAAACTTTTGTGACTCTATACTTCAATGTGACTATTCAAACTCATCAATGTGACTATTCAAACTTAAGCTCCTAGTTGATTCCACAAGCACATTCTGTCTGCCAGCAACTGAACTTTGGCAAATCTGACGTGTTCTAAAATTTGAAGTGGATCAGAAAATTTTGCTTAGAATTGATGTCGCCATATTTGTTGAAATTTTTTTGTGAAATACTGGTAAAATAACAATATGTTATGAGTTTTTGAAGTTCTGTGATAAGTGTGACTTGTCAATATCTGTATTTCGCTCAAAATGGTGAAGTTTAAAATTGATTTCGTGAGATGAATTGGTGTATCGTGGTACATAAGATGAATTGGTGTATCGTGGTACATAAGATGAATTGGTGTATCGTGGTACATAAATGATTTGATTCATTTCCATACAACAAATAATAGGTTTTTTCTTATTTTAAAGTTCTATTGCTTGAACACGCAACAGTGAATTTCTAGGCTCATTCGAGCTTATTCTTGTCAGCTTCCTTTAACAACTCTGCTTGAACACAGATGAGAAAGTGGTCCCACAATCTCTCACCATCTAAAATTCGCCCCTAGAATATCATTTAAATCTTGTTCCCTCTGCCCGTATCTAAAATACAATTGATAACTGTCTCAGTAGTTATTCAGTGACTCGTTAACAAGGGAGAATTCCTCACGAAGACTCCAGAGCTAAACATTGAATAAAATAGTAGAACCGAAGAAAAAACTTTTAGAGAGTAAAAGTAAAACCGAAATTCTACATTACAATTTCTTTCGTTCTGGTGATGTAGTAAAACTTTGTTTTCATAACAACGAAGAAAATTTTGCAAAACAAGTTTATCAAGTTCATATCCAAAAAAATTAAAATTTAACATTGCAAAAACACTGAGTAATTCATGACTCATGACCAAACTAACTCCAGAGAATTTTGACTATTTAAAAAAACACTTTAAAATTGGGTGGCTCAAATAACTCAATACAGAAGTTTCGATGAGATCAGGCATCTCTGGAATAGTCATTAAATGATGAGGAAATCTTTGGTACAGGCAAAATTCATTATAAAAATTCATTCGAGAAAAAGTCATTGAATAACAGAAGACAAGTCACACTAAAATAAGGGGTTTCAATGTCGATGTGCTCTCGTGATACATTTTTGATTCGATGAAAGACGACTGCTCGTAGGTAATACAATCAAGAACACCCTTGAGATGTGAAAAATTAAATACTAAATTTCATATATCTAAGCTTATAAGAGAGGGAGAAAGAGACAGAGAGAGATAGAAAGAGAGAGAGTGGAAGAGAGAGAGAAAGAGCGAAGAAAAAGAGAGAAAAAAGGAAGAGAGAGAGAGAGAGAGAGAGAAGGGGAGCGGAAGAAGAGTTTTTCTCCATGAACAAAACATCTGAGGGTGTGTTTCAACTCAACTTAAACGCTTTATCAAGATCAACAAGCCACAACGGGAAATCATCGATTATGGGATCTGAGCGTTGAGCGAAGGTTGGCAAGCAGTAGCGATCGAAGTTCTACTCTTCCTCTTCTGTCGCTCATCGCTCAGGGTGTGTTTACCTTTTCTAATTAGCTCAGAATTCTATGAACATAAATTTCCACAGAATCATTGAATTATTAATATTGAGTTTTTTGAAGACTTTATGATTGAATAAACCACTTTCATTAGGGTTCCTACAAATTTTGTAAGTTATTGATTGAATGATATTCACATTTTAAGAGCAACACGCATGAACTTCAAAGCATTTCATTTGAAAGTTATAAAATTAAACCGTCTGTTGAAGCGTGGATCGGACATTTAAGAGTCTCATTAAAAGCTCAAGAACAAGAGAGAACAAGTAAATTAACACGTATTGTAGAGTTTCTTCTTCAAAACTATTTAGACAATTTTCATTAAGGATTGGGAACATTTTCTAAAAAAAAGACATTTTACTATTTAATGCTTTCCTCAAGTTATAGTTCAAGATTCTTCAAAATTGATGAGTTGAGAATATGGATTTCGAGATTTGAATTGAAAATCTAACGAATCTAATATTTTTATTCCCTATTTTTTCGTGATTTCATGTGGAAGCCTTTGGTCTTCTGACGCGGGAGATCCGTCTTCCTCGAAGTTAACGAGGGGCGCTGCCGGGGAAGTCAAGGACTCCATTCGAGTTATCGCAGTCACCGATGGGGGACTCGGCAGCGAGAACTGAGACGATGCGACAGATTCTTGGGTCATGAGAAACCGCCGTCCTCGAGAAAGGAGAGGTGAGCTGAACGAGGGGCGGTTTCATGATTTTCTTCAACTTTTCGAATTCTTTGCACAGTAACTTCTTTTTGATTCTTGTCAAGAGAAATTCGACTAGTCTCAAATCCTCTAAGAAGAGGGGCGAGATATCTACGAAGTGGAAACATCAAACTGATTACAAAAGCATCAAGCTTTGACATCTACCATGAAATGAATCCGTATGAATGATCCATAATACGGAACATTTTTTTTGAAATGTGACAGCACCCGACACTTAAAGTAAACGCTAAAAAGTCTCACAAAACTCATTGCGAAAATTCGGGTGAAAGAAAAACATATTCATCTCAATTTACACCAACAAACGCTTAATGAAAGGCCAATGGGTCAAGTTTATTATTTTATTAATTATTTATTGATTCCTTGCCTACAAAGTTATGAATCATAGAGAGGAAATGTCGCTCTGCGAGATATTTCTTTCTGTTGCCTTTTATAATAACACTTGCAAATTGAATTTGGTCCCACCTGTTCTCGGTCGGTGAACCCACTTCCTGCTGCAGACGGCGAGTGGGCGAGATGGATATGCGGAAGCGCCGTTGAGGAGAAGCCGTCCGCTGAGTGGAGGCCTCCGCAGCAGTCGAGATCGGAGAGGCGGCAGTGCGGTGCGTGGAGGAGGGGTAGGAGGTAGACGAGGAAGTTGAAGGGGCGTACTGGAATCGCCCAATTTATTGAATGGGCGTTGTGATCACCATAGGTAACTCATTAAATCGGGCGAGTACGTGATTGGATTAGCAAGTATGATTACTTTTTATTTTAATTTCGAAGTTTTTCATCACTTTGCTATTCGTGGAAAAGTTCTGCCGCACGTTTGATCTACATATATGAGGTGACCTCAATAGTCAACTCAGAGAAAAAAGGTCGTTGTTCCATTTTGAAAATCATCGACCTGAGAGTCTTGCACAGATTTTTTTTATCAATTTGGTGTAAGAAGAAAATTCTCTTGTATTCTCAGTTCAAATTGCCAGCGTTATTCCGTACTTGACTAAAAAATTTTCTAGTCATTTTAATTTTCAGTAAAAAACAGCCTTTCTACTAATTTTAGTGATAGACTGTACTTGAAACAACTTCTCAAGTTATGAATTATTACTTACAACTAGAATTTTCATTGGTTTTTTAAAATTTTATATTGTATTCAGCAGCGATTTTCGAGGAGTTTTGCATTACTTCTTTCAGTAAATGGCACTTTGTTACTTTGGGGGCCGCACTTTACTTGGGGGCAGGTTACTTTTCACTGATTTTTTTCACTGAGGCTTAGGGAGAGGTTACGCTAACGAAGCCGTACGGCTTAGGCTAACGAGACCGCATAAGAAATTGTCTCATGTTAAATTTTTTTTTTTGTTAATTCAATGACTAAATTTGTCAAAAATTAAAAAAAGTTCCATCCGAGTAAAGTGCGGCCCCCTAAGTAACATTGTACCAGCAAAAAATATCCCTTATATGTATCCTTTGCGTATGAAAGTTATGAAAACAATAACAACAATTCATTCCTGTTCTCAAAAAAATTTCTGAAAAAAAGTCAAGTACGCGATAAACAAAACGCAAATATCGGAAGAGAACTTCATCGAAAACGAACGAAAAAACAATACAGAATGTGCTTGCTTGCTAGTCATAATCAAACAACGCTGGCATATGAAATCTCTGCTACTCCAACTTTAAGTGATATTTTTCACCCTCTCGCTCGTTTTTTTAATGTCGTGTTTTTAGAGGTTACCGGTCAACGACCTCGCTTCTCGCAATGGAAAAGATTGCTTTGCAAGGTGCGAGGTCGTTGACCGGTCACCTCGCAAAGAGAGAGATTGAAGGCGCGGCTGGTGAAATCTAATTCTAAGATGAGGTAAAGTGTATCAAACAACACTAAAGTAACAAATAAAACATACTTGAAAAACTGTTTTAACAAAGGTTTACCTCCCCATAGTTCTCTTCTTGATCATAGCGGGGATCCCGCGCTGGTCGAACTTCAATTAGGTTAAGCTGTAAATTCAACTATCCATCTAGCAAGTATACCATCACCAAAGGCATGTTTTCTATTGAATGAATGATTGTATGAAAGACGCTCTAATAAGCTCCGTAGTGCACCGCTAATCATTAACATGACCCTCTCACTCACTCTCCTGTTCTGCTCCTGATCAGAGCTACTCCTCGAAGTACTCGTGTAGGCTCCATTCGTTGCTCCCCCGATTCCGAGAGGAGCCCGCCCAGGCACTCCGCCGACTCCGATTTCGCTCGCAGGAGTCCGTTGATGCGCCGGTGGTGGTGGGGGCGGTGGCTCCCGTGAAGGAGGTGACTGCCGTCGCGCCGTAGAGCCGATGGCTGTATGGTGCAAGGACTCCGGAACACCTGTGAGCAGGGTTTAAGGGCTTTCATGCTCGACAAATAGAAGCTTCTGTTTGACACCAAAATGTTTTTTCTATCTACTTAGAAAGAGAATAAAACGATGGACTCTCTATTTTACGGTCCTCTACTCAGAAAGAGAATAAAACGATTGACTCTCTATTTTACGGTCCTCCTAGTAATGTGATACAGAATGTCAGAATCAAACTTGCTCTTTAGGACCGGAGAACCCATCGTTTCAAAAACCAGTGAATCTCAAGATTCAAAACATTTGCTACTAGCGTGAACAATTTCACTTTTTCCACCATAGAAAGTGACACTTTTCCAACAGCCCATGAGACACGGAGATTCTCTGTATCTTTAGCTGAGACGGGAGAGTTCTTGTTCTTAAAGCTAGAATTTCAAGTATCTACCTGAGACCGCTGGACGCTATTTACGAAGTTTGACAAGCAGTACTCGTATCTTCGCTTATACTTTTCCCCTTATACCTTATACCTTATACGCTTATCCACTTATACCTTAAACCTCAAAGTGTTTCGCTCCAAGCATTTTAGGCCTAAAAAGCATCCAAACATTTAAGTCTTTTTCAGGTAATTTTATGAAACATAACTTTTTACACAAGGAACAAAGAATTATTGAATGAAACTTCTCTGAAACTGGGGAGCATGGTAAGCTCAAAAAATTTGGAAGCGTGAAAAAGAACACGAAAAACGGTACTGTTGCAGTGACTTGGTAAAAAAAGACAGGTCACCGGATTCGAACACAGGGAGACAGAATCCACTTGCAGCCGTCTTTTTTAACCCAGGTCAACAGGGTCCACCTCCATCTCCATCCGCAGCCTCCCCCGTCCTTTTAACCGATAAAGTTCTCACCTGATGTTATGGACGCGTGCGGTGCTGGATGAGCGAGCGACTGGCTGTTGAGAGTTGTCGCAGTCTTCTCTGAGGGCTGCGAGTCCTTGCGGCCTCGCGAGCTGCGGCGGAAGAAGGAGAGCGGACTCCGAGTCGACATTCGATGACGAGTCTCTTTCACCTGCAATTTTTGTAATTTTTTTGAAAATTAAATTTTTATCCTGAAAAGAATGATTTGTTAAGAATCATCAGCTAGGAGTATTATTGCAAGATCATCAGCTAGGAGTATTATTGCAAGATATTGAGAAAGTCATCAGCTAGGAGTATTATTGCAAGATATTGAGAAAGTTGAATGGATAAAGAAAAATAGTTATACGAGACTAGTTGAAAACAGAGATGAAAACAGGCTAGAGTTGAAAACAGGCCAGTAAATGAATTTGCATGAAAATAATAATCATTTTTACTCGCTGAATGTGAGAGAGAGAGAAAGTGAGAGAGAAAGAAAGAATAAATGAATAAATGAATAAATTTATTCCTTGCAAATACATATTGAAAATTTACAAAGGAGGGATGTCGCTAATGCGAGTTTAAAAGTACCAAATACAGAAGGAAGGGTTTTTTCTGACGAGCTGGAGTTCATCTGATGGGGTGTTTGGGAGCCGAAGCGACCTCATGATAAATTAGGGTGGAGTGGGGAAGAAAAACGAGGAATCAGAAGAAAGAAGGCGATGGAAGTAGTGACATGTGGTTTAAAGTGAAGTCATGAAGGGAGAAGGAAGGGGATTGATGGTTTCACGGGGCGGTTGAAGAGTGGAGAATGGTAAACGCAACCATCTCGAGAACAGGGGAAGGGAAAGAATGAGAAAGAGAGTTAGAGAGATAGATATAGAGAGTGAGAGAGAGAGAGAGAGAACGACCAACGCGCGTAAAAAACATTTGGGGATACGAACGCTTTTTTCTACTTTTTGATTTTAAAATTAATTTCTCTACATGAACAAACTTAAAATTTTCGACAGGTAGCTTAGAGTGCTAACATTATCTAACTCACTACTTTCAATTTTACAGTTATAGAATCAGTTATGCATTTGATTCCGGGCGTGGCATAATGGTTGTGTGTTCGACTATCGTGCGAAGAGTCCCAAGTTCGACTTCCACCCCGGGCAGATCCACCCAAACCAAGGGGGTTAAGAAATGTTGGTAGTGCTCATGCACGAATCTGACTCTCCCCACTGCTGCTTCTCCAACTAGCAGTGATCTGGCGGGCAGCTACTGGTTCTACTAGGATAGGTCTGTTCCGCATCTCAGGGGAGCGCGTACCCTGCCGCGAGGAGGGAACAAGCTCGAGAAAGATTATTAACTACACCTTCGATTAACAGTCTTGTTTTCAGATATTTTCAAATTTTTGTATACTCAGGTTGTATGAGTGAGCTTTCTGTGCTTGTCAGCAAACAAAGTACCGAACCTCGTCGATAGAAGGCCAAGGTTGGAAAAGGGGAGTTATTTGGCTCGGGTCGAATCTGTAAAGAAAGTCTTCAACTTTCATATGTATGTATGTATGTGAATTCTGAAGAAAGGGAAAAGGAGGTTTGAAAAGGTTCAAAGAGGGATTCGGGGATTGAGAAATTTCGCATGCGAGTCTCTCGTTGTATCTCTTTTTTATGCCTTTCTATCTCGGTTCCTTCTCATTCGAGTTCGTAAGTTGTCCTCTTCTTTTTTTCAATTACTTTATCATCACCGAAGGGTAACTCTTATAAGGTCCATAAAAATTGGTCAATAAGAACGGGATAAAGTCTCGACATCTGAGGATCCACTCTTCTCGGCTTCGGGTTGAAATCTTTTTATTTTTGAATACATTTATGCCTACGCTTGAGAAGTTCCTATAATGCCTGTTAACTAGTTTCTCAATAACGAGACCTGACTTGTTTTGAGGTTTCTCTACACTCTATTTGAAGAAGAAAACCAAATTAAGAGTTCTGATAGCTTGAAATTTGAGGTCTACAAACCATCTCGATAACAATCGTCGCTCACAAATATTAATAAATTTTTGTTGTTTTTAGGGGATTCTAGACTATTCAGTAAAAAAATTTTTACACTAAAGAGAAGTTTTCAACTCGAAAAAGAGGGGAAGTTCAAAAATAGGTGAAGTGTTACAATGGAACATAACAGAAGGTTCACATATTTCACAATATATTCCACGCAGCAATTACCTCGATGTTGAGAAAGCTTCTGTAAAATACAAGTTTACTTGAACGTTAAACTTGTTACCCTTAAACTATTGATGAATTTATGTTCGAAACAACTCATATATGCAGCTGTTTTTTCTTCTTTTCGAGGATGATAAGTTCTCTGTGTATACATATTGCACTTGCATTCTTTGAAAAAAAAATGTTTCTAAAGCTTTTTACAGCCCCTCAGTCATCAAAAACCGAAGGAAAATGAAGCTAAGCCATTGAAATTATGTTAAGTAACGCAAACTTTTTAGGATCTGCCTCGCTCTTTTTTCTGTCTTTCTTCTTGGTGCCATCTCTAGACGAGCTTTGTGAATCCTCTTCCTTCGTCGTGGTTAATGTACGATGTGTCGGTACTCGATTTTCATTGCGCGTTGTCGTAGCCGTTACCAACCTGAGCTCGGAGCTTTTTATTAGGCCAAGAGGCTTTACTGTGTTTCATAGAAAATTCCCGAGTGTAAAATGGCATTTTGGTGTGAAAAAAATGAATTTTCCATGTTTGCACGCAGTTCGAAATTTCTTTTAAAAAATATCACACATCAACATAGGAATTGCACTCACTCCATGCAAGTTCATGAATTACACTCGAATTACAATGAAGATGAGTTACTCCAAGATGTTCCATGTGCCCTTTTACAGAATGATTTAGTGCTGACACTGGCAGACCCGTCTCAGGACTGTCATACAATGATATGTACGAGTCCCGCTTGCTCCCGCGACGAGATATCAAAAAGGGCGGAGTCTGGAGATCACGCGGGAAACTTCTGTATTGTACGGTAGGAGTGGGCCGATAGTCGATATGATGCCGAATAAGGCTACTGTAAAAAATAAAAGGCTGAGAGTGGAATAAAGAATTCTCGAGAAGGAGATTTTGAGCACTGTCGAATTGAGGGAAAGGAATAAAACTGAAGAAAAAACAAAATGTTGACATTCGATCTTGAGAAAAGGTTACAGTTTATTAAATTACTAGTAAATCTCGCCTTCTCTGGACCTTCGAAAAAAATTATTTCTTTAACGAAAATCGAAACGAAAAAAATTATAATTCTCACAGCATTCTCGATTTCTGTAAGAGCAAAAGGTAAAGAAAAAAAAGTTGTTTTAAGAACTTAGTCTCCTTACAACAAAGGATATGTTAAGGAAAAAAGAAACAATCAACGGTTCTTGGAAGAGAGCCTGGTGCAATATACAATTAATCACAACAAAAACCTGTACCCATCGGAAGATTGGTTAACCGTATTTCTTCAGGTGTTGTCATGTCGATCACATTCTATCCCTATCCCGATTTAAGAAAGCTATCCCCGATTCTATCAAATTTTGCTTATTCGCCGATGATATAAAGATAATGGGACGCGCTACCTCTTGTAATTATATCCAACTAGCTTTGAATCGTATAACCGATTGGTGCCTAGAGTGGAATTTGTCCCTATCCATATCTAAGTGTAATGTACTTCATCTCGGATCATCCAATTCTCGCAGCGTCTATTACATGAACAGTCAACCTCTAGTAGTTGGTAGAGTTGCCAAAGATCTTGGTGTAATCATATGTGATCGTTTCTCTTATCGTAATCATGTTGAAGACAAATGTAAAAAAGGCTCTGCTCTTGTTAACATGGTGTTAAAAGCCTTCAAGTCACCATGTCCGCCTCTTTTAACTTCAGCTTTTAAAATTTATGTCAGACCTGTTCTTGAATACGCTAGTGAGTTATGGAATCCCTCATCCCCCGGCTTAGTAAAATCTATTGAAAAAGTTCAGCGGTCGTTTACGAGAAGAATCCTAGCAAGATCTGGCCATTCCAGACTTCCCTATTCACAAAGAATCTCCATGTTAGGCCTAGAAACTCTTGAATATCGTCGTGCTATATCTGACCTTTTATTTATTCATAAATGTGTCCACAAAAAATGTGAACTTGAAACTATGAACTTGTTTCAGTTGCCTGCAGTACAGAGATTTTCTCGCCATTCTCATGAGCTCAGGCTAAAAACACCTCATAATATTAGCAAATGTTCTATTTCTACATGTGTTTCTCGCCAGCTATCAGTATGGAATTCATTACCTTTTGAGATCGTCAGTACACCTAATACTGCTAGTTTCAAAAAACAATTATTATCTCTGCCTACTGAAAAGATATTACCTAAACCTTTCGTTCATGACTAATATAATTGTCGATTTTAAGTATATCACCCTCCCCCCCCCTTTTTTCATCTATACCGCAAGCCCTAAACACCGCCACTTAGAAGAAAGTCCATGCATTTAACTTTGTTCTTGTTTGTGTTTTCATGATATCTCATGTGCTTGGAATAAAGAAATGAAATGAAATGAAATTCGAGTGTACTTCGAGTGAATTGATAGAGGGAGATTCCCTAGCTTTCCTGAAACAAACCAACTCAATAGTTATTCATTCAAACAAACCAACTCAATAGTTATTCATTCACTCCTTCATTAATGAATTACTTATTTAGTCTTTAATATTAATAGATGGAAACTGTTCTTACTGTTGCCAGTAATCATTCAACAAGTAATCATTAGTTTTACCAGGTTAGGCCTGTGTCTCATATCAAAACAGCGTCTTTCATGTGACGAGACAGAATGAAGTTCTGGAAAAGTTATGCACCATTATTTTCAACTGCACGTCAATCAGATTCTAATTTCAACATATCACAGAAAAATGCCCACGAAGAGTGGTTACCGAGGTATAAATTTTATAATTTAAATTGAATAGTACTGTAAATATTAATGAGTAAAAAACGAGTGAGTATTCATGAACAATTTGATTGAATACGAGAAACTCGAGAGCTTGAGAAACAGGGATCGAAAATTTGACACGAAGCACAGGATGAACCTTTTCGTGAAATTGGAACTCGCTGAGTGCACCAATTCTCCTCGACTTTGCGAGTCCATTGGTTGAAACGATCTTCGATCGGTCGAAGCTGACTCTGCGATTTCCTCATCGAGCCGCTCTTCGAGTGATCTATAAAATGGTTTTCAAGATGATGTCGTGAGCTGCATGGCACGTGCGGATTCAAACTATGTTGTCTTGAACTTTAAATTAAATAAAAATTAACCTATGTTTCTACGTTTTCACTTGCATTATATTTACATTTTATTCATATAGTATCCAGTCCATCAGTTTTTTTTGTTAAAAAGATTGCTGTCCTCTCCCACTTCTGATATGAACACTCTTTGATGAAAATGTGTCACATTGCAAATAAACTCTCTTTAAACCCTTTCGGCTTCTCTCGGCACTGAAAAATGGCGTGGCACGGATTCGGTGCTAACTATCACACTGCTAAATGATACTTTTCTGATAAGCTTGAGGAGACGCTTTGAAAATCTAGATTAATTGGCTCTAATAATCAAGTAACCGAAGATGATCATCGAAAATTGGAATATTGATTTCAAAAGGAAACATAGTCGCGACTTGCGAACATAGAAACAAAACTTGCCTAGTCGTGATTCTCAAACTGAACCATAGCCATCAAGAATGAATTTAAGTCATGCTCATAGTCACAGATCAAATTTTTTGTTGATAGAGACAGTGGCCTAAGACAGTGGCCAAGGTTCATTAATAGTGAGTGATTGGTTGTTTTTTACTAATTGTCGTCTTAACCAGGCGTCGCTACCTTTAAACTGTGTAGATAAGCATTTGAATTTCATTTTTAGTCATAGTCTGATACATCAAGGAAAATTTTAATGTATAGTCATCAATGAACATGAAATAGCAATGACATACCCGAGCAGAGAATGCCTAGGTCCTCTCTCCATCATCGCGACTGTCTCCGCCGTGCTTGAAGGCGGCGGTTGCACGAATGAAACTTCATCCGGCGATTCGTCGATGTCCGACGATGAGGTTGAGGAAGACGAGGAATCCGACGCGCAAATGGAGGTGTCGTCTCTCTGTGAGAAGTGAAAGAGTTTACCAAAGATGTAGTGTAACTGTTAAAAATTCAAAAAGAACCACCGCTCTTCGAGCGGGGAAGTCTGGAATAATGAGGAGCGAGTCTGGATTAATGAGAAGCGAATATGGAATAATGAGAAGCGAGTCTGGAATAATGAGAAGCGAGTCTGGAATAATGAGAAGCTAGTCTGGAATAATGAGAAGCGTATGTGGAATAATGAGAAGCAAGTCTGGACTAATGATAAGCGAGTCTGGAATAATGAGGAGCGTGTCTGGAATAATGAGAATCGAGTCTGGAATAATGAGGAGCGTTTCTGGAATAATGAGAAGCGAGTCTGGAATAATGAGAAGCGAGTCTGGAATAATGAGAAGCGAATATGGAATAATGAGAAGCGAGTCTGGAATAATGAGAAGCGAGTCTGGAATAATGAGAAGCGAGTCTGGAATAATGAGAAGCGAGTTTGGAACAATGAGAAATGAGTCTGGAATAATGAGGAGCGTGTCTGGAATAATGAGAAGCGAGTGATGAATAATGAGAAGCTGGTCTGGATTAATGAGAAGGAGTCTGGAATAATGAGAAGCGAGTCTGGAATAATGAGAAGCGAGTCTGGAATAATGAGAAGCGAGTCTGGAATAATGAGAAGCTATTCTGGAATAATGAGAAGCGTGTGTGGAATAATGAGAAGCGAGTCTGGAATAATGAGAAGCGAGTCTGAAACAATGAGAAGTGAGTCTGGAATAATGAGAAGTGAGTCTGGAATAATGAGAAGCGAGTTTGGAACAATGAGAAATGAGTCTGGAATAATGAGGAGCGTGTCTGGAATAATGAGAAGCGAGTCTGGAATAATGAGAAGCGAGTCTGAATTAATGAGAAGCGAGTCTGGAATGATGAGAAGCGAATCTGGAATAATGAGAAGCGAGTCTGGAATAATGAGAAGCGAGTCTGGAATAATGAGAAGCTAGTCTGGAATAATGAGAAGCGTGTGTGGAATAATGAGAAGCAAGTCTGGAATAATGAGAAGCGAGTCTGGAATAATGAGAAGCGTGTGTGGAATAATGAGAAGCGATTCTGGAATAATGAGAAGCGTGTGTGGAATAATGAGAAGCGAGTCTGAAACAATGAGAAGTGAGTCTGGAATAATGAGAAGCGTGTGTGGAATGATGAGAAGCGAGTCTGGAATAATGAGAAGTGAGTCTGGAATAATGAGAAGTGAGTCTGGAATAATGAGAAGCGAGTCTGGAATAATGAGGAGCGTGTCTGGAATAATGAGGAGCGTGTCTGGAATAATGAGAAGTGAGTCTGGAATAATGAGGAGCGTGTCTGGAATAATGAGAAGTGAGTCTGGAATAATGAGAAGCGAGTCTGGAATAATGAGAAGTGAGTCTGAAACAATGAGAAGCGAGTCTGAAACAATGAGAAGCCTGTCTGGAATAATGAGAAGCGAGTCTGGAATAATGAGGAGCGTGTCTGGGATAATGAGAAGCGAGTCTGGAGTAATGAGGAGCGAGTCTGGAATAATGAGAAGTGAGTCTGGAATAATGAGAAGCGAGTCTGGCATAAGGAGGAGCGTGTCTGGAATAATGAGAAGCGAGTCTGGAATAATGAGGAGCGTGTCTGGAATAATGAGAATCGAGTCTGGAATAATGAGGAGCGTTTCTGGAATAATGAGAAGTGAGTCTGGAATAATGAGAAGCGAGTCTGGAATAATGAGGAGCGTGTCTGGAATAATGAGAAGCGAGTCTGGAATAATGAGGAGCGTTTCTGGAATAATGAGAAGCGAGTCTGGAATAATGAGAAGCGAGTCTGGAATAATGAGAAGTGAGTCTGGACTAATGATAAGCGAGTCTGGAATAATGAGGAGCGTGTCTGGAATAATGAGAATCGAGTCTGGAATAATGAGGAGCGTTTCTGGAATAATGAGAAGCGAGTCTGGAATAATGAGAAGCGAGTCTGGAATAATGAGAAGTGAGTCTGGACTAATGATAAACGAGTCTGGAATAATGAGGAGCGTTTCTGGAATAATGAGAAGCGAGTCTGGAATAATGAGAAGCGAGTCTGGAATAATGAGAAGTGAGTCTGGAACAATGAGAAGTGAGTCTGGAATAATGAGGAGCGTGTCTGGAATAATGAGAAGTAAGTCTGGAATTATGAGGAGCGTGTCTGGAATAATGAGAAGCGAGTCTGGAATAATGAGGAGCGCGTTTGGAATAATTTTTTTAATATTTATTACATGTTGTTCATATAATATACAATGATAGTACACAAACATCATGTGGGTTATAGTGATTCCAACAAGTTGGAAGATAATAAGCATTAAAGGAACAAACCAAACATTAGATCATAAACATTACAACTGAACACATGAACACATTGAGCGGAACAATATTATAAATACTAAACACTTGAATTTAATTCAGTAAACAGACGAGCAGATCTTATTGCGAATGAATTTATACGACAAATTGTTTTCGGGGCACGAAAATATAATTTGAAGTTAGATCCACGTGTCGCGGATTGTCTTAAATTATAGAAATGGGGTTTTCTGTCTGAAAGAGTTGTTTTTCCCCCTATTAGTTTTAAAAGTAAACTCAAATCGTTCGATTCTCTTATGCTTTCCAATGAAAGAAGGCCTAATTTTTTGTTTCTAATTTGAGTTTGGCATGTTTATGTAATCAGTACCAAAGCAGCGATAGAAAACTCGGCGAGTGAAAAAGTTTTGGACGTTTTCCAATTTTCTAATATCTTTAACGAAATGGGGGGAATAGACAGTGGTACAATGTTGAAGAATAGATTTAATATAAATGTTATAGGCATCAATGAGCACTTTCGTGCTCTTACTTTTGAGAACTTTTAGAATGAGATAGCATTTACGTTTGGCTTTCGATGCGATTATAGAGCAATGAGAAGAAAAGGTTAATCTATTATCTACAATGAAACCTAAATCACGGATCTCATGACAATATTCAAGGTTGGATCCGTTCAATGAGTAAGGATAACGAGGGGGTTGTTGTGGACCTATTCTTAAAACTTTACATTTGGGAAGAGATAACGGTAATTGCCAAGCTTTTGACCAATCAAGAACAGAATCTATAGCTTTTTGCAAAGGAGTATGAGAGTCATTAGAAGACAAGTGCTTATATACTTTCATATCGTCGGCGAAGACCTTTATTTTACAAGAAGAAGAGGAAATTTTAGAAACAATATCTGAAGTGAAAATGATGAAAAGTAATGGGCCGAGAACACTGCCCTGGGGGACTCCACTGCTCACAGTGAAGCTATCGGAAAGTGCGTCTCTAACCCTAACTTGATAGGTTCTGTTACTTAAGTATTCTTCTATCCAAGAAACTATCTTAATTGGAAATTGATATTCTTTGAGTTTATGGATAAGTTTAATATGAGAAACTTTATCAAAAGCCTTTTCAAAATCGAAGTAAATTATATCTGTAAATTTCTTCTTATCAATCTCTGATGTACATTCGTCTAGAAATAAGAGCATAAGTTGTTCTATGGATCTCTTGCGACGGAAGCCATACTGGTCATCATGAAGAATATCATTTCTTTTACAGTGATTATCAATTTCTTTAGATAAAATTTTTTCGCATATACGACAGAAGAGAGAAGTTATACTAATTGGGCGATAATTAGATGGGCTGTTGAAAGGGGGCTTCTTTTTGACTGGAGTCACTATAGAGTGTTTCCATCTTTGGGGGATCTGAGCCTTCTGATAGGAGTCGTTATATATGATTTCAAGAGGGATGGATAAAGGTACGGCAATCTTTTTTATAAAGAGCATGTTTAAATTATCTGGAGTACTACAAGAGGAGATTGGATACTTTTCAATTAGATCACAGATTTCATGACGTTTAAATAATGGTGTTTCTGGATCCAATATTGTTTTGATAGGAGAGGGTTCAAAAGGAGGAAGTATTCCATTATCTTTAGTAAAACATTTCTGAAATGTTCTAGCAAGAAGATTAGCTTTTTCTAAATCTTTAGTCATAGTAATACCAAGCTCATCTAGTAATATATCAACACTATTCTGCTTCTTTGTGGTGTTTGTTCTAATGAATTTGAAAAACAATAATGAGAAGCGAGTCTGGAATAATGAGGAGCGTGTCTGGAATAATGAGAAGCGAGTCTGGAATAATGAGAAGCGAGTCTGGAATAATGAGTAGTGAGTCTGGAATAATGAGAAGCGAGTTTGGAATAATGAGAAGCGAGTCTGGAATAATGAGGAGCGAGTGTGGAATAATGAGAAGCGAGTCTGAAATAATGAGAAGCGAGTCTGGAATAATGAGAAGCAAGCCTGGAATAATGAGAAGCGAGTCTGGAATGATGAGGAGCGTGTCTGGAATAATGAGAAGCGAGTCTGGAATAATGAGGAGCGTGTCTACATAGAATAAAGAGGAGCGAGTGTGGAATAATGAGAAGCGAGTCTGGAATAACGAGAAGCGAGTCTGGAATAATGAGGAGCGTGTCTAGAATAAAGAGGAGCGAGTGTGGAATAATGAGTAGTGAGTCTGGAATAATGAGAAGCGAGTCTGGAATAATGAGAAGTGAGTCTGGAATAATGAGGAGCGTGTCTGGAATAATGAGAAGCGAGTCTGGAATAATGAGAAGCGAGTCTGGAATAATGAGGAGCGTGTCTGGAATAATGAGAAGCGAATATGGAATAATGAGAAGCGAGTCTGGAATAATGAGAAGCGAGTCTGGAATAATGAGAAGCTAGTCTGGAATAATGAAGAGCGTGTCTGGAATAATGAGAAGCGAGTCTGGAATAATGAGGAGCGTGTCTAGAATAATGTGGAATAATGAGAAGCGAGTCTGAAATAATCAGGAGCGAGCTAATGTTTGAGGGTGGAAAAGGCAGAGCTGTTCATTATGTTCATCGCTCAAATAACAACACAAGTACTTGCGATAATAATGGTACTCAGAAATTTGGATGATACTCTTACTAGTAATCGTTCGACACCAAAACTGTTGTAACTAGTAGTGAGTAAAAAAATTTCGATACTAGAACAAACAATTATACGATACTAGTAGTAAGTAACCAAGTTTCACAACAAAAAAGGGCAGAAATTGAAGAAGAAAACAAGAGTGGTGTTCTAGTCAGCGTCTGCATAAACAACGAAATCATATAATGTAGCTAGGTATCAGAAGCTTCCTGATAATGTTCTTCGTAAGTCATGATATCAGTAGTGCACTAAAAGAGATGCTTTTTATATAATATATATGATCAGTGACGAGAAAAATTCTGAAACAGTTTGGCGCTAAAAAGTATTTTGATTCAATATACAGGGTGGCCCATAAACTCGCAAACGCGTTTACAAACGTGTATCTCAGTGCATAAGTGAGCAAGAGTGTTCAAATTTGTACATTTATCAGCACACATTAATAAAAACAACTTTTCAAAAAATCATTCAATTCGGTCCCCTTTGGCACGAACGACAGCCCGGAGTCGCTTTGGGAACGCTTCGATCACTGGACGAAGGTACTTTTCGTCGATCTTCGACCACTCCTCCTGCAGGGATTTTTTTAGAGACTCCAGATTCAAGTGAGGATGAGCATTGACTTTGCTCTCAAGGTAGGACCACACGGAATAGTCCAGCGGATTGAGGTCGGGCGATGAGGAGGGCCATTCTGCGCTGGAGATGAAGTCGGGAAAATGAGTGTTGCAACATGCCTGTGTTCCGATAGCCTTGTGAGCAGGCGCAGAATCTTGCTGTAAGACCCAAGGTGTATTACGGTAGTGGAAAGCAGACCAAGGAAGCAATACTTTTCGAAGAATCTGCTGGCGGTAGTATTCCTGATTAATTTTGGCTCCTGGTTCGAACAAAACAAGGGGAGTTTTGCCGGTGGCGGACACTCCGTCCCAAACCATGACTTTTGCAGGATGGGAAGCTCTATGCAGGAATCCACCGGTATGATTAGCTGCATGTGAGTCCCGAGCAAGCACTCGCACATTTTGAGGGTTGTAGGCCTCTTCCACAGTGAACAGCTTCTCATCCGACAAGACTGTCCTGAGGTGAGCACTGCCGCGCGTCCAGAGGATTAGGGCGCGGCACCTTTTGAGTCTTTTCTCCTTGCTCTTTAGAGTTAGGATGGCAGCCTTTTTAGTACGATATGGGGGGAGACTCAAGTCTTTTTCAACGAATCTTTGAAGAGTGTTGCGTGATAAGTTCATCTCGGAGGCCATTTTTTCAAGATACGCCTAGCATTTCGACCGACTCGCTTCCTCATGGCTTCAACCTTGTTAGGGGTGCGCACTGATCGAGGATCACCTCTTCGGGGCAAGTCAGCAAGTGTACCGATCTGTTCAAACCGTTTGATTGCTTTTCAGACAAGATTGCGAGGCGTTGAGATCTTTAGCGATGCGCGTATTTGATCGACCAAGTTTGTGCAAGTCCACAATGATAGAGCGTGCTCTATGAGAGACCACCATTCTTTTGAGAATTGATTAAATGATATGAAATTTGAACCATGTAATCAAAAAACATATGAGAAGAACATGTGTGAAAATTGGAGCTCAGCGTGCACTACAAATTGAATTATAAACGCCGAAAGATTGGTTTGCGAATATATGGGCCACCCTGTATATGTGAATATATGGGCCACCCTGTACATACAAATACGATTATTTATACAGTAATGTACATATATATTTTATCTGCGTCCGAGAATGCGCAATGGTAATCAAACATCGAAGACAATAAATTCGTTTGAAAAAAAAGACAATTGGGAGCTATGGCATTGAAAATGTGTTCAAAATAGTTCTTGAAGCAAAAACATCTTTATGAAGGCTAGATACTTCATTAAATTCGAAACACTATTCTATTTACAGAAAAAATTTTACGGAAAGCTTTGAGAGATTTTTCCCGAAGAAGATTATTAGGTAACTTGCTAAAGTCCACGGCAGCTATCATTTGTCGAAATTCGATTCCTTATTCTCTCAAGTTGACTATCAGAGTGGAAAAATTCGTAGCTCCGCCTCTCTCACGCTTTTATCAATTATTCCGTTCTTTCCAATTAGCGATGCTCTCTTTCTATTCATCTCTATAGGGTCAATGCAAGATTCTGGCTTTCAAGAGTTGTTGGTACACATTTGCCTTTCAGACATCGTTTTTAAGATATGTCTGTCAGACATCGTTTGTCAACATTTGCATATGAAATATTGTTTTGAGCGAAAATAGAGAGAAAGAGGGAGAGAGAAATTTGAGAAAGAAAATTTGGTAGAGAGTAAAAGAGAGAAAGAGATAAGTAAAGAGAGATTTAAAGAGAAAGAGAAAGGAGAGAGAGAGAGAGAAAGGGTCAGAGAGAGAGACATAAAGATGAAGATATAGAGAGAGTTAGAAATAGAGAGAAAAAAGAGAGAGACATAAATATAAAGATATAGAGAGGGTACAAAGATAGAGAGAGAGAAGTGAACTGACTCCACCGAACTGTCTCCAAGGCTCTCTCCTCTTGGCTTCAATCTCTGTCAGATGAATTCTCATTTGTCTCTTCTCCCTGTCTCGTTGCTCTGCTTTCTGAAACGATACATAAGTGAACTGATTTCTTCTCCATTTGACAAAACACGTTTATAAATGAAATTGACTAGTTACAATGGAATCGCAAACATTCGGGAGATTCCGTGAGTGTGCGATGTAAAAAGTGAATGTCTTACAAATTTTGTGTAAGGAAGCTTTGGAACATCAAATTGAAAGATTGTCTTATTTGTTGACACAGTAAGAGACAATGAGCAGCATAATTAGTACGATTATGGTGTTTTTTTCTCTGGCTTGAAAAGTTGCATATGAATTGAACGGTCTAGAAGACTACCTAGAGAAATTCAATATAGATGGCTGGTCTTAGTTGATTTGTTAATTCATTTACTTATACATTAATTAATTCATCAATTCATTACTTGAAACTGACTTCTTTTCCTTTGTTCCCTCCACCTGCCAGCTCAAAGATCTTCTTCTTCTCTTCCGTTCGCTCCTCAAATCGATGTTAGATATTTAAAATGCAAGCTTCTATAACTAAAGTGAAATGTATGTCTATATACTCATATGACTTTGACTATGAAATGACTCATGCACCTCATATGATTTTTTATTTCTCTGCTACGGTTCAATGGATTTTTGAGGTGTTAATCAACTAACTCGATGTCTCCGTGGAAAATTGAGACTTGAAACGTTCAATATCTTTGTTTTAATTCCTTTATTAGTTTTCATGTGATGGAATTACTTCTATTTTATAGTTCATGTATCCATTTATTCATTGAATATTCATTTATTCCGTGCACTTTCCGGGCATAAATGAATGATTTTTAGAGGGACATTGTGTTATTGAACGTGAACGTGAACTTGATAAAAGGAGGTCTAGTAGAGTCTTAAAACAATACGAAAAAGTGTGTTAATCATCATTAACTGCGCTTTGTGGTAAGAAATTAAATTTTTATTTGTTCATTCTATCAATTTTTATGCCCATAGGTCTCACATGTAATCGAAATTAATAGCAGTTTGACATGAATTTTGTACATGTATGAAAATTTAGATCGAAAGTTTGTATTTTTTTGAAGGCTTTCAAGGATTCTCATCGTTTTATGATATTACCATAAGCTTCATCTAATAAAAAAGGTTACAAAACAGAATGAAAAATTCAAAAATTCAAAAATCCTAAATCAAAAAATTCAAAAATTCAAATTAAATGAGAGACTTACATGTTGCAGTTGCTTCTGTAGATCGCTGTTGGCTTCTCTTAGTCCACTCACTAGGGAGTACAAAAAGTAGATGACAATACTGCAGAATAAGTAAAATATAGTTTTTATAACATGTAAATAATAAAAGATGGAGAATAAGGGACTCGAAAGCCGATCACGAGAAAGGAAATAAACAGAAAATTACACATATGAAGAAAAAGAAGTAGAGAGACGGAGAGAGAGAGAGAGAGAGAGAGAGAGAGAGATGGAGAGAGAAGTATAGTAAAGAAAAAAGAAAAAGGGGAGCAAGGGAGAAAGGAATGTAAGAAAGATAAATTTAGAGCGAAACATTCATAGGGAGAGAAAGGAGTAAATGAAGTGGGTGGAAGCAAGAAATGAGCAAGATAAAGAGACTTAAAGATATAGAATCAGACAGAATGAGAGAGAGCGAGGAAAAGAGATTCAGACAGGGAGATAAAGAGAGAAAGTGAGAGAGAAATAAAAAGAGAGAGATAATGAGAAAAATAGATTAAGTAAGTTAATTAGAAAAAGAGAGAGAGTGAGGAAAGAGATTTAGACAGACAGTAAGAGAAACAGAGAGAGAGAGAGAGAGAGAGAGAGTGTATGAGAAAAAGACAGAAGAAAAGATAACGGACATCAAGCAGATCAAGATGGGAATAACAATCCCAGGAGAAGCTGCATGTCGAAGAACATCAAGAATGTTCTTGTCGAGCCTCTTCTCCACTTCATCAGTCAGCACAGCGTAAAAAGTGCCTTTGCTTCTGAAACGTCTTCTTTCATTGCTGGTCAAAACTGCGGTAGTTATCCATAGGGTTTTCAAAATCTTACCACACGGGGGAGGGGTTGGATAAGGTTGAAATAGATGTCTAAAATACAGAAGTTTCTCCAAGTATTACTTTCTTGACACAGCCTAGGAATTCTTGAAAAAAGCAGTAAACGTTCCTCTAACTTTCTTGTTTTCTCTAATTACCTCTTTCTCTTCAACGTAAACCTACTCCAATCTAAGAATATAAGCGATTATGAAGACATTGAAAGGTGCCCAATTCTACGTCTTTAAAAAGTTCTCTTAAGTTTAGAGAAGTCCTTCATTTCATTCTTTTTTTTCATCCACCTGAGCGGCTACTATGTAAAGACTCCTCACTCTTAATTTTTAACTGAAGTCCCTTCGATGTTCCTAAGAACCCATGTGTACTTTTCTTCTCGGTTCTTTCTCCTCAATCCTGTTGTATGACTTCTAAATCCTTACACGTGATGTTTTAAAAGACTCCGCGTAACAAAAAACTTTAAACTTAAGTGAATCGTTTGAAAGACTGACGCGAAGGGACCACAAGCACTGGAAGGCTGCTCGTTAGCCAAGACAAATCCGACGGGAACAGAGCAAAGGACGAGCCATCCGATGAGAATCCAGAGGTAGAAGTTAGAAGACCTGATATCGTTGAATTGGTCGCTCTGATTGGATGTTACCAAATTTTCAAATCCAACCCTTACAATACTTGTCTTATAAAATTTGATAAGTATGATGAGTAAAGGAGAGTTATTACATGGCAAACCCTCAGGAGTACAAAATTACTGGAATCATTTTTTTTTTCGTTACCACCCTCTTTATAACCTAATCATGTAATCACTGATACTATTCTTCAAAAACCGGCTCATTTAAACTCAAATTTTGAGCATTCATCAACTTCTCAAGCACATAAGTTATGGAAAAGCATAAACAAGAAATATTACAAATAAATTCTCTTTTTTTCTATCTTTTACTGTTATAATTTTTTTGTAGTAGTGAGTAAACTTTTAAATAGTAAGTATCTATTTTGGTGTTTTTGTTTATGATTGCAACTGACCGACTGGCCCTAAAAACCTCCCTCGCGGGAACATTACAAGTGACACGCTATTATTTTGGTGTATTGTTTAAGATTGCTACTGACCGGCTGGCCCTAAAAACCTCCCTCGCGGAAACATCACAAGTGACACGCTATTATTTTGGTGTATTGTTTATGTTTGCAACTGACCGGCTGGCCCTAAAAACCTCCCTCGCGGGAACATTACAAGTTACGCAAGCCCATGCTCGGATGTACATCACAATGATCAGCTTGACGTTGTTCATAGCCGGCAAGAGAGGAGCGAAGAACATTCCAATCCATATCATTCCTAAACTTTTCTTCCGGAGTGTCATTGGATAGTCCAAAGTTTGCGGTCACAGTGATTCAAATAAGATCAACTCCATTACGTTACTGGAACATTTTTTTGGAATGTAATAAAATTGAATCTAAAAGTTTATTCCCTACAATCAACACCAAAAAGCCCATAGCAGGAACATGAAATTTTTTTTTGATGCATATAATATTCTCTGTCAGAAAAAATATATCATTTGAAACTTTTCAGTGACCAATAAACAAAAACATAACAGAGACAAACATAAAACCCAAAATTAAGACGAGAGAGAGACTGAAAGAGAGAGAGGGAGAAGGAGAGAGAGAAAGAGAGAGATGACTGAAAGAGAGAGAGGGAGAAGGAGAGAGAGAAAGAGAGAGATGAAAGTAAGATGAAAGTTTTCTCTTTTTTTTAATGACAAACATAATAGTTACAGGAGAAATGTCAACTTACCCTGGTTGTTGATGATGTGCAGGACGTTCTCGGCTACTTTGAATTCCCCGTATTCCGGCTGAAGTTGATAACTTTGCATAGGAATAGTTCCTAATCAAAATATGTATATGTAACTGGTAAAACTCTTGCACATCAGAGTACAAGATAGAAAGAAGACTGAGAATTTGAGTTCGTGAGATTGTTCAACCACAATAATTCATAAGATTTCTTGACACACGTTCTTAAAAACGGCTAATTCAAAACGGTTTAGCACATGAATAAATTGGTAAAACTCTCAAGAGATGATAGATAGTTTTTGATCCATTGTATGAAATAATTGAATAATTTTCCTAATACTAATTCCCATCGCAATATAGAGTTTGAGTAATAGAGAAGTCTGAATGTATTATTGGTTTCATTTCACATTTTCCGACTAGTCAAACTCAACAGCTTTATGAAATAAAAATAGAACTTTGTTGTATTGTATTAGTGATGACAATTCATGTCAATGACATTGGTTATCAAGCCAGGTTTGAATATCATTAAAGTCTGAATTGAATATAATAAAAGTCTCAATTGGCGGATTATTTGAAAATTCGGGAATTTTTATCGAAATGAACTAACAAAAGTTGTCTCAATGTCCCAGCACCACCAGCTTGAGCAGTATTTGATCCAGAGTCCTCGGAGAAGGTCGATAACCAGAATGGAGAAGATCGTGAACATGAGGTCCGCAGTCACAAGTTTGGCTATTTCCTGCATACAATTGTACAACTGTATATTCTTTTTCGATTGAATCAAAATCCATGCCTGTTTTAATTTATTGAATGAAAACAACAAAAAAAAACATGCAGCTTCTTTTCCTCAAATTCATTCTCAATCATATCGAATAAAATATTTTTTTGTTAATGAAATAAGCCGAAAGCACAGAAAAATTTATTTTACAAAAACTCTTGAGTTTTCTAACATCCAACTTCAACCGTAAACTGTTTTTCCTTCCCACCTGCCCGATCATAGTCTCCCAGCAGATGCTGTCACTGATTTCGCCCAATGTCTTGCGAGCTTCTGCGTGAGTCAAAGAGCTCCCTGAAAACCAGTTAGATGCGAAACCACTGAGAAGGAGACAAGTATGAAATGAGTACGGGAGATAAAAAGAATTAACACATTACAAAAACACTTTTTGAACGTACTTCATTGCGAGGTTTATTTTATCGATTTACATTATTTGTATTTAGAAAAATTTATATAAAAAAGAAAATCAGGATGTTTCCTGGACTTACCTGTCATATTGAAATCCGCATCGTTGGCAGTCCAGTCTTGGTTTCGATCTGAATTTCTACCTCCGTTTGCTTCTTCTCTACCACTTTCCATGCCTTGTGAGCCTCTGCTCCCGCTTTCCCTATTTGTCTCTTCCACTTTTCGACTTCCATATTCGTTTCCTACTGCGGTATTTTTCGCGTTTTCGTCGAACGCATTGCCGTTTCCACGCCCTCGCTGTGGGTTTCCTTTTCCGTGACCATTTCCGTTTCCGTTTCCGTTTCCGTTTCCGTTTCCATTTCCATTTCTGTTCCCATTCCCGGTTCCTTTCTGGTTTTCGTTTCCATTTCGACCTCGGCTGCCTTCCATGTATTCGTTGTGATTTTGGTTTTCTTTCTTGATTTCGCTGCCGTATTTTCTTCTGTTCCAATCGCTTGTCACTCGATTGCGATCGGATTGATCTCCACTCTATAAAAATTTTTTCTGGAAATTTCAAATTAAGCAATGAAGAGAACTTTTCAGAAAACCATGTTTTTTTGTTAGAGAAACTAACTGAAAACAATAGGAATTGTAATCAATTTCACAATACTCCTTAGCCTGTATGCAGGTATTCTAAGTAAACATGTTTACAGCCTAAAGGAAAAATTGAATTGACCCCTATTCGGGTTCGGTTAACTGTTAACTACTTACGGTCAAAACTATTGTCCCCCTATTCGGGTTCGGTTAACTGTTAACTACTTACGGTCAAAACTATCGAAAACGAAGAAAGTTCATACATCCATGCTGATTTCGAAAACATCGAGGCAAAACGCAGTTTTCTTCATCATTCTCCTCTAGAGGCGATTAGTGCAGACGGCATTTAATTTATGGCATTAAGTTTTATTTTCGAGAAAGGGTGAAGTTACGAAAAGGATCTACCGTAACAGATTCAAACGGAGCATAGGTAGTTTGTTGAGTTCCTCTGCTGCCAGGAAAGTCCGGATCGGGATACAAAGGTACCTGGAGTAAAACGAAAGTCGAAGTCTGTGAAATACCATAATATACCGTATGTCAATTTTCAGTATTCACCAGAGGATAGTTTTTTTATAGTCACTATCATGATATTGAGAAAAAAAGAATATTATAATCAAAATAACTACTAGTTGGGAACATTAAAATATGTGTTCGAATCCAGCCAGTACGAAGTCTAGGTTTAATTTTATAATTGTACAAAAACATCCAAGAAAACTTGAGGAAAGATGAAAAGGCTATGTCAACTTGAATCTTGTGAGATCGCCGATGTTTAATCATTCTAACCTGTTCATTCGCTCGTTATCACGCTCTCTACTTTCTTCAATAAAACATGATCTTCCTTTTTTGAACTTAGTCCTCAAATTTCTCAACGTTATTCTTTTTTTTAAAAACTGTTTTGTTTTTAAAATCAACGTCTCTTTTTTTAAAGCTCTTAATGGTGAAAATATTAACTCGGTAGTGAACTGACCTGAGGTGGTGGCCATTGAGTTGGTGGACGCCTTGTTGTTCGCTGTAGATCAGGACCACCCCAAATCTGAAAAAAAATAGAATTTTCCAAATTTGGCCAACTTGTTAAACATATATTTTATCTGCATCCGAGAATGCGCATTGGTAATAAATACTTCAATTTCAATTCTCTCTCTTACAAAAAAACAACAGTAGAATGAATTCCGATCCTTTTTTTCAAAATTGTCTCATCAATTGGAATCAATAAAGCTACTTTGGCAAAACTTTCCTTCACTTTTTTTTTCAAACTCAAGTATCGTTTCTGAGCTTTTTCCTTTTTTCATAGTATTTTTTATCGATAAAAAAAATCTGTAAGGGACAGTTTTTAAATGTTGTTTTTTTAAAAGTTCAGTACATGAAGTTTTTAAATGGACAAACTATATGATATTTGTCGTCGAGAAGGTAGTATGTTGGTACAGTCATCAAAAAACAAAATTTTGATCTCGAAGTCACGATAACACAAAACAATTTTTTGAGTTGTCTTTAAGGCACAATGTTCAGAAATAGCCATAAGAAGGTTTTTGGAAGTTAAATTAAGGTCTGGAAATAAACGAAACTGACCGTTTTCTTATACCCAGGTCTATAGGGTGGATATGCACGGGGTGGCGGCGTGAAGATGGGCAGGATAGAGGGTCCGATGCGGTTCGCGTCGTAAGGAAACTTACTGCAGCAAAACACGCTTTTACCAGAACTTGCCCAAAAATTAGTTCAGGATTTTCTTCTTGACTTTTAGTCATTACTAGTAAACTTTTAGTCATTACTAGTAAACTTTTAGTCATTACTAGTAAACTTTTAGTCATTACTAGTAAACTTTTAGTCATTACTAGTAAACTTTTAGTCATTACTAGTAAACTTTTAGTCATTACTAGTAAACTTTTAGTCATTACTAGTAAACTTTTAGTCATTACTAGTAAACTTTTAGTCATTACTAGTAAACTTTTAGTCATTACTAGTAAACTTTTAGTCATTAATAGTAAACTTTTAGTCATTACTAGTAAACTTTTAGTCATTACTAGTAAACTTTTAGTCATTACTAGTAAACTTTTAGTCATTACTAGTAAACTTTTAGTCATTACTAGTAAACTTTTAGTCATTACTAGTAAACTTTTAGTCATTACTAGTAAACTTTCTATTATTGCCATCTAATTCGATAAAAACCCTTATTGACTCATAATATTAGTTACCTAACACAACTCATCGTTGTCTTCTTTTTTGAATCATCTCATACATACATATAATCTGCTTGCTTTCTTCTGTAGACACTCAAGTCGAGAGTAGCTTGCATGCTTATTAGTAAACCATGGTCACAACCTCTCTCTCCCATTTACACCCTATTATTAAGGCCAGTTGTCCCACTTGCCTCTTCTCTAAATATATAAAAACAATAAAAGTCATGACTATCTTAAAGAGTTCTTAGGGACCTTATTAATCTAATAAAAGTCTTCCCAAACTTTCATTCACATCAGATGTTTAATAGCTCCCTTTTTTAATTTTGAGTTCTCAGAAAGACCTAATGTTGTCGAAATAAGGAGCAGAAAGGGAGCAGTTCACAAAAGCAAGTCACAATATTTACTGACCGATCGGCTGTTTTATTCTCCAAAATCGCGTTGGGATGATGGACATTGAGAGGACCGAATTGTGGTTGGACCTTAATTAACACCCTTTTTCATGACTCTGATATTTCATTGTGAGCTCGACCTTGCATTGGAAAAAGTTAAGTAATTATGCACTCAAAAAATAAAACACTCAGTTCGGGTGCGGTATCAGTGATACGCCTGACTGTTATCGGGAGGTTTTCCATTTTAAACTCCTTTCCGGTTATAAAAACCAGAATCACGAGGGTTGGGAGATATTTGAAGTGCTTGCACTAATTTCTAATAACTCTTCCTATCGCTGCTGAAGCCATTATTAGTTACCCATAGAGCAACAACTGGTTTTACCGGGTTATTGATATTCTTTATCGCCAAAGGACAACTGGTTCAGGGTCATCGCTAACATGGTTGTCAATGAGAAAATGAAAAAGTAGAAAATCTTCGGAAGAGGAATAAGCAACTGTGGCGTTGCACTGAAGAGTCTTGGTAGACAACTTAGCGTTTCAACCTCATACCGAAGAGATTCACGAAGTCTTGAGTCCCAAGAAGACAGAAGAGAAATCTCGTAATTCAATGAAGTTAGGTCTGTGACTCATCTCAGAATGGTGTGCACCAAACCACTAGGCGATAAATTTCGGAGTTCACAAAGAAAACTAGTTAATTTACCGCTTCTTAGTCAACTATTTGTTTATACCTTGAAAAAAAATTAATCGAATAACCCTCTAAATAACGAATAACCCTCTAAAGAATAACCCTCACTTTCACTTTCTTTGCTCGCGAAGAGCGGTGACCATCTATTTTGCTCTGCCTCATCGATTATTCGACCTGCTTATGAATATTATTCTTCATCTCGACATCATCGAATCTCATCGTATTCTCGCACCACGGTTCCATCATCGACTTCTTTCGAATAGACTTGTGCCCGTCTATGCTATTCAGTTTGGCACTATACTCGGTGAGTCGTTCTTGTATCGTGCCAACAATACAGTCATGTCAAAAAAACGTTGACTTGAAAGTTAACAATGTGGTTGCCGATCGTTCTTCCACATCAGATAAGCCCTCTTCTCCATCTCCAACTCAAGAGAAGGAAGGGCCTCTCGAGATGTATCGCCACGGTGGAGACGTTGTCACTCTCATCAACACTCTTCTCAAGCACAACCACGACTTCTCTCGGAAATGCGAAGAATATCAAGTACAGTTTGAAGAATATCAAGTACAGTTTCGCAGCAAGTGTCTTCTCTTACGCAGCAAGTTTCTTCTCTTGCGCATACCATCGCCAATGTTTCCATTTCTTTGTCCTCTTCACAGACCGAAGGGCTAACTTGTCCCAAATCAACCCCTATCCCTCCTCTTTTTTTCCGCCACATACACCTGCTCCAAAACGCCCCAGCTTTCATCTCCAGACTTCCTTTACTACGAGTCTCCTAAAGAAGTTTTGGATCGCCCGGAAAGAAACCGTTCAGTGGTTCTTTTCAATCTTCCCGAGTCTAAATCCAAATCCGCAACCCAGAGAGCCGAAGACGACATTAGTCGGTAACATGCATCCTTGACAGAATGGATCTTCAATGCTACCCGGACCGAGTATGCCGCATGTCCTCTTCTAGAGTTCAATCACCCAGGCCTCTAAAGATAGTTCTCCCTACGACATCTTTCCAACAGCAAGTCTTATATTCTTCTCACATTCTCTCTTCATTCCATCCTGACCTCCACATAAGACATAGTCAGACCAAATGTGAGAGGATATATCATCAAGCCTTCAACGCCTGGAAAAAAGACTCTTCCAAGCCGAAACCCTACATCTACCCTTCCTATTCGACCAATCCACCCGTCCCCTCTTACCGTTTCGGACCCCCTCCACTCTCCCTTCCACATTACACGTCAATAGTTCTCAGTTGCAGCACACGACCCATAGTACTCATCCGCCTCGTGTTCTGAATGCCCCTGCAGACGCGAAAGTAACCCGTAGGAGAACTATCAGGAGAACAGATCCTTCTTCCCCATAGGACAAAACGGATGTGAGTTCTAAGAGATTGATTAAATGTTTGTCTTTCAATTGTAGATCTATCATGAACAAACTTTACGATTTATACTTTTTACTCCGCTGTTCCAACTATTAGATTGTTCTATTGTACGAAACCTGGATGAATTGCGACTTACCCGACTCCGTACTCACTGATAGTCTGCCTTTTACGGTGTTTAGATGTGACTGATTAGCTAATAGGGGAGGAGGCGTAGCTATTCTATTACATAACACTATCTCCTCCTCTCTAGTTTCTCACTACAATTCGCCTCACTTCGAGGGAGTTATTATCGATATATATCCACTTTCCCTCTTCATGGAAACAGGGATTAATCACCCCAATTTACAAAAAAGGATCCCATTCTCAAGTTTCTAACTATAGGCCCATCACAATGGTTTGCTCGATGTCAAAAGTCTTTGAAAAGCTCATTTTCAACCTCATTCATGACCATCTCGAATCCAACCAAATCCTCATCAGCAACCAGCACGGTTTTCGCCGTAGCCGTTCCACTATCACATCCCTAGTTCACTCCTATTCCCAGTACCTTTTTCTGAATAGCAAGAAGCTCAAGTTCGACATCTGTCTGATTGATTTTTCAAGAGCCTTCGATACAGTAAACCACAGGTTCCTGATACACAAATTAGAAAAAATAGGTATAAATTCAGGTCTACTCCGCCTGGTAGAATCATTTCTCGCTAGCCGTTATTCTATAACTTCAGTCAATCACGTTTTATCCGATCCCAAAGTTTATAATAGCGGAGTTACGCAAGGAAGCTGCCTAGGTCCCCTATTCTTCTCTATTTTTATAAACGACATCATAGAATGTATTGACTCCGAAGTCCACTGCTTTCTCTATGCAGATGACATCAAAATATTTTCAAACAGCAGTCAAAGTCTACAACGAGCCCTAGATTCTATTTCCAGTTATGTACATTCATGGGGGCTTATAATTTCCATTCCGAAATGCTTCATAGTTCACTGTGGCAACAATAACCCTAGCAGCATCTACCACATTGATGATAAAATCGTTCCCACCTCTTCAAATATTAAGGATCTTCGAATATATTTTGATGCAACGCTCAAATTCTCCACCCACATAGAGCAAGTCATAACCAAATCCACCAGATATATAAACATGATCCTGCGAGCATTCAAAACCAAGTCCATAACCGTTCTTCTCCGCGTGTTCAAAACATACATTCTCCCTTTACTAGATTACGGTAGTGAAATCTGGTCTCCACAGTCCGTGAGTCACATAAACGGAATAGAAAACGTCCAGCGTACCTTCACACGCAGAATTCTTTATAGAGCTGGGCATCCCAAGACAGACTACCCATCTAGGCTCAATCTGCTCTCTATTACGACTCTCGAATACAGAAGAAATATTGACGACCTTGCATTCATACACAAATGCATACACCAACACCTTCGAATAGACTATTCCAAACTTTTTCAAGTATGTCCCCTTCCATACAGCAACAGACACGCCCATCCATACCGAATTGCTCTACCATTCAGAGTTCCGGATACCAAAAGTAGTTGTGCATCCAGGGTTATTGACATATGGAACGGCCTACCCAGTCGGATAGTGACAATCAATTCCTCCGTTGTTTTCAAAAAAGAACTACATAAGCTGCGAGAAGATTTCATACGTTAAAATACGTTACTGAAAGAGCTCAAAATGAATTTTCTTATTCACTGTGCTTATCTCAATGTTCTATTTAATATTTTTTTCTATTCTGTCCCTTTATTTTAGATGTTTTTTTGTTTTGTCTCCATAATTTGTCTCTATAATTTCCCATTCTATAATTCGTTTTGAAATGTTTTTCGAATATAGCTGAACTCACATCCGTGACAGCGATCAAGTTCATCAATGCATGTACGTATATGCTATTCTATCATGTGAATTGGAATATATGATTGATTGATTAAATACAAAAAAAATTAACAAATAGATAAAAATGCTTAAAAATATAAATGTTTAAGTGGTGAGTATTCGGTTCTGCAAAGCTTTACAGAAGTATTCCTGACACGAATGAACGCACAATTGTGTCCCGTGAAACCCTTGTTATAATTCTATGTTATTCTATTTGAACTTGAACTTTGCCCTTTCCCTTTTATATCCCATTTCAATTTGTTTTCGCGAGCTTTGCACCGAAATACGGGTGTCTTTTCGTTGTTTTTCTTTGCTTTTAAGCGGTTGAACTGTTAGTGCCGATTACTTTGAACTATTAAGTGAAATACACAAAAGAATGATTGAACGATTAAGTTGATGAATAAATATTTAACTGAGAAGGGAGTCGCTTGTGGATGCGCCGCCCTTGTGGCTCTTAAAAAAGTGCTTCGCTTTCTTCTCTCCAACAGCTCCATTCCCCACTCTTCCGACTCCGATTGCCGCCTTTCTTTGCCGAGCAACTCCAGAAGTTGTCCGGGATTCGTGTAGTTTTTGTCAAGCCAACCAGTGTGTTTCTGTAGAAAGGAAAGTATAACAGTAATCAGTAAAAGTTTATGGTAAAATTGAGGTAGAAATATCATTAGTTTTTAAAGACTATATTTGAACTTGAGGGCCGAACAAAGAAATGAAAATATCATATTCGACTATAAGGGAAGCTTATATTCGACTCTCAGCGCATAAAAGGTAAAAAGGAATAGCGAAAAGAACAAATACTTGAAAATACTGTAATAAGCATTGCTGGACAGTTTTTCAACTTAGAGATGTAGCTTGAAAACATCCATAAAAATTATGGAAAATTCATTTGTTGAACAAAATTTTGAACTCAAAGTGAAAATGATTTGATTATACCTCTTCCAATTCTCTATTAGAGGATCGCTTGTGTGGCTGATGATGAATCTTGAGCTGCTTTAGTGACTTCATCTTTTCCAGTAATGCAGCCATTAAGGTCGCGTAGTTGACGACGTACAATACGAGGACTCTCAAGAAGGAGAAAAGGATAGAGAGAGAGAGAGTGAGGTAGGAAAAAGGGGGAAGAAGATAAATAGAGAAAGAGATGATGAAGAGAGAAAGAGAGAAAAAGAGAAATAGAGAAAGATAGGCAGAAGAGAGAAAAAGGGAAACACTGAACAAAAGATGAAGAGATATCGGAAGAAGTTAAGAAAGAGAGAAAGATATGAATGGATACAAAACAAAACTAATGGAATATAGAGTGTTATAGAAGTAAATACTGCAGAAACAAACTAACAGAGAGAGAGAAAGAGGGAAAAAAATAAAAGAAATTCGCATTCAATTTTCTTTCTCTCTCATTATCTCTCTCTTTCTCTCTCTCTTTTCTCTCTGTTTCTCTCACTCTCTATCTCTCTTTCTCTCTCTGTTTCTCTCTATATCTTTCTCTTTCTCTCTCTCACTCTCTCTCTGTTTCTCTCTGTTTCACTTTACCTCTTCCTCTCTTTCTATATCTCTCTTTCTCTCTCTCTCTCGTCTTCTCTTTTCCATTCTTTCTCGTATCCACTCTTTGTCTTTTTCGGTCGCTCACCTTGTTAGATGAACTCTCAAGGCAGTCCGTGGATGAAAGCCTTCCATGCGTCCTACCAAGTCGAAGATCATCGGAAAGACATGAGTGATGGTCGCCACCACTGATGGAACCTGAATTGTAGAGATGGAGAAGAAAAGATAGATAGAGGGAAAGAGTGAGAGAAAGAGAGATAAAGAGAGAGAGAGAGAGAGAAGGGGGAGAGACGGAAAGAGAGGGAAAGAGATGGAAAGATAAAAAAGAGTGGGGAAAAAGAGAGAGTTTCGTTAAATGTGCAAAAACTTTGAACCTTTTAAACAAGGATTTTGGTTATGTTTGCCGAATGTATCCCCATAAACAAGCGTTTGACTTATACCAAGCGAGTTTACATGGACAACCTTTTCAACCATTCCAACTAAATTCAATCGGATTAAGACGGATTAGTCCGTGCGTTGCTTTATAATAAAGAGTGTGACTATTGTGCGAAGGGTCTCAAGTTCGACCGCGTTCCACTCGAACTTATGAAAAAAAAATTTTTAAGAAAAAATCGTGAAAACTTGCACGAACTTCCCAATGCTGCTACACATACTGGCAGTGACCCAGCTGGCAGCCATCGGTTCTATCAAGATTTCTACTGAGTCCCGCGTCTCAAAGAAGCGCTTATCCTGCCACGAAGCGGGAACAAGGGCGAGAAATGTGAGAAGAATATGACCAATACCATCTGAGTTCACAAATACAACAGCGATTTAATTGACACTAACTGATCTCAAAATCAACACCGGTTCAACCCTTTACAAAAACAAGTTTAGCTCCAGTATACACACTTTCCCCCTTACTAACCGAGTTCTTGGTGAATAAGTTGCCCTCCTCCTCTACGGTCGTCTGTGAGTTTTCCACTGCCAGTTTGATGAAGTAGATGGAAAAAGCCAGCATAGCTGTAAATTTACGCTGCCTCAAATGCGAACAGCACTATCAAAAAGGTTATCGCTAATGTCAATGACAATTTCAAATGTTCATTTACAATGTCAATCTCATACGTTCATATTCGAGAAACTGTCATCAAAAGTTTTTAAAAAAACTCAAGGAAAGCTGTAATTTGCATGAATCTCGATTTTTTTATAAATTCAAAACAGTTCACTTTAAAATTTTGTTTTTTGCGAGTCCATTCTGAATAAATATGTAGTGTAAGTGAATCTGTTTCTTAAAACTCGTAAATACATACATACAAATATCGACAGAAAAACTTTTTTTTTAAATTTCAGAATTTTTTGAAAATTAGAACCGATGAGTTATTGACTTGATTCGCTCGGAGCTGAGTGAAGAATCAATCAATACAATAATTTGTCCCGGGCATATGAGCCTTTCATATAACCCTATCGCACGGAATAGAAATGTGTCCCAGTGGTGTACTGGTAACACGCGCTCCCGGTTTGAGTCGAGATGGTCTGCGTTCGATCCCGCCCGGTGGACTAGCTTTTTTCTGTGCGATAGTTCAATCAATTGACAATAATTTGTTTTTGATTCGATAAAATCTTTATACTTGATCAGTCAAAAAAGGCCAAACTAACAGAAGATAATCAGATTTGCGACGACTTTCAAAGTGAAGCGAACACAGGCGAATTTGGTCTTGGTTGAAACGCGACACTCAGCTATAGACTCCTCAAATATTAATGAAATTCCTTTTTTAAGTTTTCACTTTGTTTTTTATTCCATTTTTCACTGTTCTTCGCCCAAGTTATCGTACTACTGTGGGAGGAGGGGATTTATGTGTTACGGGCTCAAAGTACATTTGATGACAATGAGCCCTAGTGGCGACTTGAGTTAAGAGAAAAAACATCGCAGTTCATGGTATTTTTCTGCAAGTTTCGGGAGGAGTTATGAAAAAGGCGCGGTTACGTGAAGACCGTCGAGAAAGTAAAAAAAAGGAAGTTTAACAACGCTAGTATCGATAAACCCGATCGATAAACAATGATCATTTATCTTTTTCGTTGACAAAAGCAGGAAAACCATGCTCTTAGCAAGTTTCTATAAAAACTAAATGGAAAATAAGATCAACTCAAAACTTTTTCGTTTGTTAAAGGAGGTTTTTTGTGATATCAACTCAAAAATGCTTTATCATGCACTGTGGTCCTAGGAATCCAAAAGTAACATATAACCTAGAAGACAATATCATACCAACTACTTCATTAGTGAAAGATCTTGGCATTACATTTCAGGAAGATATCACATTCTCTAAACATATTGAACTAACCTCCCTAAAGTCCCAAAAATGTATAAACATGATCTTCAGAGCCTTTAAAACCGAATCAATTAAAGTTCTGCTCAGAATATACACCACATACATAAGACCCCTTATTGAATATGGGAGTGAGGTATGGTCCCCAGTAACTATCGGTCTCGTTAACTGCATAGAAAAAGTGCAAAGATCATTTACACGAAGGTTACTACAAAGGGCCGGATTACCCAAAATGAGTTATGTTGCTAGACTGAATTTTCTTTCCATCTCCTCGCTTGAATATAGAAGAAATGTGGCCGATCTTGTGTTCATCCATAAATGTCTGCACGGAAATACTCAAGTAGATTACTCAAATATGTTTAAACTTTGCCCATCGCCTTATTCGCTGAGAGAGTCGAATAACTACAGAATATGCTTGCCGTGTAAATATCAAAGCAGAACAAGCACTTGTGCCTCAAGAATGATTAATGTCTGGAATAAGTTACCTTGTTCTTTGGTTTCTACAAGCTCTTCTAGCATTTTTAGAAATGAACTTATCAAGCTTGATTGTGAAACCATTGTCACCAACTCTAGAATACATTTTTAATTCAAGTGCTTTGTTTCTTCAAATGTTTTGTTTCTGTTTCTCCTCTTTTTTTTCAATTTTATTTGTGTTCTCAGTTAGCTCTCGAATGATAAAGAGTGAGTTGAATTTTTGGAATTTCAAGTTATTATTGCGGATGAATAGTTCTTAATTGCTGATGAATAGTTCATAACTGAAGATACAAGATTTGCTTTCTTTGCTTTTTTTGTGTGCTTTCCTATTTTCCTAAAATGAAATGTTCCTCATTGTTCTTGTCATATTTAGATCTCACTTTTCATAACCTTCACTGAATTCACTTTTCTTGTGACAGTGTCATCTGTTTCGTCACTTAACATTATGTTTTGTTTCAAGCGGAATAAAGAATTGAATTAGAATTGAATTGTTTTTGAGGTGAAATCAAGTTTTTCAAAGAAAAAATATTTTAAGGAATAAAATACCCGCAACTTGATGACCACCGCCATGACCGCGTTAGTTGCAGTGTCTGTGTTGCCAATGGTGTAGTCCCAACCCGTGAACACCTGAAGGGGGTTCAAAGATTATAATTCCTAGTGAATTCAGCGAAAACCTAAGCAATTAATTTGGTTTGCCCTAAGGTAAGTTTCATCTCACAGAGCACTAGCTTTATTGATTTTGTTAAGTATATAATTCTGCTCACAAACTAATCACCTTCCAATTGAATATGTACTGCTCAGCTTTGCTCGCCGAAATCTTTGATAACCGCGAGTTGTAGGCAATTCTGAAAGAGAATCGGCGTCTAATTTAGTACAAGGTTTCTATATCAGCCTTTTTTCGTCATTATATAATCACCAAAACTAAAACAATTTAGTATATAAAGTATATACAAAGTATAAAGTATATAAAAATACATATAAAGTAAAGTATAAGAGATTATATGTAATTTTTTGATCATGATGAATTGAGAGTCTGTTTTTTCAGGTTTGTCTTGGATGAAAATTTAACAACCTACACAAGCTTTGGATTACCCTAGCAAAATTTAGAGCTTTCTCATTGTATTCTAATCTTGATAATCGATTATATTCTAACTGAGATTTACTTGGCAACGTTGTAATCACGGAATGAAAAATCCGGAACCACAAAATAAACAGTTCGTTTAGGCCGGTTCAACATAAAAAGCAGTCCTCACCCCGAACGACCACTAAAAAACTAGTTCCTTCTTCGAAACACCGAAAACTATTATTTTTTTGAAACCATCGCAGAAACCCTTATTCCCCGAAACAACCGAGGAAAAAACTGGTCTTTTCGTCTTTCAAAGACTAAAAAATTTATCAATTCCGAAAGGTGTGGCTCACTTCCTAAGAATGGTCCAAAAACAATAGCCAAAGATGAAGATGGTGACGAGAAAGTATGCAAGTGGCAGGGCGTATTTGATCTTTGCGGAGAGAAAAGGATCGTCACCGTAGTAGCCGTAGAAGAGGGGTGAGTACCGGAAGTAGCCCTTAACACAAGAGGGGTGAGTACCGGAAGTAGCCCTTAACACAAGAGGGGTGAGTACCGGAAGTAGCCCTTAACACAATTCAGGGGTGAGTACCGGAAGTAGCCCTTAACACAATTCAGGGGTGAGTACCGGAAGTAGCCCTTAACACAAGAGGGGTGAGTACCGGAAGTAGCCCTTAACACAAGAGGGGTGAGTACCGGAAGTAGCCCTTAACACAATTCAGGGGTGAGTACCGGAAGTAGCCCTTAACACAATTCAGGGGTGAGTACCGGAAGTAGCCCTTAACACAAGAGGGGTGAGTACCGGAAGTAGCCCTTAACACAAGAGGGGTGAGTACCGGAAGTAGCCCTTAACACAATTCAGGGGTGAGTACCGGAAGTAGCCCTTAACACAAGAGGGGTGAGTACCGGAAGTAGCCCTTAACACAATTCAGGGGTGAGTACCGGAAGTAGCCCTTAACACAATTCAGGGGTGAGTACCGGAAGTAGCCCTTAACACAATTCAGGGGTGAGTACCGGAAGTAGCCCTTAACACAATTCAGGGGTGAGTACCGGAAGTAGCCCTTAACACAATTCAGGGGTGAGTACCGGAAGTAGCCCTTAACACAATTCAGTGATGCCGTAGAAGAGGGGTGAGTACCGGAAGTAGCCCTTAACACAAGAGGGGTGAGTACCGGAAGTAGCCCTTAACACAATAGGGGTGAGTACCGGAAGTAGCCCTTAACACAAGAGGGGTGAGTACCGGAAGTAGCCCTTAACACAAGAGGGGTGAGTACCGGAAGTAGCCCTTAACACAAGAGGGGTGAGTACCGGAAGTAGCCCTTAACACAAGAGGGGTGAGTACCGGAAGTAGCCCTTAACACAAGAGGGGTGAGTACCGGAAGTAGCCCTTAACACAAGAGGGGTGAGTACCGGAAGTAGCCCTTAACAAAATTCAGTGATGCCGTAGAAGAGGGGTGAGTACCGGAAGTAGCCCTTAACACAATTCAGTGATGCCGTAGAAGAGGGGTGAGTACCGGAAGTAGCCCTTAACACAATTCAGTGATGCCGTAGAAGAGGGGTGAGTACCGGAAGTAGCCCTTAACACAATTCAGTGATGCCGTAGAAGAGGGGTGAGTACCGGAAGTAGCCCTTAACACAATTCAGTGATGCCGTAGAAGAGGGGTGAGTACCGGAAGTAGCCCTTAACACAATTCAGTGATGCCGTAGAAGAGGGGTGAGTACCGGAAGTAGCCCTTAACACAATTCAGTGATGCCGTAGAAGAGGGGTGAGTACCGGAAGTAGCCCTTAACACAATTCAGTGATGCCGTAGAAGAGGGGTGAGTACCGGAAGTAGCCCTTAACACAATTCAGTGATGCCGTAGAAGAGGGGTGAGTACCGGAAGTAGCCCTTAACACAATTCAGTGATGCCGTAGAAGAGGGGTGAGTACCGGAAGTAGCCCTTAACACAATTCAGTGATGCCGTAGAAGAGGGGTGAGTACCGGAAGTAGCCCTTAACACAATTCAGTGATGCCGTAGAAGAGGGGTGAGTACCGGAAGTAGCCCTTAACACAATTCAGTGATGCCGTAGAAGAGGGGTGAGTACCGGAAGTAGCCCTTAACACAATTCAGTGATGCCGTAGAAGAGGGGTGAGTACCGGAAGTAGCCCTTAACACAATTCAGTGATGCCGTAGAAGAGGGGTGAGTACCGGAAGTAGCCCTTAACACAATTCAGTGATGCCGTAGAAGAGGGGTGAGTACCGGAAGTAGCCCTTAACACAATTCAGTGATGCCGTAGAAGAGGGGTGAGTACCGGAAGTAGCCCTTAACACAATTCAGTGATGCCGTAGAAGAGGGGTGAGTACCGGAAGTAGCCCTTAACACAATTCAGTGATGCCGTAGAAGAGGGGTGAGTACCGGAAGTAGCCCTTAACACAATTCAGTGATGCCGTAGAAGAGGGGTGAGTACCGGAAGTAGCCCTTAACACAATTCAGTGATGCCGTAGAAGAGGGGTGAGTACCGGAAGTAGCCCTTAACACAATTCAGTGATGCCGTAGAAGAGGGGTGAGTACCGGAAGTAGCCCTTAACACAATTCAGTGATGCCGTAGAAGAGGGGTGAGTACCGGAAGTAGCCCTTAACACAATTCAGTGATGCCGTAGAAGAGGGGTGAGTACCGGAAGTAGCCCTTAACACAATTCAGTGATGCCCTTAACACAATCCAATTAATGATTACCCTTGTGCGTGGAAGCAATAAATGGAATGGAAATGATGTTTTGAATTCAATCATCATGAATGCACTTTTGTGTATGATCCCGAAAATTGATGAAACGTGAAATAGGGAATATTTTTCAAATTTAATACAAACACTGTTACAGAGAAAAACTTTTATTTCTCTCAAATTTTTGAATTTGATTATTATAAATATGTTTATGCTTGATTGTGCATGTATTTTTATTAACTTTTTTCCAATATACCCTACATGAACTAATGAATGGATGAATGAATGAATGAATGAATGAATGAATGAATAACTAGAAAGAGGGGTTGTCGAAGAGCCAGAATGTCAAAACTCACGTCAAAATGCCAGACAACAGCCAGTTTGTCGGCGTGTTTCCTCTCGTTCTCGGGAAGGACTTTGCGCGACTTGGTACGGTTGTACCGATTCGCATCTCCGGCCGCATCAGCCAGAACCTGTCGAAAGTTCTCTTGAGAAAATCGACGGTTCTAAGGATCATGTGATCAATTGAAGGCTTGGAGGACCATCTTTGGATCCTTCCAAAACCCATTTTTGATCAAATCAATAAAATATAAGACAATATAAACTTCGAACAACCGCTGAATTATCATTTGAACAACCTCATTTCCCGAATCCCGGTTTCGTTGATTTGAACAACCTCATTTCCCGAATCCCGGTTTCGTTGATTTGAACAACCTCATTTCCCGAATCCCGGTTTCGTTTTCCATGCTGACAGAGCGGTTGTTTCTCTATTCAAAATCTTCATTTTTCCACTCGTCAGCATTAGTAACTCGGTCTCTTGAAGGAGTTGGAGATCTTGAGACCGTGTTTTTTAAATTATATTCCAGATCACTCGGTATAAAGACTCACGTTCTCCATCATAGTAAAACTGGATCAACAATCATATTGTAATTTCGTGGATTAATATGAACTCCAGTGTTTTATGCTTATCTTTGGCGCATAAACCGAATATATGTATGAATAATGAAAACTTGCTGCTATGTATAACAAGCACACGTCACTAATAAATTATTTATTTCTACTCTGAAAAAATTTTTTGTTGTGATTTTTTTTGCGTATGGGAAGTGAATTCGAAATATATTTCTTGAATTTTATCAAAATGTCATTACAGAAACGACAAAAAATGAACAAAAGTAGGCCACGCTTTATGTCTTCCTTCACCAATTTTCGTTTATCAATCTTGGTTGACTAATCTACAGTATGTTTCTACAGTATTCATGAGCTCAAATTTTTGTAGCTAATTTTTATTTTCGCAAATCTTTGACTTGTTTAAAAAAACAACACAAAAGATGTTTAATATTTTTAAATTTTATCTGATTCTTTCTCATTTCATTTATGTTTTCACTCCAAAAGCAATATAAAGAGTTGTTTTTCGATAAAAGTAATCAGTCAAGAATAGGAAATAGTCAAGAACTAGTGTATATCACAACGTGATTGCTTCTGAGCTCATGAGGCTCAGAACAATTCATCATTCATTTGTCATTTTGTGCCGCTTTTTTCTGTTCATTAAGCTTCTGTTCTCTCTCTTTTTCTCTCTATCTCTCTTTCTCTCTCTCATGCTTTGTACTACTGTGTTTCTTCTATCTCTCTATCTCTCTCTCTGTGACTTTTTTCCCTTTTTTGTCTGTGTATGTTTTTTGCTTCTTCTAGTTTTCTTTCAATCTTCCTTTCTTCGTACTATTTCTCACACACTCTATTTCTATCTCTCTACTCTTTCCCTCTTTCTCTCTATCTATTCCTCTCTTTTCCTTTCTAGCTTCTTTTTTCATTGTCATCTCTTTACAATTCTTTTTTGACTACAGCACTCCGTAATCCAAGAGATCAATACCACATTGTGACAGGTGATGAAGCTAATCTCAAGAAGGTAAAACTTTGCAAAAAAAGAAAACATATGAAAGAAGCCGAAGCTACCGCGGTGAAGATAGAGAAAGAAAGGTTAGGGAAGAGCGAAATAATCATAATAAGAACTGAAGCGAAAAGGATAGAGAGTGTTAGAGAGGAAGGGAAAGAGAACTGAAGCGAAAAGGATAGAGAGTGTTAGAGAGGAAGGGAAAGAGAAAAAGTGAGAGGAAGAGAGAGAGAAAAAAGAGAGCAAAACAACAAAAAGCAAGAAATACAGAGGAAGGGAGAAGGGAAGTTAAGTCATGGCTAAAAGAAAGTTAAAGAAGATGTTGATAAGAAATATTGGAATGTTAACAACGAGAAAGAAGAGATGGAGGCTAGGGTCTGAATTTTTTCTTTTTCTTCAAATTCATTGGATAGGCAATACTTGAGAAATCGTGAGAACTTAGAAAATTCGCTTAAAGATAAAAGGTTTTGATGAAATAAAAAGGAAACCTATTGAAAAGAAAAAGGGTGGTAGAGTCAGTAAAAAGGAATCTGTAAAAAAAGAGAATTTTTCAAAAAAAGTGAAAAAGCGTTAGATAAAACAAAAGAGAACGAAGAGTACAGAGATGATTCCGATGAGCTCGCTTAGTGGACTAAGATGAAAGAAAAAGACCGCTTTCAGGTCTCGGCCCCTATGGTTGAGCCTTCACGAGACCTTCTCAGTCAAGATAAGTACATAGTTTTTATCACACCAAGTAATACTTTTTCTGCTTCCTTTTACTTCAGGTCTCGAGACAGCTTAGGTTCTGTATTTAAGCACAGATGAAAGGAGTGGAAGAGGAAATGGGACCTATCGCACAACAATCGGGCACCTTCTTGTGTCACCCGACCATGTGTATGATGATATTCGTGTTTGTGTGATGACTTCACCTGGATACGGACGAAAAGCTCACCTCTGGGATAACCACGAAGGTACAAATGATAAGAGTGATGATAATATTTACGAAGATTATCCATCGTAGAAAAGTGAAGTAAGAAGAAACGACCGATCCAAAATGACCTGAACCCAAACTTGAAGTGCAAAAATTATATTTAAGAAGAAATATTCGAAAATAAATTTCAAAAATCGAAAACTTGATGTTTATCCGGTAGAGTATAACCCCGTTTAATGTTCAAGGTCAACGATAGAAACATTAATTTTTGAGAAAATGGCCAACTGGTTTCGAAAACCGTAATGAAGGCTCCACAAGGCATAAAAACAACGCTTCATGGAATTCACTTAACCATTGCTATTTCAAATTTCCATAAAAGCTATAAGGAAAACCGAAAAAGGTTTGTTCAGGCTTGCTTCGGTTGAAAAACAACTATCTATTACGGAGACACCATATATAATTGCTTTGAGTGAACTGACTCTCTATCCGCTTTATCTTTCCCTCCCAGGGTATCAAATACATCTTGACATTGTCTGCGCTTCTTCTCAAAGAAGCGACGCGTTTTTTCAGCTCCTCCATATAAAGATGAGTCTTGGGAACTTTGGATTCTTGCTCGTTGAGATACTTTTGAGCCAGCCTAAGCATACAATCTCGATTTTGTTCGCTTAAACACTCTTTTTGAAAAATCAAAATCTAATAATCAAAATCACAGTTGTGGGTGGGATCATTTCTTACATCCCCCCCGGTCAAGATGATCGACTTCTCCTTTAAATTCAGTTAACAGGCGTGTCCTTACGCGAATGACCTTTACTGTTCTGTATCAACTAACAACAATTTTGCAAATTAGAGTATACCTTACTCCTCATTGATCTCAAGCAACGGATTTTTATACCGAGCAGAAGAGCGGATCGCAGAAACTTGTGCGAACATCGTGTGGCGTCACGGGAACCGAACCCGCGACCTTTCGCATTCCGGGCAAATGCTCTTACTGACTGAGCTACACACGCACACAATATAATGCACATTTTAAGGTCCATAAAACAATTTCATACTGATTTTTGATAAGTATTTTGTCATTTTGTTAAAATCTAATTTGATTCGATGATTCTCTTCGAATTATTGGACAAAGAAGGGAGGAAAAGCAAAATGGTGCTTTTTTTCCTAGATTTATTTTTTCCTAGATTTAGTTCAAATATATATAAAATATCACCCGATATAGTTTAGTCTTGCTATGAGTGAATAAAAAAGAAATGAATATAAGAATAACAAATAAAATGGACTTACTCCAGTGTCCTCCGCTTCCTGCCCATACTCCACGGCTGACAACGCAGCTTAGTTATGACCTGTAAATATTCACACCTTTCATCGATTAGGCGAACATATACTTGAGGAATGAAGATTGAATAAATAGATAAATAGATATCGGCCACATCAAAATTCTCATGAGGTCACCATATTGTACTGTTCACCAATTTTCGAATTTCCAGCATTGCGTGTTGCATATTTCAATCGTAAAGTTTGATTAGCAGAAATAATATTCCGCTATGTTGACGGTCCTCGAGGTATGAATTGAGATAATTTGAATAATTAATAAATTTTCCGGAATATGTATGATATTCAAGTCATTTATTTTATACTGGCGTATTTGCTGCCATTAAAGCTCAATCTGTTGACAAACAAACAAGAACAAAGTAACCATAAGTTTTCTCTGTAGAGGGTCGATTGTGTATTTTTAAACTTGAGATTTATTTTTGAAATATTTTAAGATTTTAAACAACTTCATGAATGGTATATAATCAAGATTGTGCTCATAAGTGATACGCGCTTTGATACGCGCTTCCACATACGATTGTTGAGACCACATATAATTTCTAAAGGACTACTACATTGGCGATTAAGTTAGTAACTCTCAGACCTACATATTGCTTGAGACTCCCTCAATAACTAATATCCATAAACTCTAAGAAGGTTCTCGTTTTTTTTGTGAACGAGGCTGACAGCTCAGTGGGAATACAAAGGTTTTCATGACTTTTACTTCTCGGTTTGATAAGTTCTTACTAAATGACTTGAGGATAACTTAGTCACCTCTTTCTTTTCTCTGATCTTCTCGAGAAGATGAGCTCTAGTCATGGGTTCCCCATTGTCTCCATCTTCTCCCGTTCCTCGACTAAGAAAAGCTTCGCCTTCACTGCAAACAGACAGTTTTACTGATTTCGGTAAGTTTTTTGAATTGGCTAAGATTAATTCATGTGTCCCGTCGTTCGGAAATTGACAAAGCTCGCTCACATCCTTGTGACCGAGTCGTCTATTGTACTTTAAACCAACCACCAAATAAGATCAGCTAATTTTGTAAGACAAGAAATTAAATATTTTTAAGGGTACTTAGTAAATTAATATTCGCATAGTAATCATGCTTGGAGTCATCTTTTTTGTTGTTTGAGATCTAAATTCGTTGCAAAACCATTTATGTAAGTTTTTTTTCTTATTGAGCACCCAAGTGATGAAACTATAGGGACCCAAGTGATGAAACTATAGGGACCCAAGTGATGAAACTATAGGGACCCAAGTGATGAAACTATAGGGACCCAAGTGATGAAACTATAGGAAAGAAAAACGGGTTTTTGTGAGTTTTTTACTCAGTAAAATTTCATTTGCTCTTAGAGCAATCACTTCCGCTCTGTAAACCCTTTTGTTTCTGAAAGATGCGTATTCAGACGCCAGTCTAATTTGTTAAACTATAATACATACGAATGCCAGTTTCTCTGGTCAGGAGGATGTACTGATTAGTTTTTACCCAATTTTTTCCCGAAATAACTCGATTGCCATACAACCTTGTTAAAGAGACTGAAAACATTCTGCATGGAAGGTTATTAGACATCGCGTTTTTCTCCTACTAACTATTTCGTTCAGGAAACGGTTCCTCTAACTCATCTTCTTTATTTCGCTCCCCTCAAACTTTGTAATTCATTATAACTTTGATTAAAGCAAAACTTTTAATGTGTACTGTTTTTTTAATTCAGTTTCCACTCTACTCGTTTACTTCTTCTTCACTATTCCAGAAACAAGAAAAGAGAGAAAAATGAAAACTAGTATGTAATGGCTAATTTTCAGGTAAAAATATGAAGGATATTAATGTTTTTTTTTGAATAAAAGTTGGGTATTTTCTTTTCGTAAATCTTAGTTTCCACTCTCGTTTCGAACTATTTTTTTTCTGTGTTTCTTTTCCTCAGTTGTTTTCCGGAATGGAAGCAATAAATCTTCGGCTATCTCTTTCTTTTTCTCTTTCTCTTTCTCTTTCTCTTTCTCTTTCTCTCCCTCTTTCTCTCCCTCTTTCCCTCCCTCTTTCTCTCCCTCTTTCTCTCCTCTTTCTCTCCCTCTTTCTCTCCCTCTTTCTCTCCCTCTTTCTCTCCCTCTTTCTCTCCCTCTTTCTCTCCCTCTTTCTCTCCCTCTTTCTCTTCCTTTTTCTCTCCCTATTTCTCTCCCTCTTTCTCTCCCTCTTTCTCTCCCTCTTTCTCTCCCTCTTTCTCTCCCTCTTTCTCTCCCTCTTTTTGAAATCACACGGATGCTAGCTAGAGAGGACGAAGGGTGAAGAGAACCTAAAGATCAAAGTTGATACGAAAAGAACAATGATAAAAGGATAAAAGGATAAAATACGCTTTCTTTTTTCTCTATCATCTCATGTCCTCTCTCTTTTTCTTTTTTCGCTATTCGATGTGTCTAGAAAATATTAGAGAAAAGAACATGCAAGTAAGCAACAGCATCGGCCGAAGCAATCTCAATATCTGTCAGAGGATCGAGAATGATAGGAAGACGTATCAGAGTTGAACAAATACTCGTCAAGTATCGTGTCATTCATTCAAAAATGCAATCATTAGAAAAGTCAAAAGAATGGAATTGTTGAATTACTGGAAAAACATGTCAAAAGCAAAGCTTGGGGTTTGTAATATTACGAAAAATTAGGAGCAGCTTCAAAGATAGACTCAGAAATAACCAATTTTTGAAATTGATTCCTGTCATCGAAACTTGTTTAATACTCATGAAGGAATGGTTTTAATACTCATGAAAGAATTGTTTTAATACTCATGAAAGAATTGTTTTAATACTCATGAAAGAATTGTTTTTCCAAGCTGAAATTGTTCAAGTTTACAAAAACTTGGAGATTTCGAAAGACTTCAAGAAAATTTCAATTTTATTTTTTGACCTCATGAGGAAGTTGTACCATAAGCAGAAGAACTCCGTTCGAAAAGATTAACCAAAAAACCTGCTTTTATTTTTAAACTACAACAACTTGGTTACTCTTAGACGAGTTCCACATGAACTCGCCTAAGAGTACCCTCCTAAACAAAAGTTATAAACAAAACTCTATGTAGTATGGGCTATGGTACTATCACATTGACAAAACTAATCCCCGGGCGGGATCTAAATATCTCTTACCGTGAGTTTGAAGGCGTGAAACACACTATTACTATTCCAACTCTCAGAACCTCCAAAGCAGATGAACTCATACATTCTTGAAGCGTCGACGGAACTTGTTGATGAAGTACCGGCCTCGCCTTCAGGTCCCGGCACATTCAGAAACGCACCATTCGGTAAGTTCGATGAAGTCACAGTGGACTTACGGAACACCGTCAAGAGGTCATAGAAGACTGATTGACGTCTCTGTACTGCGGGCAGCTCTGCGAGGCCAGCAGGAAGGGCTATTGAGTCGTCCGAGGAGAAGTGCACCATTTCTGGTAAGGATGGGTTTAGACTCACTGCCAGTTAGCGAGCGAAGTCAGCAGACTGCACTTAGGTTCGAGAGGAAAGACTTAATTTTTTGAATTCAGTCTTGGAATTAAGATTATGCTTATGTAACCCTCACTCGAACAACAAACCCTGCTCCCATCTACTCTCAGGAACTGAACTGGCTGGCGCAGCCGTTCTATTTCTTGCCGGTAAGCAGCCTCTACTCGGCCGCAATCAGACTTTCGCGTGACTACTATACCTGCTATAACCTAAACGCTAACAGGGCTCCTAAACTCTTAAACACGAGTGATGAAGATTCAACTTACTGAGGTACCGGTACTTTTTATATGCTTGGATAAAAAGGTTTCGTTTCTCAAAGAGTAGTTGGGATTTTCTCACATTAGCAATTCTTTGCTGAAACTTACTGTAAAGAGAGAGGGAAAGTTTATAAGATGGATGATCACCCGCTTCGGAGGAAGCACAATATCTATTAGAAGTTGAGGTATCGCTCGGCAAATGGGCGTCCTCAGATTTCTAGCCATTCTTTATATTTACTAGTGAGGGAGGAGAGAGGATGAGAAATACTGGACTGGGAGGAGAGACGAAGAGACAGGGAGAAGAGAGATGGAGATGGAAGCTGGTTGAATGGAAATAGCATGGGATGCTGAGAGGGTGAGCAGAAGGGAAGAGAATTAGAGACGTTCAAGAGACTTCATCTATTGAAGGGGCGGAGTAGAGGGAAAAAGAATGATGAAGAATGATGCAAAACAATAAGATGCAGAAGATAAAGAGAAAAGGGGAACGATAAAAACAGAGGAAAAGAGAAAGAGAGAAGCGAGAAGCGAGAAAGACAGAGAGAAGAAAAGAAAGAAAAAAGAAGAGAATGAGAAAGATATGGAATAACATGAGAGAGTGAAGAGAGAGAGGAGAGAGAGACAAAAAAGAGGAGGGAGATTGATGAAAAAGATCAAAAGAGATATTAAAAAAGAACGAAGCGAACGGCGCAAAAACAAAGAAGAAGAAGAAAAAACGGTAAAATGAACATAAATATTAAGACGAAAAAGGGGTCTCATAAAAAAATCTGGAAATTCTCCTATGAAAATAAACGATTCAAACGGTCAGAAATGAGGAATTATCAGCTTCCCAACTCTTCATTTTCAACCAGAGATAAGTTATATATTTCCCATTAAATATTCTTTTTTTTAAACTATTGGATCAGTTTTTTCTCTTAGTACTATCAAAAGTTGTCAAAAAACCTCATCCTCTTCGGTTTATTTGCTGACACTTTTGGAACAATAAAATTGAGTTTATAATCTTCATCAATGGCTCCGCTTAACTTGTTTCGATCTTTATTTTCCTTTCCCTTTCGCATGTTAGTGACCGTGAGTACAAATTGTCCTTCGGTGAATAAAGCAATTCAAAAAATTAGCTCAAGAGCGGCTCCCAGATAATGTTAAAATGACGCAATCTCGCAGCAAAAATACTAGGTCTTTAAAACCATTGTTCTTGAAACGACATACCATCTCTCCGGGTTTTTTCTCACAGTTAAGTGACCCATCCTGGTTTTGTGTGATTTACTATGTGAGGCTTAACAGCTCAGTTATGTTATTGTATATATGAAGGACACTAACAAGCTTTGGTTTGAAAGGGGGTGGTTTGAAAGCACTGGAAAAAGAAAGAGACATAAATAGAGAGAGGAGAGAAGCGAGATGAGGTGAAAAAATATGAAAAAAGGAGAATTTTTCAAATTTCAAAAACATAGGAGGTTGAGTTCAATTATACGTAAAAGAGTATGATGATGCTATAAAGCAACGATGATAATGATAATCCGCACCCGTGGATAAGTTGTTTTGATGGAATAATTAGGGAAGAAACGTTCACGAGTTCAGTTATCGTCTCCTTGCACGGATTTTGTGAAGATCGTCCGAACTCGATGCAAATCATGACTAAAAATTGTTTGTTTAAATTACTTTATCCACCAAAGGATGAGTTTTCAAGACTCATCGGCTAACATGGGAAGAATCACAGCCAGATAATGTTCAAATTCAAATAACACTGTCGATCATTTCTTCAATACTTGTCGTATTCAACAAGTAACAGACGAGTATGAGTTGAGTCATCCAGACGGACTACATCCAGACGGACTACATGGCGCCAAGAATATTATTCATCCAGACGGACTACATGGCGCCAAGAATATTATTCATCCAGACGGACTACATGGCGCCAAGAATATTATTCATCCAGACGGACTACATGGCGCCAAGAATATTATTCATCCAGACGGACTACATGGCGCCAAGAATATTATTCATCCATACGGACTACATGGCGCCAAGAATATTATTCATCCAGACGGACTACATGGCGCCAAGAATATTATTCATCCAGACGGACTACATGGCGCCAAGAATATTATTCATCCAGACGGACTACATGGCGCCAAGAATATTATTCATCCATACGGACTACATGGCGCCAAGAATATAATTCATCCAGACGGACTACATGGCGCTAAGAATATTATTCATCCAGACGGACTACATGGCGCCAAGAATATTATTCATCCAGACGGACTACATGGCGCCAAGAATATTATTCATCCAGACGGACTACATGGCGCCAAGAATATTATTCATCCAGACGGACTACATGGCGCCAAGAATATTATTCATCCAGACGGACTACATGGCGCCAAGAATATTATTCATCCAGACGGACTACATGGCGCCAAGAATATTATTCATCCAGACGGACTACATGGCGCCAAGAATATTATTCATCCAGACGGACTACATGGCGCCAAGAATATTATTCATCCAGACGGACTACATGGCGCCAAGAATATTATTCATCCAGACGGACTACATGGCGCCAAGAATATTATTCATCCATACGGACTACATGGCGCCAAGAATATTATTCATCCAGACGGACTACATGGCGCCAAGAATATTATTCATCCAGACGGACTACATGGCGCCAAGAATATTATTCATCCAGACGGACTACATGGCGCCAAGAATATTATTCATCCAGACGGACTACATGGCGCCAAGAATATTATTCATCCAGACGGACTACATGGCGCCAAGAATATTATTCATCCAGACGGACTACATGGCGCCAAGAATATTATTCATCCATACGGACTACATGGCGCCAAGAATATTATTCATCCAGACGGACTACATGGCGCCAAGAATATTATTCATCCAGACGGACTACATGGCGCCAAGAATATTATTCATCCAGACGGACTACATGGCGCCAAGAATATTATTCATCCATACGGACTACATGGCGCCAAGAATATTATTCATCCAGACGGACTACATGGCGCCAAGAATATTATTCATCCAGACGGACTACATGGCGCCAAGAATATTATTCATCCAGACGGACTACATGGCGCCAAGAATATTATTCATCCAGACGGACTACATGGCGCCAAGAATATTATTCATCCAGACGGACTACATGGCGCCAAGAATATTATTCATCCAGACGGACTACATGGCGCCAAGAATATTATTCATCCAGACGGACTACATGGCGCCAAGAATATTATTCATCCAGACGGACTACATGGCGCCAAGAATATTATTCATCCAGACGGACTACATGGCGCCAAGAATATTATTCATCCAGACGGACTACATGGCGCCAAGAATATTATTCATCCAGACGGACTACATGGCGCCAAGAATATTATTCATCCAGACGGACTACATGGCGCCAAGAATATTATTCATCCATACGGACTACATGGCGCCAAGAATATTATTCATCCAGACGGACTACATGGCGCCAAGAATATTATTCATCCAGACGGACTACATGGCGCCAAGAATATTATTCATCCAGACGGACTACATGGCGCCAAGAATATTATTCATCCAGACGGACTACATGGCGCCAAGAATATTATTCATCCAGACGGACTACATGGCGCCAAGAATATTATTCATCCAGACGGACTACATGGCGCCAAGAATATTATTCATCCAGACGGACTACATGGCGCCAAGAATATTATTCATCCAGACGGACTACATGGCGCCAAGAATATTATTCATCCAGACGGACTACATGGCGCCAAGAATATTATTCATCCAGACGGACTACATGGCGCCAAGAATATTATTCATCCAGACGGACTACATGGCGCCAAGAATATTATTCATCCAGACGGACTACATGGCGCCAAGAATATTATTCATCCAGACGGACTACATGGCGCCAAGAATATTATTCATCCAGACGGACTACATGGCGCCAAGAATATTATTCATCCAGACGGACTACATGGCGCCAAGAATATTATTCATCCATACGGACTACATGGCGCCAAGAATATTATTCATCCAGACGGACTACATGGCGCCAAGAATATTATTCATCCAGACGGACTACATGGCGCCAAGAATATTATTCATCCAGACGGACTACATGGCGCCAAGAATATTATTCATCCAGACGGACTACATGGCGCCAAGAATATTATTCATCCAGACGGACTACATGGCGCCAAGAATATTATTCATCCAGACGGACTACATGGCGCCAAGAATATTATTCATCCAGACGGACTACATGGCGCCAAGAATATTATTCATCCAGACGGACTACATGGTGCCAAGAATATTATTCATCCAGACGGACTACATGGCGCCAAGAATATTATTCATCCATACGGACTACATGGCGCCAAGAATATTATTCATCCAGACGGACTACATGGCGCCAAGAATATTATTCATCCAGACGGACTACATGGCGCCAAGAATATTATTCATCCAGACGGACTACATGGCGCCAAGAATATTATTTTTGAAGCTTGAGAAGCATGAAAACAAATAAAAAGTTGACGCTTGTAGATTGCTGAATTTCATTATATATCTTAAAAACGCAAAACAATTTAGCCATCGTTTCATAACTTTTCAAAAAAGTTGCTTCCTGTACAATTAATTCTACCTAATACTTTAATGATTTATGATTCATGCAGGTTAAGGTAATTACGATACTCGTCTAGTATGTTTCGATTTCGTGCATCGAGTAATTGGATTTCTTGGAGTTCAAAGTTTTTAATAAACTTTTTAAAAAACATTATTTTGCACTGAGTACTTATTACCAGAACTCTTATTACCTTCAGAACAGTTTTAGTGAAAATTTGAAAATGATCCTTCATTTGAAAACATGAATCAATTGGAAGGATTGTGATATGAACCATTCCAGCATGCTTCGACTACCAGACTCACCAAAACAAGTTCACGGGGGCTTGAATTCGACCATACAAATGCTACCTTTTTTTTTAAACCACAAACACGTTGTGAAAGATTGCCGTAGTTGTATTTTGATTTTTTTGAAGCCATTTTAAATTTGAGAAATCAGATTTGGTTAAACTTTCCTTTTTTTGAATCGCATTTTACCCTAGCATTTTTATAGGTTTAAAATATTTGTTACTCAAATCAACTGGTTGTGTCGGCAGCAGTCAGTTTCATTGATGAGCGAAGTTTAAAAAATTACAAATAGAAATGTGAGAGGATCATATCGTGTGAAGACGACATGGAAATTTTGTTAAAGTTTTTAGTTTTGAACAAAAAATGGTTCCTTAGCAATTTGCTACATCAGTCTACAGTTGTCACCAAAATAGCCGTAACAGTTATTCGCATTGTTTTACCTACCGATTCATTGCTGTTTCAAAGAATTTCAGAAAAATTTGATTCTCTTTTCCGAAAATTTTCGATGATTTTCAACAAAGTTGAACTCTAAAGATGTTTACATACTATGTTTTTGTCTTCACAAAATCGATTGTTTTCTATGTTATATTTATTTTTTATCTGTGAAAAGTCCTTTTTTTCTTAAAGAGTTGTTTTTATGGCCCAGTCCGGTTGTCTTAGTTTTTTTTTGGTTCAACAGAAGTATTTCACCTATGCTCATTCTAAGACTCGTTCGCTCTCACGGCTTTTCACTTTTAGCTCCCCTGGGGACTATTGGCATGAAATGTCTTTTTCAACTAGTTTGCCATGCTCAACAAGCTGAGATATCTATTTTTGAGTCGAAAAAGAAACAAGATTAGGAAAATGGAAGACTTGGCTGGGGAACTAAGAAACGTCGAGAAATGCAGAAATATTCTAGAAGAGGAATGAAAAGGAAAGAAAGAAAAACAGTTTATAAAAACTGGAAGTCTCGAATTCTTGTTCAGTGTGTACATTCAACCTCACCTTATTTTCTCAATTGCCTGAAAAAACTCACCTTCAATTGCCGATTACCCTTTCCGTTTCTAGTAATTTAGTTTTTTTAAAAGTTTTTTTGGTATTCTATACTCAAAACATAATGTTTCTCTACTCGCACTCGTGGAGGGAAACAGTTTAAACTATAACAATTTATATTCAGTGGTTCGAAAAATAACTAATTCTACTTCATAGCCCGGTACATTTTCAATCGAAGTCCGTAAATTGTCCTAGTTCCAAGTTCGGCGAATAGCATTTTCTAGTTTTAAGACCGAAGAATAGCGAGTTCACACCGAAAAGTCTGAGCTACTTTGTGATTAACGAGGCTAGATTACGAACCTAGCGAGATTACTCGCAGAGTATTTGAAAGGGTTTAGTTCGAGTCTCGTCCGTCATCATTCTTCGTCACACTGCCTTCGCATTTTGTCGCTATTTTATGTTTAGAGTTCATTCCACTCATTCTTTGGCAAAACCGATGAACTTCACCACTTCGCTAAGTGTTTATGGGTTTTTTTTTCCATTTTTCCATAAATATTTACCGGAAAAAAAGAAGGGATTGAGAAGATGGAGAAGTTTATGGAGGGTGAAAATTTTTATATTATCAACGTTTTCATATATATTCATGGTAACTTCTTTTTTTTGCGAAAAACAAAACAACTTGGGAGATATGAAACATTAGACGAACGGAAATTCCAGAAGGGTGAATAGGTTCAGTGTAAAACAATGCGTGTAAAGTTTTTTTACTAAAAGTATTTATATCTGAGATCGCTAACTACATATACATATACAGGGTGGCTGGAAAGTACGCAGTCCGTGGTTTAGGAGTGTGCTACGCACTATTTCGTGCACGCACCGATTCCTTTTTTTTGAATTTCGAAGTTTATTGTGTTTTAAACATCGTGTTGAAGTTTGACAACGATTGTTTAAATTTGAAGGTAATGACAAGTCCCCATCTCCAGCGTGCCGCTATCGTCGATTTGCACCACCGCGGGTACTCCAACTCCGACATAGCGAAACGCCTCGTCGTCCGTCGAGATCTTGTCTGGAATACCATCAAACGTTACCGCGAGCTCGGAAATCTCGAGGACCGTCCAAAAACTGGCCGACCTCGATCTGCTCGGACGCCGGCGAAGATAAAAGCAGTGAGGGAGCGAATACGCCGAAACTCCAAGCGGAGCATTAACAAGATGTCCCAGGAGCTCGAAATATCCCGCTGGTCGGCTCAGACCATCGTCAGGGATGACCTCGGCATGCGCCCTTATCGTACTCGCAAGGGTGCCTTGTTGTCTGCCAAGAACAAGGCAGAGCGCGTGAAGAGAAGTCGGGCCTTGCTTCGCGACACGGCCGCACCTGGTGCCGACGAGATAGTCTTCTCAGACGAGAATTTGTTCACGATCGAGGAGGCCTTCAACTCCCAAAACGTGCGGGTTATCGCCAGAGATCCTGAGTAAGCCGATCGCAACGGAAGAGTCGTCAACCGCACCTCTCATCCAGCTCAGTTGATGGTCTGGGCGGCTGTGTGCGCTTCGGGTAAGTCTCCGCTCGTCTTCGTTGATCAGGGCGTGAAGATCAACAAGCAGAACTATATCAAAGACATTTTCGAAGGCGCCTTGCTTCCCTGGACCCGTACGCACTTTGCTGGCCGCTCTTTCTGCTTCCAACAGGACTCCGCGCCCGCTCACAAGGCCGTTGTGACGCAAGAGTGGTGTGCGAACAATTTGCCCACCTTCATAACGAGTAAGCAGTGGCCCGCCTACTCGCCGGATCTCAATCCGCTCGACTATTCCGTATGGTCGGTCCTCGAGGCGAAAGCCTCGGCTCGTCCTCACCCCAATTTGGCGTCTCTGAAGAAGGCCCTGCTCAGAGCTTGGGAGGAACTCGATGTTGATTACCTGCGAGCCACGACTGATGCTTTCCCCAAGCGTCTCCGGCAAGTCATCCGCGCCAAAGGCGGCCGCATTGAAAACTGACTTCACCCAGTTGACATATATATGTTGAGAATAAAATGTGTTGAGTTGAGAGGAATTGGATTATTGATTACGATACAAAAGCGTTTGACTTTCGGACTGCGTACTTTCCAGCCACCCTGTATATGAACGTAACTTCACTGCCTATTTTTCGAAAGCTTGGTAACTGTTTGTAGAACAAAATTATGTAGATTTAATAATGAAATTGAATAAGCCGAACCAATATTCTCCTGACTTTTTTTGAATGTAAGCTTGAACTATAAAAAATCGCTTGAAAACAGTTTTATAAATCTTCAAAAGTATATTATTCGGTTATTCTTCTGCATCACTAAACTTCTCGTCTCACTGTCGTGTTTTTTCTTCTTTTCTACGCTCTTTTCTCTTTCAGTCTAATTTCTTTCTTTTTTTTGGTATTCTTCACTCTTCCCTGTTTTTCAATACCTTTCTAATCTCTCTTTACATCATTCTCTTTTCAGCCGTATGATTCTCATATGTTTCCGTTGCGCCATTTGAGTATACATTGGCCACTTCCTGATTCTCCGAGAAGGCAAATATTTAAAGCCTAATGAAAATCGCTGAGGGCGAAAGTATACTTTTTAAATATAAAGTTATTCCGCGAACCAAAATTTAATTTTGAGAGAATTTAAGCAGTAGAAAATTTTTATACCATGTTTTTTTCGAGAGAGTATGAAATTTTGAACTTTGGATTGAACTGACCTGCTAAACACCTCAGTAGTCTGTTCTTACCTTTTTTGGAATAAACTAAACATACCTGTTTTAAACGTGCGTGAATTGAACTGATCTGTTTTGAGATAAATTCCAAAAAATGATTTGGAACTGAGCTGATGTATCACGAACTTAACTGACCCGAAGGCGTAGAGAATGTCGAAGAGTTCGTCCTCGAGCGTTAGCTTGGATTCTGCTCGGTCGCCGAGGGAACAGGTCCTTTCCCTGGACTGAGGCGCCCTCTTCTTAGTCGAGGAATCTCTTGTCGACGACATCTCACTGGAAAACAAAACATTTTATTTTCCATACATTCGATTTCTTTTGTTGATCCCACACAGATATATGCATGGGGAGGGGTGATGATATTTGCAATAGTAAGAGAATGGTAATGCTTGAACTCATTTTTCTTCGTTTGTTGCTGGAGTGATATAATTCAGTGGTACGGTGCCAGTTACATACTACACTTTGAATTGAAGTTCACACAGCAAAAAAAAGTTTGAGTAGACTTCTCAGTAAGAACATTTTGTCAACATTAATTAGAAGCACAACTGCAACAAACGAATATCTTACTCGAACTTGCTGTAAGATAACGTGTAAAACTTGAAGGTGTCTAGAATAGAAATAGGGAAAAAAGTTATTAAACAGTGGATTTTGAGAATGATTGCAAATATAAAAAAATACTTGAACATGTGAATTTAAGTGCTGGAAGTGATTTAGATAGATAGCTTAACCACCATAGGTAACTAGCTTAATTTCCCCCCAAATATCCTTAAATTTATAACATACCGTATCTATACACTTTTGGCACCAAGTAACCCCAGAGATCATAAAAGTCTATCCGAGATGGGGTTCAATAGAATTTTGTGCCATCAATTCAGTGAAATACGTAAGTTTAGTCTTGATCTTCTCTTCGGTCTCATCCTTGAAGATGTGTCAGAAAAGGAATTTGAATTAACGAGAAAAAACTTGGTCGATGGAATAATGAATTGCAGCGTTGCACTTATAATTTTAGTTGACCGCTTAGTTTTTTTGTTGAAAGTTTAGTAAAATTTCACGTCTGATTCTTTTCGAAAACTCATGACAAAAGTGTTAAGTGTAACTGTGCTTACACTGACTTAAGACCTCGTGACTAACGACCAAGCTTGTTATTGAAACAGAAAACCCGGAGGAACGCCAAAAAAACATTTTAAAAACCAAGTAAGGTAATGTACAATCGATAATATGAACATCGATAATTGAAATTCTCTACGAAGATTTACCTTAATGGTCGGAAATTGTGGGTTATTCGCTAACAAACAGCGGTTAGAAATGAAATTTACATATAGAAATGACAAGGATAGAATGGGATTGCTGCGAACAATCCCATTGTAGCTGAACCGCTTATTCTGGAAGAGTTTCTGTGATAAGTTCAATCCGAGCGTTGTCAAACAATGAAATCATCAAGAAGAGATGAGTAGCGATCATTGTGACAAAAACATTAGAATTAGCCCTCTCTTGGAACAGACGGATGAGATAGATGCGTTCGGGATAACCAATCTGATTGTTTCCATTTCATCATTACACTATTCTTCTCTCAAGTAGAATTCATGTAAACTCTCCCGCCACAACGCCTTTACAAAGATAAAGAAAGCCTCATTATTATTTAAACTATCATTTCGTTACTTAGGGAAGAATAAACTAACAAAAGAATCGGCACTTCTTGACCCCACCTATCAGAGGTTCAAATAGGTAATACGTATGACTTATTTACATTTACAAAAAATTAATTTTATATTAAAAAATTATTTTTTACATCAAAAAACGCTTAGGCTTAGCCAAAAGTTTACGCTAACGAGGCCGTACGGCTTAGGCTAACGAGACCGTATAAAAAAATGCCACTCTCATCTGACCCATTTGAACCTCCGGTAGGGGAGGGGCACTAAACGCAAAAAGTGCCAAAGAATCAACCAGTCATTTGATCAAGGTATAGAAATGAATGGACTGTGTTAATCACAAGATTACAAATTTTCCTTGATTCAAGCGTACTTTTTTATCACAAACAAAGAAAGAAACAAGCATGAAGAGAACTATTCATGCATTTTGCACTGCGGTAGTTCCGAACTCAAAATACATTAGTCATTTCAGAACAGAGGATTTCCTCGCTAAAAAGTAAGAAGAAGGCTTAGGAAAAATCCTTCGTCTCTACTGACAAATGAGCGCCAATGACAGACCATGATTAAAAACCTATAGAAAAAACAATTCCACCAAAATTACACTTACCTAAAAAAATTAATATTCATGTATGTCCATAAAAAGTTAATTATTACATCACCAGGCCACCCCCACCCAAGAAATTCAGGAACTGCTCGGTCTGAACGCATATGCGTTCACACTTCCGGAGACGCATAAGAGCATGACCTTTGCGATTTTATTTTGAGTTCTTCTTAATTACTCTTACTGATTTTTATCGTTTAAGATTTGATTATTTAAAAAAATCAAGTCTACTTTAAAACAATTTGATGCTTAATCTTTGCACAAGTTAAAGACTCGAAGAAGGACTCTTATCAAAAGCTTTAAGTACAATTCACAACAAAAAACACTCTCAGAAGTTTGAGACTTTTCAGATTTTTAAACTCCCATACACGATGTCTTAGTGCTGAAGGAGCACCAACGCATAAACATGAGAAAAAAATTGATATTTATTATGTTTGTTCATATTTATGTATAATGTACTAATCCACAGCTCTAAGCAACAAAAAACCTAATTACTGATTCAAAATTCCTGATTCAATGTCGACACCAATCGTTTTGTTTTCGCTAGGGTTTCTCTCGGACGAGAGTGAAGTCTGCTATGTGAACCTCACTCGGAGAGGGCTCCATCCACATCTGTGCTAATCCCTGATTGAACCATATCTTCTCTCATTCCATTATTATGCTCCTAATCACCGCGTATTCCCAGAATGGATCCTTATCATAACAGTTAAAGTATGTTTGAGTTGGGGCAAAACGGCTTCACCTTTGATAAAAAACTTAAAACTTCATAGAATAATAGTGATTTATTATCAAAAAATTTCAGAAAAAATTTGAGTTAGGGGAGGGTGGGGGGAGGGGGCCGCGGTGAAGGCATTTTTTAAACTATTTTCAGGTCTTAACACTCCATATTTCAATAAGGTGAAAACAGTGATTCATCTCATCAGATTTTCAGTTCTTGCAAAATCGTATTGTGTGAGTGATTAAAGTGAATTTTAAAGGGAATTTTCAACATAATGAAGTTATTAGATTAACATTTACATATACATATTATATGTAAATGTTTTTCCTTCTTATCTAAAAATTTGAATAACTCATCACATGAATTGATCAAAGTCTCTCTAACCGATGTTTGGAGTCGGGTCCTAGGTAAACGTTAAAAAACGTTGAAAAACAATCAAAATTCCAAGTATCATATATCATAGGGTAATTATGAAAAAGCATTAAAAGAAAAATATGGAAGGCATGGAGGCAAAGGCATTGTGCCCTCAATGGGGATTTGTTTCTGACTCAGCGGTGTTATTTTTGAACTTCCATTATCTAGTAAAACCTTTTTTCTCTCTTTCCCTTTCTTTTTTCTGACTCTCTGTTTATCATTCCTATCTATCTTACTCTTCATTTCTTTTTCCCTTTTTCGCTTTTCTTCTTTTACATCTCTCTCTCTTTCTCTATCTGCTTTTCTCTTTCTCGTTTTATATCTCTTTTTTGCTTTCTTTCTCGCATTCTCTGTCTCGCGCTCTCTCTCTCTTTCCTTTATCTCTCTCTCTCTCTCTCTCTCATTTCTTGTTTTTGTTCCTTCCTCCCCAAAGCATCATTTCCATCAGCAGGGTATTTTCTCATTCAAAATCTGTATTTGTCGACTCAATCACTGAGATTTTACATAAGCTCTTGCTTTTTTGTTACCGCGTTCAAGCCTCTCATGACTAATGATATTTTAAAGTTCCGCGCAATTCTTTTGGTAGTTTTCATTTCTTTATGAATTTCGAGTCTTATTAACTTACGGTTGACATCTTTTTCTTTTCTTGAAACGTCCCTTTTTTTATTTCCCTCTCTCAATTCTTCTGGATATTTCTTTTAGTTCCACCCATATTACTACATTATTCACATTGTAACCCTTTTTAAAAAGTTTTGTTAATTAATGCTTAAATCTGCTCTGTCTAATAAACCCTCCCTGTTCCAAGCTTTCTCTTTATGTCTCTGCCTCTCTCTGCCTCTCTCTTCCTCTCTCTATTACTCTCTCTCTATCTTTCTTTCCCTCTCTCTCTCTCTCTCTCTCTGGTTCTCTCTCTCCTTCTTTTTCTCCCTATCTCTCTCTCCTTCTCTCTCTCCCTAGCTCTGTCTCTGTCTCTGTCTCTGTCTCTGTCTCTGTCTCTGTCTCTGTCTCTGTCTCTGTCTCTGTCTCTGTCTCTGTCTCTGTCTCTGTCTCTGTCTCTGTCTCTGTCTCTGTCTCTGTCTCTGTCTCTGTCTCTGTCTCTGTCTCTGTCTCTGTGTCTGTGTCTGTGTCTGTGTCTGTGTCTGTGTCTGTGTCTTTGTCTGTGTCTGTGTCTGTGTCTGTGTCTGTGTCTGTGTCTGTGTCTGTGTCTGTGTCTGTGTCTGTGTCTGTGTCTGTGTCTGTGTCTGTGTCTGTGTCTGTGTCTGTGTCTGTGTCTGTGTCTGTGTCTGTGTCTGTGTCTGTGTCTGTGTCTGTGTCTGTGTCTGTGTCTGTGTCTGTGTCTGTGTCTGTGTCTGTGTCTGTGTCTGTGTCTGTGTCTGTGTCTGTGTCTGTGTCTGTGTCTGTGTCTGTGTCTGTGTCTGTGTCTGTGTCTGTGTCTGTGTCTGTGTCTGTGTCTGTGTCTGTGTCTGTGTCTGTGTCTGTGTCTGTGTCTGTGTCTGTGTCTGTGTCTGTGTCTGTGTCTGTGTCTGTGTCTGTGTCTGTGTCTGTGTCTGTGTCTGTGTCTGTGTCTGTGTCTGTGTCTGTGTCTGTGTCTTTCTCTGTCTCTTTCTCTGTCTCTTTCTCTGTCTCTTTCTCTGTCTCTTTCTCTGTCTCTTTCTCTGTCTCTTTCTCTGTCTCTTTCTCTGTCTCTTTCTCTGTCTCTGTCTCTGTCTCTGTCTCTGTCTCTGTCTCTGTCTCTGTCTCTGTCTCTGTCTCTGTCTCTGTCTCTGTCTCTGTCTCTGTCTCTGTCTCTGTCTCTGTCTCTGTCTCTGTCTCTGTCTCTGTCTCTGTCTCTGTCTCTGTCTCTGTCTCTGTCTCTGTCTCTGTCTCTGTGTCTGTGTCTGTGTCTGTGTCTGTGTCTGTGTCTGTGTCTGTGTCTGTGTCTGTGTCTGTGTCTGTGTCTGTGTCTGTGTCTGTGTCTGTGTCTGTGTCTGTGTCTTTGTCTGTGTCTGTGTCTGTGTCTGTGTCTGTGTCTGCGTCTGTGTCTGTGTCTGTGTCTGTGTCTGTGTCTGTGTCTGTGTCTGTGTCTGTGTCTGTGTCTGTGTCTGTGTCTGTGTCTGTGTCTGTGTCTGTGTCTGTGTCTGTGTCTGTGTCTGTGTCTGTGTCTGTGTCTGTGTCTGTGTCTGTGTCTGTGTCTGTGTCTGTGTCTGTGTCTGTGTCTGTGTCTGTGTCTGTGTCTGTGTCTGTGTCTGTGTCTGTGTCTGTGTCTGTGTCTGTGTCTGTGTCTGTGTCTGTGTCTGTGTCTGTGTCTGTGTCTGTGTCTTTCTCTGTCTCTTTCTCTGTCTCTTTCTCTGTCTCTTTCTCTGTCTCTTTCTCTGTCTCTTTCTCTGTCTCTTTCTCTGTCTCTTTCTCTGTCTCTTTCTCTGTCTCTGTCTCTGTCTCTGTCTCTGTCTCTGTCTCTGTCTCTGTCTCTGTCTCTGTCTCTGTCTCTGTCTCTGTCTCTGTCTCTGTCTCTGTCTCTGTCTATGTCTCTGTCTCTGTCTCTGTCTCTGTCTCTGTCTCTGTCTCTGTCTCTGTCTCTGTCTCTGTCTCTGTCTCTGTCTCTGTCTCTGTCTCTGTCTCTGTCTCTGTCTCTGTCTCTGTCTCTGTCTCTGTCTCTGTCTCTGTCTCTGTCTCTGTCTCTGTCTCTGTCTCTGTCTCTGTCTCTGTCTCTGTCTCTGTATCTGTCTCTGTCTCTGTCTCTGTCTCTGTCTCTGTCTCTGTCTCTGTCTCTGTCTCTGTCTCTGTCTCTGTCTCTGTCTCTGTCTCTGTCTCTGTCTCTGTCTCTGTCTCTGTCTCTGTCTCTGTCTCTGTCTCTGTCTCTGTCTCTGTCTCTGTCTCTGTCTCTGTCTCTCTATCTCTCTTTCTCTCTATCTCTCTATCTCTCTTTCTCTCTCTCTTTCTCTTTCTCTCTCTCTCTCTCTCTCTCTCTCTCTCTCTCTCTCTCTCTCTCTCTCTCTCTCTCTCTCTCTCTCTCTCTCACTTAAAAACGTTGCTTCCTCTCATTAACTGCTCTCTTCATTTCTCGCTCCAAGAGCAAACGGTTCGGCCTTAACACCATCCCATCTTGCCTTGCTTGCTTTCTCAATATCTTGCGTGTATTCCCCAGAGCGAACACATGCTTTAAGTTTGCACGCCACCCTTTTCGTCTTTCTCTCTCTCTCTCTCTCTCTCTCTCTCTCTCTTTTCATCTCTCTCTCTCGTTCTCTTTTTTTTCTGAATTTTTCCTTGACTATATTTTCATATTCTTTCTCTATTTCCTCGTATCTTCATTTTTTTCTTCTTATGGTACTTCATCTTGAGCGTATTCGTAAAAGAGCCGCCGCTCTCTCTCTTTATCTGTCTCTCTGTGTCTCTCTATTTCTCTTTATGTCTTTGTCTCTCTTCCCGAGCCTCTTTATCACAATTTTTTTCACCCGAGAATTTAACACGAGAAAAAAAGAAGCTGGGCAGTTCATTTGCAAACCCGCCACCCTCGTTACTGGGTTGACAGATTCTGCACGCGAATGGGTTGGACGGGATACAAAAACATAGTAGGAGAAAGCGCGTTCGAACTTAGTTATCTGTGCAGGAATATAATAAGTAATTTGGAGCAAAAAGACTGAAAATGATAACAATTAAGAAGGAGACAGAGAAAGAGGGAAGAGAAAGAAAGTGCGCGAGAGATGAAAGATATAGAAATATTGGAGAGAAGAGAGAGATAGAGAAAAAACAGGAAGAAGAAAAGAAGAGAAAGAAGAAGAAGAAAGGGGAGAAAAGAGAGAGAGAGAGAGCGAGAGAGAGAGAGAAACAAAGCTACAGACTGAGAAAAAAGGCAGAGTCGAACTAAACTCTAAGGGATGAACTCTGAAAAAGATAAATGGAGAGTGATTGTTCTACACAAATTTTCAAGGCTACAAATTTCGTTCTACACATTTTCTTGAATGACTACTGAATGAATTGCACAGACAAAGGCGGTGTACGAGGCGGAGTATAACTTAGCATTCATTGTTACCAAGAACGAGTTCGTTAGCACTGTATACAGTCGTATCCTCCCAGCGTTAAAACCGCCAAAAAAGGCGGTTTAAACATTGGGAAGTAAATAGGCGGTTTTATCCGTTTCCAAAACTGCCAAATTTGACCGTTTTTTTCTGTGTGTATAGACGGGTCAGAGATATAGAGATACCAAACCCAATTTAGTTAGCTTTGCATACACGGGATCGAGCACAGCCGTATTTCTCTAACCGAGAGCTCTTGCTTATGTAAATGAGAGTTTATAAGCTTATGTAAATATACCCTACTACTCGATGTTTATAAGCAACGAGTTTTTGTACCAAACACAGAAATGGACCGTTTGCACAAACATGTGTAAAAATCGCGTGGTGTTGCGGGAACCGAACCCGCGACCTTCGCTTTCCGGGCGATGCTTTTACCCACCGAGCTAGATACCATATAATGTACATTTAAGGGACCGTTCCGTACTAATTCTCATTCTTGTCTCAGTTCATTCTTGTCTCAGTTCTCTCTACCGAGCGGTGAGTGTCCATAGTGCTCTGTGTATCGATTTCTTCCGTGCTCTTACTGCCTTTACTGCCCAAAATGCCTCCCAAAAGACGAGCCGAAAAAACTTCCTCCAACGATTGTGATCCTACTGGAGTTGCTGCTCTGACTTCAGCACTCGACAGCTGTATTTCTGCCGAATCAGAAGCAAAGAAGCCTTCCCTGCCTCCTCACGTCTTGCTACTCCTGAAGACGTGCGCTGTTGTCATCAAGAAACTATCAGATATACATTCCACTCAGTCCCCCACCGTCGATCCAGCACGAAATTGAAGAGGACAAAAGACTCCGATCTATTGTCATCGAAAAGGCTCCAGAACATCCGGATCCTACTGCTCTCCCTTCTTCACAAACAGCTCATGACAACGCTCTGGTTCTCTCGCTACTCGACGCAGCTGGCGTAGCTGTTCACGGACTGGCCCATTTTCGGATGGGTATCAATCACAACTCTAATGGGCGACCGGCCTCCAGACCGCTGAAGGTCATTCTTCCAGCGAAGTCACTTCAGCGGCAACTTCTCGCACGTGCTTCTTCACTTCGGAATGACAACCGCTTCAGAAACATTTTCATTCGGCCAAGTCTGACCAAAGAAATGCGAGAGAAGGAGTTCTTGCTTCGGCAAGAGAAAAGAAGACTAGTGTCCGAGGGGAAAGACGTCGTTGTCTACAATGGAGAAGTGATACCAAGAGCAGAAGCCGACGCTATTCGTCGTTCGAGGCTGCAAACTGTTAGACCTTTATCTTCTTTCCCGTCAAACTAAGATCATGTCCGGGTAAGAATTCTCTCAAGTTCTTCTATTTTAACATGCGCTCTATATGTAATAAACTAGCAGCCTTCCGAATTTTTCTAGAAGCTGAGCAGCCAGATATTGTAGCGTTGTCCGAAACTTGGCTCCATGGTAGGATTAAGGATTGTGAAATTGTTGGAGATCTCCCTTATGTTGTTGTGAGAACGGACCGTGACTCTAGAGGCGGTGGTGTTTGCATTGTTATTCGTGATGTATACTCTTTTACTAAGCCAGCAATAGATTTCTCTCGTACAGAAGTCATAGCCATCGATGTTCTTATTTCAGTTTGTTTTCTACGAATTGTTGTGTGTTACCGTCCACCCAGTTATAGTTCCGATCAGACAAGAGTTTTTTGTGATTTTCTATCCGACCTTTTCTCAACATCTAATCATCCCTTCTTCCTGGTGGGCGATTTCAATTCTGATTCCCTGAGTCCTCCTGTGAGTCTTTCCGATAATATAATTCATTCTCTGATTTCCTCCTTCAACCTCTCGTTTCTGTGCCGCCTCCCAACGCGCCAAAACCGATCACTTGACTGGTTCGTTACATCTCATCCTTCTCTTTTCTCCGAGTCCCGTATTATTCCCTCATTTCCGTCTTGTGATCATTTAGGATTCGATACCAATATACATATATGCTTGGACCGTATCGACGTTAAACATGTTCCAGACTATTCTCGAACTGATTTTTCTGCTTTGAATGATTACTTGTCCTCTATAGATTGGGAAGCTGGAATATAGAATATAGAACCTATCGACGTTAAATTCTAAATATAGAACCTCATTTTTGCTCTTCTCTTTCCTCCAAAACGGCTGCAATGTAACGTCGATAAATAAACCCTGCCGTAATGTTTTCCTTCTTCATCCTACTCGAATGGCCGCTTCATAACGACGCCCAACAGACCTCAGTTGTTTTAAAATACCGCCCAACAGACCTCAGTTGTTTTAAAATACCATCTTATATTGTCGCCTGAAGCCTCTGCAACCCTCCCTCCTCATAAGATTTCATCTTCTCAAAACCCCTATTATACTCTATCATACATTGTGTGATAAAACAATTCAAGCTGCTTTCGATATGTTCTTTTGTGTAGATGACCTTTACTCTCGCTTCCTACTATTCCTCCACCACGCTCTGTCCTTGTATGTTCCAATGAAGGCCCCTCGCTCGTCTTTCTCTGCCTATCCACCCCATATTCGTAGTTTGATCTCTTATCGAGATGCACTATTTCGCAATATTCGTTACCCACTTGTTCGAAAACTGTATGAAAAAGCTAGTTGTGATCTACTTAAACAAATCAACAAGTGGAATAAGCACTGCCTCAAGAAAAGGCTCACATCCTCTCGTAATTTGTACCGGCATATCTCTTCTCTCACACGTCCCAAACCCAATCCTCCTCGTTTTCTCATTGATCGAAATGGTTCTGTTTTGACTGACTCTCAAAGTAAATGTGACTTACTAGCAGCTGAGTTTGCCTCTTCCTTTACCCATGATGACGGTTTGTTACCCCGCCCCGCTGGAGATCCCATTCTTCCACAAACTAATCTAAGTATCTTTCTTCCGTATACTGTTTCACGTGCTTTGTCTAAATTGAAATACACGGGTAGTACCGGTGCCGATGGAATTCCTCAGCTTGTGTTCAAAATGTGTCATTCTTCGCTTTCGGTTCCTCTATCCCACATATACAACTTCTGTCTTATCACATCTTCGACTCCTGCTATTTGGAAGCATTCTTTTGTGACCGCAATTCCTAAACAAGGCAAAGAACCCTCGTCTCCTTCTTCCTATAGGCCCATATCGATATTGTCCCCTGCATCGAAGACAATAGAGCGCCTACTTCGTAGGACTATTATAGAGCATCTAGAAAGATTCGATGTGTTGTCTAATTATCAGCACGGTTTTCGAGAGAAGGCTTCTGTTGTCACCAATTTATTGATGTGTGAGGAAGACTGGACGAGAGCGCTAGGGAGTGGACTTTCCACCGATTTCAATTTTCAATTTCAATTTTATTACGTGAAAACATTACATGCAGCAACGCATAAATTAATCACGTGGTACGAGAGATTAGACAATTGAATTGTTTGAATTACATAAATAGGTGAAACAATGCAGATTACATCCAGGCAAACATATATCATTCATCAACACTATTAATTTCGGTGAATATACGAGCTGATCGTATAGAGAAGGCATTTCTTCTGCAAATAGTTCTCGGAGCAGGGTGGATTATTTTGAAAAATGCGCCTCTAGTGTTGGAAGCTCTTATTTCAAAGTTGTGGTGCGTCCTGTTAGAGAGTACTTTTTTCCCAAATATCAGTTTCAAGAGTAGTTTGAGGTCGTTAGATTCTCTAACAGACAGAAGAGATACTAGGCCTAGTTGATTGTTTCTCGTCTGACTACTTGGCATATTATTAAACGAACAACCAAAGCACCGGCGAAAAACTCGACGCGTAAAATAATTTTGAACCTTCTCTAGTACAGCTATGTCCTTAGCGAAATGTGGGGAGTAAACAGTTGTACAGTGTTCTACAATAGATTTAATGTATATCTTGTAAGCGTTAACAAGTACATCCGGTTTACGACTCTTGAGAACTTTAAGAATAAGATGACATTTACGCTTTGCTTTCTGAGCTATTGTTGAGCAATGAGCAGAAAAAGTCAACTTGTTGTCTACAATAAATCCTAAATCACGAATCTCGTTGAGGTAGGGTAGGGAGTGACTATTTATAGAATATGGAAAATGAGGGGAACTCTGGGTACCAATTCTTAACACAGCACATTTTGGTAGAGATAAAGGTAATTGCCAAGCGTCGCACCACTCCACTATGGTATCAATCGAGTGTTGCAGTGTTGTATGAGAGTCTGTTTTAGAAAAAGACTTATAAACTTTCATGTCGTCTGCAAATACTTTAATTTTACAATTAGAAGAAGTTATCATATTCACTATCTCAGATGTATAAATGATGAATAATAATGGGCCTAAGACACTGCCTTGGGGAACACCACTGGTAACCATGAAATTATTAGAAAGTGATTGATTAACTCGAACTTGGTAGGTTCTAAATAAGCTTCGATCCACGAAATAATTCTGGGAGGGAGTTGAATGGACTTTAGTTTATAAATAAGTTTAGAGTGAGAAACTTTATCGAAGGCTTTCTCAAAATCGAAATAAATGATATCTGTGAACTTTTTCTGGTCTACGGCTACAGAACAGTCTTCAAGGAACAGTAACATCAACTGTTCTATTGATCTCTTATGGCGAAACCCGAATTGATCATCTGGCAAAATCTGGTTTATCTCACAATGTTTCTCTATTTCTTTACTCAACACTTTCTCGAATATACGGGAAAATAGTGATGTTATACTGATGGGACGGTAATTGGAAGGACTATTGTAAGGAGGCTTCTTCTTAACTGGTGTGACTATGGAATGTTTCCATCTGTTCGGGATTTCAGATGAAAGGAAAGATTGGTTATAAATTATTTCAAGCGGAATAGACAGAGGGACAGCGATTTTCTTGATAAAAAGCATATTCAGATGATCTGGGGTAGTACAAGAAGACATTGGGTATTTCTCTATTAGTCTACAAATATCATGACGCGTAAACAAGGGTTCTTCTAGAGAGGATGCTCTCAAGACTGAATTATGAGAGAGTGGAGGAAGCTTACCATTGTCTATGGTGTATGACTTCTGGAAGAATTCTCCAAGAAGATTTGCTTTTTCTAAGTCTTTAGATACTGAGATGCCGAGTTCATTCACCAAAGTGTCGACACCGCTTTGTTTCTGGGATGTATTAGACCTTATATACTTGAAGAACAAGTTTTTGTTCTTACTATTAACAATGTTCTTTTCTACATTTAGGTTGAATTTATCTACAAACTTTTTGCATTTCTTACTGGCTTTAACATAAATGTCATAGTCCTCACTTAGTCCACTAGAAACATAGTTGTTCCAGAAGAGAAAACGCTTTTCTTGAGCTCTCTGTATATGCGTTGGAAGAGATGCATGGGTCGCTAGAGAGACCTTCTGGATAGGAGCGAATTGCTCGGAAAAGTCCTCTAGTATGGATAGTAACAATTCGTACATTGAATCTGTATCTTTGATGGGGTTGAATAAGCAATGCCAATCTAAATTACATAATGAAGGGAGTAATAAGGAATAGTTTATTTTACTGTATATGCGTCGATACGAGTAAAGAGGAATTTCGTGGAATAGGGAAAGTTCGAAACTGATTGATTCGTGGTCTGAATTACTGAATGAGGGAGTGACACATGGGTTCTTCAATAAATCTTTGCTATTGGAGAGGAGGAGGTCTAGAATGTGTGATCCTCTCGTAGGGCATCTAATATATTGATTCATCTGAGTGGCTGAGCAAAATTCAAGAAATGATTTGGAAGCGGGATTCGATGAGGCTAGAGGGGATTTATTCCAGTCTATGTCGGGTAAGTTAAAATCTCCCATTATAATACATGGGTGGTTGCAGGTGACTAGATCAATCAAGAGGTTTAATAACCTCTCGCTCTTCGGTGTGTTTATATGAGGGACTCGATATAGACTAATGAAACGTATCACGTGAGATTCTATTTCAATATCAATAGCTAGGATTTCATGAGAATTCTTGATTGATTGAGAATAGATAATTTTGAATGATAATAAAGAGTGTATGAGAAATAGCACTCCCCCGCCATTAGTTATTTCGCTCCTATCACATCGAATAATGTTATATTGAGAGATGAAGGAGGAGAGAACAAAAGAGTCCGGGTATCTATCCGATAGCCATGTCTCACAAAAAGAAATTATAGAGTATCTCTTTGACAGCAAAAGTTGTAGATCATTAATCTTATTCACTAGAGATCTAACATTTGCGAAATAACAATTCACGTGACTTGTGGAAGACCGGCGATTTTGGTCTAGTTTAAAGAACGATTAGGACGAGGTGACATGAATCTTCGAGGAGGTTCAATACGCTCGGCCATCAGTGGGCGAGGTTTGCTATAACTCAGAGGGGGACCGAAAAGAGGAATATGAGGTTTTGGCTTACTCCTATCAGCCAGCCAAGCACGGACTGCCCGGTCATAAGTTCTCTCAGCTCTAGTCTGTGAATGTCTCAAATACAAATCGGAGGAAAAACGGGAAAGTACATCGCGACATAGAAGAGTTTCTTGTTGATGTCCTATTGTTGGGAGTACTATTTTGAGTGGGCGGGGAGGAGCATTTGGTGATTTCGGACGATGAGAAGGCATGCGATAGACTTTAACAGGACACGCTTCAATTTGCATCGCGTCTAGAATGCAACGAACTCTTTCCCAGTCGTCATCGACACGTTGCGAAGCGTTGGGGGAACGGGACTCAGGAAGGCGGAAAAGTACTACACTGCGATGTCTCTCCATCCGATCAGCTCTTTCGGATGGAGACTCGTAATACTTGAATGATGGAGAAGTAAGCGGTGGTGACTGCGGCGTAGGGGTAAAATTGATGATCGGGGGAGGTACAGAAGTAGATGAGAGAGGCTTAGTAGAAGTGGTAATAATCGAAGAGGGAGAAGTATTGCCATGAACACACTGGGGGCTAGCATTCACTTTCAACAATTGTTCGGCGAGTTCCTCTACTTTCATAGTAAGATTCTTAATGAGTTGACCTTGGGCGTCAACAAGGGAGGCCAACTTGGTGTTCTTCTGCTCCAGTAGAAGGTTCTTCTCATCACTTTTCTTCAAATAGTTATAGAGCTCAGTTAGAGGGTCCGCTTCCTCGGTCACTCGTCTTCCTCTCGTTGTTGTGATGTTTCTCATCCTGTTAAAAAGAGAAACGAGCGGGGAGGAAATTTGAGGAGAAATTGAAGACTCCATTTATACGATGATGGATAAGAAGTGATAAAGCGAACTCACTCACCGATTATGGTGCCATATAATTGAAAGCGAGCCTTGGCACCAGGCTTTGAGCGTGGCAGGGTAATCGATATTAGTCCAATAGGAAGAGCAATTTGACAGAGCGATATGAAGAGTCACCGCTCGTTAAGAACACGAAAGGCAAGAAAACGATGTCATATATCTCGATTTTTCTCGAGCTTTCGATACAATTAGTATTCCTAAGCTTCTCTACAAGTGTAGACATTATGGTATACCATCTCAATTGTTATTGTTTCTGGAATCCTTCTTGACAGATCGCACTTTTTCAGTTCGCATTGGTAGGACTCGTTCTCCTCAATTTAATGTGACATCAGGGGTTCCCCAGGGTTCTGTTCTTGGACCCCTGCTATTCATCTTATACATAACTGATTTGAACCATGTACTAGCTCAATTCCCTAATGTGCATTTCCAAGCATTTGCCGATGATATTAAAGTGTATGTGTCTTATAACAAAGATACCCTTTTAGAGCGAAGTCAAGAACTACAACTTGCACTCGATGCTATTACTGTTTGGTGTGAATGTAATCAACTCTCCTTGTCTCCCAGTAAAACTCTTCATCTGCATATAGGGTACCAATCTCTCATCGCCTCCTATTCAATCTGCCATGTTCTGTTATCACGTGTCAACCAAGTTCGCGACCTGGGAGTACAAGTTGTCTCATCATTGCGCAGAGGCCCAGCTGTTGAAGATCGAGTGAGCAAAGCAACGGCAGCCATGTATTCACTCCTCCGTGCTGTTCCCATCAACGACCCAGTTATTCTACTCAAATGCTTTTCCACATATATACTTCCTCATCTAGAATTTGCATCTTGCTTCTGGAATCCATATTATAAAAAAGACTGCAAAATTATCGAGAAAGTACTTGAAGCTTTTACTCGTATTGTATACTACCGATGCTTTCCTAATCCTGATTATCCACGTGCACTTCCTTCTTATTCTTGTCGATTGGCTAACCTAGGTCTTTCTTCCTTGATAGACAGGCGGAAAGTCGCGGATCTTATGATGGGTTGGAAAATTTACAACAATAGTTCCATTGTCGCGAAGGAAAAGTTCTTCCAATGGGTTCCGATTACACGGACAAATGTTAACGGTTTGTATGTCGAAGCAACACAGAATACGGCCCGTTTCCATTGTTTCTCATTAAGGGTAGCACGTATGTTCACTAGATTATCGAGAGATGTGTTGAATGTTCCGAGTGAACACGTTTTTAAAAAAGCTGTCATCAATATCATTGATACACTTTAGTCTTTCCGTTTCGAATCAGCAGACATATGGATGTAATTATTAGACACTATGACGCGCTCTGTAATAAATTGTTACAAGAATTGTCTTAGATTTCTTTTCTTTTTTTTTCTTTGCTTCTTAAAGACACCATTGTTATCTGTGGTTTTTGAATGTTTGTTTTTGCACTGACAAGTGTAGATAAAATATATATATATATATATAATGTCAGCAATAAGATTGAAATCAGTATGGTCGAAGAGAAGTTAATTTCGGCCTTCAGTCACGTAAGGGCGTCAAAAAAGGACTGAACAGAGTGGCAGTAATTTTTTCTCTACGGTTACATTTTTCTCGGTAGGTTTCAGGTTTAAAGTCATAGATTCCGTAACCTCGGAGAAAATTCATCAATAGCTAAGATATTTTTCAGAAAAATTTCGGCAAGAACAGTAATAAGGAGATTTGAGAAGATATAATAAAAGAGAGGAACTGATTAAACCATGGCCTAGACCAGTTAGTTTAGTGGTCTATTCTTCAAGGAGAATATTCAACTAAAAAACTGTTTTCAATCATTCAAAAAAACATGTTTCAAAAAAGTTTCTGCATAATAGTTCGTTAAGTGAGAAGATTTTTCATCCGAAATCGAAGATCGAAGCTGCATGTAAGTGAATTTGATATGCGAAAAATGCTATCATTCGCAATTCAGAGAAGTCTTTTTTGAACTTTCTAGAGAGGAATGCCTCAGCCATTCAAAATGGTAAAAAGTTCCGTAAACTGAATAAAATTTAAATACAAGTGACATAAGATTTGGAAAATTAAGTTCTCGTAGCAATGTTTTGAAACAATGCGAGCTTCGATGCTGTTAAAGGAAAGACTTTCCAAGTTGTCAAAGCGCTCGGTCACACTGCACTAGCTTAGTAACATATTGAGTAAATGCTGTTGATCTAGTGTGGTGTAACCGTGAACGATGTAAAAAGTTTAGAATTGGGAAGACTGACTAAATAGAATGCACCCGGAGAATTGGGAATCTTTGATTTCCGCAAACCAGGAATGAGTCCTTTCCTTTTTTCAGGCAGTTCTTCCCTTATTCACCTTTTTCTTTAAAAGCTAGACTGCTATTTATTCCTATCTCTTTTTCTTTTCTCCTGGTCTTTCTCTTACTGATTCTTTTTCACTTTCTCAATCTCTTCCCTCCACTACTCCACCTCTAATTTTATTTTTAACTGTTTTGTTGTCTCCCCCTCGCTCTATCCCTTTCTCTTTCACTTTTTCAATTTCTCTGTATCACTCTCTCTTGCTCTTCATCTCTCTCTCGATCTTTTCATCTTTCTCTCTTAATTCTACTCTTTTTCTTCGACTTTTTCTCTTTTCTCTTTCCGTCCTTCTCTGTCTCTCTATCCTCTTTTAACTTGCTTTGATGCATTTCCCAAACAAAGCCATTGGCCACCTCATTCCTCGTTGTTCACCCTATCTGCGAGTTTCTTAACATATTTATCTGCCTTCCGCTATTTTCCTTGAAACTCTCCCAGTTTTCTCTGTTTCTGTTTCGTTTCCTGTTTCTGTTTCCAAAACTCTGCTATCTTCTATTTTCACATCCTCTTTCTCTTTCTCTCTCTTTTTCTATTTCTCTCTCACTCTTCCTTTCATCTTGTCTCTCTAATTTTCTTTTCTTATCTCTATGTCTCTCGTTTTCTGTTTCTCTCTCTTTATCGCTTTCTCTCTTTATCTTCTATTTTTCCTCAGTCTCTCGTTTTTATTTCTTTATTCTATCCATGTCCAATCTTCTCGCAGTCTTTCTTCTTGATCTCCCACTGCTCGGCTAACTGCTTTCTCTCTCTCTCTCTTTTTCTCTCTCTCTTTCTTTCTCTCTCTCTTTCTCTCTCTCCCTCTCTCTCTCGCTCTCTCTCTATATATCTCTCCCCCTCCTTCCTCGTTCATCATTAACCCTGCTTCCCAATCTTTTGATTCTCTGTTAACCTTACTCCGCCTTCTTTCTCTCCGTCACAGCAACCCACAGTTGATTTAACACATTCTTCCTGGCTTCTGAATTAGTTGTGCCTCCCCCCTCCCTCTGTGGTCTATTAGTTGTGCCCCCCCCCCTCCCTCTGTGGTCTCTTAGTTGTGCCCCCCCCCTCCCTCTGTGGTCTCTTAGTTGTGCCTCCCCCCTCCCTCTGTGGTCTCTTAGTTGTGCCTCCCCCCTCCCTCTGTGGTCTCTTAGTTGTGCCCCCCCCCCCTCCCTCTGTGGTCTCTTAGTTGTGCCCCCCCCCTCCCTCTGTGGTCTATTCAGTAAAAGCAACCACTGGCTTGAATCGGTCTTGCTTCCTCTTTCGCTTCATGCGCCCTACTTTTCTCAGCTGAGTTGAGCATTCCTACTGAACACCTTGACTACTACGAACATTCCACCACACAATTGGGAAATGCGAATGACATTTTGAGAATGACAATGACCTGTGAACATTTTTACTTCGTATCAAGCGGAAAAATTAAATGTATGGGCGGTAAATGTTTTAGCGATTTTGAAATCGTTTAGTCAACACCAAAAAGAATAATTAACAGGAGATTCGTTTGTCGAACAAGCTATTAAAGAGAAGAAATATTGCGGTTTAAAATTCTTCTTTTTTAGCTTTGAGCTTATTCAACTCATTTGATCTATGTATATAAGAAGGGGAATCGCGTTAATTGATATTCTGTATGTGTCAAATTATTCAATCTTTATTCCGAATTGCATACTAGTGTTACAAGGAAAGGTGTGCGAAGGGGATCACTGTCACATAAGTGAGTAGTAGGTAAAAATGAACCGTGGCATAGTTATACAGGAGAATAAACAATGAACAAAAACTAAATCTAATTTCGGATTAAAGAACTAGGCACGATTTCATCTCTAGAAAGATATGAGATAGAGGTTTTAAAAGTTTGATATGATTTCAATGTAACGATTTCGTTAGGCAAGTTGTTCTAGACATCAAATGTAATGAGAAAAAAAATAGGATGAGAAATCTCTCAATCGCAAAAAAAACCGGGCTAGAACATTCTCTTTCGACTTTGGAAAAAGAATCAAAGAAAAAAGAAAAAATCAGAAGAAAATTTTTTTTTCTTAAAAGCATGAATCCGTAAAACAGCCGTGGAAAGTTGGATTACCAAAATTTTACCGTAAGCTTTCTCCTTCTTCACTGGGCTCTCGTGTAAACGGGCGCATACTGGCGCGTCTTGCGTGCGGCGACACGACGGAACAAGCGGGTGCCAGAGAGGGTGCGATGGCTGCGCCCACACGGGCTAGTACAGACCTCATCCCTGATATGTGACAAAAAACCTTTATTGAACTCGAGAGTTGTATTTTCAACACAAAAAAAACGGGTTACTATTTTTTTCATTAATATTTCATTCATAATTCTACTAGATGAGTTATCAAAGAAGTTGAATTCTAGTGAAGAGGACGATATAATTTTGTTTATAAAATTACAATTCATTTTATTGAAAACTATTAGATGATTATGAAAACTGAAACTGTTTTCAATTCTCCAAATTTCCTAAAAGTTTTTTTTCTTCTTAAACTCTCATGGCTTTTTATTACAACTTTTAGTTAAGTGTAGTACGGTCTTTCAATGAAATTTTTTCTTCTTAAATATTTTCCAGTATTGATGTGTATCAAGTGGTATCGCGACAGTTTGTTACAAGACACTTTGTTACACGACAGTTTGTTACACGCCCTTCACAGATTTTTTCGCTTAGGCTTATTTAAAATGTATGCTGACAAGGCTGTACGGCTTAGGAAAGAGACCGCATGAAAAAATTTATCCCTTTCTTGACTTTTTGTCGATTCATACAGTAGTTAAAACACACTAAAAACAAAAGCCCCTGTAACAAATTGTCGTGTAACAAACTGTCGTGTAACAAAGTGTCATGGAGCCGTATCAAGTATACTTGATGATGTATTGATGAGTATCAAGTATAGAAATATAAATATTTGATGAGTATCATGAAATACTTGATGAAATACTTGATGAGTATCAAATATAGAAATATAAATAACTTAATTCTTCTTTAAAATATCATGACTATCCAAAAATTGTTTTGGTCAATAGCAAAATTTTCAAAAATAATACATTCAAGCTTTGTTATAAAAACAACAACCTCTATTTTGTTGACTTCAAGAGATGAATAATAAAAACAATAATAATAACGTTAAGCTTACCTGTTTGAGAAGTAGAGCTGGGAGACACTGGAGGCATCGCTCCTGCAAAACAACCATTAACGATAGCCTAATTAACCGGGCGTGGCATTATGGTAGTGTGATCGACTATTGTGCGAAGAGTCCGAAGTTCAATTTCACCCCGGAGTGATCTACCCAAACCAAATGGTGTTAAGAGATGTTGGTAGTGCTCTTGCGCGAATCTGATGGAGCGTTAGAATATCACGTTTCACTTTGCTAAGTGATTTTTTGTCTGCTAACTGATTTTCTGCTATCTGATTTTTTTGAACGCTCCAATGTCTCACCACGAAAACATGGACTACGGTAAAAAGAAAGAACACATGCATTCTAATGGAGCGTTAGAATTCGCGAAAACATAATGAAACATAACCCGTTTGAACTCTCTCGCTGCAAGAAAAAAAGACATCGCTGCTCATGTCTCGAACGTTATATTTCTCTCACTAATTGTACACATTTTAGGTTCTTTATTTTTACCGTAGTCCATGTTTTCGTGGTGAGACATTGGAGCGTTCAAAAAAATCAGATAGCAGAAAATCATTTAGCAGAAAAAAAATCACTTAGCAAAGTGAAAAGTGATATTCTAACGCTCCATGACTCTCCCCACTACTGCTACATACACTATCACTGATCCAGCGGGCAGCCACTGTTTCTACCAGGACAGGTCTGTCCCGCATCTCAGAGGAGCGCGTACCCTGCCACAAGGCGGGAACAAGCGCGAGAAATAATTTACAACGAAATTCGAAAAGCGGTAATAAAGAAGCGATGGATGCGATGGAATGCGATGCGATGCGATGGAACGAAAAGCGATGGCCTTACAATCTATCCTATGGTAATAATGAACTACAAATTAAATTCATGATGACGAACAATGACTGTTGGCGTGCCTTCATGACTTTCAATGACTGTTGGCGTGCCTTCATGACTTTCAATGACTGTTGGCGTGCCTTCATGACTTTCAATTGTGAGAAAAATCTAGTCGTTTCTCGAAGAAATATTATTACTTTTAAATCAATATAATGTTTCATGCAAAGAATTTTTTTTTCTAATAATATCAGTTATAAGTGGGACGAAAAGAAATTTCACAGAGGTGTGTTATGTAAATTTCCAACAAAACCGCGAGTCCTTGTATTGTGTTCGGCGATCTTTAAAAAAACCGTCACCAAAGCTTTGAGAGATAAAAAAAAGTAATCAAGGATTTGAGAGGACATTCTAAGGTAAATTATTGTAAAAGACGGAAATGAAGCATTTGCGGGACATATCGGATATTTCAGTTGAATGCATCGAGTTGATCAAAAAATTATGTGTTTTTGGACTTTGATGTGCTTTAGAGGGACAGGAACTATTTAAAGTTGGCAAATTTTATCATTAACTTCGCCTAGTTGCTAAGAGAAATAAAACATGGGTAAGGGACTCAAAACAAAATTGTTATTAAAAAATTCCTTGTAATCTAAAATTATAAATATTCAAATTTTCAGTTACTCAGATTGAAGGTAGTGAAGCCTTTTCAGAATAGTTTACTCAGTTGAAAATGAGAATAATAACTAAATTTTAGATGACGTGCATGAAAATTTATAATAATAAAAAACATTTTAATGTCGACAAAACACTATTCTTAATTGAGTTTTCGTCTAAGCGAGTTATGTTTACTTTTTATAAACGAAGAACATACAATATTAGGTACAGTATTGAGAAGCAACAACACAGACGAAGCTCACTCAAAACGGGAGAGAAGGAGCTCTTTGAACCAAGAATTTTTGTATAGAACCTACAGACAATATTGGAAAAAAGCTTTTGTTAAAAATAAATAAATAAATAAATTTTAAAAAACCGAACTGATATAGATCGGAAATGTTCCAAAACACTTTCAAAAAAGAATGTGTAAGTCTTGCTGGAAAATATTTGGAGCGCACTGGGACCTAAGCTTTACTTCTAGCTAGATTCATGCTGAAGTAATTTTTGAGAGTGCTGGTCTAGGATTTTATTACACTGGTATATATATAGAGCGGGAACCTGATCGAATAACAAAAGAGGGGTCATAAAACAGGAAAAGTGGTGCCACGCTTGGCTATTTGGCAATGGGGTAGCAGTTAACCCTTCCGCCCCCAAGAAAAAAACCTTTGTTGAATCAGTGAATGAATAAGTCAATGAATGAGGTGCTTGCAAGACAAGCAAGTCACCAACAAAGAAATTTTGAACTTTAATTATTTATCATAAAAAATCACATAGATATGTCAAAGATTTGTGATATATTTGCATATCTTTCAATCTTTTAAATATTACGTGTTTCAAAAGTTCTGGGGAAGTTGTTGTCGATTTTTTAAAAAAGTAAGCAACTACGGGAAAGCTCTGAAGACAAACTCAATATTTTCCGAGTGTTCTCAAAAGATTGTACAAATCCATGTTGAATTGTTGCTGAATGTGAAATTGGAATGTAAATTTCACGTAAAACAATCTGCTACATGAAAGTAAAGAGTACATGGAAAATTTGAAGCGAATGAAATGAGGAGAAAAGTTTAAAATTAGTCATCAATTATTTGCCGAATAATGTTTGACTGACTATCGCAACAACAATGTCTGACTATCGCAACAACAAAGCCAGTATCAACAACTGCCTCGTAGTCAGCTTTTCATCATAATGATAAGAGCTTGTGGGTTTCTAAGACTTCCACGTAGAGGACTGAAATTTTTCCAGACTTTACTCTTCTTTTTCTTCTAATCGTGAGGCTGAGCTGAGCTCTCCTTTCAACTCTCTCTTCATCTCTCTTTCTCTCTCTCTATGTATATATATTTCTCTTTCTATCTTTTCATTTCTCTTTCTTACTCGATTTCTATATTTCTACACTGTCTCTTGTTTTCTTACTGTTTCTCGTTCTCTCAATCTATCTGATTCTTCACAAGTTCTCCCTCCCTATGTGTTTCTCGTCTCAGTCTCTTCATCAATTTCTCTCTCTCTCTCTCTCTCTCTCTCTCTCTCTCTCTCTCTCTCACTCTCTCTCTTTCTTCTTGTTCATTGAGTTCGAATCTGGTAAGTCATCAAATATACTTCTTAGCCGAAACGAAGTCCAAAGAAACTGCGAAAAAATTTTCAGTTTCACTTTTGGAAAATAGTATTTAGTTATTTGCTGATCTTAATACGTCTGGTTTTCGTATACAATTATATTTCTAAATGATCTTTAGAAAGGAGCTACTTTCTATCGTGCTCCGCCTCTCTTTAGCCATTTTGAAAGCTTTTTCTGTAACTTTTGTCGCTCTTTTTATTTAATAAAAAGTTCTCCCTTTCTCACTCTTTCTTTCTTCCTCTCGCTCTCTCTCTTTTCTCTCTCTCTCTCTCTCTCTCTCTCTCTCTCTCTTTTCTCTCAACCTCTCTCTTTCTTCCTCTCTTTTCGAACTCCCTCCCTCTCTTTTATCATCTCTATTTCTTACCTTCATTCATAATTCCTGTTCATCCTCCCGAAACACCTTAGGCAGTTCCTCTCCTCGGATTCTAGACAACTTTTGATTGATCGTCTTGTCAGATTTGTCAAACACTCTCCCTTTCATTTCAAACATTTTTTGTGTCTATCTAACTTCTTTCTTTTGTGTCTATCTAACGTTATCTTCATTTTCACAGCTCTTACTCTCTCGCTCTCTCTCTATCTCTCTCTCTCTCTCTCTCTCTCTCTCTCTCTCTCTCTCTCTCTCTCTCTCTTACTCCATGTCTATATTTCTCTGTTTCTCTTTTCCTCTGTTCTCCTCCATCTCCCTCTCTCTTTCTCTCTGTCTCTCGCTCTTTCTCTTTTTCAGTCGTTCGCCTTTTCTCTCTTTCTGTCTCGACATTCTCATTCTTTATTTTTGTCTACACTTCTTCTTTACATCCCCCTACCTTTTTTATCTACACTCATAACTTTTGTCTTCGAGCTTTTTCCTTTTATACATCATTTTTCAGTACTTTTATATCTTTCATTGGCTAACTTGCTTTTTTTCAGTTTATTTCTATATTTTTTCTATATTCCTCTTTTTCATTCTCTTTATTAAACTCTCTCTCTCTCTATCTATCTCTCTCTATCTCTCTCTCTCTATCTCTCTATCTATCTCTCTCTCTATCTCTCTCTCTCTCTCTCTCTCTCTCTATCTATCTCTCTCTCTATCTCTCTCTCTCTCGCTTTCCCGTTATCTATTTTCATTTATTTAAGTTAAATAGAAAAATCGTTTCAGATGTTTTCTTTATCTATTTTTTTCAAATTATTTTAGTTCAATCGACAAATCATCAACTATTTTGTTCGATTTGTTTTCATTATTCTAAGAAAATAATATTTTATATTCAGTCCGTTTTCCTCCTCATGGCTCATTGAGCCTTCTTCCTTTCTGATGGTTCCAGTCTTTTCTCTCTCTATTTACTACTCTATTTTTTGATGTTTCTTGTAATCTCGCTGTCTATAACTCTCTATCACCTCTCTCCCCTCCATCACTTTCTCTCTCTCTCAACAATTGTTCATCTAATCGCCGCTCTCTGTCCAAGTCTTCTTTTTTCTGTTTTCTATCCTTTTTCTGTTTTTTTTTTTGTTGCTGTGTGGAACTATAAATAAGAAGTCAAAACAATACTGGGACATAATTGGCGAAAGACTGAGGTCGTTGAAAAACTAAAAAGGGCTGGCTTATGCCAGTTGGAAGAGTCGCACTATTTTCCGGCTATCTTACCGTTGCTCCGGATTTCTCTCTTACACTTTCTCTTCCCCTTTTTATCTCTCTCTCTCTCTCTCTCTCTCTCTCTCTCTCTCTCTCTCTCTCTCTCTCTTTCTCTCTCCCTCCCTTGATCCGCCTCTTGTTTTTATCTTCCTTCCTCTTTCTCTCTCTTCTTTCTTATTCTTTCTCTTTGTTTTAATTCTCTTCCTATTTCTTTCTTTCTCTATACCGCACTCTATCTTTAATTCTCTATCATTTAAAAATTTTCTCGACTTGTAACATTCTTACTATTTTATTCCTCTCGAAATTCTGTTGTTCATTATATCTCACCTTGATTCTCTAATAATTTATCTTTCCGGTTAGCAACCTCTCTTTCTCAAAGAATATTTCACTTAAAACTCTTTCAAGAGCCTTAGAAGTCGATCCCTTTCTTAAGATTCTTTTTTTTCTCTTAAGAACGATTCAACAGTTAAAACGTTGCCAAAACGTGCATGTAATTTACGAAAAACCCAGCCTGGTAAGATTTTGCCTTTGAATTACAAAAAAAGTGAATTAGTGAACGAACAATTCTCAAAAACCCATAAACAGTCCGTTCAAACCATGGTTTGGGCGGCCTTATTACCTAGATGATGCCCATATCATGGTATAAACTCTGTTCGATCTGGTCGAGCAGATTAAATGAGGGTCACAGAAATTAAGAAAGTCACGAACTTCTGGAAAACCTCGAGAAAAAACAAAAAGGGCGAATTAAAACAGAATAAAAACACATCAAGAGAATTATTTTCGCAAAATAATATATAGGGAGCTTGAAATGCTTAAAGAAACTCAAGTTTTCATTCTCATCAGTGAAACGAATTTATTTCCTTTATATTAAGCCCATTTTCCAAGCCCCTTTTTGAACAAAATAAAGCAAAACTTTTTTCGTGACAAAGATTGGTTGCTTCTACGAATAAAGGAACTCGGTCTCTAGCACAAATGGGAAAACATGGTCACGTGATGGTCAGGTGATGTGTAAACCATGATAAACATTTCAGCTAATATTCAAAGCTTTCGAAATATTTTTTAACGTGCATCTTTATTCAATGGCGCTTCAATGGCGCTTAATGTCTCAAAACCTTCCTATCAGAAAATTGGATAACATAGAGGGTGAACAATATTAGTGGGTGAACAATATTAGAGGGTGAACAATATTAGAGGGTGAACAATATTAGAAAAGCCGGAAGAGTGTAATGGAAAGTTAGTAAGTTTTCAGTTAAACCTAAATAAGACCTTAGAAGATTGAAGGACTTTGACGAAGAAAAAAACAGCAATCGTAGGCACGTTTGAGCCTCGCTATTAATGAGAATCCATCCTCATAGTTGTGTTAGTTGTGTAAGCCTTGTCCAATAACAACTGATTTAAGCGAATTGCTCCGCAAATAACAGAATTCAAGGCATATAAACAGGCTCGGCGGTGGCTATCAAAAAGACAACGATCACGGAGTGGCCGTTAAGAGTCCATGAGACACGAAGGACCTCAAAAAGAAAGAAAGAGAGAAAGGCAGACAAATAGAAAAAAGAGAGACAGAGCAAGAGAGAGAGAGAGAGGGGGAAGAAAGGAAGAGAGAGAAAGAGAGAAAGAGAGAAAGAGAGAAAGAGAGAAAGAGAGAAAGAAAGAAAAAACTAAATAGTCTAAGAGAAAGAGAGAAAGATGGAAAAAGAGGTAAAGAAAAATCAGACAGATAGAGAAGGAGCAAGTGAGAGAGAAAGAATTGAAAAAAACAAACGAAACCAATAGAAAGGAATTTTCTAAGAAAAGAGAGAGAGAAAAGATAAAAAGAGAGAGAGAGAAAAAAGAGAGAGGAGAGAGTGAGTTAGAGAGAGAAAGAGAGAGGATTGGAATGCATACGAGTTGAGAGTTTAGGTCGTTGGAATGAACTGACTGAATGGAGGAGTCGGCACCTGCAGCGAGGCGGATGTTGAGCTTACGAACACTTCGACGTCGTCGGATCTTGGAGAGACTGTCTCGAGGAACCATGGAGACGATTCGCCAAGTCGTGGGCGTCGCATCACCGTTGCAGACCGAAGAAAACTGGCAAAACTTGTTAAACTGCAAGAATTGAAAATTCTTCGAACGTATACAAAACCCTTTAGATTTTCGGAAATACAATAATTTACCTTACATCGCAGCATTTTGCTTTTTTAAACGCTTGGAACGTTGATTACAGCAGGGGATCTTTTTCCAATGCGTGCCCTATCTTGTAGGACTGTTTTGATGTTTCTTTTAGAATCAACACTGATTTTAGAAGATAACTGTTCGCTGACGAGACCTTGTGAAGCGGAACATTAATACCTGTCTTTTTTCATCAAAGCGTCTACAAAGCAAGACACAATTTATGAAAAATCGTCTACAATACGAAGCATGGGCCGTCTCAGTAGATTAAGGATTAAGGACCAGTCTGTTTCTATCGATCAACAACAAAATCGCATCCACCGACAAGCTGGTATAATGAACAATCTAAATATAACAAATATTATACGCGATGCTTGTTTCACTGCTCTTCCAACTCTTTTTATATACTCATGTAAGGTTTCTGAACCAAACAATAACAACGCATCTTTTTTCATGAGTGGTTTTTTGCCCTCAGATATTGAAATAAAAGTGTGTACTTATCAATCTAATTTCCCTACAAGGAACCTCCTATATCAAAATATCGCATCATTCCAATTTGCAGTACACGATTTTCTTGTATCATAAGGGTTCTTCGCCTCGATTCCTATTTTCAAGTTCTCTTCATAAAGAAAAATAGTCTGCATTATTCAAGCGTTTTTGTAAAAAAAACGGTTTTTCGGTTAGGCATTGGAGCATAAAAATGTAGAACTGGCCCAAGTTCCTAGAACCATGTCACTCTGCAACATGAATTCAAAAACTTGGAGCCAGCAAATCTTGAATAATTAATCTTCAAAATTTAAGTTAAACAGTTTGAAGGCAGTGACTAAGAGAAAAAGGCATATGAGCCTTTCACATAACACTATCGCACGGAATATAAATGTGTCCCCGTGGTGTAATGGTAACACGCGCTCCCAGTTTGAGTCGAGGTGGTCTGGGTACGATCCCTCCCGGTGGAGTAGCTTTTCTCTGTGTTAGTTCAATCATTTGTGGAATGATTCATTTCAATATTGAATAAAACATAAGCGAGTGAACAAAAACTTTAATGCAGTATAGAAGAGAAATATAAACGTTTCGGTGCTGCTCATATTAACATAAGTATTTATATTTTTTGCATGTTTCACATATAGTATTTTTTTCAGATCATGTATCACTGTTTCTACTTCTGTTCTACTGGTGTTCTTTCCTTACCTTCTCATTTCACTATCCCTCTCTCGCACCCTTCCCCTCTCTCTCTATCTCTTTTCTATTTCCCTATCTCCTTCTCTCGAGCTCATCATCAAAATTATTTTCCTTTTCCTTTCAGGGTCCTCGTTCTATTACTGTCTTATTTCCTCGCTCTTCCTATCTAAAATTTTCACTGTCTCTGTCGCTCTCGCTCTCTCTCTCGTTCTTTCTCTCTGTTTCTCTTTTTCTCCTCTCTCTCTCTCTCCTCCTACCTCTTTTTTCACAGCTCCTCTCTCTCTCTCTCCTCCATGTCTCGCTCAACTCATTTAAATGTCTACTTTTCTTGTCAAAGATCAGCACAGCTGCTCGAAAATTCTTCTAAGGTATGTGTAGAATCAAACTCGTTAGTTGACAATGGGAATGGACGTACACATGTATATAAGTGTTTGTAGTATGAAAGTGTGTGAGAGAGAGAAAGAGACCGAAAAAGAGATAATGAAAGGCAAAGAGTGAGAGACAGAGAGAGAGAGAGAGAGAGAGAGAGAGAGAGAGAGAGAGAGAGAGAGAGAGAGAGAGAGGCGGGGATCGAGACAAAAAAGACAGAGAGAAGCGATGAGAGAGACAGAAAGAAACAGAGAGGAAAGGAGAGAGAGAGAAAGAAAGAGAGAGACAGAGAAGGAGCTAGAGGGCGAGAGAGAGAGAGTGACAGAGAGAGAGAGAGAGGAAGATATAAGAAAAGAGAAAAAAGTGATCGATAAAGAAAAATAGATAAAAAAGAAAAAAACTACCAAGAAAGATTTAGAGAAATTTGTCAACACAGAGAATAATTTTTTTAAATCACATCTCAGGAGAATATGTTGTCATGAATCAAACTAAAGTCACTACAAACAGCTATTCAAAACATCCAGGGATCAAGCTATCTACTAGCGATCTACTAGCTATCTACTAGCTATGTACTAGCTATCTACTAGCTATATACTAGCTATCTACTAGCTAGCTAATAGCTATCTACTAGCTAGTTTCTAGCTGCACCTCAATTTTTGGACAGATTTGCTCAAAAAACGTTCGTTCTTTGCTTTGAATTTCTCGGTTTCCATAAGACATTCAAATCACACATACATAGATTAACTAAGAATCGAATAATGCACAATTTGGAAAAACCGCAAGGACTTAAACATCCATGGGATTTCACAACAAAGTAAATCATTGTCGTCAAATCAATTAGATACGGATGGTACATTTTGCGAAGAAAAATTCTCACTGTTAAATTTTTTAACCCAATACGTGATGACCTGGCTTTCAACACAGCTGTTAAGGTGGACAGTCCACGAGTTGAACAATACATTGCATATATCTACGTAAGAACCACTATTCAACGTTTTATGAAAACACTTTAGCTTATTTCAATTCAATTCACTTCAAGCGCTTTATTTTAGATGTCATGGGACATGAAGCGAACGGCTCCATCTGGTTCTCCGTACAGTACAGTAAGAATGAGAACAATGAATGTATACTGAGGTGTCGATCATGGTTTGGACATTACGGCCCGAATGTGTCCAAATCCTGCTAGAGACCGGAATCCTCCATTCTTGGCGATAGAAGTAAAGAGCGAGAAGTGAGTCGACCGCTCTCAGCCATGACGAATAGTAGAAATGCCATGCTCATTATATATTCAAAAAACTTGGAGAAAAAACTATAGTTTTTTGTTTATTTCAATCCAATCTGTGACGAAAACTTTCTATCAAATCACACAACCTTGGAAGGTTTCTCGAGAATAAAATGGAGAAGCGCTCAAATTTTTTTTATAAAGTTCTGGAGCTATAAACGTGAAAAAACCATGTAAGGCTGAACTGTCAACTTATTAGAAGAGAATGAAGAAAATTTTTTGGAATCATTCATTTATTTTATCGACATTTTACAATGCAAGGTTATGATGAGACACATTGTAAATGATACATAAATAATTGAGGCGACAGGTAAGGCAAATTTCTAAATGCTACTGATTATTATCCAGTTCACTTAGCACATTCTCGTTACGGAATATACGAAATAGAGTTTTTTTATAGGCACATCTTGAGGATTGCCCGCGGTTGAAATAGAGATAAGTTTCTTTTGAGAAGGAGATTGCAAAAAAAGTCGAAATATGAACAAGAAAACTGAGAAGGAGATTGCAAAAAAAGTCGAAATATGAACAAGAAAACTGAGAAGGAGATTGCAAAAAAAGTCGAAATATGAACAAGAAAATTAGTTTGAGTAATGGGACCACATCATTGCAAACATAAACACGTCCCAAAAAGTTCGCGATGTCTTTATCCCATTTTGGCAAAACAAACAACTACCTGAGATTCCACTGCACATCGCGAAGCTGTATGTATTGAATTTTTAAGCTCAACCAGTGAAAATAAGCTTTAAAGGTTAAAGTTTTGGCATTACCGACTTGAGCGGGGCGAAAAGTCAGATTGACCGCATTTTCTGTTTTTCTCTATTTTTGGGCATATTTTTTTCGGTTTTGCTGTACTTTTTCGCCTTTTTTTCTCTTTTTTAAAAATGTATTTTTTGGCAGTAATCTTCTGCTTTTCTAAGCTTTACTTCTCAGTTTTTTTCCTCAGTTCGTTTTTTTTGCTCAGTTGTTGCTTTCAAGGTGTGCTGCTAACGGAAGTATGCTCTGATGACTAATTCTCTCCAGAATGACTAACGGAAGTATGCTCTGATGACTAATTCTCTCCAGAATGACTAACGGAAGTATGCTCTGATGACTAATTCTCTCCAGAATGACTAACGGAAGTATGCTCTGATGACTAATTCTCTCCAGAATGACGAAGTATTCTCTCACTTTTTCATGGACCTCGTATCCATTGAAGTTCGTCAAAGTTTTCAATGGGTTGAACAGCAACTACTGGAAGTCTGAAGGAAGTACGAAATATTATAAAAAAAATTTCTAAACTTTTTAAAACTAAAGAATAATGCTTTAATAATCGATTCGTATTATGTATAATAAGCAACAGAAGCTTCATGATTCTACTTAGAACTGCGTTTCAGGGTTGTCATGATAAATATTATACACACGGAGAAAAATTGATGAGTTTTGATACATCTTCTGAACAATATAAAGGGGACGATGTGGTTAATTATCTTTATATTGTTCAGTCTATAGTAAAACTCGCCCTAATTCGCAAACTGCGAAACTATTCACTTGTGGTTAATAATATTTTTCACTTGCAAAAAAGTGTGCAGTTTTAAACCTCGCCCAAAACTTGCGAGATATTTCGTTCTTGATTTTCTATTTCGTCCTTTCTTGGCTTTTTTCTTACGAATTAAAACAAAAATTGAGTGTTTCTTTGGAATGTAATGAACACTTTAAATCAACAAACTTTTTCCCTACAAGCATGATAAAATATTTTAAAACAAGCATTTACGGAATAACCAAAGGAAAATATTCCATCAAAATATTCCATCACAATATCGATGAACACAAACAAAAGAGTCAAAGCAGAATTAAAAATTCAAGGTTCTCTGTAATGGGTAACTTATTTTCAAAAAATAACAAGCATGATTAGATCATTGTCGAAATAAGGAGAAGAAAAGATTTTAATAATCTCAACAAATAAAAAACAGAAGAGTCAAAACACAATTAAAATATTACACTATTCTTTCTATTACAGTGGTTTAAAAAAATGTATTAAGCATGATGCGATGACTATCAACAAGTCCAAAGCAACAGCTACGGGAAATTTTCCGGTAAACAGTCCGCGTTATAGGAGATTCTATCTCCTTCACCCCCGTCAAGCTTTCCAAATTATTCAAAAGATCACGAATGTGTTTTGGATACTTTGTATTGAATCGGTGCATAATTGCCACAAAATAAGTTAGCACGCTACAAATCGGCTCTCTAATATAAATATCACGGCCTTCTACAACTTTATAAAACCCGACGTCATCTGCGATTTGCACAATCCCGGGCTGGGTCAGCCCCAACTTCTTCCTTCCTTTCAGAACGTTGCGAATAGAGTAGAGACCGCAATGGCTAAAATCAAAATCAGAATAGGTAGTAAAATGTTATTTTTATGTGTTCTTAATCACTTAATTATTTCAAGAAAACATGAAAAAATCAAAAACAATTACTTTAAAGCAGAAAAAAGAGATCAGATAAGCTTCGAAAATTCTGCCTATAACAAATCTTGGTACGCTAGAGCGCGGAAGGTCAAGTGGGTCATGCTTGTACTAAAACGCGGCCTTAACTTCGCACTGGTAATCTTCATCATTTTTTTACTGAAAAAGTTTTTTGATTTTCTCATAAAAATTTTTTTTAATGAATTGAAATTCGCCAATCTTTGAATCGAATTCTCGGTGTAATTTGAATGTAATCGAAATGTAGTCCTTTTCAAAATTTTATCGCTTTTTTTCCAACGCTGACTATACTTACTCTAGCGCGTGGCTCAACTTCGAAAGGCCATTTTTTTGGCTATGAAAAAAATTGAAATTTTCTCTACCATTATGTAAATTTGAGTTTTCTCATCAACAAAATGAAATAATATCTTTGGTTTTAGCAATCGAAAGTTCGCCTTTACATAAAGCAGTGACTACTATACTCTAGCGCGTGGCTCAACTTCGAAAGGCCATTTTTTTGGCTATGAAAAAAATTGAAATTTTCTCTACCATTATGTAAATTTGAGTTTTCTCATCAACAAAATGAAATAATATCTTTGGTTTTAGCAATCGAAAGTTCGCCTTTACATAAAGCAGTGACTACTATACTCTAGCGCGTGGCTCAAATTCGAAAGGCCATTTTTTTGTTTGGCTATGATAAAAATTAAAAATTTCTCTACCATTATGCCAACGTAAGTTTTTTCATTAATAAAATAAAATAATATCTTCGGTTTCAGCAATCGAAAGTTCGCCTTTACATAAAGCAGTGACTACTATACTCTAGCGCGTGGCTCAACTTCGAAAGGCCATTTTTTTTGGCTATGATAAAAATTGAAATTTTCTCTACCATTATGTCAATTTGAGTTTTCTCATAAATAAAATGAAATAATATCTTTGGTTTTAGCAATCGAAAGTTCGCCTTTACATAAAGCAGTGACTACTATACTCTAGCGCGTGGCTCAAATTCGAAAGGCCATTTTTTCGGCTATGAAAAAAATTGAAATTTTCTCTACCATTATGTCAATTTGAGTTTTCTCATAAATAAAATGAAATAATATCTTTGGTTTTAGCAATCGAAAGTTCGCCTTTACATAAAGCAGTGACTACTATACTCTAGCGCGTGGCTCAAATTCGAAAGGCCATTTTTTTGTTTGGCTATGATAAAAATTGAAATTTTCTCTACCATTATGTCAATTTGAGTTTTCTCATTAATAAAATGAAATAATATCTTTGGTTTTAGCAATCGAAAGTTCGCCTTTACATAAAGCAGTGAATACTATACTCTAGCGCGTGGCTCAACTTCGAAAGGCCATTTTTTCGGCTATGAAAAAAATTGAAATTTTCTCTACCATTATGTCAATTTGAGTTTTCTCATAAATAAAATGAAATAATATCTTTGGTTTTAGCAATCGAAAGTTCGCCTTTACATAAAGCAGTGACTACTATACTCTAGCGCGTGGCTCAAATTCGAAAGGCCATTTTTTTGTTTGGCTATGATAAAAATTGAAATTTTCTCTACCATTATGTCAATTTGAGTTTTCTCATTAATAAAATGAAATAATATCTTTGGTTTTAGCAATCGAAAGTTCGCCTTTACATAAAGCAGTGACTACTATACTCTAGCGCGTGGCTCAACTTCGAAAGGCCATTTTTTTGGCTATGATAAAAATTAAAAATTTCTCTACCATTATGCCAACGTAAGTTTTTTCATTAATAAAATAAAATAATATCTTTGGTTTCAGCAATCGAAAGTTCGCCTTTACATAAAGCAGTGACTACTATACTCTAGCGCGTGGCTCAACTTCGAAAGGCCATTTTTTTTGGCTATGATAAAAATTGAAATTTTCTCTACCATTATGTCAATTTGAGTTTTCTCATAAATAAAATGAAATAATATCTTTGGTTTTAGCAATCGAAAGTTCGCCTTTACATAAAGCAGTGACTACTATACTCTAGCGCGTGGCTCAAATTCGAAAGGCCATTTTTTCGGCTATGAAAAAAAATTGAAATTTTCTCTACCATTATGTAAATTTGAGTTTTCTCATCAACAAAATGAAATAATATCTTTGGTTTTAGCAATCGAAAGTTCGCCTTTACATAAAGCAGTGACTACTATACTCTAGCGCGTGGCTCAAATTCGAAAGGCCATTTTTTCGGCTATGAAAAAAATTGAAATTTTCTCTACCATTATGTAAATTTGAGTTTTCTCATCAACAAAATGAAATAATATCTTTGGTTTTAGCAATCGAAAGTTCGCCTTTACATAAAGCAGTGACTACTATACTCTAGCGCGTGGCTCAACTTCGAAAGGCCATTTTTTTGGCTATGAAAAAAATTGAAATTTTCTCTACCATTATGTAAATTTGAGTTTTCTCATCAACAAAATGAAATAATATCTTTGGTTTTAGCAATCGAAAGTTCGCCTTTACATAAAGCAGTGACTACTATACTCTAGCGCGTGGCTCAAATTCGAAAGGCCATTTTTTCGGCTATGAAAAAAATTGAAATTTTCTCTACCATTATGTCAATTTGAGTTTTCTCATAAATAAAATGAAATAATATCTTTGGTTTTAGCAATCGAAAGTTCGCCTTTACATAAAGCAGTGACTACTATACTCTAGCGCGTGGCTCAAATTCGAAAGGCCATTTTTTTGTTTGGCTATGATAAAAATTAAAAATTTCTCTACCATTATGCCAACGTAAGTTTTTTCATTAATAAAATAAAATAATATCTTTGGTTTCAGCAATCGAAAGTTCGCCTTTACATAAAGCAGTGACTACTATACTCTAGCGCGTGGCTCAAATTCGAAAGGCCATTTTTTTGTTTGGCTATGATAAAAATTAAAAATTTCTCTACCATTATGCCAACGTAAGTTTTTTCATTAATAAAATAAAATAATATCTTTGGTTTCAGCAATCGAAAGTTCGCCTTTACATAAAGCAGTGACTACTATACTCTAGCGCGTGGCTCAACTTCGAAAGGCCATTTTTTTTGGCTATGATAAAAATTGAAATTTTCTCTACCATTATGTCAATTTGAGTTTTCTCATAAATAAAATGAAATAATATCTTTGGTTTTAGCAATCGAAAGTTCGCCTTTACATAAAGCAGTGACTACTATACTCTAGCGCGTGGCTCAAATTCGAAAGGCCATTTTTTCGGCTATGAAAAAAATTGAAATTTTCTCTACCATTATGTCAATTTGAGTTTTCTCATAAATAAAATGAAATAATATCTTTGGTTTTAGCAATCGAAAGTTCGCCTTTACATAAAGCAGTGACTACTATACTCTAGCGCGTGGCTCAAATTCGAAAGGCCATTTTTTTGTTTGGCTATGATAAAAATTGAAATTTTCTCTACCATTATGTCAATTTGAGTTTTCTCATTAATAAAATGAAATAATATCTTTGGTTTTAGCAATCGAAAGTTCGCCTTTACATAAAGCAGTGAATACTATACTCTAGCGCGTGGCTCAACTTCGAAAGGCCATTTTTTCGGCTATGAAAAAAATTGAAATTTTCTCTACCATTATGTCAATTTGAGTTTTCTCATAAATAAAATGAAATAATATCTTTGGTTTTAGCAATCGAAAGTTCGCCTTTACATAAAGCAGTGACTACTATACTCTAGCGCGTGGCTCAAATTCGAAAGGCCATTTTTTTGTTTGGCTATGATAAAAATTGAAATTTTCTCTACCATTATGTCAATTTGAGTTTTCTCATTAATAAAATGAAATAATATCTTTGGTTTTAGCAATCGAAAGTTCGCCTTTACATAAAGCAGTGACTACTATACTCTAGCGCGTGGCTCAACTTCGAAAGGCCATTTTTTTGGCTATGATAAAAATTAAAAATTTCTCTACCATTATGCCAACGTAAGTTTTTTCATTAATAAAATAAAATAATATCTTTGGTTTCAGCAATCGAAAGTTCGCCTTTACATAAAGCAGTGACTACTATACTCTAGCGCGTGGCTCAACTTCGAAAGGCCATTTTTTTTGGCTATGATAAAAATTGAAATTTTCTCTACCATTATGTCAATTTGAGTTTTCTCATAAATAAAATGAAATAATATCTTTGGTTTTAGCAATCGAAAGTTCGCCTTTACATAAAGCAGTGACTACTATACTCTAGCGCGTGGCTCAAATTCGAAAGGCCATTTTTTCGGCTATGAAAAAAATTGAAATTTTCTCTACCATTATGTCAATTTGAGTTTTCTCATAAATAAAATGAAATAATATCTTTGGTTTTAGCAATCGAAAGTTCGCCTTTACATAAAGCAGTGACTACTATACTCTAGCGCGTGGCTCAAATTCGAAAGGCCATTTTTCGTTTGGCTATGATAAAAATTGAAATTTTCTCTACCATTATGTCAATTTGAGTTTTCTCATTAATAAAATGAAATAATATCTTTGGTTTTAGCAATCGAAAGTTCGCCTTTACATAAAGCAGTGAATACTATACTCTAGCGCGTGGCTCAACTTCGAAAGGCCATTTTTTCGGCTATGAAAAAAATTGAAATTTTCTCTACCATTATGTCAATTTGAGTTTTCTCATAAATAAAATGAAATAATATCTTTGGTTTTAGCAATCGAAAGTTCGCCTTTACATAAAGCAGTGACTACTATACTCTAGCGCGTGGCTCAAATTCGAAAGGCCATTTTTTTGTTTGGCTATGATAAAAATTGAAATTTTCTCTACCATTATGTCAATTTGAGTTTTCTCATTAACAAAATGAAATAATATCTTTGGTTTTAGCAATCGAAAGTTCGCCTTTACATAAAGCAGTGACTACTATACTCTAGCGGGTGGCTCAACTTCGAAAGGCCATATTTTTGGCTATGATAAAAACTGAAATTTTCTCTACCATTATGTCAATTTGAGTTTTCTCATTAATAAAATGAAATACTATCTTTGGTTTTAGCAATCGAAAGTTCGCCTTCACATAAAGCAGTGACTACTATACTCTAGCGCGTGGCTCAAATTCGAAAGGCCATTTTTTTTTCTTTGGCTATGATAAAAATTGAAATTTTCTCTACCATTATGTCAATTTGAGTTTTCTCATTAACAAAATGAAATAATATCTTTGGTTTTAGCAATCGAAAGTTCGCCTTTACATAAAGCAGTGACTACTATACTCTAGCGCGTGGCTCAACTTCGAAAGGCCATATTTTTTTGGCTATGATAAAAATTAAAAATTTCTCTACCATTATGCCAACGTAAGTTTTTTCATTAATAAAATAAAATAATATCTTTGGTTTCAGCAATCGAAAGTTCGCCTTTACATAAAGCAGTGACTACTATACTCTAGCGCGTGGCTCAACTTCGAAAGGCCATTTTTTTTGGCTATGATAAAAATTGAAATTTTCTCTACCATTATGTCAATTTGAGTTTTCTCATTAATAAAATGAAATAATATCTTTGCTTTTAGCAATCGAAAGTTCGCCTTTACATAAAGCAGTGACTACTATACTCTAGCGCGTGGCTCAACTTCGAAAGGCCATTTTTTTGGCTATGATAAAAATTGAAATTTTCTCTACCATTATGTCAATTTGAGTTTTCTCATTAATAAAATGAAATAATATCTTTGCTTTTAGCAATCGAAAGTTCGTTTTTTATATCAAAAATAAGGAAAATATCATTTGGTAACCTGAGCTCCGAGACTCCATAAAAACTCCTAAATCACGCCTCAGAAAACCGATGAAGAGGCTCGAACTGAAATGAGACATTCTTCGCGAGTTTTAAAACGAATTGAGGCATAATACAATGACTGAATCTCTCAGAAAAACATATAGAAAGAAAAAAATCCGTTGAAAGTTCCAAGTTATTCGATTTATCAAACAGTTTGGAATTACGGAATATTAGTCTGGCAGAAAAAATGGCGTACCAAAATATTTTCATTGCGGTCTCTAGAATAGAGCTCTCACCCTGAAAAACAACGCGAGTGGAATAAACTTCAATCACCTCGTGAATTCTGAACATATTATTGAAGATATTATCAACTTCATATTTCAAATATCAAAAGTTTGGTACTTTTTTACTTCGTCTGGTAGGCGCGTCACGGCCCCCTTCGCGTCGCTCGCAGCGTTTCTGCGCTCTCAGCGCAACCAAAAATGTTCAAATGTGATCAAAATGCGTGGAACCATATTATTGGTGACAAATTTTTTTCTGTGTGTATGTATCCCTAAAAAAACTTATTGTAATTATTTTTGTTCAAATGCAGTAATACATGGATGCACATGTTTTTTTTAGTAATAGATGGATGAACATGTTTTTTAGTAATACATGGATGAACATGTAATCAGTATGTATGTAAACGCATCTAAAACTGAAACTTAGAATATCTTGGTTTTAAATAACAGAAAACAGCCAGTTAGTCATTTCCATCCGAAAAAGCAAAATGCGACTAGTTTAGTGAATAAACATTCGTTTATAGAATTTTTTCGATCATTTCTGAAACTCGAAACCAAGTTATCTAAAACAAAACATCAAACAAATTATCATTAGACAAAACTCAAATTAAAAACAGAAATAAATGCCAATTTATATTTTTTTTATTAAAAAGAGAAAAAAACTTTTTGAAAAAAACTCCGATGCCTTTTATAGTTAATATTAATAAGATCAAAAAATTTCACTGATTACTTTTACAAAATATGACTTGAACAGAGTCATCTTTGACAGATGAGGGTTTGAGAAAGCTTGAGTAGAGGAATAAGCAGTTATCCAGCAGCTACAAAACTCTCATCGCTTCTGATCCTTCTCATACTGGTCATCTGGGTCAATCATTCAATGCAGGACACTCGTAACTCTGCTTGTCTTTGTCATAAGCGCCGAAGAAGAGATGTGGGTGCTCAATCTCACTCCAGTTCGATGGATGACCCTAAATTATAGCAACTTCAAAGAATAAGGTTGCTTTAATGCGTCCTTCTCGCCCTTTCCATTCGTTTAAGATGAACTTTACCCTATGAATACCCTATAAATACTATTTGAATTTAATACCCTATGAACTTTGTTCAAGAGAATATGTCTTTCAACGCCGTTCTCTTTTTCTTATCAATTTTCAATGTCTCTTTATGGCGTTTTTTTAAAAAATTAACAATTTCAAATGATTCTCGCTTGTCTCCATACTATACTAAAATTTAAAAAAAAACCCAGATTTACTATCTTGAACTAGATTAGTTAGTTGGTGAACCTTTGAAAATCATTGAGTTATGATAACTATATCCAGGCCGGCTGAAACTCTTTATATCGGTATACTGAACCGATTAAAAACCTGATTAATTAGGTTTAAGGCCTGGTAATTACCCTTTATAATGAATAAATTTTTTTAAATTAATGCTGCACCGGAAAAGTGGTTCCATCAAATCTGAGGCAGTGTTGATTGAGGGGGCCTGTCGCGAAGAGCTCATTTAGATCCCTTACATTTTCTTTGTCCCAGTGGAGAGAATGATACTTCCGAGAAATAGGGGTTTTCCAATGGTTGAAACCTCTGCAAATTAAATTTACATGTTTTCATTACTTCAAAACCTAAAGAAATCTAAATGCTCAACTACATTTTCCAGCTTCTGGAATCCGTTTCTCTAATCGTTTCTCTAATAATCCTAAAAATAAAGATTTATACGTTCAGGTCGTTTAGCCCATTGAAACACTAACCTCAACATTTTCAAGAGGCTTTCTGGGGATCTGAATGATAGTCCTTCTTTTTGTTTAATGAATGAATGAATGAATGAATTTATTACGCAATTTATTACGTGGTCAGGTATACGGGGATCTTGGAATTGAGGGGAAACATCTGAGGTTGAAGGGTTGTTAATAGCAACGAAAGGGGGAGGGCTAGGACGTTACAGCTTCAAGGTGTCCGAGAGAGATCAAGGTGCCGGATCGCATCTTGTCGACTAGACGGAAGGAAAATAGCAGAGAGCGGATGGGAAGTCGACCACTCCAGCCATTGCGAACAAGATAGAATGAAGACTGTGTGTGATTTGAGTACACACTCACTCACTGCACCCCCGAAATTCAAGTTTCAAAAGAGAGCTCTAAATGTTTCATAATTTATTTGTGTAAAGAAAAGATATTTTTATTATGAGTAGTCACACAAAGTGGGGAAATCATAGGGGCCCAGTTCTCTGCGTGAAGAAATGTGGAGTGGAAGTAGCATGGTTAACGCCGGGACCACAAGAAAGAAACGAAACCGCGACAGTTGTAATCACCATCGGGTGCTTTACCGAATAAATAAAAAAAAAATCATTCTCAACTTCTTTTGGATAAAAATTCCTTCAAAAACCCCTCCCTTTTCATTCACAAGAAACAAACTCACTTTTGCTTGAAGAATCTGTGCAGAGTGTCATTGCTGACTGCACTCTTACATTCCTCAATATCACTCGCAGGCCAGTAGTAGTTGTAACTGATGCACATCTCATCTTTTATACCGTAACCACCCTGAATCAATATTGTAACCGCCCTGAATCAATATATGTGGGGTCGAAAAAATACTGTAGCTTCTTGCTTAGATAGACACCTGGATTCTGATGAGAATGAGGAACCGTAATAACGAAGTCTCTACAATTACCTCCTCTCCAAGTAAGCAACGTTGAGAACAAATCTTGGTTTTTTTAAATATTATGTTATAAAAAACATGAAATAACGAAAAGCTAGCATCATCCAAAATTAGATGATTTTTTTTCAGAACGTAGATAAGTTTACAAAACAACATTTTAAAAAAAACTCAGGCAAGGTATTGTAAATTGATTATCAAAGAACAAGGTAAATAGTTATCGGACTAAAAAACTCACAAATGTGACCCGTGACCTTTTCGTTGTGTCAAAGATGCATGTTGTTGTGATTGTGTCGCCCTTGAATAAATTTTATTTCTTGACATCATGGCCTTGGTTTATTTGGTTTTTGTAGCTCTGAGATTCCCACTCTGCCAAGAAAGTCAGAAAAATAAGGGTTTTTTAGTGGAAAGAATTAAGCTTCAATGTTTGCTAACAGGAACGAGATCAAAACTTGTTTCAATATTTTTGAAGAACTATCAAAGCACGGCAGGTATGCAGGATTAAAAAGTATGGAGCGTCTAGAATTTTTTACCGAGCATCAAGAAAAATCTTGAAGCCGAATTTTTGAGCAAAAATAAATAATAATGGAAATTATAGTACTCTCTGAATATAAACAGGCTTCTGGATGTCATTCACATGCTGCCAGTGCGGAGAATAGTGGTTATCTCTGTTCAATTCAGAGATTTTCACACCGTATCTGCAAATATCAATCAATTTTTTTTAATGTTAATAAAAAACTTACTGCACTGGTTTTCTTATTAATGCCAATTGATTAAAGTTTGTAATAAGAATGATGTCGCAATAAAGGACTCGATTGTTTCCTAACTCTTTACTTCTATCTCTCAAAATAGAGGAATTATGCAGGAATTGTTCACCTTAAGAAATATCGTCCAGACCATGTACTACGTTCCAATGGAAACTCCACGATAATTGAATTTCTATTTAGAACGTAAAATGAAATTCAAACGAATTTATTGTCTCCGATGTTTGATTACCAATGCGCATTCTCGGATGCAGATAAAAAAATATAAATATTCCGTGCAAAATCGAATGAATTTTTAGCGCTTGATATCTCGTGATATCGACTTCGGAATCGATCGTGCCTATAGCGCTTGATGTGAAGCGTTGAGTTTTGATCCTATATTGTATATAAAGCGTCAGGAATAAGAAAAAAAGTTAAGTATCAAAGTTCCAGAACTAGAACTTAAACTATCGAAAATTCGCTGATCCATCGTCACTAGACGCTTGTAATGGCTTTTGTTCCGTTTTTATCGCAAACTTCTCAATAGATTGTTCATTCTGGTGCATGTTTAAAAGTAATGTTTCAGAAAATTTTATCTATACTGAAGATCGCTGAGACCACAAGAAAACGGCGATTTCTGTTGACTGCGCTGATGAGTATAGCGTGTGACAGATCAGCGAATTCAAGAAAAATCCCGTTTCAGCCGTGTGAGCGTTAGCATCAAACCTGTGACTGCAAAGGTGCCAGACTGAAAACCCAATTCTCGGCCGGATAAGTCAATTGTGTGCCTACACTGACATTGGTAACACTGACACTGAGACTGGTGACAGTGACACTGGTGACACTGACAACAGCTTACCTATATAGTGAACTCCAGAGCTTTCGGGCGGTGAGATGGCCGTGCAATTGTGACTTGAACACATTGATTCCTTCTTCAGGGAACTTAAGCAGACTTGTATATGTATGTATATAAATAGGTCTTTAAATTTTTAGTTACGTAGTTTAAAGCCGTTGTGATGACGATTGAATAAACAATAGCAGGGTAAAAAGTTAGTCCACCGGGCTGGATCAAACCCAGATTTTTTTCATTTATATGAATAGGAGTGAACTATAGCATTTGTAAAATCTAGTTCATGGAGCGGGATTGAACCCATCCGTCTTTACACACAAAAAAGTATGGAAAATGACACATACTATACAGGGTGGCCCATATATTCGCAAACCAATCTTTCGACGTTTATAATTCAATTTTTAGTGCACACTGAGCTCCAATTTTTACACATGTTCTTCTCATATGTTTTTTATTACATGGTTCAAATTTCATATCATTTGATCAATTCTCAAAAGAATGGTGGTCTCTCATAGAGCACGCTCTATCATTGTGGACTTGCACAAACTTGGTCGATCAAATACGCGCATCGCTAAAGATCTCAACGCCTCACAATCTTGTCTGAAAAGCAATCAAACGGTTTGAACAGATCGGTACACTTGCTGACTTGCCCCGAAGAGGTGATCCTCGATTAGTGCGCACCCCTAACAAGATGGCCATGAGGAAGCGAGTCGGTCGAAATGCTAGGCGTAGCTTGAAAAAATGGCCTCCGAGATGAACTTATCACGCAACACTCTTCAAAGAATCGTTGAAAAGGACTTGAGTCTCCCCCCATATCGTACTAAAAAGGCTGTCATCCTAACTCTAAAGAACAAGGAGAAAAGACTCAAAAGGTGCCGCGCCCTAATCCTCTGGACGCGCGACAGTGCTCACCTCAGGACAGTCTTCTCGGATGAGAAGCTGTTCACTGTTGAAGAGGCCTACAACCCTCAAAATGTGCGAGTGCTTTCTCGGGACTCACAGGCAGCTAATCATACCGGTGCATTCCTGCATAGAGCTTCCCATCCTGCAAAAGTCATGGTTTGGGACGGAGTGTCCGCCACCGGCAAAACTCCCCTTGTTTTGTTCGAACCAGGAGCCAAAATTAATCAGGAATACTACCGCCAGCAGATTCTTCGAAAAGTATTGCTTCCTTGGTCTGCTTCCCACTACCGTTATACACCTTGGGTCTTACAGCAAGATTCTGCGCCTGCTCACAAGGCTATCGGAACACAGGCATGTTGCAACGCTCATTTTCCCGACTTCATCTCCAGCGCAGAATGGCCCTCCTCATCGCCCGACCTCAATCCGCTGGACTATTCCGTGTAGTCCTACCTTGAGAGCAAAGTCAATGCTCATTCTCACTTGAATCTGGAGTCTCTAAAAAAAATCCCTGCAGGAGGAGTGGTCGAAGATCGACGAAAAGTACCTTCGTGCAGTGATCGAAGCGTTCCCAAAGCGACTCCGGGCTGTTGTTAGTGCCAAAGGGGATCGAATTGAATGATTTTTTGACCCAATGTTTTTATTAATGTGTGCTAATAAATGTACAAATTTGAACACTCTTGCTCACTTATGCACTGAGATACACGTTTGTAAACGCGTTTGCGAATATATGGGCCACCCTGTACATTTAAAAGTATGACTATTCATACTTATAAAGTATAAAATTATGATTAGGAGTGCATATATGTGTGCATGGGAATATATTATAAATATGAATAGTCATACTTTCAAATCTATATGTGTCAATTTTCATACTTATTTTTATGTTAATTTGACCGAACAAGAGTGACTTTGGCCGAAAAACACTTTGCCGCTTATTTGTGCGATAGTGCGATATATGAAAGACTCTATGACTTTGTTTTCTTAGCGTTTGTGAATTCATGAATGTACACATAAACCCAGTTCAAGACCAATTTTTCTCGCTATTTTTGTCAACTATTTTTTGTCAGTGCTTTTTTTCTTTCTTGAACAATTTTGTCACTGAATTGCTCTAATCCTGTCAAAAAAAATTCGGAAAGCTTCGAGTTATCTTTCACATAGTTTGTGCAATCTGCTGTGCAATAGCCGGTCATAGCAAATGCTTTCTGGTTCGGAGGAATGGAATTAGCGTCACTGTAGATGAATCCGACTTCCAGGATGCCCGCGTTGTGTTTCCTGCAAAAATTGCTTCGAAAAACGCTGCTCGTCAACTTTTTTCTCTTTAATTCCCCCTGACTTTTTCAACAACTACTGCCCCCCCCCCTCTTTTATTCCCCCTGACTTTTTCAACAACTACTGCCCCCCCTCTTTAATTCCCCTGACTTTTTCAACAACTACTGCCCCCCCCTCTTTAATTCCCCCTGACTTTTTCAACAACTACTGCCCCCCCTCTTTAATTCCCCCTGACTTTTTCAACAACTACTGCCCAAAATAAGTTGTGTATTCAGACAGCCAATAAATAAGTTCTGAACTCTTGTAAATTCTGTTTTATCACCGAACTCTGTAATTGTTTTAGAAGATTCACTTGTTGTTTTACGCTGTAGTTGCAGACACGATTGATTTCACGACATCTTCACATTCAAGCCTCTTTTCTCATCTCATTATTTTTTTAAAATTCAAACTTCCCTGTCATTCGAAGACATAGATGCTCATTTGATTTTGCAAATCAGTTTAAGTAGAAAGTTTTGAGGGAGAAACCTCAATGTCGGTGTGAGAATAATTCTGAATCCACTGCTGTCGACGATTCCGGGCGACTCATCAATGTTGTTGTAGTGAATTTCCACCATGACGTGAGGATTATAGTTCGCTCCACCCATCGGGAATCCCACATTATTCGGATATTCAATCGGCTGGAAAAAAGACTATGTATTAACAACAAATCAGAAAGCGCGTACCCTATCTACATAGAGGCAGAAATGAACGCAGAGAACAAAATATCAATTTTTGAAGTTTTTGCAACACAATAGGTCACGTAATAGACTCATGTAAGTGATGACCTCAACAAGTAATCCTGTGGAGATAAAACATATGTATATAATATTGAAACATTGTGCAATTATTCCATTTGAAACTAGTAACTATGACAGGAGTCTTTTTGAAGATGTATTATATACATTTTCGACCTCGATCTACCCTAGCAGGAAAAAACCTTCATCAAATAACCATTTAATAATGTACATAAAATTATGTTTACTGAAGCAAAAAAACTTTGAATGGACAAAATTATTCTTATTAACTCTGCTCCACGACTTAATTGATTGCTTCGTTTTCTTCTCGCTTGCTCTAATGACTTTATGATGACTACATTTTACGCAAACTCTCTCAGCAAATTTTTTCGATTTTCCTTGAGCAATATCTACAACAACTATGACTCAGCTATTTTTCTAGCTTTTCCAATTATCTCTCGTTGATAATAGTCTTAAAAGCGACTGTAGTGTATTTACTCACTCCTTCCCCCATGCTGATGGCGCCAATGACTTTGGAACACGCGGCAGCCTGTTTCGGCTTCCGCGGATCATTGCAGTCTCCCTCGTACTCCTTAACGAGGGCTTCAGTCCTTTTTTAACTCAACATTCCAATCAATATATTAGATTTTCCATACTTCAATTTAAAAAATCCATAATTTAGTAAGAAGTTTCAATGGCATCCTTCAAAAAATAAAAATCACAAACCACTTGCCGACCAGTTGGACAATGGAAAAGCATCATGTGGTGAACGATGTGCTCGTTGCCACGGGTCACATTCTGCCACAGCTGCCAATGAGTTTGCTAATCGATTGAAGAATATTTAATCAAATGTAAACGTTATTGAATTTATGATGACGGATCGAATATTTATCGAAGATCATCAAACTGATAGCAAGAGTTATGATGTTCCAAGCGTCATATTTTATTCTGATGGATGCCTTTTTTCATGACAGTGCCTGAGTTGAAGGCTTACGCAACTTTGCTGTCAATCCACATAATATCCCATTATTTCATACTTGTTATATTAGATTTTTTCAATTTTATAAGCTTGAGTTAAGTTAAATTTATAAACTATCATTTTTACTGGTTCAGTTCATTCAACTCATGGATTTCATTTAATATCCTGGAATATCCTCACACAACTACAGGGTGCGTAAAAAGTATTGCAACACGGATATTGATCCATATCTTGTTTTTCATAAAAGCTATGAAATGGAAATTAACAGGTTTTATTCATAGCACCGATATGTACGATGTGTATGAAATTCATCCGAATCGGCCTCCATGTTCACGAATGACAGCACGAAGTCTGCCTTGGAACTGGTCGACGCATGCGCGCAAGTACTGCGGAGAAAGAGAGTACTTCTTAAGATCGGCTTTCAAACTTTGGTGGGCGGTAGCACTCACTTTGGACTGCATTTCGCTCCAGATAGCGTTATCTAGCGGGTTCAGATCGGGTGACGACGCGGGCCATTCTTCCTTTGCGATGAACGCGGGTAGCGAGAGTTTGCACCACTCTTGAACGGTTTTGGCAGTGTGTGAAGGGGCTCCGTCCTGCTGGAAGACGTAGTGGCCTCCGTTGCAGTGGGCATCTGCCCAGGGTTTCAGAGTATCTTGGAGGATGGTTTTCAGGTAGACGTGACGGTCGACCTTGACGTGGGGCTCGATGAAGACGAGTGGACTTTTGCCGCTGGAGCAGATCGCTTCCCAGACACCTGCGCTGGATGTTGTGTCCGGTTCACGATTCTGCCTTCAAGGTCTGCCAGCGCACGTGTCTTAGCCAATACGCGCACATTCTGGCTGCTGAAGGCAGCTTCAACGGTGAAAAGCTTCTCGTCGCTGAAGATGGTGCAGTGCATCTCACCCTTGCGCACTCGAGCCAACAATGCGCGCGCTTTCTTCGTTCTCGCAGCTTTATTTTGGTCGCTGACCAGCGCACGCTTCCTGCTCCGATACGACTTCTTACCGAGCACGTTGGGAAAGATGTTCCTCACTGATCCCTCCGAAATCTGGAGTTCGCGGCCCATTTTTCGTATGCTTCTCTTCGGATCCCGGAAGATGCGGTCTCTGATCTTCACGTTTTTTCGGCCAGTTACCGTCGCAGGGCGTCCTTCCCGATGACGGTCCTCAGTGCCTCCGATCTCCTCGAAACGTGAAATGGCCCGATGAACAGTTGATCGGTTCAGTTTCAGAAGACGAGCGATGTCTGCGGGAGCCCGGTTTTGTGTGTGCATGGCGATGTTCGTGGTGCGCATTTTGTTCGCTGCCACCATACCCTTCAAAGTGAACGGATTGTAACGAATTTCGGATACAATACGCAGAAAACATAGGGGAAAATAAAAAACTCCTCAACATGAGGTACAGTACAGTCGAATTTGAGTGTCCGCTTGGTCAAACTTTGTTGCAATACTTTTTACGCACCCTGTACATACATATACTCCTGGAAAAGATCATTGAAGCACGCTTTTGTGAGATCACCAACACAAGTATGAATCAATGTGGCTTCGTGAAAGGAAAAGGGACGACAGATGCGATCTTTGCCATCCGCTTATATCTAGAAAAACACCGAGAGAAGGCGAAATCTGTGCACTGTGCTTTCTTGGACCTAGAAAAGGCCTTTTACAGGATCCCCCATGATCTCATATGGTTTTCCCTTCGTGATCATTTGGTGCCAGAAGAATACATCAGGTGGATACAAATGATGTATACCAACCCAAGGAGGAGTGTCGTTAGGTCACCAGCAGGAAATTCTGAGCCATTCATAATTTCTGTCGGAGTTCATCAAGAATCCACACTCTCGCCTTTGCTGTTCATCTTAGTCATGGACACAATAACCAGAGACCTCCAGCGAGACCCACCGGAGACACTTCTGTACGCCGAAGACATCGTCTTGTGCTCGGAGACAAGAGAAGATCTCGAACGTCAAGTGGTAAAATGGAATGATCGCTTTGCGGAGTACGGACTACGACTCAAAGCATTGAAGACCGAGTATCTTGAAGCTGGAACATCGAGTACAATCCAAGACCCAAGCTCCATAAAATTACACAACACTGAGCTACGGAAAGTCGAGCACTTCAAGTATTTGGGTTCTCAAATATCCACAGACGGGGACCCAACAGCCGCTTTCAGTGCCAGAATCAACGCAGCATGGCTCAAATGGAGGGAATAGACTGGTATCTTATGCGACAGACGCATGCCTGATCGACTGAAAAGAAAGATGTATAAATCAGTCGTACGACCAGTTGCTCTATATGGACTCAAATACACTCCTTCAACAGCAAAGATCCAGCGGATGCTCCATGTAATGGAGATGAAGATGAGATGGGGCCTCGGAGTCACCCGAAAAGACATGATGCGCAACGAAACGATAAGAGCTCGTTTAGGAGCTGCCCCATCACCCGAAAAACTCAGAGAGTCCAGGCTTAGGTGGTACGGACACATGCTGAGATTCAATCCAGACTCCGTTCCCAAGTCTGCTTGGAACATAGAAATCCAGGGTAGAAGACCAAGAGGTAGACCGAAGCTTAGATTGAGAGACACCATAGAACAAGACATGGCGACTATCGGGCTGAAAGCCGAAGACGCCTCGAATCGTATGAGGTGGCGAAGTGCTATCTACACAGCGGACCCCGCTCTTCAGCGAGAATAACGCTAGGAAGAAGAAGAAGTGTATTTATTTGATTCAAGTTATTCGATTCATTGAATTCATTCAATTAAATAGTTCAGTTTTTTTTATTCATCCAGTTACAACTTAGTTGTTTATTCGTTTCATTTTTTTATATTTGTTTTTCAATAAACCCTGATTGATGACTCAAAACATATTATTATCTTTTTACTTTTTTTTCTAACTTTTGTCTTTTCATAGTTCCGTGCCTTTTTCTGCAAGCTCCGATGTTTCCTGGGAGCATAAAACGCTACAAAAAAGCGGGAACATCAACCCATGTGACGTGGTATTTCTGACGCAGCAGTTCTATCGGCAGCCGCTGCACAACGCACCAATAAGTCGTGACACGAGCGGGCACCTTTCAAGAGTTATGATAAGCGGCTTATGAATGACTTTTCCATGACTTTTTTCATCAATATCTTTAGATGAGGCAGAAAGTATTTCTAGACATTTTTTTCGCCATCCATTCTATAGTTGGCGGCAATATATGTATCTTAAAAGACTTATCATTCTCTGCTAGACTTATTAAGCCCATAATCGTCAATTTCAGAGTTTTTCAAATCAAAATAATTTTCAAAGAACAAGGAACTCTTTCAGCTCAAACCAGTTTCAACGGAAATTAAATTTTTTTATACGTGTCGATCTTGAAAGAATACAAATTCTGTTATGAAAACTAGATCAATTAGTTTGATTGAAAAAAAGTTGAGCTATTCCCGAGTAAAACTCAACACGAGTCAGTTTTTGCAAGTAAGAACCATTCAGTTATCCTCATTGTTTGTACATATATATGTATATGAATGCATTATAATAATAGATTAATGAAGGATTGGTAGTTGGGTGAATGAATGATCTAAATAATTAGAAGAAATAATGAATGAATGAATGAATAACTTAATTATTTAATTAGAAGAAAAAATGAATGAATGAATAACTTAATTATTTAATTAGAAGAAATGTTGAATGAATGAATGAATGAATGGATGAATGGATGAATGAATGAATGAATGAACGAACGAACGAATGAATGAACGAGCGAATGAATGAATGAATGAATGAATGAATGAATGAATGAATGAATGAACGAATGAATGAATGAATGAATGAATGAATGAATGAATGAATGAACGAATGAATGAATGAATGAATGAATGAATGAACGAATGAATGAATGAATTAACGAATGAATGAATGAATGAATGAATGAATGAAGGAACGGATGAATGAATGAATGAACGAATGAATGAATGAATGAATGAATGAATGAATGAATGAATTATTTAATTAGAAGAAAAAAATGAATGAATGAATAACTTAATTATTTAATTAGAAGAAATGTTGAATGAATGAATGAATGAATGAATGAATGAATGAACGAACTAATGAATGAACGAACGAATGAATGAATGAATGAATGAATGAATGAATGAATGAATGAATGAATGAATGAATGAACGAACGAATGAATGAATGAATGAATAAATGAATGAATGAATGAATGAATGAATGAATGAACGAATGAATGAATGAATGAATGAACGAATGAATGAATGAATGAATGAATGAATGAATGAATGAATGACTGAATGAATGAATGAATGAATGAATAAATGAATGAATGAATGAATGAATGAATGAATGAATGAATGAATGAATGAATGAATGAATGAATGAATGAATGAATGAATGAATGAACGAACGAATGAATGAATGAATGAATGAATGAATGAATGAATGAATGAATAAATGAATGAATGAATGAATGAATGAATGAATGAATGAATGAATGAACGAATGAATGAATGAATGAATGAATGAATGAATGAATGAATGAATGAATGAATGAATGAATGAATGAACGAACGAACGAATGAACGAACGATATTTGAGTGAAGGAATGAGTAATGGAGCTCTATGTATGTAGCAAACGCTTCACTAACCTTGGCTTTGTTTGCTAGGACAAGTAGTTCTACGGCATCCGTCGGATGGGAGACTGTCCGCGGCACCCGTTCTTCTGCTTGCAGTAGAGTACTGTACACTATCGTAGCCTGGAAACAGAGAAAATTTAAGGTGAAGGTTTTGAAGAGTCTCAAAAAAATCTTTAGCCGTCATTATCGATTAAGATCTGAAATTCGCCTATGGGTCTTTGAAGTTAGTGACTTTCCTCAAACCCTTACTTACCTCTAGGGAACACCTCAGCAGTGGCGAACAATTGGAAATATTCTTCTTATATCGTTTTCTCAGATAGATCTATTTGAATATTGAACATGGGGAAAGAAATAAAGAAGATTTTTATATAGAGTGAGAAAATCTATTTATCCGAGAACACGTGACATTGTTTAGTTTATTTTGTTACTTCACTTATCCAACTGCCATTACTTTAAGTACAGACTTCGAACATGAGGTGGTATTCTTGACGCATACATATGCTCGAACGATAAATCGGCTCAATTTCTAATCCGAATATTTACACCAATACTTGTGTTGTGAAAAGGTAGGGAACAGTCTTGTTAATGTTGATAACTGTTTGTTGGAAAAACTGATTTTCAAACATTCGAAAAATGCTCTTTTAATTAGTTCGTAGCAGTACTTGAGAAACCGGTCTCATTCAGTTGAAAAACTTTTTCGACCTAGAAAAACCCATTCGAAGACCTCACACTGGTTCTCAAAAACTGTTATTTTTATAAAGTTTAGTTTTGTTTCATTTTGGAAAAAATATTCAATTGACGGACTTTGACCGTAGAAGATCCAAAGTCGCGAATGTCCTCTGTGCTTCTGGCAACAATTATATGCGTTGTGCCTATCTATAAAAAGATCTGCCGCGACATTAATCTCTCAAAAAAAGTTAAGCGATCGTTCGATGTATCTGTAAAGATGACATCATTGCTCGATGAATGAGATCATCGAGTCAGTGTTATTATAACTGAAATATTTCACGATGAGATCATGGCTCTCGCACCTTCTTGGCGCAAAAATGTTGGATTAGTGAGGTACGAGATGATCTTGCGAGAGCACGCGAAATAATATCTTAAAGTACGAAAAGATGAGATTTCAAATGTCGTCTTTCTCTCCAAATGAATCTTAAAATACTAACTAATCGAAATATATTTTGTTTCCGTACTTAAAAAAAGGATTTAACGTTTTTGATTGAACATGAAGTATCGAGTCCGTGTAATAAGAAAAAGGCAGAGCGCAGACATTGACTCTGTCACTGGGTATGCCCGTAAGAAAAATGTAATGAAACTTGACTGGTTTGTAATTTTGCTCAACTAACTAGATTGAAATTGAATTACGCGCGTAAGTTCTAAGAATGGAATTTCGTGCAGGACCTTTTTTTTCCAAAAAAAAGTTAGTCAAGGTGACATCATCTTTCAAAATTTCCGTCTAATTTGAATGGTATGAAAACGATGAGGTCATCGCGCCGATGATCTCATCGTTTAGAGATTAATGTCACGGCTGATGAAAAAAGGAGATCATTTGAAGAATAAGCTCATTTCATTTTTATCTTTTTTTTTCGAACAGAATTCGTTGTTTTATCTGCGATGAAAAAGTGATGCCTTTATGAATGCTTTTTTGTAAAGTCCTAAGTTGATTCCGGACTGCCATGGACTGCCAAATTAGACACTAATCACTGATATCGGTTGTGAAGAGGCGGCATTGAGCCCCGCCAGGAACGCGAAAAGATTTGAAACCAGTTGATTAATTAAATTAATAAGTCATGTGTCATCTTACAGAAAGTAAGATTAGCGTAATTGGTAACATTAACGTAATTGGTCGCAGTGCCTGGCAAAAAAAGTCTAGGTTCGATCCCACCCCGTGGACTAGTTTTTTTTATGGTAGTATCATTTTTATCTTTCTCTTGATCAACGCGTTAACCTCAATGGCGTAGTCTTTAGGATCACATGTTACGAAGCGTCGCCTGAATGTGAATGAAGTCGTGGTCCGCCCTTCGAGACGACAGTCTTGCTGCCTCTCAGTATGCATCTCGAATCGGGAGTTGATAAAGCCGTCCTTGAAGAATAAATGAATGAAAGAATGAATGAGTAGATGAATGAAAGAATTAATGAAGCAATGAATGAATGAATAAATAAAAAGAAGTTCCAAGAACGACTAGGCTTACAATACGAGGACTTTAGGAGGAAACGACTTACAATACGAGGAAAGACAAAGTCGCACCTGGCCCTTTCCCCTTCATTCTAAACGATCTTCATGTAATGGCCCCCTTTTTCATGAATGGATGCTATGAACTTCAAAATGCTTTGTTTTATCTCTCGTCACACATGAACCCATAGTCAGCAAATTTGCTCTAAGCTCGTCTCGCATAATGTTTTCCTTGCAATATTGTACGAGATATTACTTCCGGGCGTGACATAACGATAGTCTGCGCAACTATTGCGCGAAGGGTCCCAAGTTCGATCCTTAACCCGGACAGATTCACCCAAACCGAGGGGGTTAATTAGTGTTGGTAGTGCTCTTTACGAATCTGACTCTCCTCACTTCTGCTACACACACTATGTACTTAGTAACCCAGCAGGGAACCACTGGTACTATTAGGATAGGTCTATCCTGCATTTCAGGGGAGCGCGTATCCTGCCACGATGCGGAAACAAGCGCAAAATTTGTTTTCATTGTACGAGACAGGTGCCGACTTTTACCAAGCAAAACCAGTCCGTGCTTCGCTGCCTCTTATTCTTCTTTTCCATTTACCCCCAACTTTTTTGTGCACGGAATAAAGAATTGAATTGAATTGAATTGAGATTTGGCGTGATAACCAGTCTACTCTCCTCTCCTCATGAATTCAGAACTAAAATTCTTTTTTTGTCGTTCAAATCGCTGTATATAGGTTTGTTTGGTTTTTTCCCGTCCAATTCGCTATATAAAAGTCATATTGCTGTATCGCTTTTGAAATAGAATTTATTTTCCTCGTTTTCAAATGTAATTAAATTTATGGGTTTTTGCATCGAAAGATGTAGATAAACTATATAATACAATTTTAAAGCAATTTCGATATTGTAAAAAACCTGAATATCTACTTTCGATATTGTAAAAAACCTGAATATCTACTTTCGATATTGTAAAAAACCTGAATATACAAAAGCCACAAAAATTTTCCATTAAAAATAAAGTTTAGCATATTCGATGTAGGAACCGTGAGTCTGCGCGTATTAACATGGTAGAGGCAGTAGTCAGAAACATTGTACTCCCCGTGGTCCGAGAAACCAAGAAGCCACCTGGAATGCAGAATAACTCAAGTATAAGTTATTTATAGTAACTTCGAAACTATAATTATTCATTATATTCATTCTGAAAGAAGAAGAAAAAGTCATTCTGAAACTAAAACTACCTATGTTGTCTTTCATGGGACTTATACGCAAGAAATTTGATGAAATTCTGTATGAAACGATTGAAAAAATGCACGCAAAAAACTTAAGAACTATATAGGCAAAGGAAAAACCTAATTTTCTAGAGCTTTCTCTAAAACAACAAACACAGAACAATTAGAAGCATATCAATATCAAGTTTTGTTAAGAAACTATAATAAACGATTTGATAAAAATAGTTTGAAGTTTTACGAAGTCTAGAATGACTTCAACTTTGGTACATGGGACTAATTATAGATCTAGACTCACAATGGTGACTCCTATATTATTATCATTATTATTACTATTCGTAGTTTTATCATAATTATTAGTATAACAGTCGTATTATTATCATTTTTTCTGGATGATATCATCACTACTATTATCGTGTTTGACTTCTAGACAACAACAGCTATAAACTCGAAACTGACCATTTTGAGCGCGATAAACCATCTGTTTTATAACTGAACAGAACGGTCTGAGAGTGGAAATCCGTCTCCCAATCAATTGAAACCTAAAAGAATAGGATGAGCTTCAAATATTTATCAATTGTGTTGTCTCTGATAAGTTCAATATCAGCCAAATGTACATTCTGCTCGCTCACCCTATTAAGTATGGAAAATGACGAATAAACACATATAGTCAAATTTAGGACTAACCATTATTTATAATTTGTTATTATGAATAGTCTTACTTCCAAATGTATGTGTTCCATTTTAAAACTAAATTTTCTGGTGTATATAATGACTATTTTGAAAACGTGAACTGTCCAATAATTTCATTACAGTTTTTCTACATTAGTTTCTAGTTTCATTAGTAATACATACGCTCACTGTGTATAGTTTCTCACCGCTTTCTCTCTCTTTCTCTCTCTCTCTTTCTCTCTCTTTTTCTCTCTCTTTCTCTCTCTCTCTTTCTCTCTTGCTCTCTCTTTCTCTTTCTCTCTCTCTCTTTCTCTCTTTCTCTCTTTCTCTCTTTCTCTCTTTCTCTCTTTCTCTCTTTCTCTCTCTCTCTTTCTCTCTTATCTTATTCTGTATTTCTCCCTCTTCTCTCTTTTTTGCTTTCTCTCAAGAGTTTGGCTCTTGCAAATTGCTGATTCTCTGGTCAAGTCATCTTTTCAATAGAACTCAAACTAGTGAGAAAGACAAAGATCGTCAGCTCGATCTCTTTTTCCAGGTACTTTTAAAGGTCCGTATTTTTGGCTTTCTCTCACCTTCTCCCCGGCCAATATCGCGTGGACAGTACCGACTCCGGGGTTCCCTGCCGTTTCTATCGCACTATTAACCTGAAACATCCGACACGTCTTGATTTAGCTCCTTCAACACTTCGAATGCTGATTAATGACCATGTAAAATTATTAAAGCTCATTCAATGAAGTTTCAAGTTCTTATGTTGAACTCATAGTCAATAAATAACAAGCGTGTTTTTTTTCTTATTTTAACTAGTAAACCATACGCTAGTTCACCAAGTTGAATCGGATCAATTGTTTTGTGGTTCACAATGCCGAGAGCGGTGGTTTTTTTAAAGTTCTTCTCTGCTCTTCTGTTTCCGTCTGATCTCCAATGTGAAACCGGGATTCTAACGAATATCGATAACTTGTAGCATTCTGTTTTGACGTGATTCGGTCACCGATTAGGATATGGCTAAGTTCGGTACCGTCCCGTAGATTTTCTTTGGCACTTGTCTTACGGAAGATTAGGTACTTCTAAATGATGAAATTTTTTTTCATCCTGCCACTACTATTACTTACTGTTGCTTAGTGCTTCTGAAGTTGAGATAAGCCGTTTTTATTAAATGAATCAAAATGTGCTGTGATTTTATAGCTGCGACTACTGAATTAAAAGCAGAATAGTGTGTTTTCCCGATAAATGTTTTTGCAACTTCACTCACTATAACTCTCCTTTGTGCTTGCTTTTACAACTATTTCACGCTTCCGATATTGAAGTATTGAATACAGTATTCCTCATAGTTGTGCTAGAGTTATATTTTTAGAGTTTGTTTGAAAAATGGTGCATCAGTTAAGAACCCAATTTCAATTTCCATTTAATTTCTTTATGTTTTTGCTGCTCTTATATGGAAAATGAAAATAAAAAAACTTGAATCAATGCGAAAGCCACTAATGAAAAGAGCAGCAATGTGATCCAGTTCTTCATCACCGAGTTGAAAGTCTGTGAAAAGATAATTCACCAGAAATTCAGCACTTTTCATGCGCAATATATCGGCAACCACGGCGGGAGATTCATACTCAAACTCAGAAGCGTGTTCATATCAGGCGAGTTTGGAAGCCCGAAGAAGATTAATGAAGCGCGCATTTATTCTCGACCTATCCTCGACTTACTAAAAAGTTCTGATTCTCATTAGATGATACATCGAGCATTGCTATTGTTATTGACACCGGGATCAGCGAAAACAAGCTACCTTCAAGTTGTTTGTAATCCATGCCCAAACATGACGTTTAAAAAAACTGACTTGAAATAGGTTTAAATCACTTATAATTATGCTAAAAATTGAATAATTCGTTATATTTCACAGAAGAAAATAAATATTTAAAAAAACAATATATAATTTTATTTGTGTTCTAACAGTTTTCTTGGAATATGTAAAACAACTGTACTCGTTTTAATTAACCTCATAACTTGAAAGTCTAAAAGTTTTTAAGAACTTTTTTGATTCAATCACAAAAAAACAATAGTTATTTTGAAACTAGTCATGTCTTGCTAAAAAAAAAGTTTTTGTTTCATAATGTTGTTTACGCTCATTGGAATTTTTGCATGGCTCACGTTTTTAGGCCAAGTAAAAGTGGTTGTTAGGGACCTTATAAAAATAGAAAGAAACTTTGGAGGTTAAAGGATGAAACGTAAAGAAAAAGCTTCTTTTTTCCTCTACATATAGAGCAGAAGAAAATTTCATGTCACTTTCCAGAGTCGTATCCGAGAAACAACAATGAAATAGGGCAAGAAAAGAAGACCCTTTCAATTTAAATAGATCTTCTAATGTTTCGATCGACATGGACCATATTGACTGAAATCTTCAATTTGATCGAAACAGTTCAGAAATTTTAAGTCATTTGTTTGATTTTTTTTAAACTCTCAACTATTTCATTTTTGTCCTTGTCTTGAATGAGTAGCTGTGAATCGATTGCTAAGCGCGTTCTAAACTTCTCGTTATATCTTATTTCTTCGCTTTCACCACCCCTCCAGAGGCCTTTAGATCCCTGATCTTCTTTCTTCGCTTTCACCACCCCTCCTAGAGGCCTTTAGATTCCCTGATTCGAGATACAGACCTTTTCAGGTGTAACCACGATTTTTTACGAGATTACCCAATCATCAAAAAAGCCCTTTTGATAAGCTCAGGAGTCTCTTTTGAGCCAAAGATTTCAGAAAAACCACAATATTAAACGGTGATGGCAGGAAGAAGTTTCAATGTTTTGACGCGCAACTCTGAAAGGCCAGTCACTGCAGACGAATACGTCAGTCAAGAGAACATTTTGATGCTTTTGAACTATCCGATTTTTGATCAACGGGACCAATATACATGTTCGATTATTCCTTAAAAACTAGGTTTGTCGTCAAAAACAGTATATAAAAACTTGTAGAACCTATTTTCTCAACAACAAAAAACTAGGTAGACGAATCACTCAGTAAGGCTCCCGGTTTAGGTAATCCTTGCCGGTTTGTCTGCAATGCTGTTGCACAATTCCAGGTCCCATCGGGACCAGGAAGAGGAAGAGCTTTCAATGTGATCGCTCGTCCGAGCACCAGACCTCAATCACTATATGACGAGGAGGTAGGAAGCTCTTGTGCGTTGAAGTGAATTCAACTACATAGTTGTACTGTTGATCCCACGAAGTTTTGTCGGACATCGCATTAGAATGATGTAGGCAAACATCTTGGCAAAGGGCCTGACAATGAGGGATCATAACGAGACAGAAGTGTTTGTTTTTTTGAGCTCCAAATTTTAAGTTCCAAGTTGCGATATAAAAAAAACAGGCCGAGAATAAAAGATGACAGAAGACCGTCATTGAAAGCGATTACAAGGCTACCTTTCTGACGTGAAGAAAACGGTTGAAAAAATTCTTGAAGCTCTTCAGATGACAGAAAAAGTTGTGAATACAGAAACGTTGAGTTTCTTGATAAGTGAAAGAGGAAAACTTCTGCAGTAAAGCTGCGAGAAATTATGATGTTCAAAACAATTAGGATGACAGCTTTTATTTCGTAACAGCGTCTTTCTCTCTATACATTGTTGAAACTTTGTCATAGGTCTCGTGGTGTAGTGGTTATCACATCTGTCTAACACACAGAAGGTCGGCGGTTCGATCCCGCCCGAGATCATCTTTTGCCTTTTCATTGCTTGAAGTTTATAGGAAGAAAGAGCACCGACGGTTTTGCGGTCACCAATGCCAATCGAAAGAGAACGGACTCCTACCGACTTTGGTGAGCTGCTGCATTTATTTGTTTGATCTACCGACTTTGGTGAGCTGCTGCATTTATTTGTTTGATCTACCGACTTTGGTGAGCTGCTGCATTTATTTGTTTGATCTACCGACTTTGGTGAGCTGCTGCATTTATTTGTTTGATCTACCGACTTTGGTGAGCTGCTGCATTTATTTGTTTGATCTACCGACTTTGGTGAGCTGCTGCATTTATTTGTTTGATCTACCGACTTTGGTGAGCTGCTGCATTTATTTGTTTGATCTACCGACTTTGGTGAGCTGCTGCATTTATTTGTTTGATCTACCGACTTTGGTGAGCTGCTGCATTTATTTGTTTGATCTACCGACTTTGGTGAGCTGCTGCATTTATTTGTTTGATCTACCGACTTTGGTGAGCTGCTGCATTTATTTGTTTGATCTACCGACTTTGGTGAGCTGCTGCATTTATTTGTTTGATCTACCGACTTTGGTGAGCTGCTGCATTTATTTGTTTGATCTACCGACTTTGGTGAGCTGCTGCATTTATTTGTTTGATCTACCGACTTTGGTGAGCTGCTGCATTTATTTGTTTGATCTACCGACTTTGGTGAGCTGCTGCATTTATTTGTTTGATCTACCGACTTTGGTGAGCTGCTGCATTTATTTGTTTGATCTACCGACTTTGGTGAGCTGCTGCATTTATTTGTTTGATCTACCGACTTTGGTGAGCTGCTGCATTTATTTGTTTGATCTACCGACTTTGGTGAGCTGCTGCATTTATTTGTTTGATCTACCGACTTTGGTGAGCTGCTGCATTTATTTGTTTGATCTACCGACTTTGGTGAGCTGCTGCATTTATTTGTTTGATCTACCGACTTTGGTGAGCTGCTGCATTTATTTGTTTGATCTACCGACTTTGGTGAGCTGCTGCATTTATTTGTTTGATCTACCGACTTTGGTGAGCTGCTGCATTTATTTGTTTGATCTACCGACTTTGGTGAGCTGCTGCATTTATTTGTTTGATCTACCGACTTTGGTGAGCTGCTGCATTTATTTGTTTGATCTACCGACTTTGGTGAGCTGCTGCATTTATTTGTTTGATCTACCGACTTTGGTGAGCTGCTGCATTTATTTGTTTGATCTACCGACTTTGGTGAGCTGCTGCATTTATTTGTTTGATCTACCGACTTTGGTGAGCTGCTGCATTTATTTGTTTGATCTACCGACTTTGGTGAGCTGCTGCATTTATTTGTTTGATCTACCGACTTTGGTGAGCTGCTGCATTTATTTGTTTGATCTACCGACTTTGGTGAGCTGCTGCATTTATTTGTTTGATCTCTGTTTACTCATGAATATTTTTTACAGTTTTGAAGAAAATCAGGAGAAGTTGAAGTAATAACAAAATATGAAAAATAAGAAAAATATTATGATTCAAACTTTTGAAGAATGCATTTTTACAGTCCAGAATACCTGCTTGTACCGTCCATTTAAATCCACAAAGTTAAAAAAAAAGAGATTCATAAAGATGAACACCAAAAACTCATAAGCGTTAAAATGTCCTCAAAACTGTCCACCATGTTAGTGATAAAAAAATTCTGTGTTTTTTTCCTATTATATACTTCATTTTGATCATTGAAATACTCATGGTAAAACTTTCAAAAGTTCTGGCAATCTGCCAATGAAAAAGAGGATACGCTTAAAAAGCTTAGAACTCCCTTGCTGTAGTAGTTATCATAATTGACTAACACACAGAAATATACCGCAGAGTGTTCGAAATAATTCAGTATTCCGAAATCTATTTTTCATTCGAGTTTGTTTTTTTCTTCAAATAAAGCGAGTAAATATATTTGTATATTTGTATCTTTATCGCCAAAGGATAATTTGTTCAATGTTATCATTAACATGGTGGACAGAGAGGATTTCGAGTAAACTTGGGAAAGGAATAAGCAACTGTCGCGTTGCGATGAAGAGTCCAAATAGGACCGTTCACCTTTTCAACCTCATATTTCCAAAGAGTCCTCGGAATCGGAGTTGAGTCTTGTTGAGTTGAGCATTGTTAGTAGTGTTGAGTTGAATAAGCTTTTTGGAGAAAAATAAAGTTAAGTACACGAGTTCATCCCATAAAAACAAGTGTTTTCTCTTACTTAAATCAATGATTTTTCATTTTTGGATTGATGAAGTTTTTAACATTTGAATTAAAGAGATACCTGCAAGGAATATGTTAATCAGCATGACATTAGTGTAAATTTTAACGAGAGCATTGAATTTCAAAAGTTTTATTATGAAAATTCTTCGCCATTCTCATTTCTTCGCCATTCTCATTTCTTCGCCATTCTCATTTCTTCGCCATTCTCATTTTTTCGCCACACGGAAATCGGTTGTTCTCGTCTATTCTCTCAATTTTCATTCGTCTGACACCCACTCTCAGCTGGGAACCGTTCCGGATATCAGCCCGCGAAGGTTCCATCCTATCTGCATATAGCTGATCGGCCTCATATAATTCTGCCACCTGCGTGTATCGGCTATCCCTACAGAGGGACAAAAAGGCCGTTAGTGGGTGTTCGTAGAATCAAAAAGAGAGAAGACGCATGGCTCCGAAAAAAGCTTCAAAAGTTTCTCCAAAAGAATCGCATGAGGAAGAAGAACCTTCGAGATCTACCATGAGCTCTCAATTTAAAGAAGATCTCACAAAAAGCATCGTTGAGTCAGTTACTTCTTCTTTTAAAGAAATATTCTCAGGTTCACTAGAGGCACTTATGCAACCTCTTAGAGCAGAAAACGATTCGTTGAAGAAACGAGTTATCGAATTAGAGGGACAACTTATGAGTTTAGGAAAAAAGCTCGATTCTGTTCTTTCAATAGCTAAAAATAAAGACACCGATTCAGTTTCAAATCCAGTTTCTAATGCTCCTCTGACCAGAACCCCGAGTGCTCCTTTTCCACAACCTAACCAGATCACTTCTCTGGCGCCGTCCTCATGCCCTCCTGAACTAGACTGGAGTCATCTCTATGCCCGGGCTAGTCATCTGTTTTCACTTCCTACTCCTATCAAAAAAAATGGTGTTGTCGTCATTGAAAGACTCCCAGAAAGTGATGACGAAAAAGATGATCAGCTTTTTGTAGAGAAAGTTCTTGAAGTAGGTGGGATTAGAGCAGATACGATCTCAAAAATATGGCGTCATGGAGCTAAAAAGGAGAACAGAACTCGTGTTCTCAAAGTTGAGGTTAAAAACAGCCGAGCGAGGTACTTCCTCCACTCGACTTTCGATTTAGTCATTTCCGAGTCCTCTGTAAATAAGAAGTTCAATGAAAAGCGTCGACCTTTCTGTCGTCGAGACATGACCATGCTGGAATTGGAGTTACAGTCTGAAATGAGAAGAAAAGTACTTGAAATGAACACGTACGTTGGTTGCTACCGATTTGCATATAGAGATGTATATATATCAGAGGAAAAATCCTCGCACCATAGAAGGTGGGAAGACTCCATCGTTTTCACCAGTGAATCCTCCTACCCCCTTTTTACCTGACCGCTAGGACAAATTGATTCACTCTTTCTCTAACACACAGAAAACACATGTAAGCCCTCCTGATCTTGAGAAAGCTGACAAAAATTATCTGAAATGCTTGCTTAGTAACGTTAGAAGTATCAACAGCTTAAGAAAATTAAACGAACTTTTTAATTACATAGAACTAGAAGATATAAGCGTTGGTTTCTTTGTCGAAACCTGGCTTAACGACTGTTTTTCCGACTCATTTCTCGACCATCCGAGGTATTCTTTTTATCGTCAGGACCGCCGTAATAACAAAAAAGGCGGAGGTCTTCTTGTGATATTTAAAAAGAGTCTTATGTTGAAACGTGTCAACATTGATACATCCTTTAAAAAAGATATCGAAATTCTTTGCATAGACCTAAGTCTGGGTAAAAATTCGAACTACAGATTTTTTCTACTGTACAGACCCCCTAATACGACAAAAGAAACATTTCAGGAAACTTTGCATGCTATAAGCATGAATATGTTAGCAAATAACAACATAATTCTAGGCGATACAAACTTATCGAATATGGACTGGTTTCAGTTAGCTGTAACCCGTAGTGAAGCTGAAGCATTTTTCACCGATTTTATAGCATCCAAATCTTTATCTCAATTAGTTACTTTTCCGACTAGACTAAATAACAATGGCACAAATTCTCTACTAGATATCATATTGACGGACCAAGAAGAGAATATAGTAAAAGTAGATTCATCACCTCCACTTTTAAACTCTGACCACATTACCATTAACTTTGATCTTAAGGCCTCAGGTAGCGATATTGAAACTTATGATTCAGATGTCAATTACTCCGAAGTTTATGTGGATTTCAGAAATGGTAACTTTGAGTCTATGAATTTATATCTTGACAGTATACCCTGGGTACCAATCATGTCCAACATATCGAGCGCTCAGGCTAAATATGACTTTTTCTTGAATGTAATACATGATGGGATTCGCGAATTCTGTCCTCTCAGAAAGCGCTCCACTAAAATTAGAACATGTCCTAAAAAAGTCCGCAAACTTTTTAATAAGAAGAAGAAAATATGGCAAACTAGGCATTCTAACCCTTCTTTCTCTTCGGATTATAAAAACATTAAGCAACTTATAAAAACTACTCAAACTGAACAACTGAGGAGCTGTGAAAGAAAGGTCATAGATTCTCCTAGAGGTATTCATCGCTGGGTGAAAATGAAGATGAAACCTAAAAGTAGTCTTCCTTTAATCAAAAATGGGGATGCTTATGTTTCTGATACTACAATGAAAACTTTTCTTTTCGCCAATGAGTTCTCAAAAAACTACACAATTGAGGAGAACACTAATAAAAATCCGGTGAGCTACCCTATTTCTTTATCAACAGACTCTCTAGACTTTTCTCCGCATATCATATATAATGTTCTTAAGAAATTACCTAATAAGTTTACCCAGTTCTGCGAAGGCATCAACCAATATCTTTTGAAAAAATGTGCTCTCGCTTTAGCATTACCTTTGTCGATTCTATTTGAAGAATCATTTATAAGCTGCTCCATTCCAACTCAATGGAAATTAGGAGAAGTCATTCCAATTTTCAAAAGCTCTGGGGACAGGTCTAATTGTAGTAACTATCGGCCTGTTACCATAACTTCTCCAATTTGCCGCGTTTTTGAAAGTATAGTAGCTAATCATATAAGACTACAATACAGAAGCATATTTTCTAAATTTCAATATGGTTTTATTTCTAGAAGAAGTTGTGAGATTCAACTTTTAAAATCAATCAGTGAGTGGGAGATATCTCTGAAGAAGAATCAAGAACTAGATGTGATTTATTTCGATTTCTCAAGAGCTTTTGATAAGGTTTCTCATTCTAAGCTAATTGCAAAGCTTCACCAAATAGGAATTCCTTCAAGTTTTATAAAATGGATCGCTTGTTTTCTTGAGAATAGATTGTTCAGGGTACGTATAAATAACACTTTCTCGGATTAATTCCCTGTACTAAGCGGTGTACCGCAAGGTACAGTCTTAGGGCCTCTACTCTTTCTTTGCTTTATTAACGATATCGAAAGCTGTATAACTGACCCAGTAAAATTTCCCTTATTCGCGGACGATTTGAAAATTTATAGTCACGATCCAGGTCGTTTACAATTAGCTATCAATGAAATTTGCAATTGGTCATGTAAATTCAGTTTACCACTTGCAGTTAATAAAATAAGCTGCCTTCATTTAGGGCAATCTCAACAGAACTACTACATAGATAATACAAAAATTAAGGATGTAGAGTTAGTAAGAGACTTAGGCATTTTTATAGATCGTAAGCTCACTTTTAAACAGCACATTGAAGTCATACGTGCCAGAAGTTTGAGTCGAATCGCTCAAGTTTTTAAAGTTTTTCGATGCCTAGATTTGAACGGTTACAAAACTGTGTATACCACATATATCAGGCCTCTTCTAGAATACGGAACCACAATTTTTTCACCAATTTCTCGCAGTAATTGTTCAAGAAGACTGGAGTTTCCACAAAGAATCTTTACAAAGAGGGCGCTATCTCGCTGCAATAACCTTAATCTAAATTATCCCCAACGTCTCAAGCTATTCAATTTAGATTCGCTTGTAGAACGTAGAGCCCGCTTCGATTTATTTATTGTTTTTCGGTTACTATTTGGAAAAATAGACTGTCATATATGCAAAAACCAAATGATTCTTAGAACGGAAACAAATCTTCGTACCTCCGATAGGACTTCCCGGTTAACTTTAGTGCAGATAAATCATTATAAGCACTCTAATTTCTATTCTAGAAGAGCTATCGGTTTATGGAACAGAATCGCAGATACTCAGAACCACATCACTGAGCTTCGAGAGTTCGCAAAGATTCTAGAAGAACTGAACCTTCTCACAGTCGTCGACCTACCGGATTACCTTAAAACGGATTGAAGAGTGGATCCCCAAATGCCAAGATTTTATCCCGTTCTTCCTGACCAATTTTATACACCGTATAAGCGATAACTCAACAAGTTACCCTTCGGTGATAATAAAGATTTAAATTTAAATTAAAAAAAATTTTGAGAGTTTCTAACATGAACACTTTTTTCAATTACTCGAATTAATTCTATCGGATGAGCTAACCTACTAACTTAGTTCAGCATAGCATTTGGTTCAAGCTAATGCTTATTTCTATTTAGGTCTGAGTCAGTTCGATCTATCTAAGTTAAAATTATACATATGTATTACACTCTGAAGTCAAAAAGGGGTCCCATAATCCCATAACATGTTTTAGAATGTTCATAAGATTTTTGCAAGCATAACGGTCTCGTGGTGTAGTGGTTATCACATCTGTCTAACACACAGAAGGTCGGCGGTTCAATCCCGCCCGAGATCAATTTTTGCTTTTTGCGCTTCAGTTTAGTCATTTCTTTATTCCATGCACAGTAAAATAAGGTGATACAATTTCAAAATAATATATTCCTTAATGCATGAACTTGGTGGCAGATTGTGCTGCCTCAACCCTAACCCTAATAAGAGTAGATCAATGGCTAGGTGGTTAAGTACAATAAATAGAGATAGAAAGATGAAACATTCAATAGAAATTCACAATTCATTAAGTACAATTTTAAATTAAGTACAATTAAGTACAAGAAAAACATTAAGTACAATTCAATAGAAAAAGATGAAACAACCATTCAATCTTCGGAGGAGCTTTTACAAAATGTTAATGATTGGAGCATTAAAATAGAGAAAACAATAGATTTTTCTTAATTAAAGTCCTATTTGCGTTTTTTACCGCACGATTAACCATAACTTGGAGAGGAAAAAAAGTTGAAATCTTACTTTACTTCATTTAAAATAACTTTTTGAACATTTTACCTTCACTGGGATTGCGGTTAAAGAGCGTGAACTACTGTTGAAATTTTAATTAACAAGGCAGGCCGTTATATCCCACAGTAATTAAACACTTTAGTGTGTTAGAAAACTGTATGCTAACTTGTTTTATCATGAATTGTCTTTATTATACAATTACTGTACGGTATTTACATAGGTTACTATTTCAAGAACAAGAGCCTGAACTAAGTTCTCTCATTAAAAAAAACAAAATACCGTCTCATATATGCGTTTTATTCATGGAGAAAAAATTTGCTTACGAATTCCTCACACACAAACGTGCTCACACTGACGAAGGTTGTTGTTGTTGTTGTTGTTGTTATTGTTGTTGTTGCTGGTTTGCAGCTTGCATCAAAGACAGATTCTTCTGAGCGAGTTGCTCCCGGAAAAGGTTGTTGATGTCCTTTTCGGTCCTGGGACTGTCATTCTGCACCTTTTGAAGGCGGATATCGGTGTAGCTAAGTGTTCGTGCAATAGGTTTTTGTATGGGTGGTCGATCCAGCCTAGAATCGTCCGACCGAAGCAAGGCAAGAGGTTATTGACGCTTCGAAGTAGTATGGATTAGTATGGATTGTTGTTTAATCCGGTGGCTTGACCAGGTCATTCCAGCATCGCCATCTCAGATGAGCTATTCAATTTAAACACTTTATGAAGATCAACAAGCCACATCGGGGAGTCATCGATTATAGGATCTGAGCGTTGAGCGGAGGTTGAGCGAGGCAAGCAGTAGCGATCGAAGTGCTACTCTTCCTCTTCTGTCGCTCAGATGAGCTATAATACCCATTTTTGGTCTGCGGTGGGCAAGACCGTTACCTCCGATGCACATGTGTTTAGAGACATCCCTCTATCCACCTCCGGAGAACGCGCTCGATACAGGATAGGGTTAACCGGTACCTTGTGAATATATGGTGTGGAGTCAAGTCGTGGGTTGTAGCACCATCGATCGGGTTCGAGCTCTCTCAAATGACCTATGAGCCCCCCTCTCTCTAATGACCTATGAGCCCCCCTCCTCTCTCTAATGACCTATGAGCCCCCCCCTTCAGTTTTAAGCGGGGATTTATAGCATTATTAAAAGCACTCCCTGTTCCTCAAGCTTTTTTTCTAATTCTTACTGACTTATCACTCAAGAAGCGGTTTTTTTCTAGACATTTTCCAGTTACCTCTGTTAGTCTTTATTGCATTATAAAAATTTGAGACAGCTAGAATTGATATTGTTTTTTATTACTCAGAGCAGAACAGTTGAGACTATGAAATGTTGTGCTCAAATTAGCGAAGAACATAACATAGCGCGCTCCGAAAACAAATTAAGTGTAAGAACGGTGTAATTATTGTTATTGTAGAATAGGATATGAAAGAATTTCAGCATAAAATATAAATTCACTGTTTCTACGCTATTCACAGAAATCTGTTTTGCCCCAGCTCAGACAGATTTCTGTGTTCTCTGGGTGGGGCTCACCACTGAGTGCCCAGAGAGTACATTAACGTTAATTTTTAAGAGTAATGAATTATACATATACAAAAAACATCAACAAAAACAAAGTAAAGGAGAAAAGGTAATGTAGAGTTGAAAAAGTCCATATTCAAAAAATTCAATCAACATGAGTTTTGAACCAGGAAAACTTACAACTGGATAGCGCAAAATCTATTGATTACCGTGAGTTATAGCTTGCTTTTGATCAAGCCAAGAAAACCGAGAAAAATGACAAATTTTAAAGAAAGCTTTCACGCGAACAAAAGCTAATTAGCAAAGCAGAATCGAACTCATCCCTCTCTCTTAGATTGTGTGCGATTTACCAGTTGAGTTTCAAAAACAAGGTAATGAAAATCGCGTAATTGTTCGATTTAAACATGGTCCCATAAGGAAATTACATGGATGTGACGCGTCAGAGCGGACGCGTCGCGGTTGACGCGTTCGCTTGGGAGAAGAGAGAGAGGAAATACCATTCTACATAGACTGTCCGGGATACTTAAGCAGTATGAACGAAATTCATTTATCAATATTGGCTGAGGCCTTAACGTTCTATGTCCGAATAAAGAGTCACCTACCCGATAAACAGACGTTGCGTACATGTGTATGCAATTTCCATGGAAGACTTTGTTTAAATCGAAGTTATACTTCATGACGAAAGGAATGAAATGACTGGAGGAAAAGGTGTAACTGCGAACTTCGTTGGAGAGACATCAAGCATGCCGCCAGGTCTTTGGATGCAAACATTTTTCAAGCATTCGGAGGTCTCGTGGTGTAGTGGTTATCACATCTGTCTAACACACAGAAGGTCGGCGGTTCGATCCCGCCCGAGATCATCTCGCTTTTTGTAGTCTCGTTTTTCGCAAACTCTTTTTTCACAATTCGTTCTCAATATATTTTTTTCTTCAGGAATCCAATTCGTAGAAATTTACTTCAAACTTATGTTCTCTTGAAAAATGCATAATCAAATGTTCAGGCTCCTATGTAGAGGAACCTTTCGAGGATGAGGAACCTTCATATGAGGATCCACCCGACGAAAGCGTCGGAGGACCTGAATTTGAGGAACCTGATGATGATGATGAAGAAGACCTTGACGATGACGGCAGATACAGGAGACCGGTAAGAATTTATATTCATTACTGTCCAAATTGAGAGTGGGAAACCAAGCTTTATGTGAAGCAAAAACTTTCTTTGAAAAACTCAGTCGGTTAATTGGCTTATCTTTCATCGTTTACTTCAGTTAACACTCTTCAAAATCGCTTCGACTTTCTCCCAAAGGACCTAAGTATATTCTTAAAACTGTGCTAGATCTGCTAGTTCAGCCTGGTTAGACTCCCAAAACTGCGGGTGCAGGATTTGCAGTTGTATTGTATTGTTTATTCCATGTACAGAATGGGTCGGGAAGATGAGAAAAGGAAGAATGAGCTCTGGAGACATGGACTGTGTTTTGGTGTAAGGCACCAAAGAGGCTTTTGGCAGTGGTTTACAATGGAACTAAGTTGAACACAAACTTTAAAAACAATATAATTTTAAGTTCAATTTAGGACAGAGATAATTAAATAGATCAATTGAAGATTATAAATAGATCATGAATACTTGAAATTTCATTATTTCATTCTTTATTTCCATGTACGTGGAATCGAAATATAAAACAATCTAACATGGATTTTTATATATGATAAAATAAAATAAAATAAAGAATTGAAAACGAAGGTGAGGTAATACAGTGGTAGTGTATTGAAGCGTTTATTCAGAAAGAATAGGGCTAGGTAAATAGTATTTTTAGGAAGTTCTTTCAGTTTCGTTAGAAACATCTCATCAGAATGAATGCATACTAGTTCCATATAGAGATAATTCTTGATGCACATGTAGAGAACCGGGAGCTGTTTATAGCGAATGGCAACGCGATTCTCAACTTGTGAGCATTTCTAATATTCTTAAGAAGTGGTTTCACAATGAATAGTCTGGAAGAATAAAATTCAGAATACGAATGTACTCTTTCATGGATAAATACTAGGTCAGCAGTAACCCGACGGTGACTCTAGATTAATCATTTCTAGTCTTTCAGAGTAATCTAATCGAGGAAGTCCGTTCCTGGCTAGGATTCTTCTGGTGAAACTCCTTTGAACTTTTTCAATGTCTATCACAAGGCCTATGGTTGTTTTACGTACATAAGTGACAAATGCTCGTGTCAGAACATCAAGAGACTTAGTCTTAAATGTACGCAAGAATAAGTTCGTAAGGTTTTTCGCTTTCTTACAGACAATATCGACTTGTTTATTGGAGGAAAGATTATCAGTGAACACAACGCGGGAAACTTTTACTTTAGGGACCCACCTTACTTTAGGGACCCCCGTGGTATAAGAGGGACCCACCCTCCAATAAAACGACCCAAAAGGGGGGTCCCTAAAAGTAAAAGACCAAAAAAGGGGGGGGGGGTCCCTTAAGTAAATTTAATTTTTAGTCCCACCCCACAAATGGGTCATCAAAGTAAAATACCCGGACCTTTTTAATTTTAGGGACCCACCGACCAACACTTTTCCAGAAAATTTCCTGTTTTACTTTAAGTCCCCCCTATTTTACTTTAAGTCCCCCTATTTTACTTTAAGTTCCCCCTATTTTACTTTAAGTCCCCCTATTTTACTTTAAGTCCCCCCTATTTTACTTTAAGTCCCCCATATTTTACTTTAAGTCCCCCCCTATTTTACTTTAAGTCCCCCCATTTTACTTTAAGTCCCCCCATTTTACTTTAAGTCCCCCCATTTTACTTCTACTTTCCTCTTTTAATTTTAAGTCCCCCTATTTTACTTTAAGTCCCACTCTTTTTAAATTATCTTTATAAATTTTGGGGAAAGGAAAGGGGGGAGGGGGGTTTACCTAAGCAGGGAAGGGAGGGGGGCCCTAAAGGGGGAAGGGGGGAGGAAGAGGGCCCTACCTAAGCAAAGGGGGTTAGGGGCCCTAGGGGGGGAGGGGGGAGGGGGAAGGGCCCTAAAGGGGGGAAGGGAATTTTCATGAACAAAATCTCTTTCTCATCATAAAAAAACAGCAAAAAGCCATTAGATGCAGCGGAAAGGCGGAAAAAATACAACACAAACAAACAATAACAAAAGAACAAACAATAACAAAAACATCACAAAAAACAAAACGAAATCATTTTAGATTCACTCAAAATCTTCGAGATAGGTTCCCCGCCAAAAAGCCATTCAAAAACTTCTCAACTTTTCCCTCTTTCTCATGCGTGTTATCTCTCAAAAACTTTTCAAACTCTCTCTAAGAGAGCTGAAAAAGAACGTACAACAGTAGAGAGAGAGAGAGAGAGAGAGAGAGAGAGAGAGAGAGAGAGAGAGAGAGAGAGAGAGGATAGTTAGTAGAGGCAGCAGACATCAGTACGGAGTGCTGTACTATCGGCTATCGGCTATCGATCCTTTTTCAAAGCACAACAGTGGTGAGAGAAAGAGCAGATAGTTATTAGAGGCAGCAGACAGCAGTACAGAGGGAGAAATAGCAGAGGTGGGTCCTTATTCTACTACATGTTTTCTTACAGTGCAATTGCTTTCAAGTGCGTCCTTAAAGTTAATTTATCCCCACAACGCCTAAATCATTTACTTAAGAAGATTTATTCATGACCACTCCGTTAAGATAATAATTCATCATAGCATTGGAACCGAAGTGTGAAACAACGCATTTTTTAGCTGATAGCTCAAGATTGGAATGCTGACACCAGTTAGAGATGTTATCAATGGCTATTTGGAGATCGGAAGAGAAAAGTGGTACTTCAGTAAAGAGTTTCACGTCGTCGGCATATATCGAATATTGCACAGTCGAAGGAATAACTTCCTTCATGTCATCGATAAATAATAAGAATAATTTAGGGCCGATTGTTGATCCTTGGGGCACACCACTAATTACAGAGGAAGTGCTTGAAAACTCGTTGTCAACACAAATAGTCTGCATTCTTTCAGTCAAATAATCACGAATCCATCCAAGGACAGGATTACAAATTCCTATATTTTCAAGCTTTCCAAAAGATTATGGTCTACTGTGTAAAAAGCCTTAGATATGTCAAGGAGAACAACGTCGACAGCCTTTCCATGAGATAGTAGATCCACAAGGTAACAATGGGATTGCATTTGTGAAGTTACTGTGGACCTTTTGCTTCTAAAACCGAATTGATGAGGAGATAGAATAGAATTGTTCTCCAAGTAAGCATAAATTTGACTAATCAAAACGTTTTCCATAACTTTAGACATTGAACAAGTTAACGAAATAGGACGATAACTCTAACTAGTTTGATTTCTTTCTTAATCTGGAGCAAATGTAACTGTTCAGAAAGTTACCAGAAAGAAAAATTGAAATTGTTTTTATTCTGAATGTCGAAGTCGCACTTAGGGCCGTAATTTAGCAATGCTCCCAACAGTTTATCAATCTAATATAACATTGGTTACTTCATTATCTAAATATTTATTTAATAGTTAATTGTAATAAAACTATATAACTTTAATGATTTGGTTCGGTAGTAGCAAACCGATGGGAAGACTCTTTAGACGTTCAGAAAAGGTCTCGCTATTAGGAATAGACACAATATCGATCGGTAGGTTGTTCCAAATAATGACAGCTCTAGAGGCAAAGGTTGAAGCTTTAAACGGGTAATTTTTTACTCGAAACTCGAATTCTATAATTGTGGGAGTTTCTGATGAAGGTTGAGAGAGGAGCTACTGAATAAATAGAAAAGTACGTCAGTGAACCATACAATGAATACATTTATGTAGGAATTTCAAATCTTGTAAAATACGTCTCAATTCAAGAGGGGCATGAATTATTGGTCCACCATTTAAATAGAAGTGTCACCAAATAAAATAGTAACGTCCACCAAATAAAATAGCAACGTCCACCAAATAAAATAGTAACGTCCACCAAATGAAATAGTAACGTCCACCAAATAAAATAGTAACGTCCACCAAATAAAATAGTAACGTCCACCAAATAAAATAGCAACGTCCACCAAATAAAATAGCAACGTCCACCAAATAAAATAGTAACGTCCACCAAATGAAATAGTAACGTCCACCAAATAAAATAGTAACGTCCACCAAATAAAATAGTAACGTCCACCAAATAAAACACTAACGTCCACCAAATTTTTTGTTGTGAAATTCACCACGGCATTTTTTTCTCACCTGACACCAACCTGTATGGTTTTTTCCACCAAATTAAAAGTCCACCAATTTTTTTTCGTGAAATTCACCACGGCATTTTTTCTCACCTGACACCAAAGGTTTTTTCTCACCCTACACCACACCAAACTTTTTCTGCTCTCTCAGTGAGTTGTTTTTGATGGTTTTTTTTGTAGTGGAGGTAATTTTCGCGGGAGTAAAGTTTTTTATGAGTGTTTTGTTTTTTGTTGTTGAATGTTTTCTTTAGGTCATTCTGTTGAATGTTTTGTTTCAGATTTAATTTAAAAATAGGTACTTCTGCAGTTTAAGTGGCAGCGCTCGTGGGCTTTAAACGTTTTGGTTTCGGAAAAGTTTTTCATAGGATATCATTTTGAGCATCAGGGACTTTGGTTCTTGAAAAAAAAAATGTAAAAAATTTTTTTTCAGAAAAAACAACAAAAATTCCAGAAAAAAATTCTTTTTTTTCTTTAGTGTGGTTTATATCTGTATAAAAATTTATAAATTTATCTATAATAGCTAGAAAAGATTTTAAAAATGAAAAATTAACCTGATTTTGCAACTGCAAAAAATTATTTTACATTAAAACGCTGGTACTTTTTTACTTCGTCTGGTAGGCGCGTCGCGGCCCCCTTCGCGTCGCGGCCTCTCAATTTTTTTTTTCTCTTTCTTTCTTCTTTTCTTTTCCTTTTTAAAAAAAATATCTTTATAAATTTTGGGGAAAGGAAAGGGGGGAGGGGGGTTTACCTAAGCAGGGAAGGGAGGGGGGCCCTAAAGGGGGAAGGGGGGAGGAAGAGGGCCCTACCTAAGCAAGGGGGGGTAAGGGCCCTAGGGAGGGGGGGGAGGGGGAAGGGGGGGCCCTAAAGGGGGAAGGGGGGCCCTAAGGAGAAAGGGGGAAGGGAGTTTTCATGAATAAAATCTCTTTCTGAGAAAAAAATAAATAAAAGCCACGACGCGAGCCGCGACGCGAAGGGGGCCGCGACGCACCTACCAGACGAATTAACAAAGGGCCAAAACGCTTAGGCTTAGGAAAAAGTTGGAATCTACTTTAACCTTCCAAAGATTTTTTTTCTCAGAAAGAGATTTTATTCATGAAAACTCCCTTCCCCTTCTCTCCTTAGGGCCCCTTTCTTCCCTTTGGGGCTTTGTTGGTGACTGAAACTGCAGTTGAGTCCAAAAAATTTTTTTGTGAAAAATTGAAAAAATTTTTTTCAAGAACCGGAGTTTTTGCAAGAACCAGAGTCCTTGATGCTCAAAATGAACATCTATGAAGAAAAAATTGAAACCAAAGCGTTTAAAGCCCACGAGCGCTGCCACTTAAACTCGTGTCAGGTGAGAAAAAAATGCCGTGGTGAATTTCACAAC
>OZ057408.1:33863567-33989722 GCA_964056735.1 Allodiplogaster pararmata | reverse complement strand
ATGCTGTCATTGATATTGTTACAAAAAATCGCCAACTCTTTAATCTTCTAGGTTTTCGTATTCAGGATATAAGGCAGCTTCTCGAATTATGCCTCTCATGTCGATTTTTTTCGTTCTCTGGCAAGATCTTCTCCCAGAATAGAGGCCTAGCAATGGGTAATCGCCTCGCCCCTCTCTTAGCTGTTTCATTCATGCATTCGATTGAAGAATCAGCTCCCACTCGTGAAATTGTCCTTTTCAAGCGTTATATTGACGATTACATTGTCATCAGTACTAATCAGAGAGCCATTGATGAATTGTTCACATTTTTCAATGGAAAGGTGCCTCTCATAAACCTGACTAGAGAAAAGGCATCAGATAACTGCCTTCCTTACCTGAATATTTCAATTTTATTATCTGGAGATAAGATTCTCACGAAATGGTATAGAAAACCATCTAGTAAAAACATTATCGTTCATTCATCATCATTTCATCCTGTTCACGTGAAACGAGCCATTGTATCTAGTACTATTCGTACCGCTTCTTCTGTAAGTTCATCCGAGTTTCGCACAGAATCAAGAGCAAAAGCTCTGTCTATCCTTTCTCAAAACGGTTATACTGTGTCTGGAAAAACTCAAATCTCTAAGACACAGCAACCGAAAGTGCGAAACGAGGGCAGAATAATTTTTATTATTCCTTACATCTCAGACGCCTTTACTAAGGACATACGTAGAGCCATGCATGATGTTGATCTTGAAAACATCGAAATTGTTGAGAAGGTTGCTCCTTCTCTAGGAAAAATTCTTAGCCGCAATCGGTCTCATGATAATGTCTGTTCCAAACCTAGATCTTGTATTTTCTGCCCTAATGGGAAAATTGGCAGCTGTAACACTTCAGGTTGTATTTATAAGATTTCATGTACATGTGGTAGCTTCTATATAGGACAAACTGGCCGACCAGTTCACATTAGGGCCTCCGAGCATTCTCGAGCGGGTAACAACCCCCATGCTCCATCTTATATCTCGAATGCATTTGCTCAACATGCTATTCTAAAACATTCTGGCTCAAAGATGACTCTATCCGGTGTTATACTCCAAGTTGAACCGAATATTGTACGCCGACGTCTAACCGAAGCCCTTCTTATAAATACCAATGCTCCCGACCTGAACAACCGGAATGAACTCGCTGAGGAACTGATTCAACTAGCTCTTATCTCTCTTCCCAGTCTTTGAATTAACTCGCTTTGTAACGCGAGACTTACCATATTTCGCTTCTTTCTCCCACTAAATAGCTTTTTACTTCTTTAGGAGATTTCCTCTCTTGTATTGAGATAACTTTCATGTGAATTATGCTTTTTCGCTTTGTTTTTTACCAATTTCGTTCTGCTTTAGGGTAATTTGCATATCGCTGATGATGCTTTAAATAAAGCGAAACGTCCGAACTCTTTGCACGAAACCACACCGCATCTCTTCACTGGCACGACAAAGACTTTAACTGTCTGATATGTTCTCGATAGGAAAGCTGGTTATCGACTATTATTCCAAGGTCTCTGAACGAATTGGAACATTGTATCGGTTCTTGATCTAGATAGTACGTGTGAAGTCTCGTTTGTTTACCGAAATGGACGACAGTGGATTTCGATAATGAAAAGTCAAGATCCCAGTTTTTACATCAAACTGAAATGTTGTTCAAGGCCAGTTGGAGGTCAGAGGATAGGGAAGGCTCATGGACCAAAGAGTATAGTTTCAAATCGTCGGCAAAGAGAGAAAAGCTTACAGTAGAGGGTATGACCATTTTAACGTCATCGATGAAAATTAAAATAGCAAAGGCCCTAGGGAAGAGCCTAGCGGGACTCCACAATTCACTTTAGTCGGTGAGGATAAGGCGTTATCTATAGACACTTACTTAGACCTGGTATTTAAAAAGCTCCTAATCCAATTAAGACAGAAACCTTTCAACCCAATATACTCTAATTTTAATAACAATAAGTTGTGATTAACAGAATCGAAAGCTTTGGAAATATCTAGGAAGATAGTGTCTACAGGAAACCCGCCAGCAATGGCTTTAAAAATAAACGAATGATATTCTGCTAACGCTGTTATTGTGGAACGAGCTTTTCGAAATCCAGATTGGTACTCAGAAAGAATATCGCTGACTTCTAAATAATTGGATAAGAAATCGTATATAATCTTCTCCATTACCTTGGAAATAGACGAAGTTAGGGAGATTGGTCCATAATTTTTCACTGAATTCTTTGTTCTTGTGAATTGGTTTCACGAGAGCCTTGCGCCATAAATCCGGTACGATTCTCGTTTGTAAACTGTTGTTAAATAAAATCTTCAGAGGCTTCAGAAGTGCATATCGTATTTTTTGAGCGCTAAGTTGGGAATCCCATCAGGAGTTGTCTTCGTCTTGTTTTTTAGAGAACTAAGAGCTGTTAAAATCATTTCCTCTGTGAAAATTTCTAAATTACAAGGTGTGAGGGGTGGGGCCGTGTTGAATTGTTAACAGGATTAGTAGAATGAGAGTCTATCGAACTAAAATATGTAAGTAGCAAACTGTTGCGCTTTGGCATAAGCTGTTGTGACTAGATTACCCGAATCTTCCAAAATAGCTGGTATTGAGTGCTTGTTCTTTCTTCTTGTATAGAGTTCATATTTCAGGAAGACATTCTTTTCGAGGGAGGCACTACGCACAACGCCGACTTTCCGTGGAAAGTACCCGTCAAGGAGAAGTTCGGAAGTTGTTATTCAAGAATTTACATTCTTATGGAGTGGGCAAAAGGAAAGAGAAAACAGAGAGGAGAGAGAGAGAGAGAGAGAGAGAGAGAGAGAGAGAGAGAGAGAGAGAGAGAGAGAGAGAGGGAGAGAGAGAGAGAGAGAGAGAGAGAGAGAGAGAGAGAGAGAAAGAAAGAGAGAGAGGGAGGGATAGGAATTATCACGTTAGTGTACAACTTTTGCAGACCAGGAGACCCGAAACGAGGAGAGCATTAGATCCGTAAAATGAGAAAGAAGTGAACAAATATCGTTTTCAAGTACGAAACTTAAATGTAAAGGAAATAGTTTCGGATTTTTAGATACGAATGTAGCAGCATAAACAGACGAGGCGAAACGACTTCATAAAAATAGACGAGACCAGGCGAGACTAAATAACGAAAACAGAACAGACGAGACCAAAATAACTCCACTTCAACAGGCGAAACGAGTCTCCAGCTATGCGGGAAGAGGTTCCTTTTTTCGGCGAAACCACCAACAGAAGCGAATTTGTTTGGAAAAAGCCGGAACGAAAGAAAAAAGAACCAATGTGAGAAAAAGCTCATTTACAGTTTAACTGCAGCACAAATGGTTTTTTTAACTTTAAAAACCTTTTTCAAATAAAGTATCAATATCTATTTACCTTACATAGTACTGATTCACACTTGCTTTGAATTTCATAGAACTGATTCACACTTGCTTTGAATTTGTAGCAGCTGGGTTATCGCATAGCATATGTTAACGAAGATTGAAAAAAAACAACTAAATAACTTCTGTTTTTGAATCCGTTACATTGAGAAAATTTTGATTTATACTAGCTATCAAGTAGTTTATTATTCAACCTTTTCAAGCATAGGGGTTCTTGAACATTTTCAATTTCTCTAGTGATCTTCAAGAGTAAGCTATGATTGGTTAAGGAATAAAACTGGGGATTCGAATGAGTCATCATTCAAAGTTTAGAAAGACATTGTAGTGGTTTTGAAGGAGTAGAACTTGAGTAGTCGGTTAACATTCCTAAGTCATAGTATTGTGTTTTCTTCAAAGTTTTAATTTCAAGAATAGTCATGCTTAGTCAATTAGCCTGTAATAAGCAATCGCTATTCGAAAAGTATTGAATTTGAGCAGTAATAGTTAGTTTGGTCAACCTTTACAGGTTAGATTGATTTCATTATTCATACGCTTGGAGAATAAGACTATGTTATTCAGCTATCTTAGAAAAATTCTTGGAAGTTTGAAAAAATAATCATTTAAGGAAACAGTCATAATCAGCTAATAAGCCTTTATTAGGTCCTGGTGATATCAGTGAGACCTTATCAGTCTTGATTTAGTTTCGAAAAAATTCTTATAAGTAACTTATTTTTTGGAAAATTCTAGATGAATTGAAAAGTAATAACTTGAGTCATGATAAGTCCGAATATGTATGTTTCAGACCTGATAAGTCCGAATATGTATGTTTCAGACCTGATAAGTCCGAATATGTATGTTTCAGACCTGATGTAGTAGTGCCGCATTTCGAAGGAGTCACTACTAATCAAGAGACCTTTGTATGGAAAAAACCCGAAAAGAAGCGACGTCCCACACCGTCGGTTTTTTCTTTCTTTTTTCTTATTTATGCTCAATTTATACATTAAAAATTTCTTCAAGTTCAAGTTTTATATTTATCACCAAAAAAAGTTCTAATAAAAAAATTTTAAAGAAATTTTTCTTCGTGATTAATTGCACGGCATCTTATTCACATCAAATTAGTCAATCATGTAGATTCAATTATTGACCTACGAATTAGTCAATCATGTAGATTCAATTATTGATTCAATTATTGACCTACGAACAAAATAGCTCAACTCTAACAAAAAAGCTTTATAGAGATTCTCCGACTGAAAAAAAAGGAATTCTCCGAATATAGTAAACCAAGCGCATATAGTAAAACCTAGTAAACCAAGCGTACTCAAAGTATTTGAGTTATAGTTATTAATAAAACGGCATCAGACTCAAAATGCTATTCATTTTGCGATAATGTTTGTCTCTCCATTTTAAGCTAATTTTTTCTACGTCTTTTTCTTATTTTTCTATTTTTTTCTGTCTCCTACTCTTCCCTTTTCTCTATTTTTTGTCTGGAACTTTTTCACTCTCTCTCTTTCTCCATATCTTTATATATCTCTTTCTGTCTCTCTATTGTTTTTCTCTCTCACCTTAAAATCTGTTTACCTAAGTCAGTTTTCGGTTCCTCTATTACTTCTAACCTCCCGCTTATTCAATGTCTCCTTTTCTATGCTCAAACTGTCATTCGCATTGCGAAGTGTCACTTGCAGCGTCGAGAAGGAGCTCCCTCCTTTTGAAGGAGAAACGACCAACCAAATTGACTTCGTCCCCAAAGTTCCGCTCAAACCGACTTACGTCAGGTATAGAGGGAAGATTTCGAAAATGAAAAAATTAAAGCCAGACGGACTCGTGCATTTGGTTCGAATTACCGTCAAACATATATGTAGGTAAATGAGCCAGTAAAAACTGTAAAAGCTTATTTATAATTTATCGCCCTGTTTAAGTGTAGTTAAATTTCTGGACTAAATTTGTAAAATGAATTTAATGTTACTCATACCGACAAAAGTTTCGGGCTTGAAATTGAGGACTCGAAACTTGCATTGAATTTTAGAGAGAAGCATCGCTATATCCCGAAAGACGTTCCTTTCTTCGATGAAACAACCAATAATATTTCTTATACTCCGAAGGTGAGGCTTGAAATTGAAGACTCGAAACTCGAAACGAGCTATAATGGATGACATATTTTTATGACTATGACCATGATATATTTTATGACTATTTATTTATGATATGTTTTTTATGACTATGACGCAACAAAAATAAGAAGACTGAAGAATTTTTTTTAAGAAACAGAGAAAATAATAAACATTACAGCACATCGGTATACATATATACATATACATGTACATTCGAACATGTTTTTCAAAACAAGTCTACTAAACTAATTTATTGCACTGATCCCACTCAAAAGGATTTTTTTTTTCATCAGGGAAGATTTCCTAAATCCCTTTAATTTTCATCGAAATCAACTGTTGATGAATTATTTCAACTACAAAAGGTCACAAAAGAACTTCCAGAAATGGGGCAGAAAAGTATTTCCAGAAAGGGGTCAGACCAGATGCACATCGACCAGTCACCCATCTTGGCCCTGGCAGGGGAGGATACTACACAACAACTAATCAGGTCATATTAATTAATTAATTCATTCATTCATTCATTCATTTTTTAGAACAAATATACCGTATAATAATTTACCAAAAGATCCGTGACACAGTTTGAATTGAAGTGATGATTTGATAATGCTGGACGTTATTCTGATTGTATGTATGATCTATGCATAATACATATTTTGTTATTCTTCTTCACCTCCCTCTCTTTTTCATCACTCTTTCTCTATCTCTCGCTCACTCTTTTATCTTCTCTTTGTCTTTCTCTGACATTTTTCTCTTAAACCCTCTTTTTCTTGGTCTGTTTTTCATTTAATACATATCTTTCTCTCTCTCTCTCTCTCTCTCTCTCTCTCTCTCTCTCTCTCTTTCTCTCTCTCTCTCTTACTCTCTCTCTCTCTCTCTCTCTTTCTTTCTTTCTCTCTCTCTCTCTCTCTCTCTCTCTTCTCTCTCTTTCTCTCTTTCTTTCTCTCTCTCTCACAACAGATCAGACTAACCACCCAACTCTTCTGATGTCATCTTATTCGAATCATTTAGAAAAAGTTTTTAAGTTTTTAAAAAAATAGTGAAATAGATTCTTCCGATAGAAATAAAAATCTATCGAGAGGAAAAATCTAGTGACGCCCGGTTAAGATGAGTTACATGTATCATAATAATAATTAAAAAAATAATAAAAATGATAATAATATTGTAATAATAAAAATCATTAATAATAATAATAATAACAATAATAATAATAATAATAATAATAACAAAAATAATAATAATAATAATAACAATAATAATAATAATAATAATAATAATAATAATAATAATAATAATAATAATAATAATAATAATAATAATAATAATAAAATCAATAATAATAATACTAATAATAATAACAATAATACTAATAAATAATAATAATAAATAATAACTATAATAAATATATTAACAATAATAATAACAATATTATTATTATTTAGAGTACTAATAATTATGATAATAAAAATTATAATAAAAAAAATATATAAATAAATTGAATTTCAGAAGATCTACACTCCGAAAAAGAACGACGTCTGCCCTGCTGAATATTTTGTCAACCGGAAAGAGTTAGCAAAACCTTTGAATTCACCAAATTATCTGTTATTTTGAAGATGTCTAGAAGTAAAAGCTTCTTAAAATGCTAGAGACTATCAAGGAATGAGGACAAGCCATGTAGTACTTACTCCCCGCAACCTAAAAAAAAATATTTGAAACCATGAAAGTGAAAAAAGGTCGAACATAAAGGTGCTCACAAATAGTCACATTTTTGCAGTCGAGCTCGTTTGCGAGATGGTCATTTCTGGTTCAATCATGTCGACCGAAAGCGTTTTCTGCCGGGAAAACAGGGGAATGGAATCATGAACGCTCAGAATCCTAGCTTAGGAGTCACGAATGGAGTTCATAAAGGAGTGGGGAATTCAAATCCGGGAATCGGGACAACGAACGGAACCAACCATGGAGTTCTGCATGGACTAACTCCCGGAGTTCATGTAATCGGCGGCAGGAATCAGGGGAAAGGGTATGTTGAAGGAGCAGGCCTTCCCGGAGTGGGGCTGGAGCAAAGAGGGAATAACGAAAATGGGTATACGGATGGAAGAATAGGAAACGGAGTTCATGCTGTAAACGGAATCGATGTCGGACCTAATCACAGAATCGGAATTGAAAACGGAGCAATAAATGGAAAACATCCCAACATAGTTGGATTCTCACCCACACTGAATCATGCGGGCGTAGGAGCCGTGAATGGAGCAAACAATGGAATCGGAGTCAATAAAGGAGTTATGAAGGAGCGAAATGGGAATGTTATACAAGGTTAAAAATTAAAAAGAGTTCGAATCTTTTTTACCGAATGGTTTTGTTTTTTTGCACAACAGTTCATACAGACCTTTTTCCACGTTGCAGTAAAGGGAATTGAAGAGTCTTCGCCATTCACAGACCACCCATTCCTACTCTCTCTTTTTTCATATTTTCTATCTTTTTTAACTAAATAGTGTAGAGAAGGCTCAGTGAATTGATTATCTGAGCTACAAACAAAGCAAAGAATCAAAAAAATTTAACGATCGGATTCTTATCTACTGTGTTCTGCTCTCACACCTAAATTCATCTGTCTTACAGCTGGATTCAGCCAAGAGAGCCTCCATCAGGAACTTTTGCGAGGGCCTCTTCAACCTCACCTGGCGTTCGCTCCCACTCTGAAGCAGGCCAGCCAGGCACCTCAGATGCCGCAGCAGCGATCTCAATCCCTGCCGAAGACGAACCCAAACCATGGCACATTGCGCAAACCAGAACCCAGGAAAATGGACAAACCCAAAAAGGCCAAGAAAGCCAAGAAGAAAAGGAGCAAGTCTATTGCATGAATTCTAACCTTTTTTTTTCTCTGGCTATTTTTTACGTGCCCAAAACACTCTTATCAAAAAAACTGCCGAACCGCAAGCAGTAAAGCTCGGATCAATGGCGTTTTATGTCAGTCACATTGAGGATAAAGTTGTACAAACAAATCGAACTGTGATTCTGTTTCAAACTCAGGTTGTCTTTTAAGCACTGTATGTTGAAAGGTGTGACGTTCAGAATAGCTACTAGGATGATTAATAATCGTCCTACGGTGATCAGCATCTACTATTACAATTAATACTTCCCAATAGTTAATAAGGTGATTAGCAGCTTCTATCACGATTCATAATTGCCACTATAGCTCCTTTAAATAATTTATAACTCCAAAATGATTGAATTCGATCTCGACCTTTTTAACTCAAGAATTTTTTTCTTGAAAGATCTCTTTCGGTTACTTTAAAGTCAACAATCTTTATAGTTTAATACTAGAAAAAATAACCACTTCAACATCGGCATATTATTGGAAAAATTGCTCATTGGAAGATCATATTTGTCGACCATTCGCTCTGAGTTCAAGCCCTTCAATGCTCTTCTTAGCTGAGTGTCGACCATTCGCTCTGAGTTCAAGCCCTTCAATGCTCTTCTTAGCTGAGTGAACGACTTTCAAAGTAGCTTCTCTGTGAGAAAATTAATGGAGTGTCCGCCATTTGGATGAAGACCTTCTGAAGAAAGATGGAGGGAAGATACTTTGAGCTGCTTTTGGGCAGGTTTATTGAGATCTCATCACCTGAAATTGTTCGAAAGGATAGAGTTCTATGTCTAGTGATGTTGGGCAGAATAGGTTTGATTTAAAGAAAAGGAGTTGTTGTGAATCTTTTCCATCACTATACGTTCATTTAAAATGTTCCTGAGTAAATTTTTTTCTTCGATGATTTCAGTTTTTGATCATCCGCTCTGGATGATGCATCAGAGCCGCGTTTCTGCAATTCTTGGTTATCAGCTTGATTTATATTCTTCTCGGACTCTCTAATTCTTTATGAAGTATGTAGCAGCCTCTGTAGAATATTAATCCTCAGATTTTCAACCAAATTGTTATGTAGTGACCCAACTTCTCGATTCTCATGATGACTGGTCGAAAAGTTTATCTAATAAACAATCAATTGCTCTTGTTTTATTGGATATTTCATGTGCTTTCGACACCGTCTCCATTCCCAAACTCCTTTCCAAATGTTTTCAACATGGTATTAATGGAAAATTATTGAGATGGTTGGAGGACTTCCTCAATAATCGCTCTTTCTCAGTTAAGATAGATACTTATCAGTCCTCAGCAAGACGCGTAACGTCTGGCGTTCCACAAGGAACAGTACTAGCGCCTACTCTTTTCTTGCTATACACATCTGACGTATCAAGCGTTCTTTCACGTTTCCGTAATGTAAAATGCCAAGCTTTTGCTGACGACTTTAAGTTATATATCAGTTTTGATAGAAGTAATGCCTCTGAAAGAATTAATGAACTTCAACAAGCCATAGAAGCTTTCCGTGAATGGTCCGCTAAATTACAATTAACTTTAGCACCATCCAAATGCAATGTCATGTTTATTGGTAAACGACCAAATGCCTCTATACCTCCTCTTACCCTTTCGAACCTACCTCTACCAGTTGTCTCATCCGCTCGTGATCTTGGAATCCAAGTGTCACCTACTCTCTCACCAACGGAAACGGTTAGTGACAGAAGCAGTAAAGCAATGAAAGCAATGCATATACTACTAAAAGCGGTTTCACTAAGGTCTGCTGAAATTCTAACAAAATGTTACTCGATCTATATCAGACCAATAATTGATCTTGCAGCGCCGGCTTGGAATCCTTTTCTCAAGAAAGATATTCGAACCTTGGAAAAGGTTCAAGAAACATTCACTAGGATAGTTTTCTACAGGTGTTTTACTTCAAAAGACTATCCCGTTTCTTTGCCTTCTTATCAACATCGACTCGAGACATTAGGACTCGAAAGGTTGTCTGACCGTAGAACTCGCTATGACATAGTGTTAGCCTACAAAATACTCCATAGCGAAGTACGTCTTTCGAAATCGAAGTTTTCAGCTTCAGACCAAACCGAGGCAGAAATCGAGCCTTTGGTTTACAGATCGAGAGCACGAAGAACAACGTTAGATATAATGCGTTTGCTTTGAGAGCCTCCAGGTGGTTGAATAAATTACCACTTGAATACCTGAGAAGCTCGAGCTCTCAGCAATTCAAAAAGAGACTTCAAATTTCATCTTTATAACAGCCTACTCTTTGAGCCGTAGATGAATTAAGTAGGAGGTTGGTGCGCAGATGTTGCAAACCTTCTTCAGAACATGTGCGCATTAACCATTGAATCTTGTCTCGTCGATTATTTTACCTCGTTAATGTTATTCCATATGTCTCTTTTTTCTTTGGTTTTTATCTTTTGTCCTCTATAAATTATATTGATTTTGTGTTACTTGATGGATTTTGTAAAATTTGTTCATTTAAGTGTAAGAATTCAAATAAGAATTCGAATGAGTATTTCTTTGAATACTGTTTTCTGTTTTTTGTTTTGTTTTTTGGATGAATGATGCCCGTTTATTCTAAATCCTTATGATTGTAAATGGGACTAGCCACCCCACAGATGCCGAACTTATTTACCAAATAACTTTCCCTTCTCATTACTATGATTTATCGATGAAGGGACTCTCCACCCCTTGAGAGAGTGAAGAATACTGAGAAGATCAAGGGACTCGCCACCCCTAATCGTACCAATACAGTGAATACTAAATGTCGGGTTCTTCGAATGAATTGAATCGATTGTTTCTCCTCGTGTGTATGATCTTCTGTTTTCATGGTTCTGTATTTTTCTGTTTTTATTGTTCTGCGTTTTCAATAACGTATAAAGCATATATATATTCGATATCATAGCAAAGTCGCTTTCTTAACATTCTCTTTGTCTTTTTAGATTCCTCTCTTACTCTGACAACTTATTCTCTCTACTTATCTCTGTCTCAATCATTATTTACATCTCTCTCATCTTGATCTCTTTCTCTATTTCAGTTGCTTTCAAGATTCTCTCTCTCTCCCCCTCTCTCTCTGTAGGTATTCCTAATCCAATTCATATGTTACTCTATTCAATTCATTGAACTATCGCACAAAAAAATCTAGTCCGCCGGGCGGGATGGAACCCAGCCATTTCTGGCTCAAACCGGGAGCATGCGTTACCATTACACCTCGGGGACACATTGCTATTCCCCGCGATAGTGTTATATGAAAGGCTCATATGCCTTGTTCTCTTAGTCACACATGCTTATTGAACGATGGCGTCATGAATAGATCGTAACTCCAGAATTCACGATTAAGACAGAAAAACGATGAAAGATGGATTTTAAGTCTTCAAATTCTAAGTTACACAGTCCAAAGGCAGTGACGCTCGGTTTGAGACGAGACGGCTGGGTTCGATCCCGCCCGGTGCACAAGCTTTTTTCTGTGCGATATTTCAATCCCTTGTCATCTTAACCAGGCGTCACTGCCTTTAAACTGTGTAACTTAGAATTTGAAGAATTATTTCATTCAGTTCTCTCTCCCTTTACCTCTCTCTCTGTCGATCCCTCTCTCTATCTCTATTTCAGAAATGATCGGGGGTACATCAAAGACCTTCGAGTACTTCTCACAGAAAAAATTTGATCACATTCGAACAAATCAGCAAACAATATAAAGATGACGATCTCATAAACGACAATTATATTGTTCAGGTACGATCGTGCGAATAGTATACCTTGCCCTAACTTGCAAACTGAAATGATGTTTAAAACCATCACGGATATCGACCACTTTCAAGAAAACGGTGCCGTAGATTCTCGATCATAATTGAGAACCTATTTCGTTCCCGTACATCATACCCTTTTCTAACTGCTTGAAAAATTGGATCACGGGGAAAAGAACCAACCTCGCGCTTTTTTGACCCGTCTACAAGATGAATTCATAGTTTTAGTTTGGTATTGCCGGCTTCATATGTTCACAATTATCCGTGCAATGATCAACCGTTTGCGGGATTGAATCACACTAATAGTATGCTACTTATGGAACGTGATCGCAAAAACGCAAATACTATAAGGCACGGCTTAAATATAATGAAAAAACATAAGCATAATTATATATTCAATTCAACTTTATTACGTGAAAACATCACATGCAACAACGCATAAATTAATGACGTGGTACGAGAGATTAAACAATTGAATTGTTTAAATTACATAAATAGGTAAAACAATGCAGATTACATCCAGGCAAACATATATCATTCATCAACTGTTATGCCCACTCCAAGATATCAAGCCAATCGGTATCCCGCTGTTATGCCCACTCCAAAGCGCACAGTCAAGAAAACAGCCGGATGTTTCGACTGCCTGAAGAAAAATGAAGAAATGAGAAGTCTGGCTGAAAAGATGGAAAAACTGGAGGCCGCCGTGGAAAAATTCGAAAGGATGAGCATTCCGGTCGTCCAAGGTGAGTCTCAGCAGAAGAGTGCAGATGTGTCGCGGGAGCCAAGAGTGTGTTTCTCTAACCTCCAATGCGCTTGAAATCTATGCGCAATCCAAGAAGGCTAATCACACAAATGCTCCGATCGTCTGCACCTTTTTTTTACATCACGCGCTGTTGGCTCTCTCAAAGGCCTGCCGTTCCCGCATCATTGTTTTTCTTGATATGCATGCTCTTATTGTGGGTGGGAAGAAACAGCCTGCAGAGAAAGGAGAGCTTATTTTTATTTCACGTTCTTAGAACGGTGTTTTTTTATCGAGAATCTCAACAATACTGGTGCGAATGGTCTTGGGAACAATGGTCGACATTCATTAATTCACTCATTCGTTCATTCTTTCATACTTATGTCGCCTTATTTGAAAAGAGCGTGTTTTTTTATGTTTGAAACGGTTTTTCGTCTGAAATGAAGTTTTTAAATGCTTTAAAGAAGAGCCATTAAGATCTAATGTTTAACCCGGGTCGGATAAGAGATTTTCAATATTATAACTAACCACATTATCCTCTAAGCGGTGAATAAGCAGTGCCAGAATCTTTCAGAACGGTTTATTTGGCCTGGTAGACATATTGATAAGAACTCATACGGCGAACGAACTCGAGAGCTGCAATCAGCATTAGATTCCGTATTCGATTGGTGTTTAGTTAACCAACTATCTCTTTCTCCATCCAAGTCTCTCCATATTCACATTGGAGGTCGATCTTTATATTCCTCATACAGTATAAATAATGTTTCCATTTCATGTGTATCTCAGATACGTGACCTGGGCATACAAATAGTTTCTTCTTTGCGTAGGAAAGAGGCTGTAGCAGACCGAGTTAAAAAGGCATCCAAAGCAATGTATGCTATGCTCCGTGCGGTAACTGTTAATGATCCTGGTATACTGGTCAAGTGCTTTAAAACTTACGTAATGCCGCACTTGTACTATGCTTCGAATATATGGAATCCATACTATGGAAGAGATTGTGATGATATAGAGAAAGTTTTGAGGAAATTCACTCGCATAGTTTATCATCGATGTTTCGCAAATGAAGTTAATACGAGGTCTCTTCCTTCTTACCCCAATCGACTTGCCCGCCTTGGATTCGTTTCTCTTTCCAAGAGGAGGGTATTTTCTGACTTAGTTATGGGTTTCAAGATCTTCCATGGACTGTCGATAATAGATAAAAAGCGATTTTTCAAAGAGACTATTCCAACGCGAACTTATATAAATGGCTTATTAGTTCAGGGTAGCAAGAATACAGCTAGAAACAACTCTTATGGAATGCGAATATCCCGCCTTTTCAGTAAACTACCTCGAAACTTGATTAATAGTATGAACCTGAAATATTTTAAATCCCAATTAAAAAGTGGTGTTCTATCTACTCTTCTCTCGTCATGAATTCAGAACTAAATTTTTTTTGTCGTTCAAATTGTTCTACTAATATAGTTTTGTTTGTTTGTTTGTTTGTTTTTTCCCCCCGTTCAATTCGCTATATTAAAGTCAAATTATGTATCGCTTTTGTTATCGTATTTGACAATTGTTTAGCTGATCTATTCATTCCTCATTTTCAATTGTAATTAAATTTGTGTGTTATTGCATCGAAAGATGTTGATAAAATATATATATATATATATAACTCTATTAATTTCGGTGAATATACGAGCACTCTTTCATTCGTCTCCCACTCTTTCATTCGTCTCCCTCCGTAAGCGGTTGCTCCTGCACCGTCTCTTCCCTCGTCTGTGAGAGTCCTTTTCCGAGAAGATTTGGCGCTCCGGGATCGTAGCGCCATCATGAGCGACAGAAGAAGAGTAACACTTCGACCGCTACTGCTTGCCTCGCTCAACCTCCAGTCGTTAACGACCGACGCAAGATTGGACGAATTGGAGGAGGCACTCGACAGAAGGCCAATCGATGTATTGGCAGTGCAAGAAGTACGAAGAAAGGAGGAGGGAACCATGACGCTGAGAACAGGTCGGACCTTTTATCATACGGGGCGTACTGATAGTCGCACAGCAGGTGTGGGTTTCATTCTGGGCAGCGCGTGTACATTGTCTGTGGTCCGTTTCGTTTCGGTCTCCCCGCGCATAGCCTACCTTGACATAAAGACAGGCCACGTTCTGTTGCGTCTGTTTTCTGTTTACGCGCCCGCTTCGTCTCGCCCGCAGGTCGAGTTTGACGAGTTCCTCATGGACTTGGAGGCGGCTTTTGTCGAACCTGTGCCGCAGTCTAGGTTGTTCAAAAAAGTCCACAGGGTAATAGTGAGGGAAGTGTGCGTTTCGGCCCCAATGTGAATGTACCCCAGACACAAACAAAGTATTCAATGATCCATTTATTGGCTTTTAAGGCATGTGCATCGTTACGGCGATATAGAAATGGGGAGGGGTCAGTCACGGGCTCGGTCCACTGATCGGGATCTCGTTGGGTAAGGGCGAGAGATCGGGAGCCGAGATCTCTTGTTCTTCTCTTTCGATAGCTTTTATAGGCGGCATAATGGGGCGTGGCATCTCATATAGTTTAGGCGTCATATAGGAAGAGGAGGCGGCATAATGGGGCGTGGCATCTCATATAGTGTAGGCGTCATATAGGAAGAGGCCTCAGGCGTAACACCTCCTTCCCTGGGGAAAAGTCCGCCCCGGACTTTTATATGACGCGTCCTGATCCGGTGGTTATTTCTGCAAAAAAACAAAATTGTTGCTAATTTGTGTGAAGGAATTAAGTAGACAAAATATTAAACCTACCTTGCTAACCTGAAGGTTTCTTAATGGTTTACCTTATATACCGTCGATTCCTTTTGTTTCTCTTTCTTAAAAGCATTCAGTAGTCATTGATGATATGTGTGCTTGCCTCTTCTCCTGCAATCAAACGTGTTACTGTCGAATTTGGATTGAAATGAGCAAAGTGGTGGAAAACCCTTTTTTTTTTTTTGATCTCATTTACCGCTTAGATCTCCTTTGGACTTGTTCTTAGGTCTCGAGCTGCTCGTCTTTGAATTTCGAGCTTCTCGTACATGCCGCATCCTTCATCCTGCAATCAAAAATGTTCATATGGGAAGACGAAATTAACTTGTGCAACTTTTTCTCAAAAGTTAACCTGTGCTGATCTTCTTTTCACGGCCTCGCCGTCCTCGTTTCGCTGTTCTCTCGATTCCGCTCCTCCTTATTTTTTTTTTTTTTTTTTTTCAATGATTTTTTTTTTTTTTTTTTTGTGGCGATTCCTCGTAGACGGAATCAATCTTTCAATTTCGTTTCCTTTCCAGCGCCGGAAACTCTTCCTTGTAGTCGCGTAGTTCAAGGGAGTCCAGGTGCTTTTCTTCCACGATCAATTGGAAAGCCTTGGCGAATTGGATCGCTTCCCTCCAGTTCTCCAACTTCTCGAGGACTTGCGTGTATCCGATTACGAACACTCCATTGCGCGCCCTCGTCAGGGCGACATTCATCCTTCTCGGCTCGGTGAGATGACCCTTCGAGTGAGGATCACTTCTTGTTGTGAGGACTATTGATACCTCACATTCCCTTCCCTGCGCCGAATCCGCCGTGACGACCTCGATTTCCTTGTTCCTTTCCGCGACCTCCCTTTGTTGTTCTTTGTAGAATGTGGTCACAAACACTTCTTCTTGAGTGAAACCTGCCTTCTCCAGCATTTTCGCTAGTCGAATCGCTACTTCTGCCTCATGTGAGTTCATGTAGCTCTTTGATGGTGCCTTGACTGAGTTTCCTTAAAATGACGTAGAGCGCTTACCATGGCGAATAGTTCTATGTGGGTGGGAGCCCATTTTTTTTGAGTACCCGTTAAGGTTTTGCTGTAGTATCCTATCGCTACCAGGGACTTGCCTTCTTTTTCCTCTGTTTGCAGAAGAATTGCACCGACAGCTACTGCGCTTCCGTCAGTCTGAAGTATAAATTTATCATTTCTGGGAAAAGCTAAGCACGGTTTTTGAACTAGCCGTTCTTTAAGTGTCTCTAGAGATTTTTCTTGGCGGTCAGTCCAACAAAATTTGGTTTTGCCCTTGCTTAGCTCATTTAACGGTGCTGCGATAGACGCAAAGTTCTTTATGAATTTTCTGAAGAAGTTGGCCATTCCAATAAACCTCTTGACTTCTCGGATCGTTTTTGGTCTGGGGAATTCTTTTATTGCGTTGAGGTTCTTATCAGCTGGTGTGTAATTCTTCGAATTCAATTCGTGTCCCAGAAAAGTGATACGGGATCTTGCAATGCTTGTTAGCTTCTTACCGGCGGCTTTTAAGTTGAAGTCTCTAAGTCTTTGTAGAACCTTTCTTAATGTGAACAGGTGTTCTTCGAAACTGTTATTGAAAATGACGATGTCGTCCAAATACGCGAGGCAGCTATCTCCCATTCCTGCCAGTGCTTTGGCCATGGCCCTTGAAAAGTACGCACCTGCGTTCTTTAGACCAAATGGTAAGTAGACGAATTCATACACTCCCCTGTGTGTATACCAACCACATTTCTCTTGACTTTCCGAATCCATTAATAACTGCATGTATCCGCTGGCTAAGTCGATGGTAGTGTAGAAACGGTTTCCGGATACTTTTTCTAAGATCTCCTCTATTCTTGGTAGTGGGTAGTAATCTGGGACCGTGACTTCATTGAGTGGACGAAAGTCTAAGCACACTCTGAGTGAGCCGTCAGGTTTTTTAACTAGTACGGTGTTGTGCACCCAGGGTGTGTCGCTTTCACGAATCCGACCTGACTCCATAAGTTTGTTAATGTGATCGTCCAATTCTTTTTGGAATCTTATTGGTATCCTTGGTGGTCTTGGACGATAATTAGGGAATTCCGTGGTAGTTCTTATATGGATAGGTGATGCCTCATAAGATCCCAAGTCGTAACTTGATGAAGAAATGCGATCTCGGAATTCTATAAATAATTTTCTTAGCTGTTCTCTTTGTTCTTCGTTCACTTCTGCTTGGGAAAGGTCTACTGACGATTCTAGTTCTTTGACTATTTCTGATACTCTTTCTTTATCGCTGTTTGGAATTTGATCCGCCCAATTGACTTTCTTCTTAGCTTTCTCCTTCGGTTCCCTGGCTTCTAGTGAGTGCAAGCTAATGTCCGTAAGGCTTGCTCCTTCAGTGAATGATCCTTTCTCACCGTACGCTGCAACTGCTCTAGATATGCATTGACCTGCGTGGATTACTGTTTCCGTTTCCGTAGGATTCGTAACGAGAAGTTTCATAAACGGTTTCTGAAGGAGTGCTGGTGCTATAAACATACCTTTGCTGGTGAGTTCTTGGTTAGGGACCGTGGTGACCAATGTGTTATACATAGTAGGAGAAGCATAACAATCTACGAATGTTTCGCGATTCGGGGAGCACAATGTTGTTTTCGTTGCTCTCAGCGCGATTCCTTTTGGTTCCCTAAGACTGTTTAGGCTGTTCATGAACGGAATGTTATCTGTTCCTATCTCTATAATCCTGTTACTGTAGTCGATTGACCATCTGGGTAGTAACTTGAGTGTATCATTACCCAGAATGATGTTGTATTTCTTTGGCGAAGAGGGAATGCAGTCGTTAGTTGTGAAGTGAACGGTTCCGGTAATGGATAAGCTTCCTATTTTTATTTGAACGGTTGCTTCACCTGCGAAAGGGATGGTTGCTCCGGAGACACCCGATGCATATGGTGAAGAAGGTTTTTCTAACTTCGTAATTCCCAGTAGTTTGGCCATTCCTGCACTCATCGCTGTTAGTCCTGCCCCTGTGTCTATGAGGCCCAACATCTTTACTCCGTTGACATATAGCGGAATCTGTGCGGTAAAGAACTTTTCCTTCTGATTAACTGTTAGCATGTTTATACGAATCGATGAACCGAAACTAGGCATTTTGATCGATTTTCGGCGTGTAGTGGCTTGCGACATTTTTTGTGTGGCCTCTTCGACCTCGTTGCTTTCACGAATGCTTACCTTGTTTTCTTCCGTTCCCTGGCCTAAACCATTCTTCCTTATGATATACCTGAGGGGTTGTGGCTTCATCATATTTTTGATGTATTGTTTCAAAATAAAATGAGCCAGTCTAACTGTAACTATCAGCGAGCAAAGCAGTACCCATGGATCATACAGTGACCAGTATCCAAATATGAGCTTTAACCAGTTTGTTTGTTCGTTGGGGGTCGTTTCTGGTCCGCTATAGGTGTCTAAGTCTTGGTCGGACTTGGCATGTCCTTGGAAGTGTTCAAAGTTTTTAGACTCCCACGCTTCGTGCCAGGTCGTGTCGCTTAACGTATCAGATATATTTGTTAAGACTAGGTTGTGGAAGATTGTCAGAGCTGGTGTTTTACCATATCCCTTTATGCTTGGTTGACCTAACTTGGTGACGTGATCCATCTGGATTTGGTTCTGTCTACCACTAACAGGGTCGTATATGATCAAGTGCTCCTCTTTCTGAAGGTACACTTTTCCGCTTTCTGAACAGGGTATAACCTGGGCTTTGTCGGATATTATTCCAGTTTCGGGTTCTAGGAACGCCGACAATAGAGTGCCACCTGGAAGAGTGATTTGAGCTCTTGGTATCTTGTAACATGTACCGTTGAATGGAATCAACTTGACTGCCGTCTCTGGAATTTCAAAACATTGATGTACTTCTACCAAGCCTTTCCCCACGTACTTGGCTTTTATTCCTCTTCTGTTTGTTAGGGCTCTTGTCAGCAGGGTCGCGTCTTCGTTTCGTGAAATTTTTATTATCTCGGATAAGATATTGAATTGTTTACAGAGACTACTTAGTGCCGTGCGCACCGTGGGCATAACTGCGTTTATGCTAGCTTTTTCACTTGCGAGAAGCTGGGCTGCCAGCTGATTGGTTGATGTCAGCCCTGCGTCTGCTTCTAGGGGGATGACTCTTTTACTTCGACTAGCTCTACGATTAACTGATATTCCGTACCCTTGGTCTGAAATTATTAAATCACGACCACAATTTTGGTGGTAGCGACTTTTATTGTTCCACGACAGCGCTATCTCCTTGTTGTCGCTGATGAATACTTGTTCGGACCGCCTTCCTGTCAGGTTCATCACTTCAACAAAATCACAAGTTTCTTCGTTATTAACGGACCAGATCAAGACAGTACCATCGTACAGTACACATTGACCTTTTTCGTATTCACAGTGTCGCATATTTCCTGCTGCAGATTCAGGGAACCCGTTTGAATGTCTCATGTTTACTGTTGTTTCCAGTAAGACACAATTCCGTGTTTGGACGGTGTAGTTTCTACAACAACCGAGTGGCCAGCTAGGCCACTCAAACTTCGCATCATTAAGTGTTGACCAGAGTGAGTTTTGTTGTGTTAGGATTCCACTGTTACAAGTTTTGTGTTGTACCATTCTTCTACACTCTTCTACGGTGACTGTTTCTTGGATGTCTTGGTGATATTCGTACCTCCCTCCAAGTGGGCCCAAACTGAATACTATTCTTTGTATGACGCTTTTGCAAGCGCTTGCTTGTGAAGAGTATTTTTTGTGGTTTGGTTGAAAAACTGTTATGGAAATTGAGTTTGACTCGGTGGTAACCCAAGGCTGCAATGCCCTACAATCCACGGGAGCCGAAAGGTGTATTAGTTCAGGCTCTTGATTAGCTGTTGGGCAGAGCCAGGTTTTAGCTTTGGCTACTGGGAAGAAACTGCTCAAACATATTATGGATAGCATCATTATGGCGTTGCGAGTTGGTGAATTGCCTATATTTCTTGTTGTGTTACTCCTGGTAACTTCACTTTCTTGCCTTTCTAAGAGGGCTTGGATTCTTTGTTCCGAAACTGTGTTCTTTTCTTCACTAACCTGTAGTCGACGGCGAAGCTCTTCTACTTCAGTTCTGTCCTGAGTTTCTTGTTCAATTCTATCGAGTGAGTTCATTCTGGTGTCAGAGAAATTTCTATCGATTCTTCTTGGTTCATTATTTACCCTATTTCTGATAGTGGAAGGGTTGAAGCGTTCGTTGCTGATTGGAGTCCTGTAAGTCCGGGAAAATGCCGGACTTTGACTACGAAATCCTGGTGACCTTTGATTACGTCTTGTTCTTTCTAATTCTCGCATACGGGTGCGGCAGTCTCTAACTATGTGTCCAATTCTATTGCAGTGAAAGCATCTTATCTCGGAGAGGTTACTGTTCCTAGTTTCGTATCTCCTTACTCCTCCTTGTCTGTAGTTGCTAACGTTGTTCCCATAGTTTCTGTTAGTTCCTTCGTACTCTTGGTTTTTTGAGTTCTCGAGGAGCTGAATACCAGGGTTGAGCACTGCAGTTGTGGCCCTGTCCTGTGCGATCTCTGCCAAAAGCATCTCTACCTTTTCTGCTTTCTTCAGCGCTTCATCGAATGTTTGGGGTTCGGTCATGCTAAGTTGGTGTCTCAGCGGGGCAGAGACCCTTCCAAGGAACTCTTCTAAAAGTCTATCTTGAGTTACATCCGACGCCTGACCCGTGGTTGCGAGTTTGACCAAATTGGTGAGTCTATTTGCAAATGTTCTGACGGATTCGTTGATTTCTTGTCTGCAAGAAGCTAGTGATTGCCTCGCTAAGTACTTTTGTTGTGGGTTGTCAAAAGTCCCTCTGAGGCATGTTATTATTACCTCGTAGTTATTTCTTAGTTCTGTAGGCATTTCTTCTACTTTTTCTCTTGCTGGGCCATCTAGGTAAGCGGTCAAGCATGCTGCTTTCTGTTCGTTTGTGTAAACCGGTCTTTGAATTCTGATCAAGTCTTCGAACCTTCTTATCCATGAGAAGAAAGCGCTTCCTGTTTCGTTTCCCGTGAATAGGGACAGTCTTGATCCCAGTGGTTCCAATGCCAGCATCGCCATCAGAGGGGTCTCGTTATTTTCTGTCGCTTCTGAAACAACATCGGAAATTTCTTCATCATTGTTACCTTTTTCTTGATCATGTGTGCTTATATAGTTTAGAGTGGGCGCCACCTCTGGTTGTGTCGTGGAACCATTCGAGACTTGGGTGTCTCGTTCCCACATCCCTTTCTCTTTTAGAAACTTCTCCAGATCCTCACAGTATTTCGTGAAACTCTGGGAAACCTTTTTGATATCGTCTCTGTTTTTATCGTAAGCGTTTTCAATAGCTTGAGCTGTTTTATCTCTGAGTTGTTTTGCTTGACTCATTTTAAGTAAGTCTTCTCCTTTGGTTCTATAGAACAAGACCCTCAATTGTCTAGTATATTCATCTGCGTCACTATGTGGGTTTTGTTCAAGGCTTTCCGTGGACCCTGATCTCAACATGGAGATAGTAGGGAGCGTTGGAACAGGTGTGGCCAACTGAATTTCGTCGATGCTCCTGGCTTCTTCAGCCACTTCTTCTGTAGCTTCTTCTGCACTAGAGAACTCGCTTTCTGCTCCTGAATGAAAGATGTTAGGATTGATTTGGGCAATGGGTGATAATAACGACCCCAAAGTCTGTACCCTCGACTGTTCTTGATTTCGTCTCCTTTGGAAATTAGGCTCGGAGACTGACTCTCTTATTGTTGTGAAGATTCCTTCTGAATTGAGGGAGGTATCCGGAGAACTTGGACTTGTGTTGTACAGGGTGGCCCATAAATAGTGTTACAAATGTTTGAGAACATTTCCTGAGGAAGTGACCGCACGTAGCGGTCACTTTTCTTGTTTTTTCCGATTCCCCGTAATTTTTTATACGTGTCAAGTGAGTTTCGATTGAATCCATCGATGTTTAGGGTAATGACAGCGTCGAATCGCTTGCGAACTGCGATCATTCGCCTACACACTCTTGGCCACGCCCCTGCTCGCATTGCTGAAACGCTTCGCCTGCCTCGCATGACAGTGTATCGAGCGATCAAACGATTCGAGGAGCTTGGCACATCTTTGGACCGTCCAAGGCGAGGTCGTCCTCGCACTGCTCGCACGACACAACTCATCGAAACCGTTCGGAGTCGGATCAACCGAAATGCACGACGAAGCATCAGACAGATGGCGCAGCAGCTCCCGATGAGCCGAACTTCATTGAGTCGAATAGTCACGGAGGAGCTGGGACTCAGGTCGTATCGTACACGGAAGGCCGCTTTTCTGTCGGCTCGCAACAAGTCGGAAAGAGTCAAAAGATGTCGCGACCTTCTTCGTCGTACGCAACAAGGCGAACATTTCAATATGGTGTTCTCTGACGAAAAGCTGTTCACCGTGGAAGAAGTCCACAACTCCCAAAACGTCAGAGTGCTTGCGAAGGACGCAGAGCAAGCCGATAGCAAGGGTAGAACGGTCCAACGCAGTGCACATCCAACTCAAGTCATGGTCTGGGCGGGGATCTGCGCAACAGGAAAAACACCGCTTGTTTTCGTCGAGAAAGGCGTCAAGATCGACACGGAATACTATCTGAAACATGTTCTGCAAGACGTGCTCCATCCATGGTCTCAATCGCATTTCAATCAGAGGACATGGACATTTCAACAAGACTCAGCACCAGCCCACAAAGCTAAAAAGGTTCAAACGTGGTGCAAGGAAAATTTTCCCGGCTTCATCACAACAGCAGAATGGCCGGCCTCATCACCCGACCTGAACCCGCTCGATTATTCCGTTTGGGCCTACTTGGAGTCCAAGGTAAACTCTCGCTCCCACCCAAATATTGATTCCCTGAAGAATGCCCTTCAGGCAGAATGGGACAACATCGGAGTCGAATACCTTCGTACAGTGGTGGAGGCGTTCCCAAAGAGACTTCGAGCTGTAGTTCAGGCAAAAGGAGATCGTTTGAGCTGAACTTTTGCGTGAATGTTGACATTTATGTTGTTGATAAAATATGTTAATTTGAGATGATTTTCTCTGTTTTGAAAAAAGGTATAACAATTCCAATTTGTAACACTATTTATGGGCCACCCTGTACTTTGCGTTTTCTTGTGGATTAACGACTTCTCCTGGCTGTAGAGTTAACAACGGGATATTTTCTATTGTGTCGTCTGAACAATGGAGCTCTCCGTTAAAGACTAACGTTGTTTCGGAAGAGTCTTTGTCGACAGAAATGGTTGACTTCGTGCTTGCTACCCAATCAAATACGGAGTCCCACCATTCTCGTGGTGTTACTTTTTGTGGTTCTGGTCCTTGCGCTAGCGTCTCTTCTGTTCCTGGCAGGGTTTCTGCAAATGATAACCATTCGGCTCGAACCGATCGTTGGTTCTTTTTACGCTCGGCAGCTTCACATGCGGCTGAATGGAAACTGCCGGTTAGCTCGATCTTTTTCGTAGCATTGGTTTGGTTGGATAGTTGTTCAGCACCTAGTCCTGAACTAATGTTAGTACCTGACGGACAACATACAATTGACATAGAGTCTGCCGGAGCAGTAACTTGGTTGGGTTGCAGTTCAGTAGCACTTACTGAACCAATGTTAGTACTAGACGGACAACACACGATTGACATAGAATCTGCCGGAGCAGTGACTTGGTTGGGTTGCAGTTCAGTAGCACTTACTGAACCAATGTTAGTACTAGACGGACAACACACAATTGACATAGAATCTGCCGGAGCAGTGACTTGGTTGGGTTGCAGTTCAGTAGCACTTACTGAACCAATGTTAGTACTAGACGGACAACACACAATTGACATAGAATCTGCCGGAGCAGTGACTTGGTTGGGTTGCAGTTCAGTAGCACTTACTGAACCAATGTTAGTACTAGACGGACAACACACAATTGACATAGAATCTGCCGGAGCAGTGACTTGGTTGGGTTGCAGTTCAGTAGCACTTACTGAACCAATGTTAGTACTAGACGGACAACACACAATTGACATAGAATCTGCCGGAGCAGTGACTTGGTTGGGTTGCAGTTCAGTAGCACTTACTGAACCAATGTTAGTACTAGACGGACAACACACGATTGACATAGAATCTGCCGGAGCAGTGACTTGGTTGGGTTGCAGTTCAGTAGCACTTACTGAACCAATGTTAGTACTAGACGGACAACACACAATTGACATAGAATCTGCCGGAGCAGTGACTTGGTTGGGTTGCAGTTCAGTAGCACTTACTGAACCAATGTTAGTACTAGACGGACAACACACAATTGACATAGAATCTGCCGGAGCAGTGACTTGGTTGGGTTGCAGTTCAGTAGCACTTACTGAACCAATGTTGGTGTGGGGGAACCGTTCGCCGGGGTCCATAGAGGCCGCTTCACTCCTCTGTCTTCCGTTGAGAGGCATCTCACTTCGTACCCTTGATCTTGAGTTGGGTCCTTTTATACTTGGGGAAGAGATATTTATAAGTTATATCTTAGGTGCTTGACGCTCATTCCAGAAAACTTTCGTTTTGTTTTTGGATATTTACTTTGTCACCTCTTACTTGAACACGTTATTTGAACGTGACCCGCCCCTTTTTCAAATTCCTATCTCCACCAGATTTCTCTTTTTATTCCTTTCTTCGTACTTTTTTTGCGTTGAGGAATTCCACAGTACCCCCTTTTGATCTAATGGATCTGCTTTCCCAGACAGGAAGTGATTTATCAGTGCCACTAATCTATCTAAATGTTTTGATTCTCTTTCTCTGTCATAGTTGTCTCTTGCCTTTTCTCTGACTTTCTTTCTCTTTTCTTGCCTGTCTTACTCAAAAGGACGACCTTTCCTCTGAAGCTTTGCTAGTGAGTCACAAAACTCTACTCTTTTTAACTTTCTCTGTCTCAGACTGCTCTCACTCTTCTTTGTTTTTCTTTGCGTCTTTTTGCTTTTGCCCTTTCGTGCTTCTCTCTTTTTTTTGACTTTCGCTCTGCTCTGCTCTTTTTTGTTTTGTTTCTTTTCTCGCTTTTTCTCTTTTATGTTTCTCTCTTTTTGACTTTCTGTTTTCTTCTCGCTTTTTTGAATCTTTGAATGTCCCTTTTTGATGGGAAATGCCAGCAAGAACAAAGAAAGGGGGTTAGCTCCAAAACATAGCGCTTTCAGAAGCTAAATTAGACAGGCCTTTAATCTCGCGTTTAGCCGAAAAGGTGTCAAGTTTCATTCACAGATGCTTCTGACAAAGGGAAAAAAGATGCTTATTGTCCACAAACCGATGCTCCTCGGCGAATAACAAGATACAGCGAGAAAGATGAGAAACGAAAGTCACATACATATGTTCAAGATCAATTCTAGTGGTAGCCAACATGTGATAGCGCAAAACGTCAAAGCATCTTTCTCCGCTCTCTCTTTCTGTTTCTCTCTTTATTATTTCCTCTTTTCCTTCATCCATTTCTCCAAATATATAGCCTGATATATTGGCCCTCAGTATCTTCACTCACATTTTTGGAGTGAGACCTTATATGCTTAAGTAACCAAGAGGAATGCCCCAGAGTAAACTATGAGTAACATATGCTTGCGAAAGAGTCTTTGATGTTACTCCGAATTAGTTCGCACTTCTAATATGATGATACACTGAATTGGTTCGCACTTCTGCTATGCCTGTTATAGGATAATATGAGAGAATTTACAGAAGCATAGAGCGACATAGATTTTGGAGGATTTAGACAAACGATTGATACGCTGAATTGGTTCGCACCTCTGCTATGCCTGTTATAGGATAATATGAGAGAATTTACAGAAGCGTAGAGCGACATAGATTTTGGAGGATTTAGACAAAAAATGAGGAACGAAAGCCACACACATCTGCTCAAGATTAAATAACGAACTTGGAAAACAAGAAATCGCCAATAGGTTTCAGATAGATTCGCGCAAATGAATGTATAATCGTCAAATGTATATTCGAAACATTTTGTCATAAATTCATGATTGCTTCCACATTAAATCAATTCAACTCTCATCTCGATCATCTCGATGTATGCTTACAATAGTCTTAGGGTATTAAGCACGCTTACAAATTGGAAGTTTACGGCTTATAAAAATTTAAGTTTTCCCTTGAAATTTTTACAATAAGCTTTATATCAAAAGGTAAGTTTTAGTAGCACTTACTGAGCCAATGTTAGTACTTGACGGACACACACGATTGACATAGATTCTGCCGGAGCAGTAACTTGGTTGAGTTGCAGTTCAGTAGCACTTACTGAACCAATGTTAGTACTTGACGGACACACACGATTGACATAGATTCTGCCGGAGCAGTAACTTGGTTGAGTTGCAGTTCAGTAGCACTTACTGAGCCAATGTTAGTACTTGACGGACACACACGATTGACATAGATTCTGCCGGAGCAGTAACTTGGTTGAGTTGCAGTTCAGTAGCACTTACTGAACCAATGTTAGTACTTGACGGACACACACGATTGACATAGATTCTGCCGGAGCAGTAACTTGGTTGAGTTGCAGTTCAGTAGCACTTACTGAGCCAATGTTAGTACTTGACGGACACACACGATTGACATAGATTCTGCCGGAGCAGTAACTTGGTTGAGTTGCAGTTCAGTAGCACTTACTGAGCCAATGTTAGTACTTGACGGACACACACGATTGACATAGAATCTGCCGGAGCAGTAACTTGGTTGAGTTGCAGTTCAGTAGCACTTACTGAACCAATGTTAGTACTTGACGGACACACACGATTGACATAGTGATATAACGATGCTTTCTTAGTTTGACTGACCGGTTCTCCATGAACCACGGTCCTTCGGTCGGCTCTCCTCGGGCGGGAACGATGCCGCTTCTCCAGCGTCCACTGGGTATTCCTCCATCGACCGGGTTACTTCTTTGACGGTGCTCTGGTGCCGTCGGGCAACTTCTGAATTAAGCTTTTACTTTTATTCCTACAACTGACCGGTTATTCCCAAACTCGCGGTCCTTCGGTCGGATCTCCTCAGGCGGGAACGATGCCGCTTCTCCAGCGTCCACTGGGTATTTCTCCATCGACCGGGTTACTTCTCTGACGGGGGCCATTGCCGTCGCGCTGACTAGAGCTGGCTCTTCTCTTGCTTCCTTTAACAAGCATATTCCTACTTTCCCCCCCCGGGAGACCGGTGATCAGTCGGTCTCCCGTTTTTTGAGTTTTTTATTATTATTATTTTTATTAATAGAGTATTTTGTTAAACATATTAATAACATCAAAACATCGAATGAATTAAACATATTAACGAAAATGAAAAGAGAAAAACAACGGAGCAGTAATCAAATGAAACTTTAGACTTCAGAGTATGAATTAAGCATATTGACGAAAAAGAAAAGAGAAAACAACGGAGCAGCAATCAAATGAAACTTCAGAGTCAGAGGAGAAGAAAAAATGGGGGGATTAAAGAGAAAAAAAGGGAGAGAAACCGTGACTTGGAAACGGAGAATAGTGTGGGAAAAAAAAGGAGGGGTTGAAAGAGAGAGAGAGGCGGTGACTGACCTATTCGCGACTAGGTCAGCCACTCGCTGCTACCAGTGAGGGAAGTGTGCGTTTCGGCCCCAATGTGAATGTACCCCAGACACAAACAAAGTATTCAATGATCCATTTATTGGCTTTTAAGGCATGTGCATCGTTACGGCGATATAGAAATGGGGAGGGGTCAGTCACGGGCTCGGTCCACTGATCGGGATCTCGTTGGGTAAGGGCGAGAGATCGGGAGCCGAGATCTCTTGTTCTTCTCTTTCGATAGCTTTTATAGGCGGCATAATGGGGCGTGGCATCTCATATAGTTTAGGCGTCATATAGGAAGAGGAGGCGGCATAATGGGGCGTGGCATCTCATATAGTGTAGGCGTCATATAGGAAGAGGCCTCAGGCGTAACATAATTTTGGGTGACTTAAACAGTAAGGTCGGCTCAAAACAGGGTTCCGAGACTAGCGTGGGGAACTATGGCGTTGGGGTCAGAAATTCCAAGGGGCAAATGGTGGTTAATTTCTGTGACACGTATGGTTTAAGTCTTGGTAATACCTTCTTCAAAAAACGACCTGGGCGCAAATACACATGGGAGGGGCCGAATGGAACGGTTCGTAACGAAATCGACTTTTTCATCTACCCAAAAGGGCTTCAAGTCCTCAATGTCGGTGTTACGAATTGTTTTGATTTTGTCTCTGATCACAGGCTCCTTATAGCTGTGCTCAGAATCCCAGCCAATCCACTGTCCCGCCGGTTCACTGGTCGTATAAACTTCAAAATGAATCGCCCACTCTATCATTATGCACTAGAGAGAGAAATGGAAGCGGTTGGCTCCAACCCTTCTTATTGCACGCTAATAAATTCCATTAGTCGCGCTGCTGAGATTGCGAGAGAGATTTTTCCAACAGCGCAGCGTTTCTCTCAACGTACGCAAAGACTCCTACAAGAAAGACGCCGACTAAAAACAAATGGCATAGGAGTCTCGCGAGTGCAATGGGTCCTGACCAACCGAGCCTTACGGCAAAGTTGGAGGGATGATAGAGTGGAGCGATTCAACAAAACGGTTGGTGAGGCCGTGCGGGTAGGGCGGGGATGGAAAAAAGCGGTCCAATCCCAGAGTGTGGCCAGGCAGTTGATTACTCGGATCAAGGATTCGGGTGGTCAAATTGTTTGTCAGCAGACTCAGGTCATGAAGGTGTTCCAGGACTTTTACAATGAACTGTATCGGGGTGATAGTGGTGATGGGTATACCGAGTTATACACTGAGGAGGAGTGGATGCCCATCCAAAACGATGAGGTGTTCGCTTCACTCCGGTGTCTCACTTCTGGTAAATCGCCAGGGAAGGACGGAATCACTGGGGAAATGCTCCGCTGTGGTGCGGACATTCTCACCCCTGCCCTAACCAGCATCTTTAATAAATGTCTGGAGGGACAAATTCCATCAGGAATTGGGAATGGCCGCATCATACTTCTGCCAAAAGGAGGAGATGCCACTCTCACAAAAAACTATAGGCCTATCACTCTTTTGCCGGTGGTTCAAAAAACCTTCACGGGGGTTCTTAACCGGAGAGTGGCTCAAATTCTTTACCCAGAAAGAAGCACGAACCAGATGGGTTTTCGTTCTCAGTATTCAGCTCTGGATGGCATCTTCACGCTAAATCTCATCATTTCCAACTGCAAGGAGTATCGGCTACCGCTGTGCTTATTGTTTTTGGACATTCAAAAAGCGTTTGATAGTGTGCACTCCAGAGTGGTGTACGAGTCCCTGCAAGCCCAAAGGGTGCATCCTAAACTTGTGAACTGCCTGTATCGGTTGGGAAAAGAGAACTTCAACTCTCTAGTGGTCAATGACAAGGAGGTTCCGATAGAGATTGGCAGAAGAGTTAGACAAGGGGACTGTCTATCTCCGCGTCTTTTCACTGCTGCTCTTGAAGAAGCTTTCAAGTCTCTCAACTGGTGCGGGAAAGGGATCAATGTTAATGGGAGGTACTTAAATCACTTGCTGTACGCTGATGATGCAGTTCTCATCAGTCACGACAGTAGGCAGATTCAATCTATGGTTGATCAGCTTATTGTCGCACTGGGGAAAGTCGGTTTGTCACTCAATCCTTCAAAAACTGTGGCAATCTCGACCAACCCTATGTGTAGAGATGTAACCATCAGGGGTACCAAGGTTCGTGTGGTGAACAGATGCGTGTATTTAGCGCAGGATGTCTCCCTCGATGACAGCCGTTTCACGGTTGAAGTTGATAGGAGAATCCGGTCCGAAAATTTCACTTTCAATAGATACCGTAGCCTGTTCGCGGCAAGAATGGTCCCAATGTCTCTCAAGAGGCGCCTTTTCGAAGGTGCTGTCTTGCCCGCTCTAATATATGCCTCGGAGACCTGGACCCTTTCAAAAAGACTTGAGAACAAATTGGCTGTGGCGCAGCGTAGATGGGAGCGCTCTAAGTAAGATAAGCTCGTTACTCGACAGGCGGACTAACGAGTGGGTGCGCGGTCAGACGGGCATAATGGACGTGGTCAGAATCTGCCGTGAAAGGAGGTGGCGTTGGGTAGGCCGAATTGCGAGGCTCGACTCCAGTCGGTGGGCGCGGGCTGTTCTAGAGTGGCACCCGCGTGGGCCAAAGCGAACGAAAGGTCGCCCTGCTATGAGATGGAGGGACGACTTTGTCAAAGCCATTGGTCCCCAATTCCTAAGGAAGGCAGAGAACGCTGAGGAGTGGAGTCGTCACATGTCGCTACAGATCCCATAATCGACGATGTTATATCCCCGATATGGCTTGTTGATCTTGATAAAGCGTTTAAATTGAATTGAAAATTGAAATACGAGCTGATCGTATAGAGAAGGCATTTCTTCTGCAAATAGTTCTCGAAGCAGGGTGGATTATTTTGAAAAGTGCGCCTCTAGTGTTGGACGCTCTTATTTCAAAGTAGTGGTTCGTCCTGTCAGAGAGTACTTTTTTCCCAAATATCAGTTTCAGTAGTTTGAGGTCGTATATTAGTATATTGTTCAGGAAACGCACCCAGCACGTCGAAAAATTATCAAAAGTGATCAATATGCGTGAATCCTTTTAAATGATAATCAATTTTCACTGTGTGTTGTTGTTGTTGTTGCCGGCAAGCATCCCGCATCGAAGACTTGGTTATGAACACTCTCTTTAATGAGAGAAGAACTTTTCACTGTGTGGGAATAGCATGCTTCAGGCAATTCATTTTTCACTCCGGAATTCGTGCTGCTGTTACTCGATTGTTTTGGTTTTGCTTTCTCAAGAATAGAAAAGTTTAAAAAATTTATCAAACGAAAATGATAAACATGAAAACTTTAATCTTAAAAAAGGAAATGATTGGACATCAACTAAAATTACATAATCATTCAAAAAATTGCTCAGACAAGTCATTTCAACGACAGAAAAAAAATGTAAACTAAGCTTCGACCATTCCGTTTGCTACATATTCCAATCTCACGATTTGAAGCAGAAAACCACGTTTCTTTAGAAAATTAAAACCTTTTCTGACAATAAATATTATATTATAAATGATTGAGAAAATTAAAGACTTGAGTTCAATGTTTAAGGAAATTCTTATAATTGTTTGAGAAACATTACAAAATACTGAAAATGCAGTACATGAAAAAAAGTTTGGAAGCTCCTTAAACATAGATTTACAGTGAATAATAAATCCCTACTGAATCATTTGACTTTTCTTATGATACTGAAACAACAAACAAAGCCGACTACAATGAGTCAACAATATTTGGCGGTTAGCCTTTTTGCCAATTTCAAGTGCATGCCCGGTAAATAAAAACCACTCACTTAAACACTTTTGTTCTGTAATGAATGAAATCCATCGCACGGACAAAAATTTGCACCCGGCCGGGAACCGAACCCCCGCTGCCCAACCGGGGCCCGCAGAGAGTTAACCAAGACACCAACCGAGTGACTTTTGTTCTGTGGTGTGCACTTTTGATGCGCTGAGGAAAAAAGACGAAGTCGAACGTAAAAGCATCTTCAGCGAATCATCAAAAGGGCACAACACAGAACAAAAGTGTACTGTCTACTGGATACCTCATCCAATGCGTTTTACTCAGCAAAAACTCTTCACTCACTTAAACTTAGCATTACTTTTTGAAGAAAATTTTAGCAACAAAATGAATTCGCCTTTGTTACTTCTTTGTCTCTTCATTTCGGGATCAGCGTAATCCTGAAGAATGGGACCCATGCTATTGCAGTATATAGAATACACGCAATTCTGGTGTTTGGGATCCCCGCTATTGTATTACTTAAAAGCCACGCAATCCTAGTATTTCGAATCCGCGTAGTCCTCTCCCCAGCTCTCCTGGCGCGGAGGGATGGGCGGCGCTGCAAAGTAGCCGCCGACCTCTACCGCGGGCGCTCCACGGCCTCGACCGCCTCTTGAGTGGTAGCCACCGCCTCCGCGAGGCGCGTGAGACGGCGCCGCGCCCCATGATCCGCCCGCTGCCGGTGCAGAGTCGCGGCCGCCTGCATATGCCAGCTTCACGATGTACGGCGCCTTGCCGTGCTGTGACATCTGAAAAACGACTTTGGTACTCTTATATTACAGATAACACTCTAACACTATATACCACAATACTATAAATAGTCATCCTTCACAGAAAATATAGTATATGTATAACACTTTTATACAAAATCACATTGTGTAACATATACATATAAGTAACAATATGTGATGTGGTATAAAAGTTACATATATTATATTTTAAAACTAGGGAACTCGACTTTATGAGATAAAATTGAAGTAGCTTCGTTCCGTGTAATAAATTACTCATATGTATACCAGTGCGGCACTTGAAGAAAAACATAGAAAATTTCCAATTGTATTCCAATCTTTAATAGGGAGCTCTCATAGGTCAGAAGCACCGTTGAGAATTTGAGAAGAAAAAAACCATTTTTTGAGCGACGGAGTCTACAATAATAAGAATTTCTCATTTTATGCGCTTTACTTCTAGCTCGTTTTCTATTATTTCAGAATCCATCATTTAAAGATCGGTAATTTCTTCAATTTTTCTAACATATACTTGTCACTTTTGTTAAAATATGAAAGCTCTTTCCATGATGCGGTGATCTATGTATATTGAGAAAAAGCAACCGCTCGCTGCGAGTTAGCCTCCCAAGAGTGACTGTAGAATTACTTACGACTGGTGTGTGATTGGCGAGTGCGATGGCTTCATTCGCCTGATCTACCGACGGGAACTCCACTATGCCCGACGATGACCTGCTGTTTATCAAGTTGTCCCTCTTCATTCGTATCTTTCTCACCATAAACTTTTCTTACTCTCTTTTCCCCTTCCCTCTTTTTTATTCTTTTCTCACTTTCTCTCTGACTTCATCTCTCTCTCTCTCTCTCTATATATATATATATATATATATATATATATATATATATATATATATATATATATATATACCTCTGTTTTCCTTTCTCTCTTCCGTTCTCCCGCTCTAATTCCCTCCCTTATCATAACTAAACTCACTCCTGCTGACCCACAATTGGTCGCATTTCTCTCCTCTAGTCTTCTCAACGTAATCTGAGTTTGCTATGCGGCTAGTAGCCTTCAGCTGACTGTTTTTTCAACTCATTCCCTTTATCATCATATCTCATGTATTTTAAACAATTTTAACGACTTCTCTCCACTTACTCTTCTTATTCTCAACCCACTCTTTTTCGCCACTAAATTCCTCCTTTCATTCTTACTCGGAATAAAGACGCTCAATTTTTTCCCTAGACTCTGTAGTACCATAGGTAGGTGATCTTCTGATTTCGTTCCTTCAATGTCCATGGGGATTTTTGAAGACTCAAGTTCTTCAGAGGTGTAATCTTCAGAAGATTGTAACTTAATTTTCTCTTCAAGTTTTGTTAAACTTCAAGTTTTGAAGGGATTAATAAAGAATGATAGAGAAAAACCTCTCAGATCTTGACTGGAAGATTGTTACCGTAATCGGCACAGGCGCTCCACGTTCCGCAAACAACTATAACATTAACAGAATGATTAACAGAATTGATGAAATGTCTGAGACAATCGGTCGGGGGGGGGGCACACTCGTCAATGCTCAAAACTCTGAAAAGCCTCTTATTTTTAACCATGTACTCAATCATCGCGGACTATTGAAGTACTTGCTTTTCCTGAAGCTCTCTTTTTATCATCTTCGAAGCAAATACACCGTACTACAGAAGAAGCATCAATCACCGAGAAAAATTTAAATGTTCAAGGTATTGGGTTTGTTGTTGTTGTTGCCGGCAAGCATCCCGCATCGAAGACTTGGTTGTGAACACTCTCTTTAATGAGAGAAGTTCTCGTGTTCTTCGGACAAGATGCGCCCGGAGAAGGGTTTTGATGTCCTTTGCAGTCCTGAGACTGTCATGCTGCACCTTGTGAAGGCGGACATCGTTGTAGCAACCTGTTCATGCTATAGGCCTTGTGAGTGGGTGGTCAAGCCGGCCTAGCATCGTTTTGGGTGGGAGTAGAGACGTCTAGCCTGTCGTTGACCGGAGATAGGCAAGAGGCTATTTGACTGGCGCCTCGACTCGCCATTGAAAAGTATATCGGAGTATCGGCTGATGTTTTGTCCGGTGGCATGCCCAGGCCGGTCCGGCAGGTATTGGGTTATGGAGTCAGGCTTCGAGAGCGGTGTTCGGGGCCTAGGACGGGGAGGATTCTGACGCCTCTATCATCAAGGTTATCTATTCATGTAATGAATAGCTTCATCAGAGAAGCTTTTTATATTACGTCTAAGATACGCGTCATATTGGACCAACTTCTTTGGACCAACTCCGGTGTCGAGAAACTGCATCAATACTGAAGACAAAGGCTTCTGCTTTTTCTTTTGAAAATAAAGTTATTATTACTCACGTTCTCTAATGGAACGTCAAAAATTTAAAAAAAAAGACTTTTGTTGAGAAAGATAAAGACAGCGCTAATTTCGTAAATTTATTTGTTTCAACACGAATCGCCGTGGAACGCAAATGGATCACGTTTTTTATTGCTAATTTTTGAACGAAACATTCACTTCCCAACAAAAACATATAATTCATATAACATATAATTTTCGAAAAAAGTAGCAAGGAAAGAACACCGTTATTCAATGAAATTTTGACGCAATTCGTGGTGGGACAAATGAACCTATGGATTTAGCGCTGTTTTCATCTTTCACCAGAATGATACTTTTTTCAGCTTTTAATGCTCCATTACTCTTCAAGTCTCTATGCCTTTATATCTTTGTCTAATTCACTCTCTTTCTCCCTTTTTCTAGCTCTATTATTGTTCTCAAACGAAAAATCCAACCTCTTTGAGCCTCTCCTCACTCATGTTGACTGGTGCATTATACCAATGCACACTGTTCGTTGGGCGCAGAATACGATTTCTTTGGACCAACTCCGGTGTCGAGAAACTGCATCAATTACGAGTTTTTAAAAGCAGAGAATTGAGATTAAAGCACATTTTTCCCCTAATCAATAACGAAAAACCCGATTCTGATCATCATGTGGTTCAAATACTCCTAGTTTCGAAAACCTGGTAATAATTCCATAGCATTTATTCTTGCCTCACAGAAAAGTTTTCTCAACTTAGATCAGATAAAGAAAGATCTGCTCTGGTTGAGCCAACCGCTCAACCCAGGGTCAGCAGCACAAACTGTAATCAGTCGAGAAATCAAACCGTTGATTGCGCGATGCAGAGTAGTCACGGAATGATGGAGAACCATCAGGCAAATCGAAAGGGTCTCTGCAACAAAAAAGCTTATTCTTCTCCGAAAGAATCCCAGTAGTTTTGACGCGCTCTCAACGTGGATGAATGATCGATGAGGAAGCAATTAATAAATTTAACAATATGATCTACTTTTTTCAAAAATTCACTTACCATCAGGGGTTAAATATTCATGTCAGATCTTCTGTCGGCGGGCCTCTGTTTTTCCAGATCATAAGAGGAGGGGGACTCTTATGTGAAACAACAACAAAAAATTTTTCGTGGGCTTTCGTTTTTTCATCATAAGGGGGGACCGGGGCGGGGCGTCTGTACCTTTTTCTTGCACACTAAAAACCCCTGCCAACCATAGAGAAAGAAAATTGAAATATGAACTTCTTCTTCTCCAAAATATATCATATACCGTATATCATGCAGTTCGGGCTGTTTGCTTGGTTTAAGCGAAAGTGTTTGGCCAAACAACTGAGCGCCTTGAAGGTGATCAATTGCTACGCCAACCTGAAAAAAGGGTTACTGTATTTCAAAGTACAAAAGATTCAAGTTTTATCATTTTTTATACTTTTCTGAGCGCTATGAGAAACTTGCGAAAAAAAATGTTCATTCGATATAAAGAAATCTTCGAAGTCTTCTTGGTAATCGTGTTATAACCTGTCTCTTCTACTGAAGCAAAAGCTTAAAATAAAAATAGGAACTATATTTTAGCTATGTGTATGATTAAATGGCGATAATGCACAGATTTAAAAAAACTTTGGAATTAATACATTTCTAAGTGATGGAGCGTTAGAATTCCACTTTTCACTTTGCAGAGATTACTTTTCAAAGTGAAAAGTTGAATTCTAACGCTCCATGACTCTCCGGCCCCACCCCAATAATTTTCTTGCTTTCCAACAATACATTTCTTGCTCTTTCCCAACCCTACTTAAAATTCATCTTGATCACAATCATAATTCACGCCCACTGTTGAGAATTTTGAAAAAACGACCGTTCTTTAAGCGATGGAGCCTAGAATAATGACTATCTACCCCTTCTCCGCTCTTTAACTTTAGCTCGCTTCTCATTATTCCATACTTCCCCGCTTGAAGAGCGGTCGTTCTTTTCAAGTTTTCAACGGTTTTCACTAGACCTCTGGTGGACTATGGTCACAAACCTCTTTCGGACATCCCATCTCAACCATGGCCGTGTCCAGTTTCGACTTCATGAACTTTATCTTAAATAACATAAAAATTAGTATCCTACAATTTTAATGAAAGGAATGTATTAGAACAAAGTAACCGAGAATGAATCAAAAACTACTGAAATAATGAAAACTCAATCCCGAACCCTTCTCATTAGCTCTATCAAAATATCAAAATTTCAAGACTGGAAACATGCGTGAGATTCAGCTTTTTCTTGCCGTCATCATCCAAGAAAACCGACTCAATTTGTTAATTTTCATCTGCCAAACTTTTCATCTGCCGCCTATATGGTCAGTCTCCTTATCTTAATAAATTCTCCATATTTGATCTACTCGGTTTTTCAAAAAACTTACCCTTTCCACATTACCATACTGGCACATGATATTGAAAAGCTTGTCGCAGTTCAGCTTGCCAGGCTCGATTCCGTAGACCATAACCACTGCGCCCTCTTTCTGCCAAGGCGCCGATCTGGAACATTTTTTTGTGCTTGGTTTTTTCTAGTTTTTACACAATTTTTTGTTTATGACTCCATTTTTTGAAATTCAATTTTTTTTAAACTAATGTGCCTTAATCAAACTGCTCGAACTCAAAGTCAACATAGAAACTTGCCACGATCCCAGAAAATCGAGCCAAAATCAGGGATGAGCGGGAATAGAACCCACGACCACCTTTTTACGGGCGATGCTCTTATCAACTAAGCTACCAATTTGCATAACCCCCTGTTTTTTAAGGGCCTCTAAAAATCCGATCAACTTTAGAACGCATGATGAGCGTAAAGCAACTTTTCTAAGTAAAAAAAAAGCATATACGTGTTATCCAAATATGACACCGTTGGACAGAGAGAGAGAGAGAGAGAGAGAGAGAGAGAGAGAGAGAGAGAGAGAGAGAGAGAGAGAGAGAGAGGAGAGAGAGAGAAAAAAGAGTGACAAATAGAGAGAGAGAGAGGTCAAGAGAGATAGCAACCGTGAAGATAAACAAAGAAGCCCAAAGCGTGACCCAGCTTCCTGTTTTCTACAACTTTTTGACTCCGGATCAGGGGTTATATAGTGACCGGATCGGTCCCGTCGGCGGATAAATGTACACACACTATTGATAAAAACTCCCTCTTTTCTTACCCTTTTTCCTTCATCCCCTCTTCTTTTTTCCTCCAAACTGTGAGCGGTGGATACATGTAAACCCAAATCGGGCGGCTCCATTTAACCCCTGCTCCGGATCCGTAGCGGATCCAGAATATTCATCTATTCCGTGGCTCCGGAATGACTATGAGCCGGATTAGCTTACCTCGGTCCTCCGTAAGGATCGTACGCGGCCCCACCACCGAAGTAATCTGAAAGGATGACATTTTCTCACCTTTGAACCCCTTTAATGTAGGGTACACGTTCCCCTCACATGCTGAGGAAACCTGGTAACACCAGCGTTTACTCCTTGTTCCTCAAAAGTGAGCAATTACTACTGTTAGAGTGGGATTACCTACCGTGGGGCCAAACCTAACACCCATTGCCCGGTTACCAGATATTGTACACCCCAATCGCCCTAAAACTAGACGAACATTTCCTTCAATCTTTTCAATACCACAAACTACTCTAAAATTCGTTGAATCATTTGCTGTTCCTTTCTTGAACACAGAAAGAAGCTTTCTCTCTTTAACATCGAAGCTCCTTCAATTCCCACGTCTGAAAGCATTTTTGGCTTGAAATTAAACCGTTCTGAGGTGGCCCATAGTTATCGTATCCACCACCCGCTCCTCCGCCATAGGCATCTGGTGGACCTCCGGGGGGAGCACCGCCTCTGGAAAATCATATTTGAAATTTAAAACAATGAGATGTTGGGGTTTTCAAATTAATTGTTTTTATAAGTTTTATACTTGATTCATTATGTTGTTGTTGCTTGCCCGACAGGGTGTTTCTCGGTCAGATGCTCTTTTCCAAAAATTGGCTTAAAGCCGAATTTCGCGACTTTTCTCTCTAGAAACCCTGAGGTCCTTCCTCTAAAACCCTCTAGAAACGGTGAGTAAGACAAATGACTCGAAACACACTGGCAACAGTGGCCATTCGTGACTCTACAGCCTTAAGAGCCTGTCACGGATGGAGCCGGATTATCCAGTCCAGAATCGAGCGCGACCTCAGGTGGCGGATAGAGGGACGCCTCCCTACGAAGAATTCGTGCTGGGAGGTAGCGGGAGAAATCCCGCCGCGGACCAAAACTGGGTAGTATAGCTCGTCAAAGGAGGGCGATGCCGGACCGGCCTGGGCATGCCACCGGACAAAACATCAGCCGATACTCCGCTATACTTTTCAATGGCGAGTCGAGGCGCCAGTAAAATAACCTCTTGCCCTTCTCCGGTTAACGAATGGGTCTCGCCAAGAGGATCGCCGACTGCGGTGCGAGTGTAGACGGAGAAAATCTCTCCGGACTCAAAAGGATCCTCACCACCAACCTATCCCAAAAGGACTCCCCTCGACAGGACCTATGGGCAAGACAACAACAACAAGTAAGACAAATGAGAGATAGAGTAATTTCAAGGTAAGTAACCGATAGGGCGGTGCTTCGTGATCGTATCCCCCTCCTCCACCGCCTCGCCAAGCTCCTCGGCCACGCCCTCTGCCTCGGAAGCCTGCGGAACAAAACCACTCCGGTCCCTTTCTTTCTCTACCTCTGTCTTTATCTACCACTCTACCTCTTTCTCGCTCTCTGTTCCCAAATGCACCCTATTTTTTTCACTTCTCTCTCTTGCTCCTCCCCCTTTCCCTCCCTCTCCCAGTCAGAAATCTCATCAAGCACAACTATCTTTCAGAACATCTTTTCCTTGGCTAAAAACTAATTGCCTCGTATACTTCAAGGACCTGAACCGTCTGTTTTGGTGAATCAAACAGGACCCAACTCACTCCCTTGACGACCTACCAGTTCGTCTGTACGAATATAATATTGTACTGTCTTAGGACTTATTGATGACTCATCTGGGATAAGCCCCCCACCAAAAGAGGACTTATTGATGACGAAAAGATTGATGGCAATCGACAGCGAAGGTATCTGTCCACTCATGATCAAAAACGCAGGAAGCTCATTCAAAAGATGCTTGGCTTTTCTCTACAACAGTACTCTCCAATCCGGTATCATACCACATGCTTGGAAAACAGCCAGAGTTATTATGCTGCCAAAGATAGGAAAGGACCCGTCGACGATTAAAGGATATCGCCCAATCTCAATCCTATCTCCCATTGCCAAACTTTTCGAAAGAAGCCTACTCCCTCTCATCGCAGATGGGATCGAAATGGCCAAATGGCAACACGGATTTACAAAAGGCAAGTCCACAACATCAGCTCTCCTGGAAATAACTGGCCAGATCACTGAAGGTTTCAACCAAAAAGCTCCCCCTAAGAGAACGATAATGGTTGCTTTGGACATGACCTCGGCGTACGATCTAGTCCACATCCCGACACTTTGCAGAAAATTGGCAGAGACCAATATTCCCAGAGGCGTCGTGAGATGGTTGTCTAACTATCTTAGGGGAAGATCCGTGAGTGTGACCTTCCAAAACACGACTAGCAGCTATTTCACCAGTTGGGCTGGCGTTCCACAGGGCGGTGTGCTAAGCCCCATTCTCTTCAATGTCTACCTAAACAATCTCCCAGTACCCACGGGAAGCACCAACATTGTTGCATATGCGGACGACATCTCAATAATGTCATCGAGTGCAAAGATCAACGAATGCGAGGACAAAATGAATGAGTACCTCCCCAGATTAGTTAATGAACTCGACAACCTAAAGATGCAGATCTCCAAATAAAAATCTTCGGTGACCCTCTTCACAACATGCACAGCGGAATGCAACAAAAAACCTGAAATCAAACTCAATGGCGATCTTCTCCCAATCACCAAAACACCAAAGATCTTGGGTGTGGTTTTGGACCAATTAGGAACCTTCCTACACCACGCAGAGACCATCAGAACGAAGGCTTCCAAACGCCTCAACATCATCAGAGCATTAGCAGGCAGAAGATGGGGTCAGAGTCCCACAACACTCATCGCGACATATAAAGCAACGACGAGATAGATCATTAACTACGCAGCACCCGTATACACTCCACCACTCGCAAACACGCACTGGACACGACTACAGGCCTGCCAAAACAAAACAATCAGGGCAGCCACGGGTAACCTTCAAATGGCCGGAACACAGCACCTCGCTCTCGAATCCAAACTTCTGCCAGTAAAGGAGCACAATGAGCTGCTGACCAGCCAATACCTGCTGACCAGCCAATAGCAGAATGCAAGAGGATCACCCATCCCATAACCTCACCCTCCGACAACGACCACCAAGAGCCATCCGCGGACACGTGATGAACATGGACCTCAGTCTGGGGAATAGTGACTGTAAGACAACTCTTAGAAATCTGCACACAGAAGCCGTTAGAAAATTTCTTAGAAACTGTGAACCAAACACAGTCTTAGGATTCAAACCACCCATGGTCCATAAGTCTACTAGGTTACTTGACAGGGAACAACAGGTTACCCTATCGCAACTTAGAAGTGGTTACTCTAGCACGTTAAATAGTTACCTTCATAGGATAGGTGCCACTGATTCTCCTCGATGTACACTCTCCCAGCTTCGATCCGGATTCAGCAGATTCACAAACTCGTATCTACACCGTATCGATGAGTCCATCCCAGACGTCTGCCCAACATGCTCATCCACACCTCATGACGTCGCACACCTGTTCGATTGCATTGGCGACCCCACGACACTCTCACTCACCGACTTATGGGAGAAACCACGAGAAGTGGCAAACTTCTTGAAGATGTCTATTTAAAAAAAAATTGACGACTTATACAAAACGAAAGACGAAGCGAAAAGAAACATATCACGTGGGCCTCGCTCTTCGATGACGGCTACAACCGGCAACAACAACAACAACAACAACTGATTCTCCTCTCTGTCCTTTATGTAGAGAGGTAGATCATACTAGTGTACACTTGTGCCGTTGTAACCCCACTAGACTTAAACCGCTAGACCTATGGTATAGACCTGTCGATGTTGCAGATTTCTTAGCCCAATGAATGTTGTTTTCATTGCCAGTCTAAATAGTTATGTGCTGTTCTTGCTGTTGTCTGTGTAGGTTGGATTGTTGAATAATATGGATGGAAGGATGGAATCAGTTATTTAAAAAAAACCAGAGCCCGAAACCAAAAAAAAAGGCGAAAAGAAAAGAGGCAAAAAAAAATGAATGAGAGAGAGAAAAAGAGAGAAGTGAGTGAGTGTGACTGTGTGCTTGAGCTTTTACCGAGAGCTCGTGGACCCCCTTTCAACGTCAAAGGAACCGCACGGGCAAAAATCATCATCATCATCAGGACTTATTGATGACTCATCTGGGATAAGCCCCACCAAAAGAGGACTTATTGATGACTCATCTAGGATAAGCCCCACCAAAAGAGGACTTATTGATGAATCATCTGGGATAAGCCCCACCAAAAGAGGACTTATTGATGACTCATCTGGGATAAGCCCCCCCCCAAAAGAGGACTTATTGATGACTCATCTGGGATAAGCCCCACCAAAAGAGGACTTATTGATGACTCATCTGGGATAAGCCCCACCAAAAGAGGACTTATTGATGACTCATCTGGAACAAGCCCCACCAAAAGAGGACTTATTGATGACTTATCTGGGATAAGCCCCCCAAAAGAGGACTTATTGATGACTCATCTGGGATAAGATCCACCAAAAGAGGACTTATTGATGACTCATCTGGGATAAGCCCCCCCAAAAGAGGACTTATTGATGACTCATCTGGGATAAGCCCCACCAAAAGAGAACTTATTGATGACTCATCTGGGATAAGCCCCACCAAAAGAGCACAAAAGCCTGTGATGATGATGATTGTTGCCAGTGCGGTTCCTTTGACGTTGAAAGGGGGTCCACGAGCTCTCGGTAAAAGCTCAAGCACACAGTCACACTCACTCACTTCTCTCTCTTTCTCTCTCTCATTCACTTTTCTTTGCCTCTTCTTTTCGCCTTTTTTTTTGGTTTCGGGCTCTGGCTTTTTTTTAAAATAACACAAAAGCCTGTCTAAGCTCAGGTCGAAACAGACTTTAGTGACTAGCGTTGAAAGGAATATTTATGTAAGTTAAGTGCTGTATATCATAATTACCTAATCCAAAATCTATCTTTCGCTGTGACGAGATCTCTCACGATCTAGATATTTGTTGGAAACTGCAGATATTGCGTTGACGAGTGTCTCACCTGCTACCTAACAATCTCATTACTTCAGAAAAACAAGGAAGCTTGCGATCTACTTCGTCGCACCTGCTTTCAACTTGCATTATTTCCCTTTTTTCCATTCATTTTGAAGATCAAAGTGATATGCTTGGGCCAAAATCTTCAACCTGTATCCATCCTTCAATTTTACCCAACCTCAACCCGTTTAAAAAAAGTATTTACATTTTCATAACAATAAATACTCATAATGGACCTAATTGTGCTCAACTAATTGTAAAAGTATGCATCCTTCTATACCTCCTCTTTCATATGGTGCGCCTGAGTCATGAACGCCCCCTCCGCGACCACCGCCCCGGGGTCCATCTGCAATTAGTACCATAGATAAAATATGTCTTGATTTTTCAATAGGTCGATCGCTAAAGTAGGTTAAAAGTTCCATTGTTTTCAACTTTACAAAAAAAATTAAGCTGAGTTATGGCTAATGAAACGTTTTATTTATGTAGAAGAATGGAGATTGTTTTAAATTTTAGTTTTGAAATATTTTATACATCCATTTCGAGTGAGGGAAAGGGTCGGTAGGTCGACCGCCTTAGAAATTATTTTTGGCCAGTTCACAGTTTACCTATGATTAGTACACTCTTTCATTATACAGTATACCTTTTCTTTGTGCAGTACACTCCTTCATTTTACAGTATACCTTTTCTTTATGCAGTACACTCCTTCATTATACAGTATACCTTTTCTTTATGCAGCACACTCCTTCATTTTACAGTATACCTTTTCTTTATGCAGTACACTCTTTTATTATACAGTATACCTTTTCTTTATGCAGTACACTCTTTTATTATACAGTATACCTTTTCTTTATGCGGCACACTCCTTAATCTTACAACACACTCATTCATTTTACACTACACTCACCCAATAAAATCCGGTTACGAACTGAACCCAAAAGGTAAATGTCCTTCCTATGAAGAACCGACTGTTCTCATGCCAAAGTCCAAAAAACCTAGCTTTAACAGGTGCAAACTTTAGTGTGGAAAATAACAGTATCCTACCGTAATGGCCGCGTCCTCCGAAATGTGGAGGGCCGCCTCCACGAGGAGCTGAAACAGGTAGGGCATATTTTCACTCCTTTTGAGCCTCTGGACATGAGAACCAATAACTACATTTAAAAAAGTAAATGTTTCTCAACTTCTCTTCGCACATATAGAAAATGTCTATAATACGACTTATAACAAACAAATCAAATTTGTTTATTCACACTTCAAGAGTAATTTATTCAGCAATACCTAATCGATTCTAAAACTGTTCCTCTCAAACATTTCATTACCGAGACTTTCTTTCCGAGAAATTCCAAAAGGAACCTTATCTAAAAGGACCCTCATCTTTTAAATAAAGTAGAAAATCGTTCAATCCTCACTCAGTCTTCTTCCTTACTGGCTTGTTTACTCCCTACTGATCACTTTCTAATATCAGGCAATTACTAAACCACGCCTCTAATGCCCGTTCATTACTAATCCACGCCAATGCGCGGGAAAGAGAGAAAGAGTGTTTGACGCACTATTATGTATATTTTTTGATACTGTCTCGTTAGCCTAAGCCGTACGGCCTGGTTAGCGTAAACTTTTGCCTAAGCCTAAGCAGAAAAAACTTTAAAAACTAAATAAAGCGCATGGGGCGAAGTTAAGAATTTTCCCGCGCAGTGGCTTGGATTAGTGAATAACGGGCGTTAAGGGCGTGAAGGGTGTGAGGGGCGTGGTTTAGTAATAGCCTAATATCACAGACTCTTCAGAGATTTGAGGTCGGTCTTTTTTATGCGAGGCGACAGTTGTTTATTACTCTGTCTAAGCGTGAACCCCTTTATATTGTTTTTGCTGCTTGCCCGACAGGGCTGCCGATTTCAAGCTACTTAATCCAAGAAAAATACGTCGTATTGTTCTCACAGTTGCATACAAATTACATATCCAAGAATACATTGTCTCTCGTCCTCTATCTGTAAGGCTCAAGCTTGGTTTGTTTTAATTTCAATTACTTTTTTAAAAACCCTTTATACCAACCATGCAAGCAAAAATAACTAACAAGTTGTTCTTTAATTAAGCTTTAAGTGTTGTTATCACTCTAAGTGTTGTTGTTATCATGTTATCACATTTGCGAAAAAAATTCCCAGTTAGAGTATAAGAAAGACGTCTGGGGCCGTATGCACGTACCATTTTTGGTGGGAAATGATGAAGAAAACAGTGTTATCCTAGAGCACTTAACACTATTTTCTTTATCATTTCCCACCAAAAATGGTACGTGCATACGGCCCCTGGGGTCCATCCCACCCTGTGGACCAGCTTTCGTCCGTGCTATATCTCACTCAAACTTCATCTTTAGCAAGCGTCACTCCTTCTAAAATGTGTCAATGAGCAGTTCAAGTAATTTTTCGGCTATCAAAGCATATCGTAAATGAGAGTATGCCCTACTCCTCACTGTTCATATGCAACCAATTTTTATACCGAGAGAAGCGGACTGTTCACATAAACATGTGCAAAAATCGTTTGGTGTGGCCATAACCGAACTCGCAGCATTCGCTTTCTCGGCGACGCTCTTACCCCCTGAGCTACAAACGCACACAACTTAGTGCATATTTTTAGGCTCATAGAACAATATCAATCAATAAATAAAATCAATTAGTAATTCAATTGCACTCACGGATCCCAGGATCTCCGATGAGTGGTCGCCTCCCAGCATACGGCGCTCCTTCATCCGGCGCGGGTAATTCTCCTGCGAATTTCTCATCATCTCTTTCACCCGAATGTCACTCCGAGGGATCTTTTTTTTTTCAAAAAAAACCCTCATATTATACCTTGAGTTTGAGTAGATGAGAGGAAGTTCAACAGTAATAAAAATTAAAACTTACCGACTTGACCTGAAAAGAAGAAACAACGAACAACTGAAATTAGAGAGAAAAAAACATTGACTTCAAGCTGCCAAAAGCACGCTGAAAGTAAACTTCAAAAGTATATACTGAACTTTTACTCGACATCAACCCCTAGTGAGTGGTAACACACTCCCTCTCCTGGTCAGATGGGTTTCTCGTATCACTGGGTTTCTTTTCCCGTGGACTCGCTTGCAGTTGTTCAACCAACCCTAGTATTCATCCGCTTAGTCCAAGTCAATTTTAGATTTGGGCTGTTTTACTCTCTACCCCATCTCTCCCTTCCTTCTAGTGAAAGTTATTGGATGAGTTTGATGTCCTCTTTCCTAGTCTACCCTGAAAAGTCAGGGTAGACACCTGACATTTTTCGTCTAACTTCCCTCCACCCCTTACTCCTGCAGCCTAACAAATCAGGTCTGCACCTCTTCCCTAGTCCACTCTGACATTTCAGGCCTCTACTTATCTTGCCCCCACCTCTAGTCCATCCTGAAAAGTCAGGTCCAACCCCTAGTGCACATTGATTAGTCAGTCCTCTTCCCTTCGTTCAACCCCCTAGTCCACCCCGGCAAGTCAGGCTTCTCCCTCCACCCTTCGGCCACTCAACACACAGGCACAGCCGAACAGCTGAAGATGCTGCGACTCCGAAGCTCTCAAGCGCCCATGGCTCCGCTTGGCTTCAGACGCCGTTCGATGTGTGTCACACATGAAAAGGAGAGCCATGGTCGGATGGAATGTTTTCTTCTTCTTGTCCGGTGTCTTGTAGAGTTTTTCTTTACTGCTGATCTCTACTTTTCTCCCACTGTCTCATCTCTCTCTATCGCTCCTCTTTCTCGCTCTTCTGTTCTCTTCCCCTCTCTCTTGTTCTACCTCTCATATTATCTCTCTTGTTCTATATAACTCTCTTGTTCTCACTCTACTCCGATGCGTTCTCATTATCATTTCAAAGAAAGGAGTGCGTGTTGGTGTAGCCTGTCTGTCTCCACTCTGCCTGCTTTCTGGATGTACTCTTCTGCGTCTTCTGGTAGTCTCGTACATGCGGTTGTTTGGTCTCACACCAGTGTTGTGGTGCTGTTTGTATGTGTTGTGTATGTTGACACCGTGCACATACTTTTGTGGAAGTCCGTACACTTGTAGTGTCTTGTTGTTGTGGCCAATTGCTCTGTTTCAAAAGCTGTAAGTTGAAGGAGCAAATGTTCGTGGTATCGGCACACAACTCTCCTCTGTATGTTTCTTGTAGTTTGTACTCTAGTTTACAGTCTCTCAAAATTAAAATTTGAATTAGAAGCGAACATTTCTGCAGAGTCAGTGTAAGACTTGTAGGATTAAAACCTTTTAGTTGACTGTGATACAAAATAAACTCTCAGCAGTATTTTTTCCGTCAAACGTTTCATTTGATCAAAAACTCACTGAGTATCAAACTAACATTGTCAAAAAAAATTTTCTGAGCTTTTCGTTCTAAAGGTTCCGATCGTTATCCGAAATGAACTTTCTATAGGCGCAATGAACGTGACCTATTGAACTGAACGTGACCTATTGAACTGAACACGTTCTGTTTGCTAAGTGGGCGCGAAGCATTCAACACACGTTGCTTCATTTTTTCTTTTACAGGTCACTTCCAGTGCAACAGGTCACATACACCGATCCTAGAAAGGCCGGGTCTTCAATAAGTCCGCATGTTGTATAGTTTCTCCGAAAATTTCTATCGCAGAAAATGTGGTACCTGGTCCCAATGTGTAATCGCGTTGATCTCCATCTTGCCTGGTCACTTTCACGTGGTCTGGCTGAAAAACAACAAAAAAATTGCTTACTCGAACAAAAGTTTTCCCTCTTCTCAATTAGCTCATTCCACCACAGCAAGATCCCGATGCAAATGTAAGCTTCTCTTGTTGTTTGAGGCGTATAGAGTTCAGAGAAAAAACTCAGACAAAAGTTAGTCTCCAGAGCGGAGTGGAAACAAGCCAACTCTATTCATCTTCTTCCGTGTTGTTTTATCTTCATGTCATTACAACCCTTCTAACTGCGCAGCTGTGCAATTGCCGATTTATAACGTACACTGAACAGGATATATCGAGATTTAAAATAAGATCAATACCTTGGCGATCAATCAATAAAGATACCCGATCAATCAATACCTTAAAATAAGATGAATACCTTGGCGAACTCCACTTTCAAAGTGCAGCATCCACTGTAGATATCTGCTCCGTTCATTGCATGTTTTGCCTTCAATGAATCTATGTCGAAATTTCAAAAATTCCAAAGTGATAATTTCAAAACTTCGAAACTCGAACCTAACCTAATATCAATGTTTTTTAATCGATTAGTAAGACATATCGAAGAGCAAATAATTGGCGCTGACCTTTTTCGCTATCTCAGCGTTCTCAAACTCCACTAGAGCCTGCAGCATTGTGCGTCTGATGATAGCGATTCTTTTCACATCGCCGTGCGGTTGACAAATTTCATGGATGACCTGAACACATTGAATCAGGGTGCTTCTCCGAACCGCGCTGCGGGTAGAAAAATCTGAGCGCTCTCAAAAAAAACCCCCGGAATGCATTGAAATCTATGTGCTTGGAAAACAATTTTCTCAGATTTTTCGTAGGGAAAGTATAAATCATTGGAGAAATTTAATGTTGAACTCTAAATTTAAAAAAAAATCTATGCGCTCGAAAAAAGTTGTGCGGGTTCTAAGAAACACCCTGCATTAAATACGTCATGTTCTGATGACTTTATTCTCTTCCCTTTATAGAAAATCCAGCTCAATTCGTTCTAAATTCCTGCTCAACTAAACGTGTCGGTAACACGAATTAACGGTTAAGCCGCAGCGGACATACGTTTCGAGAAAGATATAGTGTGAGCTATAACTAGAAAATGGGGGTAGAGAGAAAGAGAAAGGGAGATAGAGAGAAAGAGAAAAAGAGAGAAAGAGAGAGAAAGAGAGAAAAAGAGAGAGAGAGAAAGAGAGAGGGAGAGAAAGAGAAAGAGAGAGAAAGAGAGAGAAAGAGAAAGAAAGAGAGAAAGAGAGAGAAAAAGAGAGAGAAATAGAGAGAGAGAGAGAAAGAGAGTAAGAAAGAAAACTTTAGAGTTTATATGACAGAGAAAGAGATACTTTTGGCCTACTACGACGTTTGCTTGCGTGCAAAACGCCGTAAAGTAGAGTTATTTTAAATTCCTATTATCAAGTGAGACTTTGAAAGGTGTAAAACTGACATCAACTGTCACCGGATATTGTGCATTGTAGATGGTGAGGATGAGAACATGGTTGGGCATATCGCTCTCCAGGCCAAGACGTTGAATCACCTGTTCAGTTAACAAGTTTGAGATGAACGGCAAAGTATATAGTTCGAACTCATACAAATCTCTGTGTGTGTGAAGAGGCGTTAAATGAGATCGGTCTGAGACATGTTTGTACATGCCTCAGAGCGAGTTGAAAAAGGAATGGGAAAGGGAAAAGAATGAAAATAGAAGTAGAGAAAATGTAAAACAGAACGGAAAGAGATGAGAATGTAGATCATTTCCGGAGCGAACATGTATGCGCCAACATAGATGATACGGTAACATGTATGCGCCAACTTAGCTAATCTGGTAACTATTTATCCCCTGGGTGTGAATATTCATGTTGAAATTTTTGATTAAAGAACCCTGTAAGAAAGGAGACATGATGAATTTCTCAAGAGTTCAAAAGATCCTCTCCAAACTTCTCTAAAGGACTTCCAACAAAGAGAACTCTGGGTGAACAACAACAGCAACCTTAGAAGTAGAGTAGTTGAATAGTGCAGGCTGCCCGGCAACGTAGATCTGATTGCTTGCCGCGTAGACTACGCACGCGCGAGCACCTCAAACCAAATAGTTAACCATAGCTTAAACAAGGTTATTTGCAATTGTTGAATAATTGGAAAAACGGCCTCCCTTCGAGCGGAAGAGTCTATAATGATGGGTAGCTCTTCCTTTAACTCTAGATCACAACCTCCTCTAAATTAAGCGTATATGTGTTCTTGAACCGCTTTTCCGCCAGGCACTCAATCTGTCTTTTGATAATAATAGAGGGAAGATACTCACTATCTCTCTTACAAAAGCACATAGAGTTGACCCACAGTGAAGGTCAAATCTATGCGCTATCCCAAAAAAAGCCATGAGTATTATTCGTTTGTACTTTCTACATTGTATGCATTCTCTAATTTTCACATCCCTTCCGTTTTCTCTACTGAGTCTTTCGTTCCCTCGTGATTAACCTTCTTGATCTAAACGCTTCTTTGGCAGATGGTGAGAAACAATGTACTTAAAAACCGTAAAAAAATTTGTAGCTCAATTGAGCGCAAAAAAAGACCTACTTAACGTTGTTGTTTCACTAACCATCGATTGATTCAAACTCCACGAGAGCCATCCGCTTGTTCGGCATGCAGGTCGCGTAGGAAATGGGTCCGAAGTGGGACAAGGCCTCCAAAAGGTCCGCCTCTGCTGCCTGTAAAGTTCGTGCTTTTTATTCTCCCTCTGTTCCGCATCACTCTATGGGTCCCATTCGGTTTCTTTCTCTTCTCAAATTTTTGTCAATTGTATTTTACCGATACCATAGGTAAACTGCCAACTGACAAATGAATCTTCTAGGGCGACTGACCTACCGACCTTCTCCTTATTCGGAATGAATGTATCACAGTTTTCACACCTAAAATTAAAAAAAAAATTTCTCTCTATATACATAAATAGAACATTTCATTAGCTAAAACTCGGTCTCAACCGGTTTCGTAAAGTAAAAAGTGAAATTTTTTGAAGCCTACTTTAGCGATCGATACTAGAGAAGAACAAAATCATATTATCCTCGAAGAATTTATGATTGATCTCTTCCTATCTGATCTCTCTCTCTCTCTCTCGCTCTCTCATTTGAAACCTTATTTTGAGTGTTTCAAGCAAAAAGACCCTTCTTGTGCTAGACAAACCTAGCTAGTACGAAAACATTGACTTTGAGCTAACCTTTGGACTAAGATTGAGCTAACCTCCAGACTAAGATTGAGCTAACCTTCGGACTAAGATTGAGCTAACCTTCGGACTAAGATTGAGCTAACCTTCGGACTAAGATTGAGCTAACCTTCGGACTAAGATTGAACTAACCTTCGGACTAAGATTGAGCTAACCTTCTGACTAAGATTGAGCTAACCTTCGGACTAAGATTGAGCTAACCTTCGGACTAAGATTGAGCTAACCTTCGGACTAAGATTGAGCTAACCTTCGGACTAAGATTGAGCTAACCTTCGGACTAAGATTGAGCTAACCTTCGGACTAAGATTGAGCTAACCTTCGGACTAAGATTGAACTAACCTTCTGACTAAGATTGAGCTAACCTTCGGACTAAGATTGAGCTAACCTTCGGACTAAGATTGAGCTAACCTTCGGACTAAGATTGAGCTAACCTTCGGACTAAGATTGAGCTAACCTTCGGACTAAGATTGAGCTAACCTTCGGACTAAGATTCCTAACATGAACAACGATTGATGGATCCGGATTCGTTGGATCAACGTTATCATCGCGCCTGGAAATCAGAAGCTTTTGGGAAAAATTTTACTCCATGCATGACAGAAGAATTATCTCCAATATATATAATTCTTTTTTTCAACGAAAACTGATGTTCTCATTAAAACCTGAGAAAAAAATCGCTTTTTCGAAAAGTCAAGTGAAACGATTGTAAACGAAAAAATTTGAGAGAAAAAGAGAACAAATATGAGAAGCATGAAAGAAATTGTATGAACATTTGGAAAAACCTTCCAATTGATTAGCACTTAAGGCTCATTTTCTCGAGTTTTTTAAAGGTTTAATTCTTCCCGTCTGGTGCTCTGAGAGATGGCTTTAGTCTCAGACCACTGAACAAGAGCAAAAAACTTGGAGCGAGTATTGTGAAAGAGCCGTCTATGTGCTTCTCAACAGGGTGTTTCTTAGCACCCGCACAACTTTTTTCGAGCGTTTTTTTTTTTAATTTCAGAGTTCAACATTCAATTTTTCCAATGATTTGGACTTTATCTACGGAAAATCCGAGAAAAAATTTTCCAAGTGCATAGATTTCAATGCGTTTCGGAATTTTCAGAGAGTGTATAGATTTTGTTACTCGCAGTCAGGGGTTAAATAGTGACTGGATCAGTCCTGTCGGCGGATACATGTACACACACTATTGACAAAAATCTCCCTCTCTTTTCTTACCCTTTTCCTTCATCCCCTCTTCTTTTTTCCTCCAAACTTTGAGCGGCGGATACATGTAAACACAAATTGGGCGGCTCCATTTATTTAACCCCTGCTCGCAGTAAGATAAGCACCCTGCTTCTCAACAATATTTCAATCAAAAACAGAAGAAAAAATTCTTCTGAAAGCGGAACTTTCAGAAGAACTTGCAATCAACTTTTTTTGTTCTAATTTCCTGCCTCAAAAATCAATCGCATGTTGTTTTTTCTTCTTCATGAGTAGTCAAGCTCGATTCAAACGTTCGGTTCCTTACCTTTTCAGCGTTTTGCTGTAGGGTACGCATTATTTTTTGTTGTTTTTATTTTTATTGTACGAACTGCTACTAATTACAGCTTGTCAACATCTAACATACTGTTCGTAATAAAATAAAAATTGGCTGACATATGAAATTTTAACTTTTCCTACTTTATGCTATATTTCACATCTCTCTCACACCGCTCGTTGTTTACTTCGTAGTTTCAGATTAAGTTCGTAAACGAAACAATGAACTCACACTTTTTCGTGCGATATTTCAATTTCTTCTGTTATTTACAATGAGAAAAACGAGAGAAAAAACCATGTCACAATAAACGAGTCACAATAAACGAGCTAAGAACGAGCAAAATAAACCGGTCGTCGACCGTTCACCTAGTTTAAACATAGGCAGAACTTTGACAGTAAAATAACCTTTAATGATTGAATTTTGTACTTTTCAACTCACTTTTTAACAGGATTAAAAAAACTAATTAAATAAAAACCTGTATCTCTTGCTTGGCGGTATGTACTCTCCTCCCGCTCCATCCCCTCTCTCGTAGGGATGCCCGCCGTTCCCACCGTAACCCTCCGACTGATAATCATCCACTGCGGGCTCTCCCCTGAACTAACCGATTTCAGCCAAAAACAATTCAATACCGGATTTTACTTTCAGCCCTAATATTTCATACTCAAAAGTGTCTTGTTAATTGACTTCGCTAAGTTGTTCTCTTTAAATATGTCTTGATTTTTCAATAGGTCGATCGTTAAAGTAGGTTAAAAGTTTCACTTATAACTTTACGAAACCAGTTGAGGCTGAGTTATGGCTAAGGAAAAGTTCTAATCATCTAGAGGAATGAAGTTTTTTCTCTGAAATCGTAAGATTCTCGCAAAAGTTAAAAACAGAGAACCGCTTAGACTGTAAGACTTATCCATTCAGCCCCTAACTACTTAACCATTCAGCCCCTAACTACTTAACCATTCAGCCCCTAACTACTTAACCATTCAGCCCCTAACTACTTAATCATTCAACCCCTAACTACTTAACCATTCAGCCCCTAACTATATAACATAAGTCTCAAATACTATTTGTTGTTGTTTGTCCATTGGTCGTCTCAAGACGTCCTTAGAAATCGTTTGGAGAGCATCCTTTCGAATCCGGAGAAATTCTGCATACTATCTACACAAAAAGCCTTCCTCCGCCTGAAAACTTTTTAGACCTACCCATTATAGCCTACCCATTATAGCCAGACCTACCCATTATAGCCAGACATCTTCGTCTACTTCGCTGCTTGCCGAAGTTCACTCGCTTCCTTGTGAAACTCGCACGAACTCTCCCACCTATGAAATGACTCGAATCGAAATTGACCAATAACAAAACTCCATTTGTTCTTTTAATTATCCTTAGTTTTGTCAGCAGAGTCTTCCTCGTGTTGCTACATTGCAAAATGTATTTCAATAAATAAATTTGTTCAATTGTGCTTCGCTTAGATCAACCAAGTCGGTTACTGTGTTTTTCCACACATAAAAATTAAAATTAAATAATGTATTGGCAGACTTTTTTTCTTATAAATTCTTGTTCATTCATAGTTGTTCTCATGACATCACGTTTTGTTTAAATAGGAAGATAATATGACGTGTTGAGCAAACACTTGCTCTATTTACAAACTCTCTCAACCGTATGCTTCCAATTTCATAATGTCCATTCTTTATCACAAAAATGTTTGAATTCACATGAGACTAAAAACTGCAAAGCTATTTTTGGCTGCATAGAATCCCGCATGCGAATTTGCTTATCACAGATTCAAAAATCAAGAAAGATTCTTGTAAGTTCGATGTCCGCGAAAGAAAAAGAGGATATTCTTATGCTAATCTTTGTTAGTTGAGCACGTCATGGCGTACAAATAATTCCACCGGATCTATATTTTATACATCCTCGTTAAAATCAACATCCCCGTCAGAATCATCAATAACATACATACAATCTCTAATTAATGAGTTAGAAATTAGTGGATTTTAGTCTTAATGAAGTATTCACATACATTACATGTGAAACAACAACTCTAACAATCATACGAATAGTTTTTTTCAAAGATAACGTCATCCTGATACTGATCACACATATCTAAACGAGATCACAACAATCTTCTCAAGATCATATCATCCTGATCGAAAGCTAGAACCTATGTTAGGCCGGATTGACCACACACTCACAAGGTCTTTAGCATGAACAGGTTGCTACAACGATGTCCGCCTTCACAAGGTGCAGCATGACATTCTCAGGACTGCAAAGGACATCAAAACCCTTCTCCGGACGCATCTCGTCCGCAGAACACGAGAACCTTTCTCATTAAAGAGAGTGTTCATAACCAAAAGTCTTCGATGCGGGCTGCTTGCCGGCAACAACAACAAAGCTAGAACCTTCTTTTGAGCACTGCTTCATCCCAAGGCCCGTGGATTGTTCTGAAAATCATAGGCAATGACGAAGAGCCATAACTCAACCAAAACACCTTTCATTTTATCCAGTATTTCGCAGGAGAAATAGAAGCAGATTTCAATAATATTATAATTGAAGAACTTCCTGTTTGCCGTTTCCACTTGTTTCCTACTTTAACCAGGGGTTAAATGGTTACCAGACCAGCTATGTTGGTGAACATATTATGTTCGCGCCGAAAATGATCTACATTATCTTCTCCTTCCGTTCTGTTTCACTTTTTCTCTACTTCTCTTTTCACTCTTTTTGCCTTTCCCCATTCCTTTTTCCACTCGCTCGGCGCGTACAAACATGCCTTAGACCGGTCTCATTTAACGCCTGACTTTAACTAGTTCTGAGGGTTAAACTTGAAACCTATTCTTATTTTCTGCTACCTTTTTCACAGCTCCTAATCCCTTGCGTCACCTTTTTCTTGTTTGCAGCCTAAGAAGAAGAGCTGGACAAAGCGTAGTTGCGACCAAATGAACCCCTGACCAGACCAGTGACAGCGTCGTTGACTGCTGGTAGAGAAGCCAAGACGCTGGAACACTCTGTTCTTTCGCCGAGTACCCCATTGTTTGAGCGCGAAATATTTTCTGGTACATGAGCTAATATGGTACGTTATGAAACTGTGAAATCACGTATCTAACACAATTGAAAGCGAGCCCAAAAGTTGACAAGAAAATTCAGATCGTGAAAAATGTTCATGTAGCTCTTTTCGTATTGTTTGTATCAATGTAGTGTGTTCGAATATTGTGCGAAGAGTCCAGAGTTCGACTCTCACCCCGGACAGATCCACCCAAACCAAGGCGGCGGATACATGTACACACACTATTGACAAAAAACTCCCTCTTTTTTCTCACCCTTTTCCTTCATCCCCTCTTCTTTTTTACTCCAAACTTTGAGCGACGGATACATGTAAACCCAAATTGGGCGGCTCCATTTAACCCCTGGATGTAACGGCTCGGCTTGAATAAAAACCGAACGCATGCGATTGTCTACTAAGAATGATCAAAAACCAAAAATACTTATCACCAGGGGTTTTTTGGTGTGGAAGAAAAATGTACAGACGCCCGCCAAAAGAGACAAAAATGTTTCACATAAGGGTCCCCCCTTATGATTTGGAAAAACAGAGGACCGCCGACAGAAGGTCTGACATGATTATTTAACCGCTGCGTATGACTGGCTTTTTCGCCCAACCTTCGAAGTATTTTTCTGTCCTATACTTCGGTTTAAATATGTGTGCAGTTGTATGCGCTCACCAAAACAGGTAGTGATATAATTTATCTGTTTATATGGGTATCACGACTCTTCGTACCAGAAAATTAATATTTTTATAATTATTTTAACTTTTTATCTCGCTCAGGCTCAGGTAAAGATTACGGTAACGAGGCCAAACAGCTAAGGAACGAGAAGTGTCGAGAACAAAGTGTGGCGGGTACGAAGTGTCGGTGATCCGTTTTTATTACCTCTTGTTCCATTGTACGCACTCAATCTTTCTCTCTTTCTGAACTCGAGTTAGCCTTTCGATCTACATGCTTTCTCCGCGTGATAAGCAGTGTGTTTCTTTCACCCGCAGTTCGTGTAAAAACTATATTTGCGACATCTAACAAAGCTTGTGATAAGATCGCTCTGATCGTCTGCATCCTCTCTTTTACATCACACCCTCTCGTTTTCTCTCAGGGTACTGCCGTTCTCTCGTTATTAATCATCTTGAGAAACACGTCTTTTCTGCTATTGGAAAGAAACAGCCTGGTGTCATAAAACAGGTTGGTGAGGACCAGCGTAGCTCAAAGCTTGACTGACCAATCGATACCAGGGACACCGAAACAGCCACCACACTATTCGGCCGAGCAATTCTCAGCTTGTTGCGAAAGACTGATGTATACCTGAAGTTCGAGCTGTTCCAATTAGAAAAGTTACCAAGTTTTGAAAAGTTACCCAAACAGATGCCAAGACATAGTCACTGAGTGGTTGCAATCGATATAGCTCTGTCTATATTATCTGACCCTGTCCAAAATACTCTCATCATGCCTCCTCCCTCTACAAGCGCTGTACTATCTCAACATTCTGCCGAAATCAAATTGTTGATTGAAACAATTAACCGCCAAAGTGACCAAATTACTCAACTTCTAACTGCCGTGAATTCAATGATGAACTCCTTCGCCACAATGGTTCCTCTTCTCTCTCAACCACAGTCGACTTTTCCAAATCCAGTTTTCGCTCCTGTTTCTCAACCTGATCTGATCGCCTACGATGCTGTGAGAAGAGTGCTCCAAGAAGACAGGCCCATACTCGAAGAAAAAGCTCATAACATCGTCTTCGTCGGTCTTTCTGAAAAAGAAAACGACATGGAAACGGATGCCTCTGATGGGAACTTCCTTGTCGCCCTCGTCTCCGAACTCGGACTTCCAACTCTCTCTGCTGCGCTCAAGGACAAGTCCATCACTCATCGCCGATATGGAAATCCAGACAGCAAACGGAGAATTCTGAAAGTGCACCTACCGGTCCCATCTCTTCGTACAGAAATGCTTCGGAAAATCAGATCTCTTCGTCCCAACACGCTCCGGCAACACCCTCGGGCCTACGCTCGCGAAGATTTGACTCGGGAAGGACTTCAGCTTGAAAGAGACTGCAAAAGGACCGTTCGAGAAAGAAACGACAAAGCTGGAGCAGTCGAATGGGGAGTCCAAGGTACTAGAATTGTTCATTTTTCTCATCCACGTCCTTTTCACATGCGTGAGAACAGTTCTTTGGGACGGGAAGACAAATAGGATATCGATGATGCTGGTGTTAGTGAGCCTTTAAAGTTCGATTTATCAGTACATTTGGTCAATGATCCTCTTCTATTTTATTACTGCAATTGTCGCTCTATTCGTAACAAATTGTACGAACTACAATTTCTTCTATCTTCTTCTCTGTACAAAAGTGTCTGTTTATCAGAGACTTGGATGCTTGATTCTGATTCCGATTTGCTATTACTCTCAGGTCAACCTTATTCCTTATTTAGATCAGATCGGAAATGTGCTGCCAGTAATAGAGGCGGTGGAGTAGCTATTCTATCAGCGTCCATTTTATGTCCATTTCTCGTATCTTCTTTCTCTTGTTATGAATGTGAAGCCGTTACTATTGAGCTTTCTGTCAATTCTCTCTACCCTCGAGTACGCCTAATGTGCGTTTACCGATCTCCGAGTGCTAGCGATTCAATTATAGCACCATTGATGGAATTTATCGCGTCTAATAAATGCTCGAACGTTCCTTTAATAGTTGTAGGGGACATGAACATGCCGTGTATCGACTGGGAAAACTTGACGTCTTCAAATGATTTATCAGCTTCTCAATTTCTCGCTTTTTCTTGTGATAATCATTTTATTCAATCGGTTCACTACCCGACACGTGGTAACAATATCCTCGATCTACTTCTATGTGATTACCCAGTTATTTCTTCGTGCAATGTCATAGCCCCGTTTACTCCAAGTTGTGACCACAATGCCATATCGTTTAGTATTTCACATTCTACAAATCCTGATCCCGAAAGTCAGCCAATTAGAATATTTTCTAAAGCTGATTGGTCTAGTATCGAAATGTCGATATATCTACATGACTGGACTCTCGCTCTATCTTGTTTAGACATTAATCAAGCATATGCATATACGTGCGATTATCTTTGTAGTTTGATTGACCAATACGTTCCTAACGCATTGCCTGCCCCCCTGATAAGTCGTTATCCTTACCAACTACAGAAGCTGTTCAAGAAACAACAAGAAGTTTCTGCTAGAGCTCCTCACTCTGAATATTGTAGAAAGGTTTCGAAAGAATTTTCCGATAAATTATATGCCTTTGAGACATCTAAAGAAGCATCACTTGTGTTAAGAGAAAATCGCAATAAATTCTTTTCGTATTGTAAGAGCCGATTCAAAAATTTCGAAGAATCGTATAATGTTTCTGATAACAACAATGTAGCAATAACTGATACTTCAGTGAAAGCCGAGATGTTCTCCTCTTACTTTTCTTCCGTTTATTCCATTCCTTCACAAAATGTATTACCGGCTCCTTATGTTCGAAGCAATTTATCGAACCTCGATTCCATTGATGACTCCATGATACTGAAAGCTATTTCGCAACTCGAGAATAAGGCTAACACTTCTCCCGATCTTATTCCAAACATTTTTATCAAGAAATGTAAATTTGCTATTTTAGCGCCTCTCAGAATTATTTTCAATAACTGCATTACAACCGGACAAATACCTGATTCATGGAAGTTCGCGATTGTCAAACCCATTCCTAAAGTTAGAGGATCGTCGAGTCCTTCCAACTATAGACCCATTTCTCTAACGTGCTCTTTGTCCAAAGTTTTCGAAAAAATTATAGCGAATTTCTTATACATGTGTATTGAGAATAATGATCTACTGTCCCAATTCCAATGCGGGTTTCGATCTAAGCGTTCAACCATAACCTCACTCGCTGAATCACATTCCTTCATGATAAACCATCTAATTCAACGATCTCCTGTCGACGTTATATTTCTTGACATTTCCAAGGCTTTCGATTGCGTTGATCATAGATTTTTAACATATAAGCTTAAATGTTTAGGTATCAGCGAGTCCATTGTTAAATTGATTACTGGCTTTCTAGACAATCGTAAACAATCTGTATCTTTAAATGGCGTATATTCTCAACCCGCAGCAGTATCCAGTGGAGTTCCACAAGGCTCTTCTATTGGCCCTTTATTGTTTCTGCTGTTCATTGACGATATTAAAAAAGTTATTCCTACGACGATTCGATATAGCATTTTTGCCGACGATCTAAAGTTGTATGCCGAAGTTCCATCACGTCACAGTGACTTGCAGTTAGCCATTAACAACATTTGCGACTGGTGTATTGAATGGAACTTAACCTTATCTCCTACTAAATGTACTGTTTTGCACCTTGGTAAACAACCTGTTGAGCTCAATTATGAAATCAATAATTCTATCCTGAGCAAATCTTCTTCTGTTAAAGATTTAGGTATAACGATTGATGGTAATATGAGTTACAAGCTTCATATAGAGATTATCTGCAAAAAAGCTTCTTCTCTAGCTAATATGATCCTCAGAGCATTTAAATCTAAATCCCATTCTCTCCTCATGCAGTCATTCAATGTTTATGTTCGTCCGATACTCGAGTATGGTACGGAAATTTGGTCTCCTGTCTCCAAACAACTAGTCAATGATATTGAATATGTGCAGCGTAATTACACTAGAAGGGTTTTCTATAGATGTGGCCTTGGCAATGCTTCCTATCCCGAAAGATTGAAATTTCTCGGTACTGAATCGCTTGAACTCCGTCGCACTATAAGAGATCTTTGTTTTCTCCATAAGAGCCTTCATTCCAACTTATCCATAGACACCTCTCATTTGTATACACTTAATCCTCATCAGTACAATACACGGCATGGTCACCAATTGAACATTAGACTTCCCGCTCTCTATCCTGCTAGATTGTCTACTTTTGTATCTAGATCGATTTCTATATGGGAATGCCTTCCTAGTGAATTCAAGTCTTTGCAAAACTCAGCTCTATTTAAAGAAAAAATTAAACGTATTGTCACCAGCATCAGTGCTTAAATTAATTTCCTTTCTGTTCGATTATATATCATAGTCCACGCTCTAATTTGTCGTATTGACTTCGTGATATTGTTTATAATGTTGCGTGGAACAATAAATGAAATGAATGAAATGAAATGAAATGACATTTTTCAAGAAACTACACTGTGATTTTTTTTCTTTGCAAGCCACCTTTAAAGCAAGCTGCTTCAAAATTGCACTTCTTTCTGAAAACAGGACTCTGTTGTTGTTGTAGATTGCCCGCCGTAGGTCTCCGGCTGGGTAGACGAGGTCTTCTTTGACATGGCTCAGAAAACAATAACCTTACTTACATCATTTATCTAATTACATTTATTTCTCTTTCTCTCTCGGGTTTTTTTTTCCCCTTTAATTATTTATTTATTTTTTATATTGTTTTTTTTTGAGAGAGAAAGGAATCACTGGTATAAAAAAAGGGTCGCGATGGAGGTCACCTACTCGTGGTGCGACTGTGGACGACGCTGGAAGGCGTCGGACCCAATGGACCTCCAAAACAAACCTTCCCAAAACAGGACTCTCACAAACTTCAGTTCGGAACTAAAAATCTATTTTTTGTTTTTTTCTTCTTTTTTTTTTCAGAAAACGTTTATGCGATTGGCTCAATACTCAGAAGAAACCAGACTGACGCGTGTACAACGAAAGAGATCGCAAGGAATATGAAAGCTGGCGGGTCCTTGGTTAGTCTGGAAGTCAGCAGGACCGATGAAGAGAGACCTAAAGAAAGCGAGAGCGTCGGCCAGGTCCTGCAACGTTATTTTCAATGGCTTTTGTTCAACAAGAGTCTCGACTAACAATTTCAAACAATATTGGAGTCTCGACTAACAGGAGAGTCTTGACTTAAAAGGAACTCACAGGGGAAAAGATCTCAACTAAAAGTTGAGGTGTCTCGACTCAAAGGGGATGGGTCTTGACTAACTGGGGAGTCTTGACTAACAGGAAGATTTCGACTAACAGGGGAGTCTCGACTCCGTAGTCATGAAAGATGCATCCGACGGCCACTGCAGATACTGCCATCGCATATATAGAATCTGTGGAGATCGTCGTTGTTAACGTCCTGTTTTCAACATACTACACTGTCTTTTCAACATCTATTCAGTAATTCTCCGCCTTTTTGATTCATAACCCCAGTTCTGGTTGTTACTATTTCCAAACTTTGTGCAAACCAAAATCGATTCAGAAAAGATTTCTTTACAGATATCGCTTCGTAATCGAAGTATCAACTAAGAAGTTGGCAGCAGTTCTAAAAATTATAGTGCCACCCATAGCTCACCAAACTGAAATTTCTCCCGGTCGCCCGCCCTCTAACACAAAATTTTTTACTAAAATAAATGTTTACTGATATAAAAAATATAATTGATTTACCTAGCAGAAGATATATGGATTGGATACAAAATTCACCGGGCTAAAAACTCATCACTGGGAAGTTTGTAAGTGGGACGGATATGATTGGGTTAAACGGAGAGAAAAAAGTTTTTTGTTGACCCACCGCCCCCCCCCCCCTTTGTTTCACAAGGATCGCCCGGTCGCCCGCCTGGTAAAGTATTTTTTCCAGCACATCTTGGTGAGCTATGGTGCCACCCGTCCTTGCTCTCTTCTCTCACTTTTCTCAGACTGATCAATAATTTACCGTCTCTTTGCCTTTTTTTATATTTAACTATGTATTATCTTAAGAGAAATGTCAAATCAATACGCGATTCCTAAAGCCATGGAGATACCTGATTATTGGTGTGAGTACATAACCCAGAGCTGTTATCGTCACCACCGTTCTGCAATACAAATAATGTTTAAAACTTTAAAACAATTTATGGAAGTTTAAAACAATTTATGGAACACATTTTACATCGAATTCTGAAACGCTACAATATTGTATTTGAACCTAATATAGTCTTCTTATCTATTCTTGAAAAATCTTGAAATCGGAAATTTTTTAAAACAGCGAAAAACCGCAAAACCGAAATTTCATAACTCCGTCCAGGTGCTTCTCTATCCCGCAGTCAGGGGTTTTTTAATGTGCAAGAAAAAGATACAGACACCCGCCAAAGGTGGAAAAACTTTTTCACATAAAGTTCCCCCTTCCGAGTTTTCAGAGACCCGCGAAAAAATTTTTGTTTTGCATAAGGGTCCCCCTTATGATTTGGAGAAACAGAGGCCCGCCGACAGAAGGTCTGACATGACTATTTAACCCCTGCCCGCAGTAAAGCTCAAATTTGTGCGCTTTCTAAAAATACCCGGAGTGAAGCTAAAATCTATGCGCTATCTAATAATACCCGGAGTAAAGCTCAAATCTATGCGCTATCTAAAAATACCCGGAGTAAAGATCAAATCTATGCGCTATCTAAAAATACCCGCAGTGAAGCTCAAATCTATGCGCTATCTAAAAAGAAAGAGATAAGAGTACTTTGTTCGCTTGACATCCATGTGTTTCTTAAAGCCCCTCGATGAAACTGTTGACCAAAAAGGCTAATCATAAGGGAATTTTAGACTTTTAAGATAGACACAGTTCGTGCGATGAAAAATAGAGAACGCATACGAACAGAGCATCGGTTTCACTACCTTTTTTGAATAGTGCGTAGATTTGCGCATAGACTAACCGCAGTGCAGGTTAGAGAACAACTGTTGAAATAATCTTTATTCCATCACACGATGTCGTTCGGTCACTCACAGAATGACCGAACGCATAGCTCATCAGCCGATACTCCCCTATACTTTGTAATGGCCAGTCAAGGCGCCAGTAAAATAGCATCTTGCCCTTCTCCGGTTAACGTATGGGTCTCGCGAAGAGGATCGCCGACTGTGGTGCGAGTGTAGACGGATGAAATTCTCCGGACTCAAAAGGATCCTTATCATCCTATCTCAAAGGACTCCTCTCGACAGCACCTTTGGGCAAAGAGCAACAACAACATTCGGCCACTCAAGCCTGCCGTTACCTCTTGAATAGGTTGCAAGATCTACACTTTTCCATGGCAGGCGGTAAGCAACAATTTGTATTTCATTGATAACGAGACCGCTGTTTACGGAAACTAGTCACAGACAGACAGCTACAACGGGATCCGCCTTCACGCGGTGCAGCCGACAAAAGCAACGCAAGTTAGCTGTTGGAAATGGAACCTTTCCCTAGCGTGCGGGCAACAACAACGGAAACTAGTGTTCACAAACCTAAAATGATCTTTGATATCCAGTGGAAGCCAGTCATCTTTCAGCTTGAAGGCATAGAACAAGTATAGAGAAAAGAAGATGAGCAGAGAAGTTGCACATAACATTTCCAGGGGAAGCGAGTCCTTCTGCAACCATAACCCTGATCTGCCACCCGTTTCTGACTTTTCCATATCTCACTCGTTTTTTTCATTGTTTGAGGCAACCTTGAGAAACATTTTACCGGTTGCTAATGCCGGTTAGTCCTGCTAACTATGTTAGCCTTGCTGATAACCCGTTTTACTAGTTACCTATTTTCAAACTCAAACACGTTCACATGTAAGATTCGAACCGTACATGTGCTGTGTACTTGTCGTAAATTGAAAAATTACCGCCCATTCGGGCGCGAAAGCTAAAAAAAGCGACGAGAGGTGAAGGCTCGAGAACTAGTGGGAGATTGGAGATAATTGACAAAAGAAGGTGAGTGGACTACAGTAAATTGTTCATTGGGTCACGCACTAAAACATAGTAATCTCGATCATAAGCCACACGGCCTCGTCAGCGTAACCTTCACCTAAGCCTAAGCGAGAAAAAAAACAGTAAAACAAAACTAGAATGTGAATCACAATACACATAAACTCCAAAAAAAGGGCCTGAATTTACCCTAACTTTTGTAGCCCACTCACCTTCTTTTGTCAATTACCGAGATTGGACAACATAACAGGTCAAAACTGTGAAAGCTTGTTAGTTTCTTCTTACTTTAGGCTCTTTGAAATGAAAGGTGGTGTTCCGAGTTCCAGCCAAAAACAGGTGACCTATAAAAAGTCATTTCCCGCGTGACCTATAAAAAGTCATTTCCCGCGTGACCTATAAAAAGTCATTTCCCGCGTGACCTATAAAAAGTCATTTCCCGCGTGACCTATAAAAAGTCATTTCCCGCGTGACCTATAAAAAGTCATTTCCCGCGTGACCTATAAAAGTCATTTCCCGCGTGACCTATAAAAAGTCATTTCCCGCGTGACCTATAAAAAGTCATTTCCCGCGTGACCTATAAAAAGTCATTTCCCGCGTGACCTATAAAAAGTCATTTCCCGCGTGACCTATAAAAAGTCATTTCCCGCAACTTTTGCGTCTCTGCTGACCTGAACTGCTTCGAAGAGCAGAAAATTGATGAGTATAACATTACAATGGCACAGGAAGTGCAGCACCGCATTCGCTGCTTCTTCGTATGAATACAGCACAGTATCGACTTTAAAATAATACAATTTTATTATTGAACCCTTCCCAAAATTTTCACCGATAGCATGGAAAATGCAACGAAAACCAAGAATTACCATCACCATATTCTATTTTGAGAGTGTATATATTTTAACTACAGTCCGGGTTAAGAAATTATAATGAAACTTCGTTTTATTCTCTGTTGTGCTTTTATCATGTTCTCATATAAATATTACATTGTAAATGAAAAAGTTTAAAGTTTTTTATGCTCAGCTTTGTTTGACTTCGTCGTAACTCACCATTTTTGCGTAGCTCTGCTAGGAATTGTTCCTCGCCCCCCGAATAATTGTCCGGGAATGGCTGTCTTTTGTAGAGCACTTTCTCCCATTGTGGAGGCGGCTCGGCTTCTGCAACGAACGAACAAATTTTTGCTGGTGAAAAGAACTCTTACTATATTTACTTCGTAATCATGATATTGAAAATGCATCAAAAGGCTCTCGGGATCTAAAACATGTTTCTCCAACTCATTTACAATTTTTGGAGAAAAACACTTTCAAAAATTGATTTTAAAAATTCGAGTGAGTAATGAACATTTCTTTACGATTTAACAAGTTAAAATTGGCCTTAAACGTTTTCTATGTATCTATGTGCAGTTATTAACTTTACAATGTATCATGTGAAGAACTTCCTTACCGGGAGTGATACTTTTCAACTTCTCATTCCTTTTCGGCCTCGATTTACTCATCCTCTTCTCTTGACATCTGCGATCAAAAGCTGTTTTTCGCCATTCGAACAGTTTTACGGGTATGCATAAATTTTGATACTTTCAAAGCGTGCAATGAAACTCTTCCCTCAAAAATTATAGAGATTCGAAGAAAAAACACAATATATACTTCCAAAGCACTGCAGCTTCAAGGTTTACTTCCTAAGAGGCTCGTCGTAACCATTCAAAGGGCAATTACCGAAAGGCGTGTTTGCAGAATGCACTTCTCGCACGAAACACATTATTAACGCGTCTAAAATTGAAGCGAATCATTCGAAAGTAGTTTGAAAAAATCTTGGCATGAAAAAAAGTTGAAAATTAAAGTTAGTCTGGTAGTTGTGAGCAGAAAGTGCAGTCATGAACACTTTATGAGTTTGTGTTTGGTGCGAGTAGTGCATTCTTCAAACACGCTCACACTCCTTTCGGTAATTGCCCATTCAAAGACGGCAATTACCGAAAGGAGGCAAAAGGGAGGCGGAGGCATGAGGGAGGCGTTTTTTGTTTGTACCAACAAGCAACACACTCATAACACACTTTTACTTTTGTTGTTTGCGTCGCGGTCGCGTCGCGGCCTCGTTAGCTAGGCCGTTCGGCCTCGTTAGCGTAAACTTTTCCTAAGCCTAAGCGTTGAAAAGTAAAAGTGTGTTATGAATGTGTCATTTATACTGAAAGTGTAGTCCGTAGTGTTAAAAAGTAAAAGTGTGTTATGAGTGTGTTGCTTGTTGGTACAAACAAAAAACGCCTCCCTCATGCCTCCGCCTCCCTCTTGCCTCCTTTCGGTAATTGCCTTCAAAGACATATTAATTAATCAACAAGAGCAAGATGGAAAAGATAAGCATTACTAAACTACAAACTATGAACGACTCGAAAAACTTTTAGTGAAACGAACACCAAAAAAAATTTCTGTTATTTACTAATTTAAAGAAAAATCAATGCGGTTTGAAGAATTGGGCGGCGAAACTGGATTATATGTAGTGGTCCCGTCGAATTAGCTTTTTTTTGCATCAAACTTTTTTCTAGAGTTACTTAACGAGCTAAAAACGATCCTGAGAAGTGCGATAAACAGTCAGTCGTTGCCTACATGTGTATGCAATTTCCATGGGAGACATTGTTTAAATCAAAGTTATACTTCATGACGAAAGGAATGAAATGACTGGAGTGTAATTGTTCAATTTAAACATGGTCCGATAAGGAAATTGCATGAACGCTTCAGAGCGGACGCGTCGCGGTTGACGCGTTCGCTTGGGAGAAGAGAGGGAGGGAATTCCATTCTAGAATGTTCGGGATAGTTAAGCAGCCCCCGATGGACTGAACAAGTCAAAGAAGGCTATGGAGATGAGATGAACGGGAGATCTTATACCAACACTCTAGGCTATCACAAGCATATGTCTAGCCCCCTCATCACTCTCAGTGTACAAAGCTTCTAAAAAAAGAGGGGCTGGAGTTCGCTACACAACTAGGCCTAGACCCAGCGGCATTATTGTCCTTGTGCCTTTATGTTGACGGTAAACTGGTTAGGGGTGCCAAAGCGGCAGCGGTAGTCGTGTCAGCCGCGGCTTTTCGATTCACGCGAGGAACGGCTGCGGATGAAACGAAGTTTGGAAGTTTGATTACAGCTATGAAGCGTACGGTGAAGAAAGAGAGAGTCGTAGAGCACACGAGAGACCCGCCATTGAACGACTTACAACATTTTTTCGTCGAGCGGACAGGGAAGATGCTAGCAGAGAGGATGCACGAACGGGTTTTTTTGTGACAGCAGTGTTATAAGTCCTGCTTCGCATTTCGGAGGCAGCAGTGTTGTTCTGATTGAGAAACAAAACGACTGAGAAACAAAAGGAGGACGGCACCTTAGTGGTCAAAAGGAGGACGGCACCTTAGTGGTCAAAAGGAGGACGGCACCTTAGTGGTCAAAAGGAGGACGGCACCTTAGTGGTCAAAAGGAGGACGGCACCTTAGTGGTCAAAAGGAGGACTGCACCTTAGTGGTCAAAAGGAGGACGGCACCTTAGTGGTCAAAGTGAAAGCGAAGAACGAACGATCAAGGGAGCAAAAGTAGAGAGACTTGTTTTCGTCTAAGTCCAGGCTCGCCAGGCAAGGCAGTGTGGAACCCCTACCGTAGCTGGGTAAGTGTTAGACTCAATGCACCGGTGTTTGCGTCTTTTCATACGGACCGTCCGTTGTCAAAGGTTACCCTGAGGAAGGAAATAATCCCGCGTGTCTCGGAGTGGGGGATTCAATTCCATCAACCCGTATTCGCTCCGAGTTGAAGGTGAAGGGTGGAGCCACACTTAAGCAGGTCCAGGAAAAAGGCAGGTGGATGTAAGCTGGAGAACTGGCACCCCACAGAAAAGACTCTGAGAAGCCTCAAGAAGGGGGACTTTCTATTTGAGTACTGGGGTTGCTAGAAAAATTTTTTCTAACGTTTCAGATTTAGTTCAATTTCGATGAAGGAGCTGGTGTTTTCTTCGATGATGTGTGATGTTTGAAGTTAAATTAAAGGTTATCGTGTTATTGTTATTACTGTCATCATGTGATTCCAATTTTTTGTGTTGTAAACCCGATAAACATTCGTTGCCTACATGTGTATGTATGCAATTTTCATGGGAGACTTTGTTTAAATCAAAGTTATACTTCATGACGAAAGGAATGAAATGACTGGAGGAAGAAGTGTAACTAATACTTGTGAACTTTTGCAGTACGCGCGGGCTCGGCTGAATCTGCTGGCTGTTACGTTTATTACTACTACTTTGTTCATCAAAACTAGTGATGAAGGCCACTGCAGTGTAGGGTTAGAATGCTCGACTGTGTGTGCATCGGTGAGAGTTCGGATTCGCTGTGATGAGTAATTTTTGCTATTTTTTGATGAGTAATTTTTGCTATCAAAAAATTATTCTTATATTAAAAAAAGCTTAGGCTCAGGAAAAAGTTTACGCTAACGAGGCCGTATAGCTTAGCTAACGAGGCCGTATGGCTTAGCTAACGAGGCCGTGTTTTAGGCCAACAGATTCAGCCGAGCCCGGTTTGATTTTTGATTGACTGATTTTGTCAGTCAAAAAAATTTGTTTTGAACAGATTCAATTCGATCTCGAAATTCTTACTCAGACGATCACCGTAATTTGAAAAAATCTTAACTCGACGAGAAAAAATCAAAAACGAGTGGGAATACACAGCGGCCACTTTTATCCAATCTGGTGAACGAATGAATTGAACTCAAAAAAACTACGTATGTACATGGTTCCATGACATCTTGCAGAGCGACACCGCGCACTTTGCATAGCGTCACCTTGCAGAGCCTTCAACAAAGTGTACACCCTTTGCCTTCACACCCTTTGCTCCCCTAAAACACGGCCTCAACTTAAAAACGGCCTGGCTCAATTTTTTCTTTCTTGTTCTCTTTCTTTATTTTTTATCTTTCTTTTTTCTAAATTGTTCTCTTCCTTTCTTTTCTTTAAAAAAAATTATCTTTATAAATTTTGGGGAAAGGAAAGGGGGAGGGGGGTTTACCTAAGCAGGGAAGGGAGGGGGGCCCTAAAGGGGGAAGGAAGAGGGCCCTACCTAAGCAAAGGGGGGGTAGGGGCCCTAGGGGGGGAGGGGGAAGGGGGGCCCTAAGGAGAACGGGGGGAAGGGAGTTTTCATGAATAAAATCTCTTTCTGAGAAAAAAATCTTTTGACGGCTAAAGTAGATTAAAGCCAACTTTTTACTAAGCCTAAGCGTTTTTTTAATGTAAAAATAATTTTCTGATGTAAAAATAAAAATTTATAAAGATAATTTTTGAAAGAAAGTAAGAGAACAAGAAAAAAGAAAGAGAAAAAAAATAAAAGAATACTAATTAATTGAGCCAGGCCGTAGGGTGTACACTTTGTTAAAGGCCAAGAAAGTCGCTCTGCAAGGTGTCGCTCTGCAAAGTGTCCGGTGCAAGGTGTCGCTCTGCAAGGTGTCGTGTTACCATGTACACATATATATATATATGTATATATTCCGTAGATTTATACTGACTTTTTCATGCATTTGACCACCATTAAAATTTTTTTATTATTCATATATACACAAACAATTTGAATTCACATATGAAAAAATGGCACGACTCCAAGGTTAAGGAATGAATAATTCTGTCTTTTTCCCTCACCTCAAATCTTTCTAGAAGTACGATGTTGAGTACAAACAAGTTCTTGCAAACAGGCTCTACCTGTTTAGAATTGAGAAAACTGTCTCAGAATCCCATCACACTTACATTTCATCTTATTTTTAGCGCATGCTGACACTATAACTTAAACTATGATCAGCCAAATTGAACTCAAATTCTGGAAGCGCCATAAAACGTTTTTGGTGATATTTCAATAAGAGGTATACGTATTCAGTTCGTCTTAAAGTGCACAATCAATCCAAATACAATCATCATGTTATTGTTAGCCACACATAATAACTTTTGTAAAAATCTAATGAATTCAATTATATGTGAGCTTATTCTGTTATGCAAGCAAGAAATAACGCGAAGCTGGCGAGACACTTGTAAGAAATGGAATGGTAATCTTTTCAACAAACAGTGAAAGCTGAAAAACGCTAGAGAGAGAGAGAAAGAGAGAGAGAGAGAGAAATAGAGAGAGAGATAGAGAGAGAGATAAAAAGATAGAAAGAGAAAGAAAGCCAGAATAAAAACATCAAAAAATCAGTCTTCAGTACGATCTCATAGCAAGCGAACTCCAGCCCTCCCTATTCATTGCTCACCCGATTTTCTCAGTTTCTGGAATCATTTGAAACTCGGAAATTCTTCACTTTAGCCCCCCCCCCCTCTCAGAGTTTCAACTGGGTCATTTTCTTGATACGGTCTCGTTCGCCTAAGCCGTACGGCTTCGTTAGCGTAAACTTTTTCCTAAGCCTAAGCGCTTTTTAATGAAAAATAGTTTTTTAATGTAAAAATAACTTTTTGTAAATGTAAGTAAGTCAGAAGTATGACCCATGGAACCTCTGGGAGGGGTGGGCTTTAAAGTGAAGAAGCGCCTGAAACTCTGCATCGAAATACATCCAGAACAACATTAAGCGATTCTTGAGATTTTATTCTATACCTAGAGTGAAATTCCTTTTCTCATTGGTAAGAGCAACATCAAACTCATATGTAGAAGCGCCATTACCCTATTAAATAAAATGAAAGTAGCAAACATTCTATCGCATTCAATGTTACAAAACTTACATTTGAAAGCGCGCCTAATCGTACAGTCATTAAAAAAATGTTCCATTCAACACCAACAAACTGATTTTAGGTAAAATTCGCACACTTGAAATTTCACAAAATAAAAAATCTCTGCTTGCTAGTATTGAGCTTTTCCTCTAAACTGAAATCATTTTCTGAAAATTATGCTACAAACCAGGTTCCTAGAATAACACATTATTCCATACTTCATCAGAATGCTACGACTAAAGACGACACAGTACTGTGACATTGTGAGTCCTATCACGAGAGAGAACACTGATATGGTCCTAAACAACGGAACAGACTACGGTGTCAGAAGGGACTACGTTGTCACCCACTACAGAACTGGCCCAATTTTCATGCAATCTTACAACTCTACTTCGGCAGAGGTCTGACTAGGAATAAAATTTCATTGTCTTGAGAGAAGATAGGATGCGTTTTGTAGTGCTCAAACAGCGATTGTAAACTCGCAAACGACCGAGTCCCAATCTTGTACTGGCCGCTGGACAATTGAACCTCAAGTTTTATTTTTAAAATCAGTCAAAATTCCAAAAACGACCGCTTATTTGAGCCAAGTAGCTAGAACGACGAGAAGCGAGCAAGTCTTCGCCGTCTTGATGTCTCATAAATTTCCCGACTCCAATACGAGAACTTTTTTTAAACCTTTTTTTTCTCCAAAATATGCAGACGAAACGTATGTTAAGTAATAAAGCCAGCTTTAAGTTTATTTTTTAAAGATTCGAATAAAAAAACGGCATAACTTTTGAGAAGAAAAAACATCGAAAAACAGAGAAAAAAATTAATGATAAAAAATGCAATGAAACAAAAATAACCTTAAAATGACGATTCTGCATGTGACCTTTGAGTGAAATCGACAGATCACCAGGCTAAAAAATTCATTTTACTTGCCGATTCTGGTTTCTTTGACTTGCTCTTATTATTGGATAAAGTTATACACACTGTTACGTTCGATTCATTTCCTGTAAGTTTGATTCATTTCCTGTATATCTAGACAGCACATGTCACACCAGCACTGTCAAGGATTCTGAAAAACGACCTCTAAAGAGATACTTTTTTACATGTGGGGTAGACACTGAAAGTGTAAGCAGAAACCAGCCGAATTTCGAAACAAATACCCGCCTTCATACCGTAGTTAGACTTTACGATTCAACCCCTGGAAACAGCTACCACAGGTAAACTAGCAACTGCAATTTTTTTTAAGGACCGACCTACCGACCCCCTCCCTCTTTCGAAATGAATGTATCAGAGTTCTCACATATTATATTGAGAGAAAAAATTTTCATTCCTCTAAATAAATAGAACGTTTCATAAGCCTTAACTCAACCTCAACCGGTTTCGTAAAGTTGAAAGGGAAAATTTACACCTAATGAAGCGATCGACCTATTGAAAAAAAGACTTATTTTATCTATAGCAGCTACCAACATTGCTCTCGCTCTCTCGGACCAGAAAGTCTCCATTGGACGCCCGAGCCAGGAGTCGATCTGCTTCCTCTCTGGAGACGCGGCCAAAGTACCAGGATTCGCCCGAGAAGCCCGCCTTCCCTTCTGCGACAACACAATCATTTTCATTGATGGCCTTCCCAACAGCTCCCAACAACAAATCATCATTAAAAGAAGCTTGAAACTACTTTCAATTGTTCACACGCTTCTAGAACTGTTTTTAGAATCAAAGAACTGTTAACAAACGTGAGATTCGAAGCATCAAATGAACATGGAAAATTTGTGCATTTTTTGAAAAAATTGAACTTATTGTAAACCTGAAGAATGCATAGAAGACGCTCCACCGATTTCGACCTGAAAAAATATCTGATATTATATTTTACTGGCTTTCATTGATAAAAATTCTCATATATATGTATATGTTTATTACGTGTAGTAAGCACATTGATGATCCAATGTTTCGAATAATTTAACTGAATCAGTTTACTTCAGCATCAGTGATCAAATAGTTGAGAGAAACGAAAAGATAGAGGCAGGCAGAGAGAGAGATTGAAACAGCTAAGTAAAAAACGACAGCGAGTGAAAGAGAGGGTGCAAGAACGGAGAGATGCAGAAGAAGAAAGAAAGAAAGAGAAAGAGAGTTTAAAAAAAGATTGAGAGAGATACAAAGAGAGAGAAAACGGAAAATAATTGAGAAAGAGAGTGAGAGAGAAATAGAGAGAGAGAGAGAGAGAGAGAGAGAGAGAGAGAGAGAGAGAGACAGACAGAAAGAGAGGTATCGGAGGATCTCACTTGTGATATCGTGCCCAAGCCCGGTAGCTTCCATGAGGTTTCCGCATGCTGCGCTGCGGGAAAGGAGGTTGAGTCATCATATGGCATCGCAGAAGCCACTCCATTAGAAACTACCTTTAAATAAGCTTTGTTTCTCTCTAATTTTCTTCTTTTTCCGTGTGAATTACTTCCTTCGATGAATAAACATTAGACAACGAAGAAGAACTCTTTAAAACCAGACTACAAATAAAATCTGTTGTTGTTGTTGTTGCCGGCAAACGTCTCGCGTCGAAGAGAGTTGGCTATGGAGGGCCGCTCTCTCCCTCTCTCTCTCCTCTCTTTTTTTAATTTTTTTTTAAAATACATCTCTTCTTCTTTCCTTCACAATAATAATAATAATAATAATTTTATTGTCATCGTTACATGATTATACAATTGATTGCACAGTAATAGTCTGTTTGCAGTAAGTTTGCAGATTGCACAGTAATAGTCTCAGAAATGAGGCTACTTCTTTTGGTTTCATCCAGAGATCTTCCAACGTGAGTCTTGTTGGACGTCTAGCGCATTTGAAGAGATGGGCCACGTCGTGAGGTCCATTGAGACAGTCTGGGCAGTAGTCAGGTATCGAGTCATCGATCCGGTGTAAGTAGTGGTTGGTGTACCTGCTGTAGCCTGAGCGAAGTTGGCTCAGCGTGCAGCGGGCGTTTCTCGAGAGGTCCACTTCTTCTTCATTTATGTCCGGTGGTGGTCGGCCGCCCAGTATGACTGGACCTTGGATGGTTTCCTTTTTTTCTGAGACCATGTTTGTGTGGACTCGGTTGGCGACGTTTTTCCCGTTGTTCTTCTCTGCTGTTTCCGACAGGGCTCTTTCAACAGTGCTTCTGCATGCGATGTAAAGATCAGCTTTCATGTTGCGTGGTGGGGGTCCTTGGAGAAATAATCCGTGATGGAAGTGAGTTTGGCTCAAGGTCCTTGCCAAGTATTGGGCTGATAGCATGTGAAGGTGCGATTTCGATCTCATAACTTTAGCTTCAGCATGTATGTGGTCGACGCTGGCCATTTGATGGTTTCCTGTTACGATACGCAGGCCATTGTTCTGTCCTCTTTGAATTTTGGTATGTGCTGAGGAGGAGAGAAAGCTGGCCCAGGCTGGAGCTGCGTAGCTGTATATGGATTGGCAAATGGCTTTGTACGTGAGACGGAGTGTCTCCTTTTGGTTGCCCCATGTACTGCCGGCTAGCGCCTTCAGTACATTGTTACGTTGCGACATTCGGCCTGCTATGTCTTTCGCATGATGACTGAATGTGAACATATAATCATATGTAACTCCAAGGATTTTGGCGGTATTCACGGTGGGTACGCTCTGACCTCCGATCGAGACATCTAGGATAGTCTTGTACTCTTTGCTGTAAGGTGTGAAGAGTAGAAGCTGGCTTAATAAAATCTGTCAAAGGCTTCAGCCAAAAATGATGAAAACATCGCTGATTTGAGCGAGATTTCAATGATAATGGAAAGTGAGCGGTGAAAGGTGAAGGCCAGTGATTTTTTGTAAATCGAGCAGAAACAAGATGTCGAGAGTGTGAAGAATCTCTCCTCGCCTTCGATGGTGCTACAGCCCACAAGTTCACACCATCGCAAGGGACCGGTTCGTCCTCACCGGTATCGAGCGCGTCCTCAGGTGGCGGATAGAGGGATTTCTCTGCACAATTGCATTGGAGATAGCAGCTTTCCCGTCGTGGACCAAAATTGGATAGTATAGTTCGTCAGAGGAGGGCGATGCCGGACTGGCCTGGGCATGCCACCGGATAAAACATGAGCCGATACTCCCCTATACTTTGTAATGGCGAGTCGAGGCGCCAGTAAAATAACCTCTTGCCCTTCTCCGGTTAACGAATGGGTCTCGCGAAGAGGATCGCCGACTGCGGTGCGAGTGTAGACGGAGAAAATTTCTCCGGACTCAAAAGGATCCTCACCAACCTATCCCAAAGGACTCCCCTCGACAGGACCTATGGGCAAACAACAACAACAAGAATCTCTCGCTTTGTCCTTTACTAAAGCGCGCTACGCACGCCATTCACGCCAGTTTATCACTAATGCACGCCACTGCGCGGGAAAGAGAGAAAGAGTGTTTGACGCACTATTATGTTAATTTTTTTGATACGTTCTCGTTATCTTAAGCCGTACGGCCTCGTTAGCGTAAACTTTTGCCTAAGCCTAAGCAGAAAAAAACATGAAAAACTTGAAAAAAAACTAAATAAAGCGCATGGGGCGATGTTAAGAATTTCACCGCGCAGTGGCGTGCATTAGTAATAGACTGGCGTGAATGGCGTGCTTTAGTAATAGCCCTCGCTTCTCATTATTTATTCTAGGCTCCGCTTAATGAGCGGTCATTTTAAAAGTTTTTTGTACAAGTGATTTGTGGTCATAGTTCAACTTTTTCATGGATGGTGTTAAAGTGACCGCTTTCTCTGGAAAATCAATAAATAAGCACTTCAAACAATAAACTTTCGAGGTCTCAACTTCTGACACCTAGATTCGGTCAACTTCTGACACCTAGATTTTCAACCTGCGCCTTGCAGGACTTCTCTCGAAAAGAAGTGGACAGATGTTTCTCGAGATCTAAAAGCCGCACAGCGGACGCGTCGTACCGCACCTCAGCCGGCGCGGTACGACGCTGAGAAAAAGGTCTCCCTCTACCTCAATGTAGTTTCGAGGAACGAGTCCCGTCTGGCCTGTGCTTGGATGTCTGGCAAGCCACCAGTCTGGATCGTGTGAGGGATGATCGATGATTTCCATCCGATCTCCTTCAATCATTTGATACTTGTTAACCTGATTATCAACATCGATCGGATTGAGTATTCACTATATAGTGATAGAAATTGCAAGTATTGATTTAATGCGATATCGATCATTGAATAACTTATGCGAACCTTAGAAAAAAATCGATAATCAAAACCTTTTTTGAATGAAAGTTCTTCACTTGAAGTCGCTGCGAAGGAGTAGAGGGCTGCTACAATCTGCAAGCAGTGTGACGTCATCGAGAATCCTTCTTTCATTCATTCACCAAGTGTATTCCTCTTAACCAGGTAACTCCATTAACTCGCGGGTAAAATCTTTGCGCTATTCAAACAAGCCTAGATATACGAATGCCCTGTTCGTGATCGTTCTCTATTCTTCATAGCTCTCTCTCTCTCTCTCAACTCTGCCGTTCCTTCCTTATTATTCTTGTTAATATACACGCTGCTTTGGCGGGTAATATACTGGAAGACCTATTCTGGAAGAACCAGTGGTTGCTTCCTGAGTCTCTGCTAGTGTGGGAATGGGAGGAAGGGGGGTTGTGAAAGAAAGACGTATCTGTCCCATAGGTACCCGCACTCTTGAGAATTTTTAAAAGCGACTATAATATAATAATGACTAGCTCTCACTTTTCCGCTCTTTACCTTTAGCTCGCTCATCATTATTCCAGACTTCCCCGCTCGTAGAGCGGTCGTTCTTTCTGAAGTTTTGGTCGTTCTGTTCTAAATTTTCTACTAGAAACACTAGAGATTTTGGTTAACTATGATCAGTCCGAATATGATCAGTCTAGATCTTCTTGAGATAAATGGGCCGCCCAGGGCGCGGGGTCTAAATTAGTACCCATTGTACAACGCTTGGATCCCAACAGTTTGAGTTATATATATATATATATATAGGCGCAAATATGAGGAGCAATCTCAAAAAAGATAATTATGTGTCCCTTGCAGATGGTGGAAACAAATATACAACCCAATAAATAATTCATAGGTAGAAAATTTCCTGACTTTTCAATAGGTCGATCGCTAAAATAGGTAGAACTTTTCACTTTTAACTTTACGAGACCGGTTGAGGCTGCTATGGCTGATAAAACGTTCTATTTATCTAGAGGAATGAAATCTTCTTTTTTTTAATTTTTAGCTGTGAGAATTCTGATAGATTCATTTCGAGTGAGGGAGAGGGTAGGTAGGTCGGTCGAGTGAGGGATAGGGTAGGTAGGTCGGTCGAGTGAGGGAGAGGGTAGGTAGGTCGGTCGCCCTAGAAAATTTTTTGCCAGTTGGCCGTTCACCTATGAAACAATTAAACGAACCAGTTTACCGACTTTTGATAAGCTTGAACTACTTTGTTAAGTTTTCAATCTTAATTTTCTGAGGTTTAACTCTCACTGATAGCTAGTTAATCCAATACACCCATTCACTTCAATAATGTTACCCGTGGAACGTACCAAGCTCGAAGAAACTCGAGCAAAAACAGGTGATTAGGCAGTAACCGAACCTGCGACCTTCGCTTACCGAGCGACGCTCTCACCCATTGCACACAATCTCTTGCCTCATATAATGACTTGTTGACAATAGTAAGACCTCTCACGAAGCTTTTTCAAACTATACTTACTTCACCGCGAGAACAAGACCAGATTCTGAGACGACGTCTCCAAGACTTAATTCCATTCTAGACTCACCTCCAAGACCGGTTGCGCATGATTTCCTCCGTTTCGCATCCCCGCTGAAGGCCCGTAATTGGTCTCTCCTGCTGAATAAAGCAGTTTTCACCGAATTCATTCTTAAATGTTTCTTCTGCCCTACACGACACCAGAAACGTTTCAAGTTTTCGATTGGCGCTAGACACGCTTAACATGTGCGTGTAACATGTACACATCGAGTTGTTTCTCTAAACCTACCTTCACGTGAATTCTGTAACAATACCGAAAAAACCAGTAATCTGTAACAATACCGAAAAAACCAGTTATCTGTAACAATACCGAAAAAACCAGTTATCTGTAACAATACCGAAAAAACCAGTTATCTGTAACAATACCGAAAAAACCAGTAATACAAATTCTCCGTTTGTATGGTCTTCTCTTTTTATCGCACGCTCTTTTTTTCTCCAAAACGTGCTGTCATTCTTCACTTCAAATCACTCTTCTCGACCTTTTTGCTTCTTTAGCGGGTCTTACGAAACAGTCTGGTATTGATTTGTTCAACCCCTCAAGTTTGCTCTGAAAGCTATCTAGAAATATTTTTCAAATTATACCGGAAAAAAAATTTCAAATTCAAAATTCTTTATTACCATAGGATATAAAGATACCTGCTCTTCCATTGGAGGGGGCAGGTGTGTCAAAGACGGAAGAACCCATTTCTTCCACATAATTAGACGGGAACCAGCCGATTCGGCCGTTCGACTGCAACCAAAAACTCTCGGTTTTTCCATCAAGTTCAGTACATCCAGCGTGTTTCTCAAACCCACATTGCGGGTAAATTCTATGCGTAAATCTAAATTCTATGCGCAAATCTACGCACTGTTCAAAAAAGGATAGTGAGACGAATTCTCTGTTCGTATGCATTCTCTCTTTTTTCACAAACACTCTCGGTCTCTCTTTCAATTTGTTCGTTTCCTTAATATTAGTTTTTTTTTCTTCTTCTAATCATTATGCTTTTTTGGGCAGATGTTAAGAAACATGTTGAATACTGTCCAAACTCATTGAAATTACAGGACTTACTTTTTACAGGACTTGAATTTACATGAAACTCAATCTATATATTGCGGTTAGCGCGGAAAAAGTTGAAATCAACAGTAATAATGATAAAATTGATTAAAATTCGCATCCATACATGAAAATATCGATCAAAATTTCATCGAAATGCCTTTTTTTTTGTCGAATACAGGTTACTTATGCCCCAAAACCCGGGCGTGGCATAATGGCAGTGTGTTCGACTATTGTGCGAAGGGTCACGAGTTCGACTACCACCCCGGACAGATCCACCCAAACCAAGGGGGTTAAGAAATGTTGGTAGTGCTCATGCACGAATCTGACTCTCTCTACTACTGCTATTCACACTAGCAGTGATCTAGCAGGCAGCCACTGGTTCTACCAGGATAGGTCTGACCTGCATCTCAGGGGAGCGCGTAACCTGCCGCGAGGCGGAAAAGAGCGCGAGGAAGACTGACAGACAATGAGAAAATTGATTAAAATTCGCATCCCATACATGAAAATAACGATCGAAATGTCATCGATATGCCCTTTTTCGTCGAATACAGGTTACTTATGCCCCAAAACAAAACGAAGGAACAGATGCCGTTCATAGTTCTACCCAATTTACCATGTTCTGAACCCATCTCTGGCCACTAGTGATGACTCTGAAAACAACTTCCTTTGGAGCGCAAACTTTTTCGAATCTTAAAGTTAAATATATCAATCACCAGCAGCCCTCTGCACTCATTTATTACTAACGCTGGGGAAGCCAAATACATAGAGCCTATACTGTCACTCTTATACACCATAACTGAGTAAAAGACTTTAGTAATGACACCACTGGCGGATGTCAGTTAGTACCCCTTTCGGACCAGTTACATAATTCGTAAACAGTCCGTACGTGGCATTAGGGTAGTGTGCGCAACTATTGTGTGAAGGATCTCAAGTTCGATCCCTCCCCACGGACCAACCAAATTGAAGCGGTTATTGGTGGTACTTTGCACAAATCTGACTCTCAGCACTGCTACTACATACACTAGCAATGTGGGCAGCCATTGGTTCTACGAGGACAGGTCTGTCCCGCATCTCAGGAGAGCGCGTACTCTGGCGCGAGACGGAGACAAGATTATTATCATTATTATTATCATTATTATTTTTTTTTATCAACATTATTTCTACCGAATACCTATTTCGTAGACGATATTTAAATTGAGAACGAGCTTACCTCTCCTCTCCACCATCCATCACTGCTCCTCTCAAGTACTGCAATGATGGCGCCTTTCTGCAGCGGTAACTCATCCTCCAATTTCGGATCATATGAGAATCTCACAAGGGCGCGCATTTCAGTCTGAAAAAAGGAACATTTGAAAATTCAAGTTTTTTTCATTAGTAGTGTATCTGAATATTGTGAGATGAGACAAGAATAGGTCACCTGAACTGTCAGAAAAAACCAAAGAAAAACCGATCTGCGTGTTCAAATTAACTGAGGTTAAACATTAACTTAATTGGTGCATACATGTTCACGCCGAAAACGATCTACATTCTATTCTCCTTCCGTTTTTTTAAACCTTTTTTCTACTTCCATTTCATTATTGTTAAGCATTTACCCATTATTTTTCCAACTGGCTCAGTGCGTACAAATTTGACGCCTACTTATGAGGAACGAGCCAGTTTCGACCAGGAGTTGAATGTCATGTCAGACCTTCTGTAGGCGGGCCTCTGTTTTTCCAAATCATAGGGGGGGACCCTTATGTTTAGAAAATTTCCCGCCTTCGGCGGGTGTCTGTATCTTTTTCTTGCACACTTGCAAATAGGTTTCGACATTCTCGACTCCTTATAACGCCAATCTTTCTCCCTTTTCTGTTTTTTCCTTCTATGTAACTCCTCAACCCCGTTTGAATAAGCAATCCTTCATTTCTCTAGATCATGGGGCACAAAAACCCTTTACCGCTCTAATTTAGTAGAAGTATCCCACATACGAGCAGCGGACCGTGCCTGGCAGCGAAATCAAAGCTAGGAAGGAAAAGAACCAACAGTGGAGATTTGCGACACTGTGCTGTTGGCTGTTGAGGCCATCGGCTGCGACGTCGCCGAAGATGACAGCTGATTCTGCTGCTGCGGTCCAAGAACCTGGCGGTCGGAGCTGTAGAATGAAGCCGGTGGCGCTTCCTGGAAAGGAGATAGGACTTTTTCACCGAGTCAGTCAATGCGTAACAGGCAGGGGTTTTTAGTGTGAAGAGAAAAAAGGACAGAATGCGCGCAAAAAATTTTTTTACATAAAGGCCCTCGTCACGATTTTTCAAACAGAAAACCGTATGTGTTTTTCGAACACCCACGGTAAAAATTCAGGTTAATTGTTTTTCGAACACAATTAACCTGAATTTTTGTTGTTGCAGGTTCGTTTCTCGGGTCCCCCTTATGTTTTTTCTATAAAACAGACACCCGCGAAAAACTTTTTTCGTTTCACATAAGGGTCCCCCCTTGTGATTCAAAATCCCGCCGACAGAGGGTCTTACATGACCAATCAACACCTGATAACAGGCTGTTTCTTACGACCCAGCGAAAAAGCGTGTAGAACAACAACACTTATCATGTGAGACCCGCTGATATTGGAGAGAGACCGATTTGATTGTAAAAAATAGAGAACTCATTCGAACATAGAACTTGAACCATTGGTCTTTTTTGAAGCGTAAAGATATATTTTACCAACAGTGCGGGTTGAAGAAAAACTTCGATATAATCATACGTCAAATACACTGTAGAAAAAACCCTACGCATACCCGATTCCCTTACCCCATCCCTCCTCCAGGGTGTTTCTTAGCACCCGCACAACTTTTTTCGAGCGCATAGATTTTTTAAATTTCAACATCCAATTTTTCAATGATTTGGACTTTCTCTACAAAAAATCCAAGAGAAAAATTTCTCCAAGCGCATAGATTTCAATATTTTTCTGTGTTTTTGGAGAGCGCATAGATTTCATGAACACGCAGTGCGGGTCAGAGAAACATCCTGCCCTCCTCCCTTAGCATTACGATAAGACATGGACCCAATCAACCCATAACCAGGTAACACACTAATGCAGAAACCAGGAAAGCAGAGACTACGAAAGGATCTTTTTCGTAACCTGGAGAAGAGAGGAAATACGATACCAAAGGGTCACTCTCTCTATCCATTACCATTCAGCGCAGAAGGCGGCGAAACTCGAACATCAGCCGTTCACTTTTTTTCGGCTATTACCCACTACGCTCATTTTTAACCGAAAAAAACTAGTTATTTTCATCTTTGTTTACTTTTGAAAGCAAGAAGAATCAGATTTCCTCTCTTTGAATCCAGAATGTTCGGCATTGATATGCCTCCCCTTCTTCACAACTTACACCCTTCTTCACATGTTTGGAGAATTGTTTGCTTTTTTCTATATTGTTTTACTATTGATTGAATTCTTCCCGGGTTTTCAAGCCTGTCAGGAAAGAAACTTAAAATGCATGCAAACAAACCTATCATGACTCTAATTCTCCCTACTCTCATACAAGAAGCGCAATCAACTCACCATTCCTACTCAAAGGTCAACTGCAAATGTGGAGAAAAAATTTATATATGCACGGTTGTGCACGGTTGCTTTATATATGCAATTATATATGCACATTCTCTCATTCGTCTCCCTCCGTGCACGGTTGCTCCTCGCACCGTCTCTTCCCTCGTCTGTGAGAGTCCTTTCCCGAGAAGAATTGGCGCTCCGGGATCGTAGCGCCATCATGAGCGACAGAAGAATGAGATGGAGGGACGACTTTGTCAAAGCCGTTAGTCCCCAATTCCTAAGGAAGGCAGAGAACGCTGAGGAGTGGAGTCGTCACATGTCGCAACAGATCCCATAATCGATGATGTTATATTACCGATGTGGCTTGCTGATCTTGATAAAGCGTTTGAATTGCAATTGAATTGAAATGTATAAAAAATTGAGTCTCCTAGTAGACCTATCAAGTTGAGAGGTCTACTAGACCTATTAAGTTGAGAGGTCTCCTAGACCTATTAAGTTGAGAGGTCTCCTAGACCTATTAAGTTGAGAGGTCTCCTAGACCTATTAAGTTGAGAGGTCTCCTAGACCTATTAAGTTGAGAGGTCTCCTAGACCTATTAAGTTGAGAGGTCTCCTAGACCTATTAAGTTGAGAGGTCTCCTAGACCTATTAAGTTGAGAGGTCTCCTAGACCTATTAAGTTGAGAGGTCTCCTAGACCTATTAAGTTGAGAGGTCTCCTAGACCTATTAAGTTGAGAGGTCTCCTAGACCTATTAAGTTGAGAGGTCTCCTAGACCTATCAAGTTGAGAGGTCTCCTAGACCTATTAAGTTGAGAGGTCTCCTAGACCTATCAAGTTGAGAGGTCTCCTAGACCTATTAAGTTGAGAGGTCTCCTAGACCTATCAAGTTGAGAGGTCCTTTTGATATTCACTCATTTTCTATAGCCAATACAACAAAAAAGAACAAAAAACGCTTATGCAGCGCTGGAAATTTTCCACGCGATTCAGATAAGAAGAAAATTAGTGATAAGACTTGAGCGAGACTGGTGAAACAATGCTTACAAATCAATTAAGCTGATAACTTTCATTTTAGCCCCTCCCCCTTTCCCACTGAACTTCAGCACCCCCCTCCCCGATACAAGAACCCCCATTTCCTAGTAAAACATAACAAAATGGAGAAGGGGGGCTAAAAGTGAAGAGTAGAAATGGAGGGGTCTATAGTAAAATGTTCACCATTTAACTTAAGCTCCCCACCATACAAAATAAGGAGTTAAAGAATAATACATACCCGGACCTTTTCAATTTTGGCCCCCCTCACAGCGCCACTTCTCCAATAAAAAAGTCCAGAAATTTTAGCACTCCTTATATAGGCCTAATAAATCATTTCATTTTGAGAAACACAATTTTAAAAAATAACGGAAGAAGTAGGCCATGAAAGCATAAAACAACCCACTATACCGTGATCCAGCATCCTATAACGGCTTTAAAAAAAGGTAGGGGGGGCTAAAGTATAATAGAACTTTTGCAGTGCATTTTCTCCAGTGCGGGAAAGGGGGGGGGGCTTAAGTAAAATTTACCCGAACAGAGAAAGAAGAGATATTGGGAAGAATAGGAAATCAAAATTGAGAATCGCTCACTTTACAATATTCTGGGCCCTTTTATCAAAAAGCGGTTGTTTTACCTTTTTGACAGGAGCATGTGACTCATGTGTAAAATTCATACATACTTTATACCTCCCTCAAATGACACAAAACAAATAACTAACTTAAGTAAAAAGGATTCAATTATATGATTCAATTATTTTTAAAAAAAGAATTAAAATATTATTACAATTAATTTATCCAGGATATTCGGAGCAATACGCGGAAGGTGCGAAGAGAAACATAAACCACATGCCAAGGCGCATATACAAACGTTCTTGTGAGAAATGTATCTAGAGGGGAACAGACTGTGGAAGAGAAAGAGAGAGAGAGAGAGAGAGAGAGAGAGAGAGAGAGAGAGAGAGAGAGAGAGAGAGAGAGAGAGAGAGAGAGAGAGAGAGAGAGAGAGAGAGAGAGAGAGAGAGAGAGTAAAAAAAAAGAAATAAAAATAAAAATAGAGATTTATAGAGAGAGAAAAAAAGAACAAGAAATATAGACTAAAGAAATAAGAGTAAGTTAGTGTTTGATGGAGAACGTTCCGAAAGATAATGGAACATGCACACTAAACAGTGAATATTAAAGCAAAAAGGGAAGAAGAAAAATAACAAAGAGAATGATAGAGAGAAAGATAGCGACAGAGAGATAAAGGTAGAGACAATAAGACAGAGATAGAGATAGACATATATAGAGAAATAATGAGAACGAGAGAGATAGAAAGAGAGAGCGGAAAAGGAAGGACTGAAAACGCGAAGATGGAAAAAAAAGACAAACAGAGACGACAGAACGTATCTTCCTGCTTCTCCTTCTTCCTTCCATGTTTCTTTCTGTACTGCGGACGGGTGGGCATACATATCAGAGAGACATAGAGAGGGAGTGAGAGAGAGAGACATAGAGAGGGAGTGAGAGAGAGAGAGACATAGAGAGGGAGTGAGAGAGACATAGAGAGGGAGTGAGAGAGAGAGACATAGAGAGGGAGTGAGAGAGAGAGAGACATAGAGAGGGAGTGAGAGAGAGAGAGAGACATAGAGAGGGAGTGAGAGAGAGAGACATAGAGAGGGAGTGAGAGAGATAGAGACATAGAGAGGGAGTGAGAGAGAGACATAGAGAGGGAGTGAGAGAGAGAGACATAGAGAGGGAGTGAGAGAGAGAGACATAGAGAAGGAGTGAGAGAGAGAGACATAGAGAGGGAGTGAGAGAGAGAGAGAGAATGGGGAAAAGGAGATAAGAGTGAGACACACGGAGAAAAACTTGACTTCATGAGAGAAAAAAATTACGAAAAGAATATTGGGTTGAGAGAACTTTTATATATTTATACAGCGATACGCGGAACAGGTGAAAGAGACTGTGAGCAGGGGATTGAAAAAGAGAAATTTAGAGAGAGGGGAGAGAGACAGAAAGAGAGAGGAGAGAGAGAGATGAAAAGCAAGAAAGAGAGCGGAGAGAGGAAGAGAAAGAGGGAGATAGAGAGAGGATAGAGAGCAAAAGAAAAAGAGAGTTTGTGAGAGGAAGAGAAAGAGAGAGATAGAGAGAGGAGAGAATAAGGAAGAGAAAGAGAGATGAAAACAGAGAGAAAAGAGAGGAAGATAGAGAAAGAAAATTGAGAAGAGAAGAGAGACCGCAAAAGACAGTTTGAGAAGGTGAAAGTTACCACAGACCAGGTCCGGAATCTATTCTGGAAGGTACGTTCAGGATGTAGAGGGGAGAAAAACAGATTGACCTTTTTTCCATTCTTTTCCATACATCAGTTAATCATACAGATAGTTGATTATCTCTATTGAGGCATACGACTTTTTATTGAAGAAAACCTTTGCGGAAGAAGGTAGAGAGGAGAAAAACCCCTCGGAAAAAAAATTGAATTTTTCCGAATTATTTTCTAAGTTTTCGAAATCAGGGTCTCAGAAATCAGGCTACAAAAACATATGGCACATGCTTCATCTGAAAATTGGAAAGCGGAAGTTCATTTGTATCATAATGAAAATCGAGCGAGAGGTGAACGACGAAAAAGGAGAGAGATTGAGCAGAACAAAAATTCAAGACTGTGAGGACTCGCTCTCTTCTCATTATTCTAGGTCATCGCTCAAATGAGCGGTAGTTTTTTAATTGTCTGACTCATCAGAAGACCTAAACTACAAGTTTCCCGAATAGTCTTAATGAAAAAGTTACGATTCTTTGTCGGGATGAATCAATTTTTTAGATTTTTTAGACTCTCACATCTTTAACACATTTTTTTTCTAAAAAGATTACGTGAGAATGAAGAGAAGTCAGAAACACAAGAGCGTGAGCTGACGGGAAAAATTAAGAGAAAATTGAGAAAGAGAGAGAGAGAGAGAGAGAGAGAGAGAGAGAGAGAGAGAGAGAGAGAAAGAGAGATAGAGAGGGAGAAAGAGAGAGGGAGAAAGAGAGAGAGAAAGAGAGGGCGAGAGAGAGAGAGAGAAAGAAGAAGGAAATCATAGTCTGAAAGAGAAATAGCAAGATCGACCTCTTCAATCCTCGAACATTAGGAGCGCACGTTTGAAAGAAGCATTCCGAAAGAGGGCAGCAACTATAAGAAAAACAGTGCACCATTTTCAGGAAGAGAAGATTCAAGTGGGTATTACAACACATTTCATGAATGTTCTCATTCTCCAATCATCTCCGTCGGGCTTGGCCGAATTCCTTTGCAATCCTAACATCCTTCAATGTTTTTTTTTGTTGAAATTTTGTTCCGCCTTGCTTAAATACATCGACATTTGAAGATTTAAACACCAAAAACCACCATCGGATCCAAAAACATCAATTTTCCTGATGATGAAAATTTTTTCGCCATCATTTAACCAAAACAAATTTTTGAGTTTCGATGTAAACTTTTCAACCTCATAAAGCAATCGGCCTAAAGAAAAAATCAATACATGTTCTACCTACGGTAACAAACTATAATAATCTTCCTCTCGCATGTTCCCGCCTCGCGGCAGGGTACGCGCTCCCCTGAGATGCAGGAGAGACCTATCCTGGTAGAACCAGTGGCTGCCCACTAGATAACTGCTAGTGTGAATAGCAGCAGTGGGGAGAGTCAGATTCGTGGATGAGCACTGCCAATATTTCTTAACCCTCTTGGTTTGGGTGGATCTGTCCGGGTTGGTGTCGAACTCGGGACTCTTCGCACAATAGTCGAACACACTACCATTATGCCACGCCCGGACAGACCAAAGGTCTACAGTGTTAAAGTGTTAAAAAAGTGTAGTGTTAAAAAGAGCGGGGAGTCTGAACTGATGAGAAGTGAGCTGAAAGTAAAGAGCGGAGAAAGGAGGTTTGGTCATTAGTCTAGACTCAATCGCTCAAATAACAGCCGTTTTACAAAATTTTCAACCGCTTCCACCTGTTTAACTTCCAACCGCTTCCACAAAAATGTTAAAAAATGGAGAAAATTCCGCTCTGCGAGTGGATGTTCTTTGTTCTCTGCAATGTTCTCTACATCCAGCCCTATTTTCATTATTCTGGTATGTTGAAAAGGTTTCGAAACGATTCCACCGTATTGTAAGCAGGGTGTTTTTCCAACCGAATTCCCAAGAAAAAAAATTATGGGCAAACTCAGGCGGCGCTACCATAGGTGAAATATGTCTTGATTTTTCAATAGGTACGTGAAGTATGTTAAAGGTTTCCCTTTTAACGCTTCGAAACCGGTTGAGGCTGAGTTATGGCTAATGAAACGTTCTATTTATCTAAAGGAATGAAGCTTTTTCTTTCAATTTTAGCTGTGAAAACTCTGATAAATTATCTTCGAGTGCGAGAGATGGTCGGTAGGTCGGCAGGGTGTTTTTGCCACCCGCATAAATTTTCTCGAGCGCATAGATCTCCAGAATTTAAAAGAGTTGGGAACTTTTTCTTCAAATATTTGGAATTTTCCTAGGTAAAATCGAAAATTTCTTTTTTCGATTGCATAGATTTGAATGTTTTTCGGACTTTTTGAAGAGCGCATAAATTTTTTTCACCCGCAGTGCGGGTGAAAGTAACACCCTGTAGGTCAGTCGCCGTAGTAACTATTAATGCTTGTTTGCAATTTACCTATGTGCGCTAATCAAACAACACAGTAATACAAATGCTATGTGGGCCATTACTAAACCACGCCCTTCACGCCCGTTCATTACTAATCAACGCCACCGCGCGAGAAAGAGTGTTTGACGCACTTTTAAGTATATTTTTGACATGGTCTCGTTAGCCTAAGCCGTACGGCCTCGTTACCGTAAACTTTTGCCTAAGCCTAAGCAGAAAAAACATGAAAATTTTGAACAAAACTAAACAAAGCGCATGGGGCGAAGAAGTTAAGGATTTTCCAGCGCAGTGGCTTAGATTAGTAATGAACGGGCATGGAGGGCGTGGTTTAGTAAAAGCCGCTATGTGTGTATGGTATTATCTTGTTTTTTTCGCCCGCTCAGCTCCTCTCCGAAAAGTGTCGTCCCTCAAATATTATACATGCAAAATTTACTTTTGAAAACCTCAAGAGCAGTGGTTGAATGGTTACCGGATCAGCAATGTTGGCACATACATGTTCGCGCCGAGAATGATCTACGTTCTCATCTCCTTCCGTTCTGTTTCACTTTTTCTCTACTTCTCTTTCCACTCTTCTTTCCTTTCCCCATTCCTTTTTCCACTCGCTCGGCGCGTACAAACATGCCTTAGACGGGCCTCATTTAACGACTGCTCAAGAGCGATTTTCCGTTTAATTTCAAGAGTTGACCGATCTGAACCAAGACGAATTGTACAAAAAAGAAGGGGCAAGGAAAAAAGAAGGGGCAAGGAAAAAAGAAGGGGCAAGGAAGAATAAGAGATACATTCAGGGTGTTTCTTAGCACCCGCACAACTTTTTTCGAGAACATAGATTTTTGGAATTTCAGAGTTCAACTTTTAATTTTTCCAAAGATTTGGACTTTCCCTACGAAAAATCCGAGAAGAAAAAATTTCCAAGCGCATAGATTTCCAGATTTTCTGGAGAGCCCGTAGATTTTTTCGCCCGCGGTGCGGGTCAGAAAAACACCCTGGATACATTAAGAAATAGGAACATGAACATATTTCCCCCTCTCGCTTTAGGGGATCAAAGAAAAGTTGAGTGAAGTCCTACCGTCTGTTTAGGGGTTTCTGTTTCAGAAAAACACCCTGGATACATTAAGAAATAGGAACATGAACATATTTCCCCCTCTCGCTTTAGGGGATCAAAGAAAAGTTGAGTGAAGTCCTACCGTCTGTTTAGGGGTTTCTGTTTCAGAAAAACACCCTGGATACATTAAGAAATAGGAACATGAACATATTTCCCCCTCTCGCTTTAGGGGATCATAGAAAAGTTGAGTGAAGTCCTACCGTCTGTTTAGGGGTTTCTGTTTCAGAAAAACACCCTGGATACATTAAGAAATAGGAACATGAACATATTTCCCCCTCTCGCTTTAGGGGATCAAAGAAAAGTTGAGTGAAGTCCTACCGTCTGTTTAGGGGTTTCTGTTTCAGAAAAACACCCTGGATACATTAAGAAATAGGAACATGAACATATTTCCCCCTCTCGCTTTAGGGGATCAAAGAAAAGTTGAGTGAAGTCCTACCGTCTGTTTAGGGGTTTCTGTTTCAGAAAAACACCCTGGATACATTAAGAAATAGGAACATGAACATATTTCCCCCTCTCGCTTTAGGGGATCAAAGAAAAGTTGAGTGAAGTCCTACCGTCTGTTTAGGGGTTTCTGTTTCTAACTTCACGGGTTACTCCTCACATTAAAAGAGCGCTAATTTAGGTGGAACCTCATTTTTTTGATTATAAAACTGCATTTTACCACCAACCGCGGATGTCTGTTCAGGCTAGTCTATCCCTTTCGGCGGGTTTCTGTGTCCTTTTCGGACGCACTAGAAAACCTTTGTCAGGGGTTAAATAGTCAAGTCAGACTTTCTGTCGGCGGGCCTCTGTTTCTAAAAATCATAAGCGGGGACCCTTATAGAAACAAAAAAAATATTTTCACGGGTTTCTGTTCGAAAAATCTTAAGGGGGGATCCTTATGTGAATTTTTTTTTCCGCCTTTTGCGGGCATCTGTACCTTTTTCTTGCACACTAAAAAACCCCTGGTCACTATATTATCCCTGGAAGTAACTGACGAATGAGTTATCGGACATCTTGGGGTAAGACTTGGAAGTGAATCCCTTGATGGTTCCCTTCGCTTTGTCCACAAATGACTCTCGTCGGACGTAATTGGATGGGACGAAACCGACCTCGCCGTGCTCATTCACCACCTAAAAGGCTCTCCTTGGTTTATAGATCACCGAAACTTATCAAAAATTCAAAACGACCGGTAAGTCAGGCGGAGGCCCAGGAAAATAAGAAGCAAGCATAGCTCAATTACCAACTCGCGGAATTGCTCCACTAGAGCGACCGACCTACCGACCTAAATAAACTTCGTATTCAAAAAAATGTTTCTCAGAGCTTGTTTTAGGTAATCATTGAGTAGAATATCTCTATTTTACAAAATAGAACATTTTATTAACCTCAACTCAGACTGAAAGGGTTTCGTTGAGTTAAGATAACATACAACTTTTCAACATACCCGGGCGACCGATTTTATAAAAAAAAATCAATAAATGTTTTACCTATGGAGGCAAGCAAGCCTTCCCCTTTCAGAACCAGGGTGTTTCTTACCAACCGCATAATTTTTCTCGAGCGCATAGATTTCCAGAATTTAAAAGAGTTTGGGATTTTTCTTCAAATATTTGGAATTTTCTTGGGTGAAAATCGAAACTTTCTTCTTTCGAGTGCATAAATTTGAAAGTTTTTCGGACTTTTTGAAGAGCGCTTAGATTTTTTTCACCCGAAGTGCGGGTGAAAGAAACACTCTGTACAGAACTGTTACATTGCCCAATCTCAACCTTGTCTGCTCTTTATCTCGCGCTCGCTTCTCATTTTCCCTGGTCCCCACTTACATAGTTTTTGGGAAACACACCATCTGGGAAGGTTAAGCAAAACACACACACGAAAAATTGCGTTTCCCGTACCCTACTCTTTTAACCCTACAATATTTGACTTCTAGTACTTTAATTGTTTTCTTTTCTTTTTATTTCACAAAAAATAATCCTAAACTCTCTTGTTCGGAATCTTATTCGTATATCAACAAAGATAACTTGCAATTGTGATGAATTTTAACAAAACCACTTTTATATAGTGTGGAATCTAGATAGTGTGGAACAATAAAATGCGAGCTATATGTTTATGGCAAATAAGGAAAAGCTTCTCATTATTCCTGACTCCTTCGCTGAGAGAACTGTTGTTTTTTTTTCTTCAAAACTCTCTACAATGCAAGTGACATGTTTTCTCATTATCCTCTGGCTCCCCCGTGACCTCAAATAACGATCGGAGGTTATCAATAATAAGTATGTTTCATGAGGAGTGAAACTTTTTACGAAAACCGGAACACATCGTGAGAAGCAGCAGCGCGCATCCAGGGGTTAAATAGTGACCGGATCGGTCCCGTCGGCGGATACATGTACACACACTTCTTCTTCCTCGCGCTTGTTCCCGCCTCGCGGCAGGGTACGCGCTCCCCTGAGATGCAGGACAGACCTATCCTGGTAGAACCAGTGGCTGCCTGCTAGATCACTGCTAGTGTGATTAGCAGCAGTGGGGAGAGTCAGATTCGTGCATGAGCACTACCAACATTTCTTAACCCCCTTGGTTTGGGTGGATCTGTTCACTATTGACATGTACTATTGACAAAATTCCCTCTTACCCTTTTATGTACACACAAAAAAAACTCCCTCTTTTCTTACCCTTTTCCTTCATCCCCTCTTCTTTTTTCCTCCAAACTTTGAGCGGCGGATACATGTAAACTCAAAATCGGCGGCTCCATTTAACCCCTGCGCGCATCTTGTTAAAGCTTAATGAATACTATGATAAAAACCATACCTTCCACCAGTTTTTAGAATCATCTATGAGTTTGAGTCTCTCGTTTTTCTTCATACTCAGCTCTTGGTCTTCTTGAGCGACGTAGTCGAATTTGACGACGACGTAGACCGATTCTCCGGTCGAAGTCATGGTCTATAATAAAAAAAATAAAAAAAGTAGATCAGGTGATTTCTAATCACTTTGTTAATCGAAAGCCAGCTCGTTGCCGCTAAAACTGGCATGACAAGAAAACACAATAAAAAGTCCCCAAATCCTCGAATATATAATTTCAACGCGAAAATGCCCAGTTGAAACTGGGGCACTTCTGCACTTTAGAAACCCCCCTTCCAGAGGTTTTATGGGTCATACTTCTGACTCATTTAACTTTTCAAAAAAGTTATTTTTACATTAAAAAAAGTTATTTTTTTAAAAAAACTATTTTTTCATTAAAAAGCTATTTTCAAAAAAACATTTAAAAAAAAATATTTTTCATTAAAAAACGCTTAGGCTTAGTAAAAGTTCACGCTAACGAGGCCGTACGGCTTAGGCTAACGAGACCGTATCAAGAAAATGACCCAAAAACTGACCCATGGAACCTCTGAGAGGGGGGTTCCTATAGTGCAGAAGTTCCAAAACTGGAATAAAAAGCTGAAAAGCATGATTGAATTTTGGCTCTTGTTCCCTGATGGGCATGTTCTGCGTCTTTTCTTGCAGATATTAGAATACTTGACGAAAAATGGCTTCAAACGCTATGGTTTCGAAAATTTTATTCCTAGGTGATCATTTTGAGCATCAGAGACTCCGGTTCTTGAGAAGAAAATTTTTAAAACAATAATTTTTTCACATCAAAAAATTAATTTTACATTAAAAAATATTCTTACATAAAAAATGCTCAGGCTAAGTAAAAGTTTACGCTAACGAGGCCGTACGGCTTAGGCTAACGAGACTGTAAGAAAAAGTGCTACTCTGCACTGCCTGGCGTCTAGTATGCCTCCATCAGGGAATAAGAGCCGAATTTTATTATGCGATATGCCCGGTTCGGCTTCAGCGATGTTTTCCCTGTTTTTTATCAAGAACGGAAAGTTTTGGGCAGAATCGTTGCAATCAAATGACGCTTCAAATATTAAGAAACTGAAGAAAAACTCTGCACTATCGCAAAAACAAAAAAGTTCTCATAAGACTAGAAAAGGAGCATACAAAAACAAACAAACAAAAAACATGCTGGGCCAACACAAACAAACCTTACTGCAAACATTTAAGTCTGAAAAGTTTATTAGTGTTTGATCAAGTGAGCTGAGCAAATAAACTTGACGATATGATTTCTTTGTAGACACCCAGAAGAAATGTAGAAATTTCAAAGAATCATAAAACCAGAGGGAAATCAGAAAATCTTAACTGGACAGGAAAAGATGTAAAATTGGGAATAAATAACATGATGAATCGAAAATTAAACATTTTTTTTTAAGAGCCATGAATAGTTGAATTCAGTGAAAAATCATCACACACAGACAAAACACTCGAAATAACCCTTTGCTCAATAATGAACAAAGAAATTAGTTGTGATAAACGAGAGCTTAGTCAAACGTCCGCGCAAATGGGTACAATAACGGAACAGGAAAACAAAGGAATGGCTCATTTGAAGTTTTTTTTTCTCTAACAATCTTATACACCAATATATGTCGTCTTTTGCTGTTTTATCTCAGCAATAATGGAAAACTTCTCTTATGATAAGAAAGCCAACAAACGCTAGTGCTGCTATTGGCAGCGCATGAGAAACCAAGTGAAAAATTAGAAATTTACGTTAAGGTATACAAGATTTTTATGCATTAAGGCGCACTGATTACTATGATCGTCTTTTTCACCACGAAAGATGTCCTTTTCATCAGCGTATTACTACATTTTTTACCGCGACACTTTGTATCATTTTATTGTCAGTGATCCTTTCATTGGCTATCCGACTTACAATCTCTAAGCATTAACTATCGATCTCAGGACGTTCAATGAAATAAACAGCATTTTTTTGAATTCAAACTAAACTCGGAACGTAAATTTCGTCCATCTTAAGTTTTGTTCCTTGAATAAAATCTTCATACATTATAAATAATCAATCAAGAAAGCAGCCCTTCAGAGCTGACCATTAGCCTTCGAGAAAAAACTATTTGTCTTTGACCTACACAACGTTCGATTCTCTGCGCTTCTGAAGAACTATAACAATGAGCGCTAAAAACAAAATATGTTCAAAATAATGTACATACATATAAAACGAAAGTTTTCAGAGATAAAAGTTGAAGCCTCTTTTCTTCAACGACTCCGGTCAGAACTCAAAGACTTATGAAAAATATGATGCAGACTGCGATAAACATTCTGCTCTTAAACGTGAGCCTGAATTATTTTCAGCGTTGTTGTATTACTTATTCATATAAGTATTAATGAATAGACAAGGGATAAGCATTAATGAATGGATGAATGAATGAATAAATGAAAAAGGCAACAATTCTAAATGTTCATCAGCTATCTTCTCATATTTCTTCTCAACATCTTTCTTATCTTCATTTAATTTGTTTTTCATCTCATTTCATTTTATTTGTTTTTTCCTCTACAAATCAAATGAAAAGGTGTATGTCCCCATCAACATTAGCACTAGTATGATCCGAGAACTTATCCCTACTCTCTTTTCAACTCTCAGCAGCTCTTTCACTTTTTCTTCTCTCTTTCTTTCCCATTATTTTTCTCTCTTGCTGTCTCTATCTATCTATCTTTCTCTCTCTCTCTCTTTCTCTCTGTCTATCCATCTTTTCATCTCTCTTCCTCCCTCTTTCTGTCTCTCTATACATATTCTCTCTCACTCTCTCTCTCTCTTTATGTCTCTCTCTTACTATCTCTTACTCTCTCTCTATCTGTCCGTCTCTACATCTCTTCCTCAGTTTTACCTCTCTAAATCGCTGTTCTGCGTCCTTTCCTTTGTCTCTCTGCTCCTTCTTTTTTCTTCGGTCTTTCTTGGCTGTTGTGCTCTCTCTCATAGTGTAAAACAAACTAGGTGCTTTCGGATTTCCACAGTCTTTCCAACAACTGTTGTCACCCGCCTCTCAGTGTTCCGTCTTCTATCACACCGATCCTCTTTCTAATGTGCTCTATCTCTCTCTCTCTCTCTCTCTCTCTCTATCTCTCTTTCTCTTTCTCTCTCTCTCTCTCTCTCTCTCTCTCTCTATCTCTCTCTATCTCTCACCAGCTTTATCTAGTTCACTATAGCTCTATCTGGCTCTTACTAGCTCAATCAACCTCTGTCTAGCGATCTTTTATCCTCTCTTTCTCTCTCCCTCTCTCTTTTCTCTTTCGTACTCTCTTCTCTCTCACAAAATGTCTCACTATCCCTAACCTTTTTCTTTTCAGCCAAATATTAACTCAATTCTTTTCAACAAAGCAGGAAATCGAGAAAGAGAAGTATTGAAACAATGCAGCGATACATATTAGAAGAAAAGATTAGCAGATTCCAAACGTTTACAAAGTCGGGCAGCCATGGACAGAGAAAAGGGAGAGAGATAGTAAGAGAAAAAAAGAAAAGCACAAGAAAAAATGGGTGAAGTGGAGAGAGAATTAGAGTAAAAGAAACTTAAAGCCGGTCCACTTAAAATTAGTCGAACATGCAGCAATGTGGTCAAGATTGAAAAGCAGTCGGAGTGGTAACCTTGGATTTGAAAAAGAGAGAAAAAGAGAGAGACAAATTGAAAGAGAGATAGATAAAGAGAGAGAAAGAGAGCCTGAAGACAAATTTGAAATGAATGGGAAGGTTAACACAAAAGAAAAGAAGATTCAAATGGATGAGCGAGGGATGATGAAATGGGAGCGGAGAAACGAAGAGAGCACCAGAAATGGAGAGGAAGCGAAGAAAGAGAGGAGAATGAGCAGTAAGACTGAGAAAGAGAGGAAGAGAGAGAGAGGAAGAGAGAAATATATAGATAAAAGAAGAAAGGAAAGAAAGAGAGAGAGAGAAAAAGAGAAAGATTGATAGAGAGAGAGAGAAAGAGAGAAAGAGAGATAAAGAGAGAAAGAGGAAACCAGAAACCAGAAAAGGACAGAGAAAGAAGAGAAAATTTTGAAGGAATGGATAAGAGAGTAGAAGTTCAACCGAACTGAAGAAGTGGAAATTAGCGGTTCAAAAACCTTCTCGAGAAGAATCAAACTGCAAAAAGTTGTGTACATTAGGAATGATTGATGAGAATGACTCGGATACTCATCAAATGCACATATCTTCAAGAGAGATAGAAAGAGAAAGAAAGAGGGATAGAGAGAAGAGAGAGAGAGAGGGAATGTAAGAGACGGAGAGAAATTTCCAAGTATGTTCTTCGAAAAGAATTTTAGAGTGCAAGAACTTCAACTTCAAAGGCCCTTCATGCCCTCAAACTCCTCCGTAAAACAAGAATTAAAACAATTACAGCTACCCTTCATAATAATGCAGTAAAAATAACAAAAATTTCAAAATGTCACTTTTATACCTCAAAAAGTATAGAACAAAACCGCATTAAGAACAAAACGGTCGGCTCGTTCAATAAAGACTGCCATCATGATCAACAAGGTGATAAAATCCAAAGTGATGAATTGTCGACAGCAAAGTAGCTGTCAATATTGATCATTCCACTCCCGGAATGGTTGACAAGACACTCTTAAATCTCATGTCCACATACTTCCCCCTTTTTCTTGAACGGCTGCCTTATGCCGCCTAAACCGAACTTCTTTATTTCTCTCCTCAGCCATTCCCATTCCCTTTTTGAGCCTCTTCTACTGAAACCTTCTTTATCATTCATGTCTGTTTTATGGAAATAATTGATCCGGTCATTCAATTGTTATCACTATAACTCATTCAACTTCATCACGGCTCAATCACCAATCTATGTATAGTAGTCCCGACAGTTCATTTACATATAGCTCTCACTCAAATAAAGAGTGATTGAGTGAAAAATGATGAACACAACTTTTTGGAACCTTCAGACCAAGACCCTTCAAGACCAGACGAGACCAAGACCCTTGAAAACCAGACGAGACCAAGACCCTTCAAGACCAGACCAGACCAAGACCCTTCAAGACCAGACGAGACCAAGACCCTTCAAGACCAGACCAGACCAAGACCAAGACCCTTCAAGACCAGACCAGACCAAGACCCTTCAAGACCAGAACAGACCAAGACCAAGACCCTTCAAGACCAGACACTAGCCCTTTTCAGACTGACTTGTGATCGAGGTCCTTCTCATCCCAAGTTATAAGGCATGATAGAAAGTAATTCTTCTAAAGCATTCCAGCACTTTCACAGCACAGCGCTTTCAAATACATGAAGTCAAAAGAGAAATCAATGTGCCTTAAAGTTCGACTTCTATAATAATTGAGTGATTTGATTGATTCCAAAAAAAAAGCTTTTATCAACTTATTACTAACAGGTACATAAAATCACATTTGGAGTAGAGTGAAAGTTGTGAATAAGTTTTGGGTGTTCAAATAGGATTATGATTTTATTCCATTGGGAGAAGTGGTGACAGAGGCTGGCAGATAATAGTTAAGAGAGTTAAGAGTCAACCGGAACAGGTGGGCAGAGTTGAAGTTTAGAAAAGAAAGAAAAATAAAATGAGGAAAATAAATAAAGTGTTATAAAAAAAAGAGAAAAAGAAAAAAGAAAGATAAATTTAAAGAGAAAGATGAACAGAGGAAAAGATAAACAGATAGAGAGAGAGAGAGAGAGAGAGAGAGAGAGAGAGAGAGAGAGAGAGAGAGAGAGAGAGAGAGAGAGAGAGAGAGAGAGAGAGAGAGAGGAAAGAGAGAGAATTTAAGAAATTGAGAAGTAAGAAGAAGAGAGCAAGGCAAATAGGGGACAAAGAGTATTCAGAATAGGGTAGAAAGATAAAGAATTCATTAGAGAAGAAGAAAATATAGAACATAAACAGGTGTGAGATGCGAGACTAGCGTTATAAGGAATGAAAGAGCCAAATACCATGCGCTAGAGATAGGAAGATAGAGATAGGAAGATAGAGATAGGAAGATAGAGATAGGAAGATAGAGATAGGAAGATAGAGATAGGAAGATAGAGATAGGAAGATAGAGATAGGAAGATAGAGATAGGAAGATAGAGATAGGAAGATAGAGATAGGAAGATAGAGATAGGAAGATAGAGATAGGAAGATAGAGATAGGAAGATAGAGATAGGAAGATAGAGATAGGAAGATAGAGATAGGAAGATAGAGATAGGAAGATAGAGATAGGAAGATAGAGATAGGAAGATAAAGATAGGAAGATAGAGATAGGAAGATAGAGATAGACATAAGATTGGCAAGGAGTGAAAGAAACAGACACAGTTATGAACGCAATAAACAGAGAATTTCTTTTGCACTCAAGAATTCGTTCGCTTCTCCAGGTTTGTTATTGTTTTCTCGTTTGAAACTCGGTTGTATGTATATAAACTTGTGACAGTGTTCGTGTACTAAAAATCCAAGTGTGAGGCATCGATTGTTTGGATGACTATTTATTGTGTAGCAGGATTCTAGTGTTCAAGAGTATTTACTGATTCTAGAGATCTTACGGAGTCCGGGCATGGCATAATGGTAGTGTGTTCGACTATTGTGCGAAGAGTCCCGAGTTCGTCTCCCATCCCGGACAGATTCACCCAAACCAAGGGGGTTAAGAAATGTTGGTAGTGCTCATGCACGAATCTGACTCTCCCCACTGCTGCTAATAACACTAGCAGTGATCTAGCGGGCAGCCACTGGTTCTACCAGGATAGGCCTGTCCTGCATCTCAGGGGAGCGCGTACCCTGCCGCGAGGCAGGAAAGAGCACGAGTAAGATTATTATTATTGTTATATAGAGATCTTAAGCAATGGAAGGGTTTGAGCACAATGGGTTAAAAAACCAACTCAACGTAAAGAATAGTCTGTATGTGCTTACTTGCTAGAAACATTAGAATAGTCTAAGAATAGTCTGTAGGTGCTTACTTGCTAGAAACATTAGCTATGATCCAAAAAACTGCTACTGGTTTTACAAACAACGTATGTTGTTTCTCAAATACAGAAAGGGCGTGAATTTTCTCGATTGGAGATCTAGCGGCAGAAAACTGAAAGTCTACGTATGCTGATAATCTACGAATGTACTCATGAAGAGTCAAGACAACAGAAAAGACCAAAAGACAACTTTTTAAGAGTAATCGTTCTTATGGTTGACTGTGGGCTGACATAGAAATTGGGTAAGGTATATAAATTATGTAGGTGAGTGGTATATTTACGTTACTGTGGCGCTGCACTGAAATTGCATCATAGTCCGCTTTTCTTTAAAACCAGGTTTCAAAAATTTTGTGAGATAAGAATGTTATTAAAACGACCAAGAAAAAAACTAAAAAAACCTCTTAGTGATAAAAGCTTGCAATCTCATAATAAGTAACTGTTTAATCGAAACAACTACCCTTTTTTCCTCACAACAGATTTGTCCCGAATGACAACTCGCTCTGTGCAAAAACACAAATAAAACGTGGAAATATACATTTAAAGTATGACTTTTAATTATTTCATAATTTCATAAGTAGGAATAATGAGATTTTGAATTTATGTTTGTGGTCTTTTAACACTTTAAAAGAGCCCGATGGTTGTGCTTTCGGAGAGAAACGAGTTTTCTTGATGAATTGAATGACTCTTTGCACGAGCATCATCAAAAACAATTCAGTCCATAGTCCGTATACGACCAATGCGAGACCGGTTTACTTGAAATTGCGTTGGAAAAAACCACGAGCATTAAACAAGACGACCACTTTTGGCCTTTTTGAATTGAAGAAATGGCTACAACAGCTACTATGAACGAGCACAAAATTTTCTTAGAAACCTTGTGTCACTGGTAAAGCACTCGCACTTCCGGTCTTACATAGAAGATGAGATGATTGGGTTCAATCCCGCCGCGTGGACTTTTTTCAGTTTGATAGTTGTAATAGTTACCATGACAAATTTTCGAGAGATACAGTGCGGTGAACTCGGACGAATAGTAATTGTTTCATGGCATCAGAGACGATTTTTAAAAAGAACAAAATTTATGTTTACTTCAGCTGCAAAACATATTAATTCATCAGTTAGAACGGATAAGCGAATGAAGAAGGAGTGCAACAGGCATTTGAGAAAGAAGACAACACGGAACACAGAAGCACAAGTACAAGAGAAATTCCTTGCCAACAAGTCAATGAAGGAGTAACACAGCAAGTCAATGAAGGAGTAACACAACAAGTCAATGAAGGAGTAACACAACAAGTCAATGAAGGAGTAACACAACAAGTCAATGAAGGAGTAAAACATATGTGAAGCTCGAGCTGAGATTATTCTGAAGAATCTTGTATGACAAATGAACACATTTTAAAGAAAAAAAAGCAGTCAGAAAAAACAATGTGTAAGCAATGATATATGGTTTTTTTCTTAAAAAAGAGATGAAGGGAAAAGGAATTATGAAAAAAGAAAAAGAGGGAGAGATTGTTAGGAAGTGTGAGAAAGTAAGAGAAAGAGATAGAGAGTGAAAAAGAGATAGAGAAAAAGAAAGTCAGCCTCACCAAATTGATCTCGAGTTCTGTGTGGTGTATGGAGACTCAAAAAGCACTATGTTGGAGCTGTGGGAGCATGCTTCAAATAAAGAGAATGAGAGATAGGAAAAGATATATAGAAAGAAAGAAAGGAAGAGAGATAGGGAGGGAGATAGATCGAGAGAAAACGGAAGATAGATTGAAAGAGAGAGCAAAAGAAATAAGTAGAGACGGAAAGAAATAGATAGTTTTAAGAAAGCGAAGGTAAGAAAGAGGTAAAAAGATGAGAAAGAGACAGAGAGAGAAACAAAGAGAAAGGATATAGAGAAAGTGAGAAAAAGTTTAAAAAGAGACAGAAAGGGAGAAAGAAAGTGAGGGAGAGGGAAGAGAGGGAAGAAAATAAGCGGGCAGAGGGCAAAAAGTAAGTGCCAGATAGTTGTTAGGGGGAGGAAAGGAGCTTTGGGGGAAACACCACGAGAGGCTGAGATTTAGAATTGCAATGACTCAAGAAAAAAAGAAGTGAATAGGTGAAGAAAGAAAGAAAAAACGAAAGTGAACCGAATAGAAGAACGAGAATTTATTTATAATAAAGAGATTTCCGAGGGCTAGGAAGAAATATGGAAAATGATATTTCAAGAATGGAAAAGAAAGAAGGATGCAAATTAAGAAGTAGGTGAAAAATAAAATAAAGGAAGTGAGCGGAAGTAGTAAACTCTATTTACAAAAAAAGTTTCAAAAAGTCTACGAAATCAAAAGCTTAAGCGTAAGAGGAAGAGAGAGGGAAAAGAGAGAGAGAAATTTTAGTAGAGAGAGAGAGATCTGAAACTAAAACAGAAAATATAAAAGAAAAAAAAGACCAACTGGATCTTTTATTAATTAAAAAGAAACTAGGTCATATGTACACTTTCAGCTGGAAGAAAGTGTGAGTTCATCCACGCGTGAAGAAAAAGAGAAGAAATGTCGATGTTTGCGAAAGGGTTTAACTTTTGAATGAATATTGCATATGTGAAACGCATGCAATGAAAAAATAGTAGTTGAAATCACTCAATGTGACTCAATTCGTGATCTTGATGTAATCATAAAGCCTCGTTTTTGTCGGAAAATGATTACTCAATCCTGAGCGCCTATAACGCTGAATCACATAGTAAGTTTATACACGAACGAAACAGAAACGATCAAATCAAAAAAACGCGATCGAAATGGACCAAGATCGTACCAAAAAACGGTCGGAACAAGCCACGAACGAACAGACCACAATCGAACAAACCATTGAAAATCGAACAAACGAACAAAAATCTTAAATTCACCAGAAGTCATAGATTCAAATTGCTTTTGCCGGTCTGTAAAAAAAAAGCTCAAGAATTTTTTACCATATCGAGTCGAAACAATGTGGAATGAGCTACCCGAGTCATTTTTTAATTGCTCATAAATAAGTTAAAGTATTTGCTAGAAACCTCGATAATCAATTGACTCAGATTATTGGGCCACCTTCCATCGGAGGGGCCACCTTTCTCCCTACCTCCGACATTGGCGGTCCATGTGACCGCCTCTCAATCCGTGTGCAATGGACAATACAACGCCAAATGAAGCAGTCCAATACCTTTTGCCCTCACCTCACCCCTGCCACGATAAAGAAATTAAATTAAATTAAATTGAACCTAAACACGATCGAAAAAGACCACGATTGAACCTAAACTCGATCGAAAAAGACAGCGATCGAATCAAAACACGATTGAAATAGACCACGATTAAAGCATACCAGGTTCAAGCAAAAAAAACCATCGAAACAGATCAGGATCGAACCGAAACAAGATCGGAAAAAGAAGAGTTTATGCTGTGTTAAACGCATTGGATGAGGTATCCAGTAGACAGTACACTTTTGTTCTGTGTTGTGCCCTTTTGATGCGTTGAAGAAGAAAAGACGAAGTCGAACGTTTCGCTTTATCAAAGCATCGTCAGCGAGTTAAATATCACCTAAAACAATGAAGATAGCACAGGAAAAACATCAAAGCTGATATGAGTAAAATATAAATCGAACAAACCGAGAAGTGAAGAAGATAATCATCCTTGGTGGAGTATAGATTACCGGAGGAGAAAATATGAGAAAAGGCAGTAGGTCAGTTGAAAAGATTGACTATATGAAAAGGAAAACGAGCGAAAGTTATGGTAAGGGCAAGAGAGAGAGAGATGAGATAGTTCTTTTGCTAGTTCAGTTTTATTGTTAAGATCAGGCTTTTGAGTATCAATAAGTATCGCCTCTACTACATATTCTTCGGCGTACAACATTAGTTTCAACATGCAAGATAGAACCTGTTAGAACAAAGTCAGTGCAATTGTGAGCGGAAAGAACATGTTGGGAGAATTCGTTAGTTGAATAAGATGGAGCATTCGGGTTCTTTGCTGCTCGAATATGTTCCGTGGCTCTAGTGTGAACCGGGCGGCCTGTATGTCCTATGTAAAATGAACTACATGAACATGTTATCTTATCCGGGTGTGTTGCAGATGCCAACTTTTGCTGTTGGGCAGAAGATACAAATTTTAGGGTTGAAACAAAATCTATCATGGTTACGGTTCCTACAAAGAATAGATTGTAGCGAAGCTGGAGGTTTTTCTACGACATACTCATTATCTAAATATACATCTTGAACAGCTCTACGAACATCTCTAGTGAATGAATCGGAGATGAAAGGTATTGAAATGACAGCTCTGTTGTTCTGAACTGCGGATACATGTTTCCTTCGGCCAAGTGGCATCTCGGAAAGAATGTATCAATTTTGATGGAGAATAAATTTGGCTTTTGCCACAGAAGCATAACGGAGTTCAACAGAGCTAACCGATGAGGCTGTACTGAGAGTATTTTTGATAATGGCACGTTTTACGTGAAATGGGTGGTTAGATGTGCTATGTAGTAGAATATTTTTGTTAGAAGTTTTTCTAAGATCGAAAAGTCACGATCGAACCAAAAAACCATCAAAACAGATCACGATCGAACCAAAACACCATCAAAACGGTTCATCATCGAAACAGATCACGTTCAAGACAAAAACCCTCGAAACAGATTAAGATCGATTAAAAAAACATCGAAACAGATCACGATCGAGTCAAAACATCATCGAAACAGATCACGATCGAACCAAAACCCATCGAAACAGATTAAGATCGAACCAAAAGATCATCGAAACAGACCACGATCGAACCAAAATACAAACGGAACAAGTCACTATCAAAACAGATCCGGATCGAACCAAAACATCATCGAAACAGACCACGATCGAACCAAAATACGATCGGAATAAGTCACTATCGAACCAAAAAACCATCGAAACAGATCACGATCGAACCAAAACAACATTAAAACGGAACTTCATCGAAACAGATCACGATCAAGTCAAAAACCATCGAAACAGATAACGATCGAAACGAAACATCATCGAAACCGATCACGATCGAACCAAAATACCTACGAAACAGACCACAATCGGAATGTCGTGAGCAGTAAACACCTTTGTTTCAGAAGGTCATAGTTCATGAGTTGCAGATTTCGAACTTTGCCTAGTTTTTACTCCTCACAACGGGTGAATAATCTGCCTGTAAAGCAACTTTGTGTCCACTTGAGAAAACGCAAAGACAAGTCACCGTGGAAGAAGTCCACAACTCCCAAAACGTCAGAGTGCTTGCGAAGGACGCAGAGCAAGCCGATAGCGAGGGTAGAACGGTCCAACGCAGTGCACATCCAACTCAAGTCATGGTCTGGGCGGGGATTTGCGCCACAGGAAAAACACCGCTTGTTTTCGTCGAGAAAGGCGTCAAGATCGACACGGAATACTACCTGAAACATGTTCTGCAAGACGTGCTCCATCCATGGTCTCAATCGCATTTCAATCAGAGGACATGGACCTTTCAACAAGACTCAGCACCAGCCCACAAAGCTAAAAAGGTCCAAACGTGGTGCAAGGAAAATTTTCCCGGCTTCATCACATCATCAGAATGGCCGGCCTCATCACCCGACCTGAACCCGCTCGATTATTCCGTTTGAGCCTACTTGGAGTCCAAGGTCAACCAACTCTCACTCCCACCCAAATATTGATTCCCTGAAGAATGCCCTTCAGGCAGAATGGGACAACATCGGAGTCAAATACCTCCGTACAGTGGTGGAGGCGTTCCCAAAGAGACTTCGAGCTGTAGTTCGGGCAAAAGAGGATCGTTTGAGCTGAACTTTTGCGTGAATGTTGTTATTCATGTTTTTGATAAAATATGTTAATTTGAGATCATTGTCTCTGTTTTGAAATAAGGTATAACAATTCCAATTTGTAACATTATCTATGGCCCACCCTGTATGAGGCAGAAAGTTTCCTGGAGCTGCAGGAGAGGAGAGGGAAGTAAGTGAACCATCTTCCTCCGCAAACTTCTCGAGGTTTAGCATCAGCAGGAAGATTTGGAAAAAAGAAATTAGAGACGGAGGAAAAAAGAAAGCAAGATGAAGAGAGCGACAGAGAGAGCGAGAGATACAGAGAGAGAGAAACATAGAGAGACCGATAAAGAACAGAGAAAGGAGATGTTCAAAAAGAGATGGAATTATACATTGAGAAAGAAAGAGAGAGAGAAAGAGGGAAAGAGAGATTAAGAGACATAAACTAATATAGACATGAATGATAAGAGAGATATACATATATTGAAATAAAGAATGAAGAGAAAATTTTAACAGCTAGAGGCAGAAAAAGAATTTTTAATGAGAGAGAGAGAGAGAGAGAGAGAGAGAGAGAGAGAGAGAGAGAGAGAGAGAGAGAAGAGAGAGAAGAGAGAGAGAGCATGGGGAGAGAAAGGGACGTCGAGAAAGAGAAAGAGGGAGAGGATGGTTAGACAAAGAATAAGAAGCATAGCATGCTCACGTATTTGTTTGGATACAGAAAGCTTACTACCCGACCGGTTCCCGTTCCATTATCTTCTACTTCTTTTGATACTCACATCCCTCTCTTCTCTGTTAACCTTGCTCTTTCTTTCTCCCTTGATAAGCAGGAGTCTCTATCCTTCTCACTACTCCTATCCATTTCTACTCTTCTCTCGCTATTCTCAACCACTATTTACTTCTAATTATAGGTAAAATATTCAATGATGAAGGAAAAAACGACGATTCCAACTTCTCCCTTCCACTTTACTCCCTTATTCACAGACGAGTCCAACTTCTCCCTCCCTCTTTACTCCCTTATACACAGACCAACCGTCATGGTGGAAAGTTTAGAGCAGTATTTCTTTGTATTTCTTCATACACCATAGGGGTGAGACCCCGCATGTAGATAGAAAACAAAACACCCAAGGGGTGAGAGCCCGCATGTAGGTAGAAAACAAAACACCCATGGGGTGAGACCCCGCATGTAGGTAGAAAACAAAACACCCAAGGGGTGAGACTCCGCATGTAGGTAGAAAACAAAACACCCAAGGGGTGAGACCCCGCATGTAGGTAGAAAACAAAACACCCAAGGGGTGAGACCCCGCATGTAGGTAGAAAACAAAACACCCAAGGGGTGAGACTCCGCATGTAGGTAGAAAACAAAACACCCAAAGGGTGAGAACCCGCATGTAGGTAGAAAACAAAACAAATCAGGATAAGATGACAGCAATGAAATGAGCTCATTATATCGGCGCTCGGCAAGTGTTTGGGAGAATTGATGAATAGGGCATGATTATCTGGGAAAACGTCTTCTTTTCTTGAGCAGTCGAAAGCGTGCTGGCATTCAAACTCTCTCTCAACTTGGATGAACCAACTCCCAACCCTTTCTGTATCAGATGCTTTCTATATCAGAAGCTTCACGTGATAGTACACGTCTAGATCAAAAGTGTACGATTGAAATCGGTGATATTGAAGTTTCGCTTCGGAAGCAAGAACCTCTCAGACATTGAACAGAAGCCGGTTAACTATAAATTTTTTTTCTTGAAAGACTAAACTAGTTCGCGGTCATATGGCAAACTTCTACTGGGAAGATGACTATTTTGAATCAACTGGCACAGGTCCTTCAAGGTGACAATTTCTCCAGTCTCATACCTCCCATTTTTTGACCGCTCGTCCTTTCCACCGTCTCGAACTCCAGTTTTTCTCGAATCTCTCGCTGTTCTTGATTCCCTCGCTCCATTAATAAGTTTCGTTGAGCAACGCACCACCTCCCCCTTTCTCAATATGTTCTCTTAATTATTCGGCGAGATGCCCGAACTCTAGTTAACATCTCAGGTCAGCGTAACAAGTGACTTGTTACAAGTCTCGCATTATCAGCGTCACGGCCTCTTTTGTTGTTGAAAAATCAACCCTGTATTGTTCACCGTACTACTTTTTAATTTGTTTAAATCAGTGAAGTTTAAAAAAATTCAAATCAAGGTGAAGATGTCATTCGACGGACCTTTCAAAGATTCATATTGAGGTGTTAACTCTTGATTTGTAAAAAAAACACCGAGAAAATGAGAAGCGAAATCGTCCAAAATGCAAGAAACATCAAAAACCCAGTTCTTTCCGTTGACACAAAGCATTGGTATTAAACGTCAAATATGCCGAAAACAAAGTTTACAGTTTTTTATTGAATTTTTTATTCGAACGCTCCATTACAGTCACAATTGCTTCTCAAAAAATGAAAACAGATTTACACGATATATTAATATTATTAGTCGAATCGGATTGCATTATTCAAAAAATTAACAAAAAACAGTGAGTAACAAGTAATAAAAAAGAAATTGATTTCAAGAATTTTGATAATGCGTAAGTGAGACATGTAGGCCCGCGCAGAGCGTTAAACCGAAACCCGCCCTTAGCATCGGAAAAATTTCATTCAGAAAAAAAAAGGTTTTTCAAGAGAGGCCTGCTCCTTCAATCGATACAGAGACCCACTCAAAAGCGGTAGGACTCTCTCTACCATTGACTCTTGGTAGACACATCACATATTAAAAGTCGAATCAGCCAAAAACAAGGGAAACTAGTTTAACATAATTGAAGCAAAACACATGATGTCTCGAGATAATCCTACAAATGCTCAGTTGAACATCATAAAGCAGTGAAGCCCAGTTTAAAAAAAAATGATAACAAACTAACGCGTGGCAAAAGTCCAGTCACGGGGCGGATTCGAACTTGGCCGTCTCTTTAACTAGATCTCTGGGAGCGGGTTACCACTACACTACCAAAGCCGCAATTCCATTTCTAAGGTTCGATTTCGCCCCATGAATCTTCAAGCGATTTAGTTAAATTTCTCCACGTTATGGACCATTCATTCACTTTCATGGAGCTGGCTTCTTTTCTTCCTGAAGGTGACCAAGTATGGCAGCCAGAGCATTCCCCGAGAGATTGGAACGTCTGCATAACCATTCCTTACCATATTCAGCAAGACACCCTGCCACTCGTTCCTGCAAATAAACTTTTCATCTTTCTTGAGCAATCGATACATCTCTCTGGTCCTGTTCAACACTTTTCTGACGTTATTGAATATGTTTGACGGGAACACACATGTTTAGAAACCGTTCTCGGCGTCTTCAGTTAGACTCAGCTGCCCCGTAACAGAAAAACTTGAATTTATGAGTCAATCAGTCTTCAAAGAAATATTACTCATCCCAAGCAGGTTGGAGAACCTACTTTGGAACAAATTAGAACTTTTCGCTCTTTATAAAACAGCATCCACCAAAGAATAAAATTCGAATTATTAAATACAAGAGAGCAGAAGGGATACAAAGAATTATTAAAATCAAATCAAATCTCCTCCAGCCTCCAGCTTGTACCATCCACTCCTTGCTCGCGCACCCTCTTGATACATACTCACTCACTTTTGATTATTCCAAAACATCATTTACCTAATATTTCACTATCTCATTCTTATAGTCACGGTTCACATTAGCGGTTTTTTCCCTCTCTCCTTGTACGAGAGTTTAGATTTCTTAGTGTTGAGACAGTGTTTGAATTTATACTTGCGTGTTGTTGTATTGCATTGTTTGATATGTGGATTCTGTATTGTACTGTATAATGTGCTTACTACACACAATAAACCTATAAACATATAAAATTTTAAAAAAAGTACAAGCGGCGACCTATGGCTCAACCAACCATCCCGAAGATATGGTTTTTTTTAAACAATGGAAAATTTTTACCACTGCACAAATTGGACCGATATCAATGAAAGAATGATGTACCAGCAATTCGTGCAGGCTGTATTTGTCTGCGATAGAGATTTTCTCCTTCGGCGTGAGCTTCGAACGATCCTTAAGATAGAGGTTTTTACACTGCACCCATTTTATCAGTATTGCCTTATACCCGGACTACGGGAATTTCTAAGTACCAAGGTTGTGTAAACTGCCTTATGCCTAGCCCAGGTTACCTAGGCTATGATTATTTTTTCTTCACCCGGTTTATGAGGCATAATTTCCTGGGCATAAGTCTTTTCATAAACTCAGGTTTTACGTATTGCCAGTACCAAAGTTATGGGTATTAACCAAATTCAGGTTGAGGTACTGATCTTAGCCGAACTCCCCCTCTGTTCACTTTAAACCTCAGTTACAACTCAAACTGGTAGTTGCACTTCTTCAAGGTGGATTTCCTGAACACCGAGCTTTAGTTGCCCATGGATTATTTAGGCTATACATTCTACATTTTACCTGGAAACTCTGCTTTAAAAGCTAATGCAGTAGTACACTTAAAACATGGTAGATCCGAATTTTTGGCAAAGTCTGCTCTATTCCTCGAAGTCTCTAATGAAACGTTTAGTTTAGAAGAAAACGTCAGATATGACCTTTCGATCTATTGCTACTCTTCCACTACTCTATACGTTTAGAAGAAAACGTCAGATATGACCTTTCGATCTATTGCTACTCTTCCACGCAGACCAAGAAACTAACCAAAAGGAATCTCTGACAATCTTCTTTGATTCCATTGAAGAAGAATTTGTCGCTGATTTTAAGAATCGCCTCGACTGTTTCATCTCCAATCAAAATATTACTAGCTTCACATGAATATCAGAAAATATTCTGAAGTCGATATACTCAATGAAATCCGCTAAAATATCCTAAAATCTGCTGATTTGTTATGATTTACTGGTATTGAAAACATGAAAGTGAAAAATGATTCTTATCACTACGAAGAGAGAAACTCATTTTAATGTACATTTTCACGACCCCCGAAGAAAACTTTTCGTTCTAAAAAGACCTATTCATAGTTCCCCAAACTTCTTTTCACTGTTGGAAATTTGAAAAGGACGACCACTCTTCGAGCGGAGTTTTCAAAAATGAAAAGCGAGTTGAAGGTTGAAAGCGGAGAAGGGATAGCTAGTCATTATTTCAGGCTCCATAGCTCAAAGAACGGTCATATTTCGAAATTCTCGAAAGTGCTGGTTGTTGTTGTAGCCGACCGGATCTTCTATTCGGCATCGTCGTCGGTGATCGGTAATTTTAGAAACTTTGCAGCTTCTACTGGGTCGGTCTAGAGAGACCAAGCCGTCAAATTAGTCGGCCTATCTGGACAGGAGAAGAGGTGAGTCGTTGTGTGTCCGGGTTCGTCGCAGTCCGGACATCTGTCCACGATTGTGGAGTCTATCCTGGACATATAGCTTCGCAGAAATGGGCTGTATCCAGACCGGAGCTGGGCGAGTGTTCGTCTTGTGCATCTCGGAAGATTTCTCTCTTCTCTGGAGATAGGCGGTGGTGGGTATCCTCCCAGTACTACAGGCAGTGAGTATTTGTTCTTCACCGCTGTGACTGTATCCGTGTGTATCTTCTTTATGTCTCCGCGGTACCTTTCATCTGCTTTCACTTCCTTATCTTCGTCAAGGAATGGAGCAATGCTGTTTTGGTGTTCACTGAAAAGGGATCTCGCCCTCTTCAACTGTCTGGGAGGAGGTGGCATCTTGGTTGTGTCGTGATCAATGTGGTCTCGTTTATGTAGCCGAAGGAGGAATTGCTTGCACAGCATGTCGTTGTGAGCAGGGGTTAAATGGAGCCGCCCTATTTGGGTTTACATTTATCCGCCGCTCAAAGTTTGGAGAAAAAAAGAAGGGATGAAGGAAAAGCGTAAGAACATAGAGAGAGTTTTTTGTCAATAGTGTGTGTACATGTATCCGCCGACGGGACCGATCCGGTCACTATTTAACCCCTGGTTGTGAGGCTTCACCGGGAGGACTTCGGATTCCATCTGGAGATGATCTATGCGTGTCATCTTGACACATCCTGTTGCCGCTCTCAGCGCAACATTTTGGGCAGCTTAAAGTTCTTTCCAATGGCTTTCGGAGAGATTCGGAGACTATATCTGTGCGGCGTAGTTGAAAACTGGTCGGCCAACGACTTTGTAGGTAGTCATCAAGAGTTCTTTTTCTTTTCCCCAGGAAGCTCCAACAAGCGCACGTAATGCTGCATTCCGGTTTCGGAGTGTCGTCCTAGTTTTCTTCGCATGAGATCCGAACGAGTACATCGTGTCGAAGGTGACGCTTAGGATTTTGATGGAGCGGACAGTTTGAACAGTGATGTTATCTATACGGATGTCAAGCTGCTGATTGATCTCCCTGCTATTCAGCGTGGATAGCATTGCCGCACTTTTCTCTGCTGCTAACTTCAGTCGTCTGGAGTCGAACCATTGTGCCAGTTCGTCGAGGTAGCTGTTGATTTTGTTGCATATTGGAGCGATGTCGGGCCCTTTCGCAAAAACAGTGCAGTCATCAGCATATGAGACGAGTTCGATCCGTTCCGGAGGTGAAGGCATATGTGACAGGTAGTGGTTGAAGAGAGTTGGTGACAGAACACCACTTTGCGGAACTCTAGCACGGAGTTTACGTTTCTTGCTTTGGGTTCCTCGAAATTCGACATAGGTTTGTCGTCCTCTCAAGCAGCCGCACATCCATATTCCTATTTTGTCTGGACGCGGGACAGTGCTGGTGAAGGCAATTGCCGACGAAAGACTGAGAAACAGGCTTTATATGAGACTGGTCTGAGGCATGTTTGTACGCACCGAGCGAGTTGGAAAAAGGATGAGGGATGGCAAAAATTGTAAAAAGAGTAGAGAAGAAAAATAGAATGGAAGGAGAAGAGAATATAGATCATTTCCGGCGCGATCATGTATGCGTCGACATAGCTGGTTTGATAATGATTCAACCCACGTTTAGGAATGATGCTCAAGAGACTGATAACAAACAGAAAATTTGCCCTTCAAGCTGACTTTTCTAACGAGATTTAAAAACTTTTATTTAGAAAACGCATAGATTTAAACGATGTAGAAAACGCATAGATTTAAACGCGTTATATAACACTTTGCTTCTCACTTCTATGTTCCAAAAACAAAATTCACTTCTTTTTAATGAGATTAAACTCAGCCTAATGCAAACTTCAGAAAATTGAGAGGACCTGTGATAGGAGTTTTGCTGGGATAAATGAGGTTGAGAAAATGTGTATAGTCGTCCACATCCTCGCCATCAAGGCGAATCTGAAAATTACTTGATCAGGGCTTTTTATTAAATGAAAAAAGTTACACGACGGCATCGAGTTCAATAAGCATTGGCAAATAGTTCTAGAACAAAGCGTAAAAGGATATGGAGTTGGGTTAGAGAGAAAAACAGATAGAGATAGAGATAGAGAGAGAGAGAGAGAGAGACACAGTGAGCGAAAAATGGTGCACAAGAAAGATAAGGATTTTATAACCAATACAAAGTCAAATGAGTTCCGAACGGAAAATGAATAACCTCATTTACATCATTTCGGACGAACAAATTTGAATCCGAACAACAGTCTTTCTTTCTGAAGAGCAGATTACGAAACACCTCAGAATGCAAGGCGAGCAACTGAATAACTGAGAGAATAATTAAAATTATTTATTGAACGAAAAAACATAAGACGTTCGGCATTTTATATACAAAAAAAGGCTTTTGAGAAGCTTCCGGCGGTCTGGTTTCAGCCTGCTTGCTAAGAAATCTTTAAACCTCAACTTTGGTCTTGAGAACTTTCTACTTTGATATGTATGTTGTGACCTTTCGCTTTGATTGGGGCTAGTGACCCTCACACCTGAGATTGAGTCATGTGACCTTTAAACCTTAAATCAAATCTTGTGACTTCTTGCTTTCAATTGAGCATTCTGATGTCTTCAAAAGACCACCTGATTCGATCAAATTATGTACCAATCGGAGCCCCAAGTGTGCAGTATGCAATGCAAAGCGACATGAAACGAGAAAAGTGAAAGAAGCTGACCTCACTAGAGACGAACAACTTTTTCTCCTTGAAATGGATAACCAATGAAGATGTTTTGTGCTCGGTTGTGAAGTCGTGAAGGAGCGACATCTTCGAAAGACTTCTGAAAATTTTCGACAGAGAAAGAAATAATGTTGATGTGAAACAGAAACTGCTTCACAGTAGTCAATCTGAGGCCGTATCCACCAATGTTGCGGGAAGCTAAAAACAGCTTCCCTAGCCTACCCACGGGCAGGTGCGGGAAGGCTGGGGCGAAAGTCCGTATCCACCAATTTCGCGGGAAGCTCCCACACTATATTATCCCTGCGGGCAGCTCTTATCTTCCCGTACCTTTCCAAATTTCTAGGTGCGGGCAAAACATTCCCACGACTAATTTTTCCCATAAAAACGTTATTATTCTACTATTTTCTACTTTTAAATTTCAACCTTAAGCCTAAATTTGTTTTGTGCTCATGTGACTGACAATATCTCGATTAGGTACAATTATTATAGTAAAGGTGACAAAGAAAAAAATGAGTTATAGTTAATATAATAAGTAAGATGAATAAACATGTGAAAAATATTTCTAAGCACAAAGGAAAAGTTAAATGTTACTGCAAAGTAGAAATTGCAGAAGTCTGTTTCGCCCCCGCTCAGACAGACCTCTGCACTCCCTGGGTGGGGCTCATCAGTGAGTGCCCAGAGAGTACAATTGTAAAGAAATAAGAGTAAAATTTAAAAAAAAAATAAATAAAAATTTTTTTTTAAAAATAATAATAATAAAAACCAAATGGAATTATTTTAAAAGAGTATGATAATAAAGTTAATACACACAGTAAAAGAAACGAAAAATAGAAAATAAAGAAGTAATAAACGGAAAAAGTAAAATACAAACCTAAAATGTGAAAGGAGAAACTAAATAAAGTAAAAATTAAAAAACAACCTAGAAAATAAAAAATGATAAAAACTAATTTTCATTTTCCAATTCTTCATTTTGGCGTTCTTCTTCGGAAAGTTTATGTAGTCTTCCTTCGTCGGCATTGTCATTAAATGACAAGTGTAAGGTTGAAAGAAATGAAAAGGAGTGAGTTAGGATGGTGATGATATTAGGAGAAGGGATTGTTGTAGTGTTCAATGTTTATGTGTTATAGATCTACTAATTTGTACATGACATGACCTTGACCCAAATAAATGAAAATGGTATGGAAGGAATAAAAAGAGAAAGAGAGTATATGGATAGTAATAAGTTATTGATTAAGGAGTTTGAAATCAAATTGATGGGTGTTTTATTAATATTTCATATTATATGGAGAGAAATAATTTATTTTAATTGTTTAGAAAAGTGTGAAATGATTATATGGTTTTTAATGTCATATTTAATTTCAATTTTAGGATTCTTACGCAGTGTTTTGATAAGTCTACCCATTATAGTTAAATCTGGAAATTTATTTTCACGGTATCTTCTAATAAGTATTTTGATTCTACTCAAGAAATCTTCGAATCGTGTGCAGTTATCACTGAATCTTAAAACCTCGGTATATATGGTGTTTAGGCCAATGTAGATAGGTATGTTAGAGGTGTAATGAGGATATTTGAGGGTCTTGAAGTTATAGTCATCTGTTTTGTTATAAAGGTTAAGTTTTATATGCCCGCCATTTTCAATGGTTATGTAGAGATCTAAAAATACGGCCTCACTACTATTATGATTAGTTCTTTCTAACGTTAATGAGTTGTGATATATTTCTTCAGTAACTTTTATAAATTCTTGATCCTTATCAGAAATGTGAAGAAGATCATCTATGTAGCGGAATGTACAATTCAGAGAACTCCTCAAACTATGGGATCTATTTATATTTTTGTTAATGTATTTGAATTCCATCATAGCCAGAGTAAGATCTGCTATTTGTGGTGAAGCGTTATTGCCCTGAGGAATTCCCTTATTTTGTTTGAATATTTAACCACCATAAGTAACATAGCTATTATCTAAAATTTATATAAGAAGTTTGTATATTTGAATGGGTAGATAAGTTATTAAGGGGGGGGCGCCCTTTACTTGGGGTGGGGAGCTTTAAAAAAAATAATACTTTTTTGACAAATTCAGTCATTGAATTGACAAAAAAATAATAAAATGAGAAATTTCTAAAGTAAAATTCCTTTTTTAAATGAGCACTTTAATTGGAGTCCTTTTTTCTCGACAAAAATTTGAAAAAAAGGATTTTTCGTTTGAAATAGAAACTGTGTGGAACTTTTCTATATCGTTTTAAACTCCGGTTCTCTGCCCTTTCGGGGGCGGAATCACATATATCACGGCAGAGAAAGAGACAAGGTGCCAAGATCAACCTAAGCCGTACTGTCTCGTTAGCGTAAACTATTACTAACGCCTAAGCGGCAGAGAGATGAGAAAGATCATTATGTGAGGGAGAGGGTCGAGAAAAAGGAGAAAGACAGGAGCAACATCGGGCTATTACTAACAGGGTATTTCTTACCACCCGCACAATTTGCCTCGAGCGCATAGATTTTGAAATTTTTTCCAAAAGTTCAACATTTCCGTTTTTCTATGACTTTGAATTCCCTTGAATTGAAACACAAAAAATGACACTTTGCGTCCAACTTTTCGCACCGAAAAATTTTCCCATCCGGAAATTCGCAGCAAATTGTCACAGTTGTTTTCAGCTAATAATCAGTTTTTTTTTGTTGCTTTTCAGCTAATAATCAGGCTTAGGCATAAATTACGCTTATGAGGCCGTAAGGCTTAGGCTAAAGAGATGTTTTTTCTCATATTTTTCTCGCATGAGAAAATTTCTCATATTTTTTGTCAATTCAATGACTAATAAGGAAGTTCACGCATAAACTTCTCGCCATGGATATGGCCTACTGAGGGTAAAAACAGGTTAAAACCAAGGGTGGGCGAAAAAAAACCAAAAAAATGTTTTTTGATTTTAAAAACCAAAATTTTTTTCGACTTTTTTTCGAATTTGTAAACCAAAAAAATTTTCGAACTTTTTTCGCTTTAAAAAACCAAAAAACAACAAAAAACGAGCAAAATTGTTTAATCTGAATGAAACTATCTCCTCATTTTCCAAGAATACCAGAATTCGGTTCGATCGGGTCAATTAATTATTAGGACGCCAGCGCTGACTCTGTTTGTAAAAAGCACTGAAACATGTGCCAGGCAGGCAACATCAAAACCACCGCAAAAACTATATTTTTGGCCCTTTCTCGTTTTTTTGGATTGCTCTTGAAAAAATTTTCGACACTTTTTTTCGAAAAATGTCGAAGAAAAACTAGAATCCTGAAAATCAAAGAAAAAATTTTTTGAAAAAAACTGTGTGCCTACCAGGCTTGCTCAAAAAATAGTTGTGAAAGATACAGTGATGAGTAGGTGAGGTGAATACATTTATACAGAGCAGATACATAGCGTCATTGACTAGATGGTGATAGAGATTCGCAATCCCTTACACTTTAATAAAAGCAGAGAAATTGTCGAGAGAATACAGAAATTTCAAAGAAGAAAATACTTTTTAAGGAGTGAAGCGTCAATAATATTCAAAAGAACTGGGGACATTAACTAGACTGTTTCGACCCTTTCTATGCCTGACCCCGCACAAACATATTACCACCAACCACTGTGCCCTTCTTCCCGCCCCTATCCTTTCATTCTGTCACCCATTCTTTACTTCTTCTCTAACTCTAAAATCTCTGTTCATCCTCTCTCGCTCGGCCTTTCCTTGACCCCAGCCCCCTCTCTGACTATTTCGGGTCACAAGGTAATAAAATGAAGTTTTTAAAGCATGATTCTCGCCATTGCCCTTCGCCTTTTTTTACTCTACCAACAGAAAACTATCATATTACGCTTCTTCCTCCAGTCATTTGAATTCTTTCGTCATAAATTATAACTTTGATTCAAACATCATATTGGAAAGTTTTCCTGAGATTCAGCTGGGAGTGAATAATCATGGAACCACGTTTATTATTTCCCCTTTAACAAAGTCCTACCCCGTTCCCACTTCTCACGCAACGCGGTCGCGTTTCTTGAAAACGGCCTCGTTAGCTAAGCGGTACGGCCTCGTTAGTGTAAACTTTTTCCTAAGCCTAAGCGTTTTTTAATGTAAAATAAATTTTCTGATGTAAAAATAAAAATTCATCACAGCGAATCCGAACCTTCGCCAAACTACTCACAGTCTATCATTTTCACCCTACACTACAGTGCCTGATAGTAACGGCAATTAGGCTATTACAAAAGCACACCGTGCACACTGTACAAATGCACGCTGCACATTGTATAATTACAAATGCACGCTGAGGCGCGGGAAAATTCTTAACTCAAACACTCTTTCTATCTTTCCCGCGCCTCAGCGTGCATTTGTAATTATACAGTGTGCAGCGTGCATTTGTACAGTGTACAGTGCACACAGTGTGCTTTTGTAATGGCCCGGCAATTAACAAAGTAAGGCATGAGGCCGTGAGGCATGATGACGCCTAAAACACGGCCTGGCTGTTCTGCCTCGTTAGCTAAGCCGTACGGCCTCGTTAGCTAAACGTACGGCCTCGTTATCGTAAACTTTTACTAAGCCTAAGCGTTTTTTAATGTAAAAAAATGTTTCAATGTAAAAATAAAACGCGCGGCCTCACTCAAGGCGTCCTCATGCCTTACGGCTTCTTGCCTTACTTTGTTAATTGCCGATAGTAACTTAGAAATAAAAATAAAAAAACGCAACGCGACCGCGTTGCGTGAGAACATGGGAACGGGGTAGCACTTTGTTAAAGTCCTTTTTTAGAACGCGCAGGCAAAAGCTTCCCGCGGGAAGCTAGTTGGAGCTTCCGCACTGGTCCTTCCCGCGATATTGGTGGATACGGCCACTTCTAAATGCAACCTGCGGCCGTATTCACCAATGTCACGGTAGCTCGGGAAGCTTCAATTAGCTTCCAACATTTCAGAATGAGATCCCTCCGAGTTGAAGATATTAACTGCTGCGAGGATAAAATTAATGAAATACATACAGAATATGCTTGTTCATTGCTCGAGGTTTTCGGTTGCATTTCATGCTTCACGAGAAGAGCAGCTTATAAAACTATCAAAAAAATACCTCCAATAAATGTAATCCTAGTCAAATGAGAGATATTAAATAAAGCCAGCTGTCTTCTAGCAAGAAAAAAGCCGACGCTTTCCGTGACTAACCTTGAACGAATCAGTGTCAAGTATTTCGTAATAATTAGTCTTCGAAGTCAAAAATATAATAAGATTGGCAAGATTACAACCCCCATCCCCAAACTCAAATTACTCCATTTTTGTTTGAAGCGTGGAAAAAAGTTCTACTTCATCTAATAGTCAAGCGAGGTAGTTTACCTCTGAATACAGTTTCAAAGACTTTCAATAAGACGATAAAAGGGATTCAGACGGATAATGATAACAATTGAATAAATCAAAACGAGAGAAGTATTAAATATCACAATTCTATCAGAAAAAATAGTCGCGGGAAGGTTCTTCTAGGACCTAAGACTTCGGAAAGGCTCGGGAAGCTTTCTTAGCGTCCCGCGGCATTGGTGTGTTATGAAATAACTGGCAATTACGGCTGCGCACTGTTTTGCTCACCGACCGTTTTTTACCGTCAAAAAGTAAAACTAATTTGCTCATCTACAGTCAGAAACATACGAGTTTTTTTAAATTTTTTTTTTTGCGGGAGCTCCCTGATTAGCAATTTTTATGACCGCTGTGACTGTCCAAATGGAGCAACTTATTGCATTTTGAAAGAAGATAATGCATTTTTTTTTTACAATTTTCAGATTTAAAGTATTAGTTTAAGTGTTTTATTGAGAATTTATTTATTGTATTTGAGTATAACCATTTCCGTTCAAATCCAGTATTTTTTAATGGTCAAACTTCTATTGTGAGAATTTAAAGAAGTCTCTGCGATTCATGTCTTTTTCTTAAACTAAGGAAAAGTAAAAGCCTAAAATTTTTGGCTCTAATCTACTTTAGCCGTCCAATGAGAGTTTAGCCGTCCAATGAAAATTTAGCCGTCCTATGAAAGTTTAGCTGACAAAAATAAATAATATGATAAATTTTCTTATGCCGTACGGCCTCGTTAGCTAAGCCGTACGGCCTCGTTAGCGTAAACTTTTTCCTAAGCCTAAGCGTTTTTTTAATGAAAAAAACAAGAGAGTCTAAATGTAAAAGTTTGATTGGACGGCTAAAGTTTTGATTGGGCGGCTGAAGTTTTGATTAGGCGGAACTTTTATTGGCTAAAGTAGATTAGAGCCAAAAATTTGTTTGATCGTGCATCAACAATCGCTGTGAAATGACAGTTTCTTTCCACATAAACATACCGATTCCTCCCAAAAGTGAATCTAAGTTCCAAATAGCAAATATCTATTACGGGTTATAAGGTCGGAAGTTTACGAAAAATTCAGTGGGAGGAGAAAATCAAGGGTTTATTCAATGGTCATGTGAGACCCTATGTCAGCGAGCCTCTGTTTTTGTTAACTTCTAAGGGGAGATCTTTTACGTTTGTTGTGGATACGGCCCCTGATTTACAATTTTGAAGCAAACATCACACTGATTCATTTTGCAGAATGGAACCTCCTGATGATGAGCTGCCGGCAATACTATTGAGGCAGTGGATGTTCCAGAATGGAACAAGAAGGATTCCGAGGAAAAGAAGTTTTTTCAAGACGTTGGTGAGGCAATGGCAAAGTGATGGAAAAACTTTTGAGGTTAGTATTTCAAAAAGATTTTAAAAATGCCATTGGTATAAAAGTGCTCAAATGTTGATAATATTGCTTTTTGTTCCGAAGAAAGTGATGATAGTCAAAATATTCAGAAACGAAAGAAGATATAATTGCGGAATTAAAATATATCATTCGCTCTGATCTCATAGCACTCGCTCTGATCTCATAGCACTCGCTCTGATCTCATAGCACTCGCTCTGATCTCATAGCACTCGCTCTGATCTCATAGCACTCGCTCTGATCTCACCATGAGCAGTGACCCAAAAATTGCTGCGATCAATCCTATTCCTCCCAACATCACATCTCTGATGAATATTTCTATCCCTCAAGTTCCTCTGTCTTTCATCTGTTCTCTTCTGAGAGAAATCGTCCAAGAAGCCGTTTCCCCTCTTCATTCTCTCATCGCCTCACAAAATGAAGTTATTCAACAACTACGGATGGAAACTGCCCAGCTAAGAAAATCAGTCGCTCCTGAGAATCTCTGGCCTCATCTTTACTCGGCTGTGGTCGAATCTACAGTTCGTGACAGAACAATGCTAGAGAACAAATCAAAGAGAGCGGTTATTCTCAAACTACCCGAAGGTAAAACAGAGGTTGAGACTTCAGCAAATGACTTGAATACTCTTTCTGGTCTACTCGGTAAGCTTGGTTCAAAAGAGCTACTCGACGATTACAAGGAAAGAAGGATTACACTTCACCGTCATCCTGTGGATCAGCCTCGTCCCTCATCTGCTTTCGGTCGCCCTTTGAAGATCGAGTTTAATTCGTCAGAAAGACGTAATCTCTTCCTTCAGCTCTACAGAAGAAGCCGTCGAGCTCTGCCCGCTGGTTGTTACGCAAGATCGGATCTCTCACCTACTGAATTGCAAGCCGAAAAAGACTGTCACCGAATTGCAATGGATCCATCCTTCCCCCGTTTCAAAGTAGTTGACGCTCATCTGATTCCGCTACCAACTTATACCCAGAAGCACTCCTACTACCGTCATTCTTATAGCTCTAAAATTTCAAAACCGACTTCGTCTATTCAACAAGAACCGCCGTCCTCGACCTCTCGCTCTTCCCCCTCCCTCCCGAAAACCTCTCTCCCCTCTTCAAAAAATGTCATCAAGCAGTCTTACCTTCCCCACCCTAGATATTCGACTGATCTCGCCTCTTCAACATCTCCGTCTCTGCATGATAACATAGTCCCTAACAGATCTACCAACCCACTCAATACTACTCTCAACTCAACATCTAACCCCTCTCATCATAACACCATGCCTCAGCCTTCCTCTTCTCAACAGTTCAACCCCAGAGGGAGCCGCAGAAGGAACGTCCAACCGAAGCGATACTCACCATAGGACGGGCAGGATGTGGGTTTAAAGTGTTTGAAATGTTTAGTATTTAATTGTAGGTCCGTAAGAAATAAGTTGTACGATTTACATCATGTATTACGCAATTCAGAAGCTTGCATCATGTTTTTATCAGAGACTTGGTTATCATTAACTGATCCTAACTCTATTCTGACAGATAACTTACCTTTCAATGTATATAGATCTGACCGCGATAGTGACCGCGGGGGCGGCACTGCTATAATTGTGCATAACTCGATCACAGCTGTACTAGTAGATCAATATTCGCTTGATTTTATTGAATGTGTAATCATTGATATCTATCCCAATGCCAACCTGCGTCTTCCTTTTCCCGCCGTCCGACTTATCTCATCTTACCGTTCTCCCCATACTACTCTTAACTCTGTTGATAGCTTCATTAACTTCATATCTCCTCATTGCTCACTCCCATATCCAACAATATTATGTGGCGATCTTAATCTCCCTCATATCAACTGGCCCTCACTAACAGCACCTACAAACTGCAGTATTTCTCAATCTTTCTTGCAACTTGCATGTGATAATCATATGAATCAATATGTTGTAACGCCGACTAGAAATAACAACATACTAGATTATGTGTTTTGTAACCAGGTTATAATCAAAGACTGCTTAACCTCCTCTCCTTTCTCTACTAGCGACCATGCATGTATATCTTTCTCTGTTACCAACACTCTTCTCAAGACAGGCAAACCGCAATTTTCTCGCCCCGTTTGGAATAAAGCTGACTGGGGATCCATCAACTCTCACATTTATAATGTTGACTGGACAACCATATTTTCTTCTATGACTGTGGATGAATGTGTAGATAGATTAACTGCTGAACTTACTAACCTCATCTCACTTCATGTACCCCTTAAAAGACCTAAGAAACCCCATTTGCTTTATCCGCGGAAAGTTCGTGTTCTCTATAGTTATTTACAAAGAGTAAAAAATCGCTCCTCTACTTCAAGTTTAACAACTCGTTATTGTAAAAAGTTACATAGAGAAATACTCAAGTTTGAATGCAAAAGAGAAGAATCTCTCGCGATGCCCAAGAACTATAAGTTGTTTTTCCGTACTATCTCGAATCGAATCAAAACAACCCCATCCGCCTTGAGTGTTCAGAGCAAGACTGTAACTGACCCTACTGACCAGGCCAATGCCTTTTCTGACTTCTTCAACTCCATTAAAACTACGCCCATTCAATCTCCACTACCTTTTTCAAACCCCTCGCATGTTCTTGATTGTACTTACCTTGTAACCCCATTAGATATTCACAACATAATACGCAAGATGCAGCCTAAAATCAACAATTCGCCTGATTGTATTCCTAACATTTTCGTTAAATACTGTCAAGATTCCCTAACCATTCCACTATCAATAATTTTTACTAATTGCATTAACACTGGACACTATCCCTCGAAATGGAAAGAAGGGATCATTATACCCATTCATAAGAAAGGTAGTAGCTCTAATGTTGACAATTTTAGGCCCATAACTCTGGTTTGCTCAATGTCCAAATTATTTGAAAAATTTATTCATGACATCATTTACAATTATTTGGAAGACAATAAGCTGTTAAATTGTTGCCAATCAGGGTTCAGACGAAAACGTTCTACAGTGACCTCTCTAGTACAAGCTCACAGTCTATACCTTACACTCATAGCACGAAAGAAGCCATTTGACATATGTCTGATAGACTTCTCAAAAGCCTTTGATTGTATTAACCATAGATTTCTGATGCACAAACTAGCTACACTAGGTATTAACTCCTCCTTTCTCAGATTAATCGTATCGTTTCTCACTAACAGAACATCTCGAGTACGAGTCGGCTCTTCTTTATCTGAAAGTAGGTCCTACCCCTGCGGTGTTCCCCAAGGAAGTTCCCTAGGGCCTTTGTTCTTCTCGATGTTCATTAATGATATTGTAGATGTAATACCCATAGGCGTCCATTGTTTTCTTCATGCTGACGATGTCAAGTTATTCTCAGAATGTCCTCTTCTACTGCAAAGTGCTATTAACGCAATCGCTGACTATGCTCTCAATTGGTCGCTCACTATCTCCGTTACTAAATGCTTTGTCACTAATTGTGGACCTCTTAACAACAATTCTACTTACTTTATTAATGACTTCATACTACCATCATCCAACATCGTCAAAGATCTAGGCATATTATTTAACCAGAACCTCAATTTCTCTAATCACATTAAATTAACCATCAAGAAATCTACGAATTGCATGAATCTTATTCTACGAGCTTTCAAAACTTGCTCATTCTCAGTTTTATTAAGAGCTTACAAGTCGTATATTCTACCCCTGTTAGAATATGGATGTGAAATATGGTCTCCTGTCTCCATTGGCCTCGTTAATGCCCTTGAACGGGTTCAGAGAGCTTTCACACGTCGCTTACTAATGAGATCCGGTCTAGGTAACTTGAGCTATACTAATCGGCTTGCTATACTCAACCTTTCCACATTAGAATACAGGAGATCAATCGCTGACCTATGTTTTATTCATAAATGCATTCATCGTAACATTGATATTGATTACTCTTCCCTGTTCATTGTTCGTCCATCTCCCTATCTGAGTCGATCTTCACACTCTTTGAGAATTATTCTTCCTTTCAACTCAAAGCATTCTAACTCCACGTGCGCCTCTCGAGTAATTGAAATTTGGAATAATTTGCCTGTTAACATTGTAACGTTAACTTCATCTAACACGTTCAAAAAAGCTATTTCAAGTTTGCCTGCGGAAATTGTCGTTCCCAGATCAGTTCTGCAAATATAGCATCAAGTTAACAGATTTACTCTTTTCTGTGAATGTTTTCTTATTTTTATGTTTTTTTTTTCGCTGACCATTGTACTAAACTTTTTCTTTTTTAAACACTGATCCCACATCCGTGGCAGTCATCCATTGTCATAACTTCTACATGTACAACTGGAATAAAGAATTGAATTGAATAAATGTAAATGCTGAAAATCCGTTATAAATGAAATCCGATTCTATTTAAAAAAGGATTTTTGCTTTTTCCCTGTTATTCCTTTTTTTTCATTAACCTAACTGTTTTCAGTATGCAAATTTCCATGTATGAATTGGTTTTCATTGATTTTTAATGGTGGGGCTTTTTGTTGAAAAGTTGCTTGTGGTTAATATTTCTTTCCGATTAGTGAGGTCGGGAAAAACCTTATCAAAAAATCTCGAATACGGTTTTTCAGTTTGGAAGAGCGCTCAGAATAACAAGTCCTTACGATGAACGCTCTCTTCAACAAGGTGTTTCTTTCACCCGCACAGCGGGTGAAAAAAATCTATGCGCTATCCATAGGTCACCTAAAATTTTCAAAAAAAAATTCGCGGGCGGAGGGCCGGGAGGGGTTTTGTGTACAAATTCGATTTCTTATTGTATTTTTTTTAAAGAATTGCATTCGAGTAATGAAACAAATTGAAGTTTACAGCGGAGTGTTATTGAAAGTTATTTCTCAATTGAGTTTCTGACCGTAACTTCTTCAACTTAAATGAAAAGGTGAATGGACTGCTACATACTTTATCAAACACCATAATAAAACATGAGGAATCTGCTTAGGAGTAAAGCTTATGAAAGTGAGAAAAAAATTTCCTTCCTGGGCGGGGGGGCAGGAGGTTTTTTGTACCCCGTGGTTACCTATGTTCTCAGCGCGAACAGGTATGCGCCAACAAGGCTGGTCCGGTAACATGTATGCGCCAACATAGCTGGTCCGGTAACTATTCAATCCCTGTATACCCGCTCTTTATGCGGATGGGAAGAAACATGTTGCGCAATGGGTTTTTTCACTGACCTGGTCTTTCTGTCTTGATAAGCAGTGGTTCGTTAGTTCGTTATTTATTCGTTCGCTGGTTCTGTATATAAACCTGTAAAGGCTATCTTTGGAAGTCCCGCGTGGCAGGCAAGACAAGAAAAGGTTTTCAAGACAGAATTGTATCTACAAGAAATCTGGTGTCCTTGAGGGAGTATCCCTTGTCATCCAAATCTAACACACAACCGAAAAGACTTTATAGACCCATTTTCATCGCAATCTGACCCAATAAAACACCGATGCTCTACCGTACCGCTATCTTCACTCAGACAGGGCACTTCAATATAATATTTTTTTATTCATTCATGTTTTCACTTTTTTGTAATGTTTTTTTCTTCTTGATGAGTAAAATTTAAATAGGAAAAGTTTCCTTTCGAATATTTTCTTGAAAATTTCCCCTTCGCGCTGCGGTCTCTAATTAAAATTTTATGAAATGGAGGTTAAAACCCCGAAACTACTTTTCAAAGGGGTAAAATTTGCCGAATGAAATGAATTTCCAAGAACCAACTTGCAACTGATGGAAATTGCAGCTATGAAAATTGCAGCTAATGAAAATTGCAGCTGATCAAACTGCAGCTGATGAAATTTTCAACATCAAAGCTATTTAGGAGCTCAGTTCTTCTGAAAAATATCAAAAATGTTGGAATAAATCTCATCAAAAGTTCATAATTCTATGGATATGTTGGCGGAGCCCAAGCACGAATGTAAGCGAATTTCGCATGACTCATCACGGCTTCGCGGACATTGCTTGAAGTCAACTATGATACTCTTGAACATATAAAAAATAGTCAATGCAAAGAATGTTTTAGACTAAGTGTGACCTTTCAAAAATCAACGGGGAAAAATAAGACGAAAACACGATCAAAAGAGAAGGGGAAATGATTCTAACGGATTTGAAAAAGTTTCGAAATTACTTTCACACAGAACATTAGGACTCGAAGTGTCTATAACAGAGATGAATGATTGACAAAAGCAAATAAATAAAGCAAATACTCATTTTAAAATAGCATTTAATGCAGCGCCAAAGTTCAGTTAGATTATTCACAGGTTTGCTCTTAAAGAGAATGAAAACTCAGAAAGTCTTTTAGAATAGAAAAAAAACGCAAAAATGTTAATTTCAAAATTCATCCATTGTTTGAACAATAATTTTTTTAAACAAATAATTTTTAAAAACAAAACCTTTTCCATGCCAATGCCGAAAAGCTTGTATGTTTCCGATTCGATCTCAGGAAGAAGTGAGCGAGTTAGAAGAGGTCGTTCGTCGTTCTCTCTCATGAGGAAACGACCTCTTCTAACTCGCTCTCTCTACCGAGTTCATCGACAACTTGGTAATTCATCATGAGAGAGAACGAACTGGTCGATGAACTCTTTTTTTTCTACGTTTAAAAAAGAAGTTAAAAAGGTTCGAAAACTTCTGAAAAAGGTTTCAAAAGTTCTCGTTTCTGTAAGAGTAGCTACGCAGAAAGACATTTGCACTCAAACAAATGATTACAATGGAAAGGGTAGATCAAAACTAAACAAGTCAGGACCTCGCGTAATTTCCTCCGTGGAAGGTGTCAACTATTTATCTGATTCACGTTTAGTCTAAGGGAACTATTTATCTGATTCACGTTTAGTCTAAGGGAACTATTTATCTGATTCACGTTAAGTCTAAGGGAACTATTTATCTGATTCACGTTAAGTCTAAGGGAACTATTTATCTGATTCACGTTTAGTCTAAGGGAACTATTTATCTGATTCACGTTAAGTCTAAGGGAACTATTTATCTGATTCACGTTAAGTCTAAGGGAACTATTTATCTGATTCACGTTTAGTCTAAGGGAACTATTTATCTGATTCACGTTTAGTCTAAGGGAACTATTTA